>JAUDYM010000010.1:0-1200000 GCA_030407015.1 Armillaria fumosa
GTGGCCAGGGCCAGGCTTGCCAGTAGGCATGACCGGTGGCTGAGGCTTCTTGGAGGTTCTGGTACGGCTAGGGCGGCGGTCGTCGGAAGGCGCTGGCGTCTCTTTAACGCGTTTTGACGATGATTTAACTGCGTAAGAAGCCGGGATACTGGACCCAGGGTGCAGCAGCATAGCCTATGAAGAAAAGAAAAATTTAACAGCTTAGAAAAATGGCCTAGCTACGAAGAAAGCGGGGACGTACGGTTTTAGACTCTTTCATAGTCAAGGACCAGTCTCCCCACTCTTCAACGTAGGCGTCCGTAGAAAGGGCACCCGCTAGACGAGTCGACGACTTGAGTAAGTTGCGCACGAACGGCGCGTGTTCGTCTTGAGGGTTCGAAGACAGTTGATACTGGAGAGTGAGCTACAGAAAAGTCAGAAAGAATAAAAACGAAAATAAAGAAAAGCCCACGTACCAGTATAGGGTGAGCTCGAGTAAGAGCAGCTACCACGTCGCGCTCTCGAGCGTTCTCCATAGCGTCGTCATCAAAGAAAGGCAAGAGCCTTTGCAGATGAGGGTCAAGTTCCTCGAATGGGAACATGGCGTAGAACAGCGTGTAAGACAAAGGAGGGCCGCCGAGTTTGAAAAGCAGAGATGAAAGAAAGAGAAAGAAGGGCGAAGAAGCGACAAGTCACGTTGCGCCAGAAAATTAAGAAGCAGTGTGACTTAGGATAATTTTTCAGAGGAATGTTCACACCGGCAACTTCCAGAGCTGAGAATTCAAGCTGAGTCTAAACGCGGCACGGATAACGCCGGCGAACGGACCAACCAGCGTGAATATTGAGTTCAGGCTCGAATATACTAAGTGCTGAACGAAGAAATGTGGATAGTGGAAGATAGAAGGGAGACCGCGCGTATCGCCACCCCCAAAACGGGAGATATAACAAGTAATGTCACCCCACATGTGCGACAATCAGCAGGGCCGCCGTACAATGGAATAGCGACGGATTCACAGAACCAGATAAGAAAGAATATATGGACAAGTGACAGGAAGCACTATGCCAATAAGGGTAATCTCCCAGCGGCAGTGACCAGGGATGGTCACGATTATAGTGTGGGGGAGATGATACGCATGGAACGTATCCACCCGTAGATTTCACGATTTGTATACTATATACTTATCCAATCTATACTGTACTTGAATATCGAGAGCTAGGATTGAGCCTCCGGATCGCTAGCTAAAGCTATTGCTTCGCACAATGGAATATACTAAGTGGCATTAGGACTTAGGAAAGATATCGCTACGAGTCGGACCTACCAGCCTAATATATACGTCATGACGGTTCTAGTCGCGAATTAGCCATTAAACAAGGAGTAGATATACCAGATGAAACTGTGAATAGTCGTGATAGCAGGCGGAGCTAAAGGCCATTATGGGACAGCCGACGCTACTGGAATTACCTTAGAGAAAGATATAGCCCTGAAGGACCATGAGGTTCGCATCAATGATGAGACTATACTATCTACCGATCGACCTTCCGGAAATATTCCGACCGATCATGTTGCATCAGACAAGTTCTAGAAAGCTTATAGTTGCCCTTAATCGTGAATCAGCCTGAAACCAGGCAACGTGCGGGTAACTAAGTTATCCCATATGGCGAGATACACAGCATTCCGACTGCGAGGCGGGTAACCGACTGTATCGGCCTAGAACATTAGAAACAGCTAGCTAGACCAGGTTGCATAGCACGGCGGAAGGGTACTTCGGGCTTCCTGTGACCGGTAGTAACTTACACTATAGTATATGACTAAATAGCCGAGGTAGCACGGACCAGTAGTAGTATAAAAGGACTGTACATACAAATATACGGGAGGCTTCGCCACCCCGCAGTTTGACCATATAGCGCAGAAGCTAAGGTTGAATTAAGAGGTATTAAGTCGAGTCTCGGACAAATAGCATATCGCTAAGTCCACTAAAGATTATAAAGCATATATTTGATTGTAAAAACATTGTGAGTCGCAGAGACCGCTGTATATTCAGAACGAAGCTTGAAGTAAAGGCATCGCAGCCAATATAAGCCAGTGAGCTAAAGATAGAGGCCAGTGCGCCCATATATCAGTCAGTGAACTGGAAGATCAAGGCAAAGAGCCAATTAACTTCGAGTTTTGAAGTCTATTCAGCGTTCTAACAGACAAAGTTCGCTTGATTATACCACTAGACCACACACACATTGTATATCTGCTTTGTTGAAGTCAGATTTCCTTGAATATCCTCATTGTTTTCGTCTTTGAGTTGAATATTTGTGGACAAGTTTAGACTATTCAGTTTGCAGAGGTCTTCTATCGATCTCGAAACACCCGAACTCATATATTTGGTGATTGTGAGCGCAAGGATTGCTTAGGGTTTAGTATATACGAGTTACACTCAGTATATATTTAGATTCTAGCTATCTCTGTACGATTACCGAGCACATCACCGGGCGCTTGCTTCCACATATTAGCCTTCTCCTTTCCCCAGTAATGGTCCGTATATTGTTGTTGTTCTTGAATGCTTATTACATATGTGTGCTCAGGTAGCTCTATGCACCCTGCATGCAGCTGAGCAAGAATGTAGGAGAAGAGGAGATGTTTCAGTCCCTGTATCTTCTTGCGCTCAAGACCTCTCTTGTACGGACCTTTTTAATCTTCTTCGAGTTCGACATCAGCACGGTCATACTCCACAGCCGCGTTTTGGAACGTGTTCTTTCACACTGGCGCTCGTGGTGGGAAACGGGTCAGTGAACGCGCGCTCACCGTGCATCTTCGCTCTCCGTAGTGCCTTCAAAGAATGGCACGACTGCATGCCGTGTATTATTTAATGTCGTCTTCGCCTGACTGTTCTCTCTCGGAAACCATGGCGAACGCCAACCCTAGACCCTCTAATGCGAGTGCAACACCCACCACGACACCCATACCCCTTCCCACTGCACCGGATTCCCGATGTAGCGATCGGTTGTGCAGATGTCGCTGTGATCCTGACTGCAATTGTTCATGTCCTTGTCTTGAACATTGCGTCTGCTTTGGGAAGGAAGACGACAATCACTCATGTAGCAAGGAGTGCAGTGAAAACTGTGAGTACAAATGCAATAAACAGTGTGGCTCCCACAAGCGTTGCCGAAATCTTGTCGTATGCCTCGACGGAACATTCAAACAGTTTGGCCATTGGGTCTGCATTCCAATTCGTTGCCTCGTCCTTGCTGACACACTCCTCCAGAACACGGACGTTGTAGAGTTGCAAATTCGCATACCAAAGGATGACGCATGCTGCTCAGATAAGCCAAAGAAGATGTTGAGTTGGTTATGTTGGCCAATCGAGTTTCTGTCGCCCAAGCATCGGCGATATACTGACAAGGGTAGCACTACACAGTACTTCTGCTTCCAGGCTAGTGATGTAGTCTGACTCACGAAACCATTCACTAGGGTACCACATCTAGGTCGAGGATGTCCGATCGCTCCGTCACAACTTATTCACGCGACCTTGGCGTTCAAACAAGACTATGCTCCCTCGGCCGTGTTGTTCGGCGACATAATAGCTTGGAGACCTCTTCTTGGGATAGGCAATGTAGAAGATCTATGTTGGGCTGACGAATGGGAACATTTCCCTGAGATGGATCTCCTCGAACATTCTGTTGCTCAGGTGGCGATGAGAGAACTCCAATCATTGAGGTCCAACGACGTCGACAAACGCGATGTAATTCAACAAGTAGCCCTTCTGAAACGCTTGTCGTTTATGGCGTTATTCAGTTAGTAGTCTATGTCTCGTTCTCGATCATCATTTGCTCACTTTCGAATCAGGGAAAGGCTCTCACAAGATATCGGAAATTATAAAGGATTTTGTTGACATGCTGTCGGACGAGGAGGACAGAATCACAGCGGGAAGCGCCTCTTGTCTTTTCCAGCTTGCGAAGCATGGTATGTCTTTTTCTCATATTAGGCTTCCTTCTGGTCCAACGGGTGATAGGGCATCACCGTCAGATCTTAGAAGACCTAGATGTTGTCCTACGTCGAAAGTCAATGCTGCATGGTGAATCGGAAGGGGCACGTCGTGCCAGTATTCAGTGTCTCTCTTAGCTGATCCTGAAACCCGAGTACGACAACAAACATGAAGCGGATCAGCCTAACGTCCACCATGATGACACTGAACCTTGGGAGAAGCATCTACTCGAGGCTCGAAGAATGTTGTAGGAACAGCCGGATATTTGGATCCAAACCATCTATGATCTCCTTGCTTCGGAAGATCAGGGCAAAGAAAGACTAGGTGCATCTTGCCTTTCTTGCCTGGTTAAAATAGGTATGCGTTGTTCATCATGTGTTACACCATCATGTCAAATCGAGACGTCCAGATTCTGTTCGAGACGATTTTTTGAAGAACAAGAGTGCGTCCGAGTCCTGTATTTTGACATACCACGAAAGTGCATTTAGCATGCTATCAGGACTGTCCAGGTCTATAAAGCGCCTAGTACATCTTCTGAAGAGACGTCACACCCCAGCGCATGCGGCGTCGGCACTTGGAAGCATGTCGACATGTATACAAGGTATGTTCATTCGCCGTATAGTTATAGTTTAATTATTCAAGGTGTCGTACTAGATGTGATTTCCCTCGACCGGAGTAAGATGCTGCGCCGCCTGATGCGGATGATCAAGTCTAAAAATTCCAAATCGAAAAGAGTTGGTGTGGTATGCCTTAGTGAATATATCGTTAATGGTAGGCCCTAAACTTTTACCCAAGTTTCAACGTGTCACTTACAGCATACAAAAGATGGTGTTATGCGAAAACTCGTTCTACAACGAGAGGATCTGCTGGTGGACTTGATGACAAGCCTCTTCAGAGAGCGTAATCATTGTCACCATAATGACAAGGACGCTGTCGTGAAGGCCTTTGAAGCCATAGCCACGCATAGTACCATCACCTTTTCCTTCAATGCGCCTTATTTAACTTCCTTTTAGGCGAGATCTTTGCCCAGCTCAAGCAAAAACGGGTGATCCAGGTTCTGGTCCACATCTTGTGTGTAGGCCGATGGCTCAATGTGGAGGAGTCCATTACCCTGCTGAAAAATTTAAATTCAAATGGTCAGTGAGCCGGTAATTTAAGCTAAGATTATCTTTGTTGACATTCACACGTCAGGTTCCCTAGTGGAAATGATCAACGGAATCATTAAGGCACTTGTGCCCATTGACACCAACGGCGACAATCTATACAAAACTCAGTCCTTCTTCCACGCAATATATGGCCCTGGTAAGATCCTTGAAGCGAATCCGGGCTTAGCCCCAGACGCCTCCGTTATGAAAACGATAGTGAAAGCCATGATGTATCCGCATTCCCATCCGAAGGCAGTGAAGTTCCTCAAGTCGATCGCAATGAGAAGTACGGACATTCATCGACATTATTAACTGAAACTGATAAAAAGTGTTGTTTACTTAGCTGAGATCTACCCAATTATGCAAAAAATTCATCTATTTGAAAAGATCATCAAACTTGGTGGTGGCGACGACGACGATGCACTGTTTTCTGTCAGGACGGCCTTGGAGGATTTTATTCAGCCTGACAGTATGTAACTTCACCATCCTACTCCTGCACCAGTGACCACATTCGTGATAGGCCCGTTTGTGGATCTGCTTCTAAAACCGAACGTTTTTGCAATACTTACCAAAAATATCGACTGGGATGTCGCTCATACCTTTTGTAAAAGGCACAATCTCAGACAGAGTGTCAAAGCCCAAGAATCCGGTGTCCGCTGTATACAAAAGCTTATCGCAATCGGTAAGTAAAGTCCCTGCATTCTGACATCGCCAGATTCTAAGAATGTCACAAGACAGCACGGATGATATTGTTTGACGAAAAGATAGTAGATAAACTCTTAAATCTTCTCATAGCATTCAAGGACGAGCCAGAATCTGCAGAGGGGTTGCGATTGTACTGTTCTTCAGGGTACGATCGTTTGCTTTTGGAGACCTTATCAAAGTTGGTAACGTTTGGTGTGTATAATCAATTCAATTTACGTCGCTTGATGCTAATATTGATCATGCATAGAGGACTCTCGGAGGAGGATACATGGCAACATGAACCTTCGGGAAAAGCTACAACGGTTTATCACAGTGCCAGAGCCTGGGTCAAGTTCCTTAGATGCTTCGCGTAGTGCTCACTGAAGAAGATCCGGTGACAAATGATGTGTTGAAAAGCTTAAAGTAATAAGAACAATATATGAGAACTCAGTCGGCACAGTAAGAGTGGAAATGACTGTATTGGTCGGTAGTATACCGTACCTAAAGTAATAAGAACAATATATGAGAACTAAGGAATGTGTGAGTAAGTATGTAAGGTATATCAGTTAAGTAGCACATACCTCAGTCAGCACAGTAAGAGTGGAAACAACTGAGGTTGTGGCTGTAACTACAAGGTATATATACTGTTGGGATGAAGTATAGGAGTCGGAAAAGTAAGGAGTGGCATATGATAAAGGAAAAGAGTCGGGTATCACATTGAAGAGGCTGGCTGTGGGCACTTGTGGAATAGCGCATGGAACAGCATGATATACACACTAAACCTCACACACACTCACACAACTACTCAATCTAACAATCACCCTCAAAAGTACAATGGAGGGGAATGAGATTATATCAACTCTGCGACTACTAGTGCTTCAAATCTAGTAAAGCTCCTTATTATCTCGATGCTATACAGTGTTTACTCTTTTCCAATTGATCCTAAACCTAGGAACTTTTACAAGAAGGTGTTACTTCGAGGCACAACCTTCTAGGTGAATGATAATATTCAAAATACAAAAGGACACTGGTCCTACAACAGAATGGAACATGATACAAGTCAAAACAACACTGAGCTCATTCTTCTAACCACTCAGCTAAGTATGGACTTAGTGAGCTCACTACATGTCAGCATGTAGGGTTATCCAAAACTGACTCAAACGACGATATCAACCACAGACACTTCGACAGATCTCGGATTCGGAACAGAAACAGATTCAGAACAGAACAGAAGCAGATTTCAGAAACAGACCAACAGAAACAGATTTCAGAACTTCCACTTCAATTCATACTCTCAACAGACTCCACAATGCTCAGATGGAACAGAACAGCAACACTGATTCTTATTCACTTGAAACTTAAGCACATAAATCAGATTCTGAATATATCTCGATTCTTCTAGGTGAGCTCACAGGTTTATATATGACACTTGAAGCTACAAACTAATCCTTTGCCACAGCACTCGCTTTCCACATGCACACCATAACTCGGGGGTTCGAAACTTGTATACTACCCTAATATACTGACTATTTATACTAGAACAAGTTACTGATTCCAAATGTCACGCTCGTACCCAGGTAAAATAGACTCCTATGCACACAGCCCACTGCTGCTGCAGTTCTTACTTGGCTACCAACTCGGAGTTTCTTCATATAGTATTGTTTCTATAGTGAGCTCACTTAACTAGTAGAGTGCACTTGCTATCTGTAAGTCCAAGGACATATCAGGGTGATGGCTGTCAGCTATCCCAGATCTAGCCTCATCATTGGGTTATCGTTTCTCTCTAGAAGGGATTCTCGCATGCACTGCGCTCTCAGGTTGACAAGGCAATGTATACAAGTTACTTGGCACTCTGGTATTCGGCTGACACTGCTAATCAATCCATGTCCAATTTTATCATTTGTCTTATCTCACGTTGACATGCTCTCAGAGTGTTTACACGTGTAATTTCACAAAATGTATCAATACATACATTTTACAAGAACCTGTTACAAGGACAAGGCAGAATAGAGAAGAGTGCGATGCTACAAAGTTGTACCATCGAATATATTAAGTGACGATTGGTAGAGTGCATGCTCTAGCTTAGAATGATACTACCTGAGGTCACACTAAGCATAAGAGCTCAGTGCTTGATACTGAATGCACTAGGGATGGACTGGAGATGCACTCTAAAGAATCAATAAGAGACACGCATGGTATTAAGAGAACTATGTGATGCATTGATCTATGACATGCAAGGCATGGATCGACCAGCAAGTTGCGCACGAGATGAAATAATATCTGAGTATGAATAAACCCGAGAAGACCAACTTCGGCTGAGGAGTGTGAGGCCCAGGCATGGAGCAGGTATCCTCACCAACCAAGGAAACCTAGAATAATAAGATTAAAGGAAAATACAGCCCTTATGATAGGTTGCCACTCCAAGGAGATAACGAGTAATGTGTCAACACACTGTGCGCAGTGCTAGATGACTCCACAACCACAAGTGAGACCAAGTCTGGGTCCGAGTCGGACGTTTGACTAAGTGCCAAGTGATGGCATGCTCAGATGACATGTGTGGGATGCAAGGGATGGAAGGCCACAGAAGAAATAATACTATAATCAGTTGTATTGATTTGTAGATCATAGAATGTATAAATACAGTAGTATAGAAGTAGTGTACAAGTTTCGGACCCCCAGTGTAACAGTGCAAAGCTTTTCACCCATGCACTCTAGCATCTGGAGTTGTTTGTAGCTTCGAGTGAGAGAATATAGACCATCTTTGATATAAATTTAAGTGATCTGAGTTGTGAGCGAGGCCAAGAAGGCTAGTGAGGCACTCTGTACTTAAGTTTCATTGATTGTTTGACTGCACTCTATACTGAGAATAAGAATAGTGTCTTGGAGGGCACTCTTTCGAGTTCTTGAGGTTTCTGTGTGACGTGAGGCATTACAGGCAGCAGAGGTTCAAACCCTTTGGTCTGGTTAGTGCTCACTTTGTGTTAATTCCACAAGTTGGCAAAGGTTCAAACCCTTTGGCTTGTTGGACAGGGTTTTCTGTGTTTATTTGTGTTCTCTGGATCGCATAGGTTAGAACCCTTTGGTCTACGATCGGTTAGAAGCTCGAGTGCGTAGGTTCAAACCCTGTGGCTCTTGTGGATTGTTTGAGTGTTCCAGTTTCTGCTTAGAGTGTGGTGCTTTAAGTTGTGTTTAGTGTGTTGTTTGTTGCTTGCAGTGACTATTTGGGTTGCATGCGACATCTAGAGAGTTGTGGTTATGTTTGGTGACATTTGCATATTGTTATACAACCCTTGCCTTAAGGCCCGGCGACGGAAGTCGCACCTCTTGTCTGAGAAAAGCCTTTGGACTTAGAGAAGTCTAGATTTTATACGAGTGCTATTGCTATGTGTGTATCTTAGAAATATTGAGAATACAGTTTTATTGGTTCGCTACTTCTATTGCATCAGAATCCCCCACAAACTTGAGTGTGTTTGTGTGTAGTGTTAGGTGTGGGTGTGATCAGTGTCTTCGACGCTGGTGCATTTCTAGCTTGTGCATGCAGGCAGCTCTTCAATGTGCAAGGTTCAGACCGGCTTCTCAGGTACAGTATGTCATTTTAATTTAATGAGCACACCATTTTCATTAAGTGCAATCATATAGTTCTTCAAATTAAAAAGCAGAGCTCGCTATGTAGACTAGACTGTAGGTGCTAGGACAGGGGTTTTCAGTCTTTCTGCCAAGCGTGCCCATCAGGTACATGCTATGACTAAGTCCCTGGTTTATTCTGTCATGTCAAATGTCACTTGACTGTCTATTTGTCTCGTCGCATTGTATTTTATTATGTATGTGCTGACATATTAGCTCCACTCACTGTCTATATCAGTCATATTGTCTAATCACTCAGATTGCAAAAATACATGATTGGATTGTCTGCAGTCGCAACAACATGTCTCGTTCAACACTCCCCCAGACACGGGAGGTCAATCACTGAGGTTCAAGTCATTGAGGTAGTGGTAGTGGTGGTCACGATGCAAGGGTTTCATGAAAAGGTCCACAGCATTGACCTTCCCATGAATGAATTCAACCTTGATCTCGCCAGTGCGCATGAGCTCACAGATATAGTGCTCGTGAATATTGATATGCTTAATCTTGTGGTGGTCCCGAGTTGTGTTCATCAACGAGACTGCCCCACGATTGTCGCATTTGAGTACCCCCAGTTTATCTTGCTCCAAACCAACCTCCTGCAACCAGGAAAACATCCATCTTAACTGCTGAGCAGCCCTAGTTAGCAAGACAAACTCTGCTTTGACGGTAGACAAGGCAACTGTAGCTTGACACTTCAAGCTCCAGGCAATGGGACCACCAGACATCATGAAGACATAACCTGAGGTAGATCTCAGGGTATCTTTGCACCCTCCATAGTCAGCATCCACAAATCCCATCAGTTTAAGAGGTGCGTTCCATGAATAAGTAATCCCATAGTCGGTAGTCGACTTGATGTATCCAATGATGTGCATCAGGGCAGTCCAATGAGCCAGCCTGAGGTTGTTCTGGAAGTGAGACAGTACACTAACAACATATGTGAGGTCGGGTCGGGTTGCAAGTTTCCCCCACATTACCGAACCAAGTACTGGATGGTATGGTTTATCTGCCATCTCCTCCTCTTTGTCACTAGAGGATGGACCCATTGTCGAATCAAGTACTGTCCCAACCGGCATAGGTGTCGAGCGAGGTGGTATATTTCAAAGCCCAAATCTCTCGATGACATGTTCCCAGTATGGTCGTTGGGAGAGTCGTACTGTTCCAGCTTTGAGGTCCTGGTCCACTCGCATCCCCAGGAAATAGCTCTTCTCTCCCACGTCTTTGATTTCCCATCGTTCAGCCAGTTCACTCTTCCTTCAGCTAGCTTCTTCAGTACTGGTCAAAGCTCCCCAAACGTTGTCTGTGTATGTGTCAGTGATGGTGAACAAACTGCCAGTCTCCCACTTCATTCAGATGCAAGGGTCAGCTTGGGATGTATAGTAGCCAAGCTCATCATACGTTGATGAGCCTCGCAGCTCTGTGTGCTCATAAATTCACGGATCTGTAAAGATCTAGTGATACTCCACTCCTTTGAACTTCATATCAAGGCACAGCAATGATCTGCAGGCACCATGATCTGCAGGCACCTTGATCATCAACCCTATTTAAAAGACACTCCAGAAATAGCCTATGGCTATGCCAGATCAATTGGAATGGCTGCGCAACTATTACACAAGTTAAATGACAAAGTTAGCGAACTTATTCATTGCTACAGTCAGCAGCAATCAAGATATTACCAAGGCTTTTTGCTTCGCGAAGCAAGGAGGCTTAGAAACACCCAGAATTACTCAGAAGGTTCGCGCAGCATCAGCTTTGCTCAGTAATGCACAGTTACTTGCATATGCTATGCACAGCAATGCACAGTTAGAAGTTCACAGCTGCTGACTGATTGCTGACTGTCTTCAACACAGCAGTAGTAAGGAAAGGCTAATAATACTTCATTGGATGATTAATAGTTCGCTTGTGTTGCGAATCAACCAGGCAAGGACAAATGTAGCTTACATACAAGTATTTCCTCAGTAGTATAAGTAGAAAGTCGAATTAGGTTCAAGAGGGAGACCAAGAGAGACCAGGGAGGAGACACTAGGCCACAAGCTTCAGAGAAAGTTCTCGAACTTGTTCCTTGCCTTCTACACCTCCTGCATCCAATATACCTTCTCAAAGTTGTAATTCTCTGCTGCCCATTGGAGAAATAACACTTAGTGAACCAATATTCACTAAAAGTCACTTATAACTTCACGAAGCTTTCCTCTGCTTCAAAAACCTCGCCAGGAAACCTTTACTGGTTACCCTTGCATGGCATTCTCATCAATTTAAGTTCGAGAACATACCTGTGTGCTTCAAAGAGCAATCCGCAGCTAGGATTGAAGCCTTTAGCCACTAACACCTACTACTACTGTTTCCAAGCCTAGGAAACGACACCACTTAACTCTCATTGAGTTAGACACCTTGAGACCTTAGCTACTTTTCCTATAGCAGGGGAGGTTCGCAAAGCTCATCCAGTTAAGTTCGACTCAAGATTGGTACTGACTTGCTTGATATTAGAATCTTCTTGAGCTTTATAAGTTTGAGAACTTCATCTTGCTTGCACATACATCATCTTGGACAAAGCCTTGCTTGCACAGAGCAAGAGCTTCATAGATTCATATAGAGAGTCTTCCCACTGAATCTGTAGCCAGGATTTCGACACACACCAGGTGTGTGCAGCATATAGCCTGCCCCACTCAGTATACACCCACAGTTGTGATTTCCTTCCCTTCTTAAAGTGATTTGCACATCGACTTTGCTTTGTGAAGCTATTATTCGAGAGCATAACACCCAGTAGCCTTGAATAAGCTATGATCTTAGGACCTATAGTCACTGCATGGAGGTGCATGACTTGACTCGCTAAGAACCTGCCTTCAGATTCTGTTACAGATTATACTTGCCACTTAGGTGTTGTGTTTTCTGCCCGCAGGAGTCTCTAGGTTCATCAATGTCTTTGCCAAGGTTTCAAACCAATCATGGGCTCCCTGCATTGTCCCATAAATAGTATGAACTAGCTTACAGGCCTTGTCTTCCTTGCCAGGTACGACGTATCCCTCTGGTTGGCACATGTATATATCTTCCTTTGTTTCGCTATTCAGGTATGCCAATATGAAGTTGACCTGCCAGAGGTGGAGGTTCATGCCTGCTGCGATAGCCGCCGTCATGCAAACCGACTTGAGATGTGTCACTGCTGTCCAGGTTTCGTTATAGTCAACGCCGAGTTGCTGGGTGTATCCCTTTCCAACCAACCTAGCCTTGTCATGGACACGGTTCCTGCCACCATCCCACTTAATATCATATACCCACATGGATTCCATCATGTTCATGTCTGGGGTCACCGGTACGAGGTCCCAGGTATGCTTGCAGATGTGCATATTGTACTCGTCGTCCATGGCTGCACCCCATTGTTCTGAATCCAGTCCCATGGCCTCTGTGTATGTCTTCGGGATGTGGTGTGAAGCCTTGGTGTCAACAAGGAAAGCTACGTATTCATCAAGGTCCATGCCTAGCTTCCTCATCTGTGTGATTGCAGCACATGGATGTATGGAATTGGTAGCCCAGTCCTCCCCCTTATCCTTGGCTTGCCTCTCAGATTGTTGGTATTCACAAGATTCTGTAGCTGCTCACATCGAGTTTGAGATTCTTGTTGAATGACATGGTTGCAGTGGTAGAACTGGATCAGCTTGTACTTCTGGTTGAACAGCAGGTACATTGAGGTCATTGTCATTGGGCTTGGGATCAACGTTGGTTGACGTGTCAGTTGTTTGGATTGGTTGTTCTTTGACGACATCAGGAAAGAGGTTGCCATTCACTTCAGTCTCCCCCACAACTGACAGTGTGTGATGTGGCAAACCTTCCTCAAATATGACATCATGGGAGATGAAGATCCTGCCCGATTCATTGAGCAATTTGTAATGTCTCCCAGACACATACCCAAGTAGTCAAGCCCTGATCGACTGATCATCCAATTTGCTTCCACCGGTGACTTTCTGACCATTTACTGTAGGAATCTTCGCCCAGCATACACTCTCAAATGCATGCAGGTGTGAGATATCCTGCCGTTTACCAGTCCATAGCTCTGCAGGGACACAATTCAGATGGTGCCATGATGGTATCAGATTCCTGGTATACACTGATACCACAGCAGCCTCAGCCCAGTATTTGTGAGGCAGCCCTGAATCCCACAGTAATGCTCACGTATCCTGGATAGTAGTCTGGATAGCTCATTCAGCCAGCCCATTCTCCGCAGATGAATATGGTGCCATCAGTTCTAAAAGAATCCCATGCTCTTTGCAGTAGTCGACCCACTTCAACCCTGCAAACACATTATCAGCATGCAATTTCTTCACACATTGATTCGTCTGATTCTCAGCCATTACTCGATATTTGTCAAAGGCCTGGATGGTGGTCTCGTCAGATTTATCAGCGAGGAACACTCCATGTTTATAAGAAGTGCCACTATCCACAATCGGCATAAAGTATAGTTTTCCCCCATTAGACAATACACAGCTAGGCCCCCACAGGTTCATTGCCACAAGGTCCAAGGGTTCCATGTTTGGGTTGGTTGGCTCATCGAATGGGCAACATGTCTGTTTCACCATGAGGCAATCTTCACATTTCCCCTCAATGTTCCTGTCTGTAATTCCACCTGCTAGCCCATCGATGAGGCTTTTTGAGGCCATTGCTTCAATGGTTTCAATGCCTGCATGAACTAGACAATGATGCCATTGGCACAGGGAGGTCAGGTCACTTCTTGATGACATTGCAAAATGTCCAGCAGGTATTTCCCCATCCTCATCGACACACTCAAGCACATACATGCTGCCCTCTCTGTGACCTGTGAAGATCTCAGTACCATTTGTGTCTTTTACAACTGCTTGTCCTCCACCAAATGTTGTGTAGAATCTGGCAGCATCGAGGGAACTAACGGAGATAAGATTGGCCGCCAAGGAGGGTGCATACAACACATTCTTAAACATCAGCCTCACTAACTTGTTCTCCCCAGTCTTCTGACGGAAGAGTTTGCTAGCTGTTCCAACTCCCAGGATTGCGAATCCTCCCTCCAACTGCTTTGCAGATGATCTGGTATGAAATGGTTGAGGGGTGTACTTGGTAAAACCCTTATGATCCTTCAAGAAGTGATCACTGGCACCCGAGTCCAGGAAATGAAGTGACTTGGTTGGCTTTTGACCCTTGAACGTTGTTGAGATGTATGCCTTGTCTGTGATAGGTGTGTTTCACATGTATTCCTCCACTTTGAAGAGGCTGAGGTCCAATTTTAAGGCCTCATCGTCGTCGATCTCAGTTAGGTCAAGTACATCAAATTCAGATATCGAAGGTGAGGTGATTTCCTCAAAATCTGAGTCAGTGGGTGTATGGGTAAGCTTGAACTTGTCATCTGAGTTGGTGTTGACGTTCTCAAGGGCAGACATTTCTTCCTCATTCAACTCTGGCAAAAACAACATCATGTCACCCTCTCCCATGAACATGGTGATGGTACCCTCAAACAGTATGTCCTCTACTATCACACCTCACCCTGCATTCTCGACGCCCGGTTGTGTATGTGCCATGAATGCAATGTGAGATATGTGGGCAGTCGTCAGATTTGCCTGTGGTGTGGTGAGGGCAGTCACTACCTGTGTATTCGTGTTCAATGCCATATTTGCCTGATTGTTTCATCTGTTACATCCGAAGTTCTCAGGGAATTGACCCTCTTTTCCTCCCCCAGGCCAATAGCAATCTGAGATATTATGAGTCGAACACTTATGAGCCTTACAATCAGGGTTGGAACACCATTTACCGGTAGCCAACTTTGTATTAAGAGTGAGGGATGAGTCAGGTTTGGCAGGGTATAAGGTAATGTGGTGTGTCTGTAAGAGGGAGATGATTTCAACTGATGTCTTGCACTGATATAGGGAGGGTATGATCGACATCCAATTTGGTGTGGTAGTAAGAGAATGTATGATAATTCTCTTGAAGTCCTTGTCTGTCAACTCACGGCCAGTCTCGGATAAGTTATCGACAGTGGTATGCTTCATGCGGAGGTCCTGGATGTGGGTATCCATGTCAGCACCCTCAACGTACTTGGTAACTCCGAGGATCCATTGGGCTTCGGATAAGGCCATGGCATTTTGGACAGCATAGGTGCTTATAATCGAGTCCCATGCCTCCTTCACTGTCCCCGTTGTTTTAACCCCTAATCCTATGGGGTCTGAGATGTTGAGGATGATATGAGAGCGTATGTGGGAGTCACAAAATTTCCATTTGTCATACGACGGTGTGGAAGAGTATAGTGGTGTGGTGTCCGGTGAGAGCAGAGTAGCAGTCAGTGCCATGCCCGCAGTCATCTGTGTGGTAGGCAGGCATGGGATCAACCTGTCCACATACCCCCATAAGCCTTTACCACTAATAATCTCAGTGATCTTGATCCTCCATGATGTGAGGTTCTTGCCATTGAATTGTGAGGCTTCGGGGAGTTGGGTAATGGATGGGCTGGTCGTCGACATTGTTAGGGGTTACAATTTTTCATGTGGGTAGTTTGTGGGTATTGAGTCATTCTTGTGGATAAAATATACTGTGTGTTCTTGACTGGTTCAAAGGCTGGGCCGGGGCCACATAACCTAAAGTAATAAGAACAATATATGAGAACTCAGTCAGCACAGTAAGAGTGGAAATGACTGTATTGGTCAGTAGTATACCATACCTAAAGTAATAAGAACAATATATGAGAACTAAGGAATGTGTGAGTAAGTATGTAAGGTATATCAGTTAAGTAGCACATACCTCAGTCAGCACAGTAAGAGTGGAAACAACTGAGGTTGTGGCTGTAACTACAAGGTATATATACTGTTGGGATGAAGTATAGGAGTCAGAAAAGTAAGGAGCGGTGTACGATAAAGGAAAAGAGTTGGGTATCACGTGTCTCATTCAACAAAGCTACATGTTTGTTATATATGCATATAAGCCAGTCCTAAATCTCGATGAGGAGAATGAAGCACATGTCCTTGTAAGCATAAAACACATGTGACCATGTCAAGACCGTGTTGATTACATCTGCCTCATGTGAGGTTCCCCAATTCTTTCCGAGATAAGGAGGAAACGACAGAGGGTTTGGTAAGAACAATAATGACCATCCTCCTGCCAACTCATGAGACAAGGGATCAAATTGTATTTGTTTAGCAGCCAGTCACCTGCATCGACATGGACGAATACTCAGTCACGTCATTGAAACATTGGGCCTTGAAGCTTCTAAACTCTACTTGTTTGTATTTGTGCTTTTGGTCATGCACCATTAGAGCAGGCTTCTGCGATTATCCAGCATATCCTGGCATGCTTCCATTTGGTGGTGTAACAAAGTGGAAACTTGAAGCTAACCTCGATTAAGACCAGCACGAGCGTCGCATCAGCACTGATGTTTCAAAATTGTTCTTCAAATTGTTTTCAAACCTTTAATTGCCTAGGGTCTGGCCAGCTTCTCTGGCAGGATCCACAGAGACAGCCCGTCTGACTATGCTTTGCGACCTTTTTTTGCTCCTCGGGAGCTTTGTTGTCTGACTAGAAATCTATTGGTTCTATGATGTTCGATTTCTGACTAGGTAGGTGATTACTGCAATATACATGCGATGAACGATTCACATATTGACTTCAAAATGGCGATGCATGGCCCCTTGAAACAAAAAACATCTGATGAAGCCCTTTGTATTAACATACACAAATTTTAGAGCCCCACAGTGAAGAAAAACATGTAGGTCATAATGTGATAATTGAAACAAGAAAATTTTGACAGCCGAGCGGCAGCCCAGTGAATGGCTTGCTTGGTGACAATGTATTGCAGGATTGTCCATGTTGACTTCTAAGTTCTCCTGGGTTTTTGGAAGGATTTCGGGGGCTGGAACTTGGGATTTGCGTTGTTAGAGTTATTGGGTTGACCGCTTGTTGACCGCTCGCAGTAGTGCGACTTTGAGACATTGGAGAGAATAGAAGATATAGAAGTTGTATTTGAAGTAGTAAACAAGTCATAGACTTCGTCATAGAGATTTTGCCATGGCGATTGCATGGCAATGATGCCAACTGCAAGCGAGATGAGTCCCCTGGGCTGCTCACTTAGTCAGCACCTTATGTGTGCTACCCTGGCAAGCTGTGACCGCCCACAGCATTAAACTACTTATACATGACTCTATTTGTGTTTTTCTCTAACACGCATGATGAATTCCCTCTGAAATGAACTCCTTTCCCATCAAAATGCAACCAATCTCTAGAATCGTCCCAAAATTATAGATTAGCTGCGCTGGCTTCTCGTTATCTTCTGGAATTCTGGCAACGGCGATGTGGAGATGGAAGGCCAGAAAATTCTCAGCATGTCGAACTGGTAAGTAGTATTTTTTAAACAAGCCTGTCGGCAGCCCCTGGAGGTCGGGTTTTGATATTGCATGACTTGGAATACTGCACATATTAGTTCGGGTGGGCGTAAACAGCCTGTTCTGCTTGTCTCATGCACGTTCATGGTACAACGTTCTTCTGCTGCAGGCATACATATGAAGCAAAGGCCTACGTCTGACGGTTCTTTGTGAATCCTAAACTTCTTGTGGCAGTTTCTTCTTTGGTTCATGGTCACTACTTCAGTTACTGTCCGAAGTTTTGGGTCCTTCGCTCCCAAAGAATAGCATATTGCATGTTCCTGCGACACTGTCAATGCCAGGGATATTCTGTGAAGAGCCCAGAACTTCAATATATGGTCTGGGCACTTGTTTCCACCATATCAGGCTTCTCCTTTACTGAGTAATGGTCCGTATTTTTGTTGTGCTTGGATGTTTATTAAATATTTGTGCTCAGGCATTGCTATACATCCATCATGCCACTGAGCAAGAATGTCCACGACAGTTGCCTCAACTCGCATTCACAGAAAGACTGTCCTGGAACTGGATCAGGTTCCTGCATGCTGGATGAACACGAGTTTGGTCTGCATTCACAGTATTATAAGATGCTGTCATTCCTCCTGTCATGTCTAGTGCTCACACACAAAAATAGGATGCGCGCATCTGTGTGGGCATTGTAGGAGAAGAAAAGATGTTTCACAGTCCCTGTATCTTCTTGCGCTCAAGACGTCTCTTGTACAATACTTTTTTAATCCTCTTCGAGTTCGACATCAGCACGGTCAGACATCACAGCTGCATTTTTGAACTTGTTCCTTCACACTAGCGCCCGTGGTGGGAAACAGGTCAGTAAACGCATGCTCACCGTGCAT
Organism: Armillaria fumosa; assembly: GCA_030407015.1. Taxonomy (NCBI): domain Eukaryota; kingdom Fungi; phylum Basidiomycota; class Agaricomycetes; order Agaricales; family Physalacriaceae; genus Armillaria; species Armillaria fumosa. Next base: position 18,615 of record JAUDYM010000010.1, read on the forward strand.
CTTCGCTCTCTGTAGTGCTTTCAATGAATGGCACGATCGCATGCCATCAAGTATTTAATGTCGTCTTCACTTGACGGTTCTCTCTAGGAAACCATGGCAAATGCCAACCCTGGTCCCTCTAATGCAAGCGCAACACCCACAACCCTTCCCACTGCACCAGATTCCCAACGTAGTGATCAGTTGTGCAGATGTTGCTGTGATTCTAACTGCAATTGTTCATGTCTTTGTCGTGAACATTGCATCTGCCTTTCGCCATACCACGAGAAGTCCAGTGAAAACAGTGAGCACAAATGCAAAAAACAGTGCAGCTCACAGAAGGGTTACCGAAATCTGGTCGTATGTCTCGATGGAACAGCCAATCAGTTTGGGCACCAAGTCTGTACTCCGATTCTCGCCTTTGTCCTCCATTGATAGTTTTTTCCAGAACACAAACGTTGTGGAGTTGCACAATCGCATACTGAAGGATGGTCCAGACGTCTCTCAGCTTACCTTCTATAGCAGCGGTATTGGGACCTATGTTCCTCCAAGTAGATTTTCCATAGCTCACTGGCTACACAATCTCGACAAAGCATTTGCTTGATTATTACACTCCCAGAGCTCTTTTTCTGATCCCACTGATCACGATTTCATTAGGAGTTTCGAGCGTCTCATTGAAGAAGCATATAGGTGGATAGCGGATCATTATCAGCCCAGGGATAGAATCTTTTTGTTCAGTAAGTTGTTTCTTGCTCGGATAGAAGTAAATCAACATAATGCACCCTGAAGGATTTTCATGTGGGGCGTACCAAGTTCGTGCGTTGGCAGGAATGATTGAGAAGGTTCATATTCCTTTGTTACTGTACACCGCCTTTCATAGTTATCAGCACGATTCAGCTCGGTCTCGTTTTTTCTGGAAATAAAGGGTTAATCCCATTGTAAGAACTTTCTGTGATCCCTTTCGTTCCAAGTTGACGTACTTGTAGCGCCTATGAGCTGTACTCCAACAGACACAAGGACATAGGTGAGATAGATATTTCTATATCCATGTTCTTCAGATCTGATCTGATGTTCCTCAATTAGAGATCAAGAACGAAGCAGAAGCAGAAGCCCTGGCAGTGAACTTCAAGCGTACGTTTGCGAGAGAGGTCAGGGTTCACTTTGTGGGTGTCTGGTACGTTCTGTGACTAGTTTGTTCACGAATACTGCTGAGCCTCCTGTTTCAGGGACACCGTCTCTTCAGTGGGAATTGCGCAAACGCAACCTTTACCATTAACAAAATCTGCTTCTCATATCTGTTTCTTCCGGCATGGACTGGCCTTAGACGAGCATCATGTAAAGTTCCTGCACGAATACCTGGCTGGTGGCCGGTCACCGCTAAGTGGGAATGAACACTATGAGGAGCCCCCAAATGCAAAGGAGGTTTGGTTCCCAGGAAGACACTCTGACATGTATGCTCATTCGATTCCACCTTTGATCAATGTTAATTTGCTCCTTTAGCGGTGGGAGCAGCCAATGAGGGCATACCATCGATCTTTCCTGAGTCCCTCTCCTGTGGATGGAGAATGAGGCCGGTGCAGCGGGTCTTAAGCTCATGCCACGTCGTAGCGGAGTTGAGTGGAGATGGGACAAGCACCATTTAGACAAGCCAAAGACAACGTCGGGTTTGTGGTGGCTACTAGAGCTCCTGCCGCTCACGCACCTGCGGTATAGTGACAAGGAGAGCACTACACAGTACTTTCACTTCCAAGCTAGCTTTGCAGTTGGACTCACAAAACCATTTACTAGGATACCTCATTTGGGTCAAGGGCGTTTAATTGTTCCATCACAACTTATTCACATGTCCTTGGCATTCAAACAAAACTATACTCCCTTGGCTGTGTTTTTCAGCGACAAAAAGCGGCTTGGAAGCCTCTTATTGGGATAGGCAAGTTAGAAGATCTATCTTGGGCTGACGAATGGCAAAATGTGTTTGAAATGGATCTCTTTGACCACTCTGTTGCTCAGGTTGCAATGCAAGAACTTCAATCATTGAGGTCCAACAATGTCGGCAAACATGACATAGTTCGACAAGTAGTCCTTCTGAAACGCTTATCATTTATGGCATTATCCAGTTAGTGGTCTATGTCTCGTGCTTGATCACCCTTGCTCACTTTAAAATTAGGGCAAGGTTCTCACAAAATCTCTGAAAGTATAAAGGATTTTGTGCCTATGCTGTCAGGTGACAAGGATGATAGAATTAGAGCGGGAAGTGCCTCTTGTCTTTTCCAGCTTGCAAAGCATTGTACAGTAGAATACCTCATATGGAATACTGTCAGTTCCCAGGGAAACAGTATTCCATATGGCGGTTATTTCATAGCACATATATTCAATTTTTCAATGAATTTTTGCTATATTTTGTATTCTGAATGTTTTCTGCATATCTAAAGTACCACAATGCTAATTCTTCAGGAGCTTAGAAAGCTCAAATGATGAGTCCAATTCACCCTGCTGTACTACTTTTATACTAAAAGACTATTTTGCCAGAACTTTCCATGCTTTTCCTACTTATTCTTCCTTAATAAGGAAGATTGGCATGATGCCAAATTGCCAAATTCCAACACTTATTGTTCATATGAACAATAAAAACAATTGTTCATTATGCCTGCCAGGCCAAATTACTAAAAATGGCAATTACCATATGAAATATTCACCGTCTAACAGTATTCCATATTCCGGAACACAGTTGCATGGAATATCTCAGCCTACCAGCTCTGTGGACATCAAATTTTGATTCCATATGATATTATTCCATATGAAATAATTGACTGTATATGTATATAAGCTAGTCCTACATCTCGAAGAGGAAGGCGAAGCACATGTCAAGCGGAGAAGGTGTAATGGTTACTGGTCACTATCATTCCCTTTTCGTACTTTCCAGCTTCGCCCGAGCTCGGATTCAAATTTCATCCCTGCTTGTTCAAATGCTCATAGCCTCATACATTCCTTTCGGACTCCCTCAAGTCTACCATGGTTCTCCATCGCTTCTTATCTTGTCTATTACTTTATTACACAGTTCATCAGGAAAAAAATTCGGAGTTACATAGCAGTGCTGTGTGCTACATAGCCCAGATAGCCCCGTACTCAGGTCCGCCCTTATATAGTGTCCCATAGCACTTCTGCTGTGCTACCTAGTGCTACGTAACACCCTATAGCTCACTGCCAAATGTACTGTAGCAGTTACATAGCTTTATCATATCATGATATTTTTTCAATGCTTGAAATCTTAATTCATGGCAAACAGCAATAGATATCAGAAATCAAATATATTGATGGTCTGTATTACAATGGACTATAGTATTAACCATAAAACACATACACACAATGAATCAGGCAGAGAACAGTTTGCGGCCAATAGATGTATCACAGTTGACAGAACAGACCTACTTTAGTGATGATGCCCAAGCCCACCTGCAACCCATAGTAGTTAGCCAGTTCATATACTAAACTGTAAACAGAAATACCTCACCTGGGATTCTGAGATTGGTTGGTAGCAAAGAGTGACATTGATATGGCGCAATGAATACAATCATGCTGGTCAATGAACAACATGAAGACATCGCCCTATAGCTATCACCGTTAAGCACTAGAATAGATAGACATAGGCAAGGATAGACATACCCAAGTGACACACTATGCAATGCCTGTACTCCCTCATTCAAAGATGGACAATCAACACGGTTCCCAAAGTGAATGGTACTGTTACAACCAAATAAGATCACCGTTAGGTAGTCAAAAAGATGATACTGGAATGCTTACCAATGCCATCAGCGAGGTAAAAATGACTGGACAGGGAGGAGAGGGGGAACGAGTAGATCACGAAGGAAAGAAAGAGCGTTGTTGAAAACTGACATATGGCATGATCATTTTGTTGAATTGTGCATGGGCCATCGGAGTTCGATCGGAGATCAAAATGGACTTAGCTCAATTTGTCGGTAACCGACTGAAATTTGACTAAAATATTTCTTCTATACTGACAATCAATGTTAAGTTTTTACCTTCGGAATGTCAAAATGATGCTTATAAGACTAAGAAAAAAGGTTTATTTTTTCAATATATATGAATACAGTAGCTCTGGCAGTATGCTACAGGGTGCTACTGGGAGTTATGTAATGCTAGCAGGGAGCTACCAGGAGCTATGTAACACTAGCGGTGAGCTATCTGAGCTATGTACCTCATGTAGTGTTATGTAACACTGGCTCTGAGTTATGTAGCAAAAGAGTTTTTCCTGATGTTATTCCTATCTGTTATTAACTCGTATGGTCTTTCTAGTATCTCTTCAATATCTCTTGGGTCTCTACTTATATGTGATTCTTTAGTTGTTATTGTATAGGTAGTTTCATAGTTAGGCAGATACTCAGGTCACGATACAAGACCTATCCTAGTTCTATTGTATGTGAATCTAAGCTTACTCGAAAGGATGCTTTTACTTTTAATTTGGCATTTTCGTCGCTCCCGGATCCGCATTCAGTTTCGTTCCCAGACTGTCAGCCATTGTTCTACAAGTGTCCGCCGCAGTGCGGCCCCCAGGACCTTGCTGGCTGAGCCTCTTGCTGTTCACGACTATTCAATTGTCGGTGTACGCTGACCAATTGGCAAGGGGTTTGAACTTGTTATAGGGCTTGGCTATTAGTATTGATACAGATAGATGAGCAGCATACAGTTTAGGGTAAGGTAGGTGTCACTCGAATCCGGCACCCCTTATGTAAGCGTGACTGGACCCAACTTCGCACCCATAATGCTGCACCACCCCGGCATTTTTACCTAAAATAAATGCAACAAACGAAGGATAAGATGCCTATCTAAAACTTGTTGCAGACAGATTGGCATTATCTATACTAAATACCTGTAAATATAATGTTGGAGGGGGAAAAAAACCTGTGGCTTCTGAGTACTTCTTTATGTATTTTACACCATTTGGAGCAAAGTAGGATTTTGCCTCTAGACAAATTTGGCGCTTAGTAAGCATATCACATGACCTCGTGACCATCGCAAACCAACACTTTTGATGCATTTTTGGGTATCTCGAGGCCATCTTTCTTCGTGATTCACTCTAAAAGATTTACTCTATTTTCTTTTCACTACTAAGTCAATACACTATAGGAAAATGAAAAGCTGCCACTAATTCCTGCCTGGAAAACCTTCAAAAGGCTAATGGGATGTATGGGATGAACATCGACACCAACCCACTGGAGGATATTCCAGACATGAAGGCGAAACTGGGGCCCAAGCTGCTTGTATAAATGAGAGATATCATGGCCACAGAACACTTCCACCAGAGAAAGTGGCTGAAGCCATGCTCAAGGGACCAAAGGAGTAAAGATAGTGTATTATACTTATTAGGAGGATGGAAAAACGGCAGTACAAATGAGGTAGCGGGAATCAAAAAAGAGTGAAATGGTACTAGCTCCGAAATTTGGCGTCACGCGTGACGTGACATAACGCTTACATAAGGGTGCTGGATTCAAGTGACGCCTACCTTACATAGGAATGGAGTCTAATTTTAGAGTCGACGAGATCACAATGAGCTCCAACAACAACGCGGCGTCAAGAGTGACTCGCTGATGACTGATGGAAGAAAAGGAAAGATTCGACTTGAACTAGGGACCTTTGTCTTGGATAGCACCTCACCTATATGGGCGTAATAGCATACAAAAAATCGGGCAGGCACAAGTTGCCATAATCCGATCGCAAGTGAAGGTTTTTCTTATACACAAGTTGGCTGTTTGCAATAGTCTGGGAAGAAGACATAGGCCATGATATTTGAATATGGCATGTACGCCGTTCGGCCGGCCATTTTATGGAGCTTCGTCCTCCAGAAATCCGAAGAATTTCGTTTTCATAGGCTATAGCATCTTACTAAGCTTAATCTCACGGGCTCGCAGGATGCAGAGCATAGAGTATTCGAATCCAGAGTTTACTGTCTGGATGATTTTGAAGAAGATGCCGTTTCTCAAGTGGCACAAACGACATGCACACCTTCGAAGCATCGAGGATAGCCAGCTACTGAATACTAACCTCGAATCCGGAGATCAAACATTGAAGGGCAATAAACATGAATTTATCTTGTGAAAGGGAGATAATAAATAGGTAAAACAGATGCATTAGAGGCTGAAGGAATGTTGTCGACCACAGTAATAGAGGAAAGACTAGTAAGTGTCGGGATAATGTCGGCCCGCCGCCGAACCACTTTTTCCCGCTCCGGACCCACCCCCCAGATTTTATTTAAATATCTAGGGTAGTAACTGGTGCCGGTGTGTACGTGTCTGTAGAAAATCGCTCAACTTGCGGGGGGACACAAACTTGCGCACTTATAAGGAACTTGCGATCGGATTATGGCCACTTGTGCCTGTCCGATTTTTTGTACGTTATTACTGCCATACACCTAAAGGACGAGAATGAAGTCTACAACAAATGCAGTGGGCAACAGCGTAGTCAATTGAACAAAGATGTATTATATACCCGGTGATGAAACAGTCCTTGTCCTGCCCACAGAATTCTGTTTTTTTCACCGACTTGAGCTGAACCCCAGCTTCCAGATCCCCAGCCAAAGGTGTTCCACATTGAGGCCTTCAGGTAGTTCTGAAGGCTTGCCTGCTCATGGTCGGTGATGTGAAGCTCCACAAATACGATGGAAAACAGTATCAAAAGACACGACGGTGAATAATGAGTATGCCCCCAGAAGGGCAACGCGACCAGTGGTGGGGGAAGGGAGGACCGAGGGTGAGGATGATGTGCAGAACGTGATTTTCAATGATTCGTATCTGTGTAAAGTGCTCAGTATACGGACACGGAAAAGGAATGGAAATGGCAAAGAGAAAATACATACCCTTGGCTGAGATGGGCTATGTCTTTCTTTGTCGCAGCCTTGATTTTCCAGGTGCACTCTTCACAGACTGGATACTTCTCGTTGGCGTGCAAAAATTCAGAACGTAAGTGTTTGATTTCGCCAGCTTACAGTCCTTGTCCATCGTGGTCTTTCTCAGTGTTGAGGCCTTGTTCACCGGAAGAAGACCTGTCATTATGTCGTCTTGGGCCGAACTCACTGACCCGATCTATGTCGTCCGTCATTTGAATGCCTGATCCTCCTGCGCTATGCATGGCTCCATCGGCCATGAATCCTAATACCACGGTTATCTTCATTGACGCTTTACTGAAGGACTATAAAGAGGGGGAAGATGTAGAGGAAGCCTCTTCGAGGGAGAATGGGCGTGAGGCAGTGTGCGAATCTACACTCGCATGCTATGCCCTCCCTTTTAGCACCATTCTACGCCATCCCCGCCTGCGCATGTCAACCCGGTGCCCAGTGATCATTCTTTCCCCCATGATAACCTCAGCGCAGTGCTCGCATCTGAAAAAGGCATTGGGATGTTTGGGGGATCCATGCAAGGGTGAGAGAATGGAGGGGCTCGTTGGCACGAAGGTTGAAAGATAAAAGGGCAGAACCTGGTGCTTGGATGGGACGACGCGATGATAAGTTCAAAGATGCACCAACAAAGGTTCTCGGAGCTCCATGCACATCGGATAAGTTGACACGATCTGTGTGTTGCTTGTTGTCATCAACCGATCATTGACATTCACGGAAACCCATCAGAAGATCAAGAATGTCATGGAACGGCAAGGGGGCATACTGGAGTGGGCTGCAGAGCACAACTGTGAATATGGTGTGGAAAAGTTCCAACTCGTTGACTTTACAACCAAAACAAGAGAAGCACTCCCCCGGCCAAACACCACGACCCGACAAAGGGAACCAGCAATGGGTACAGCTATCCAGATCGGCCAGCACAACATCTACCCGAAACCAGTTGCAAAATTCCTGGGTGTCCACATTGACGCTGGATTACGGTGGAAGGAGCAGGGTGCAACGGCAGTAAAAAAGGGTGATGACTGGATAATCCAGTTCCGACGCCTTGCCCGAATGGGATCAGGGGTCTCCAGAGAATGCATGAGACTCACCTACATCTCCATCGCCATACCAAGAATACTATATGCAGCTGATGTCTTTTTGAATCCACAGAGACGAACAAGGAAAAAGCGGAAGGATGGGAAGAGCAGCATCCGCACAGTGAACTGCCTAGCCTCGATACAGAGGAAAGCAGCAATCCTCATCACAGGAGCAATGCGTACAACTGCAGCAGACGTATTGGACATACACACCAATCTCCTCCCTATGATGGGCCAGGTGGATGTTTACAGACACAGGGCCCTCACACGTATGGCCTGCTTACCAAAAGGACATCCACTACACAAGCCAATACGAAGGGCGACAAACCGGTACATCAAACGACACAGATCCCCATTGCATGAGCTTGCAAAAGACTTCGACATATGGCCAGACGCTCTCGAGACCATCAAGGCAGTCAGGTTTCCACCCTACTGGAAGACAAAAGTAACGGTAGAGATTGCGGAAACGATGCAAGAGGCTATAGCAATGGAAAGGATGGACACCAGTGAAGTCAGGGCATACGGAGATGGATCAGGTATAGATGGAGGAATAGGGGCAGCCGCGGTCATATACAAAAGAGACAAAAAGATAAAGACTCTGCGGCTGAGAGTTGGTTCAGCAAAGGAGCATGAGGTATACGATGGAGAAGGATTGGCACTAACCCTCTGCTTAGAGCCGCTGCGCAGCATGTCCAACATCAAGAGTGCGTCCATCAGCATCGACAACACAGCTGCCATACAAGCGACAACATTGTCGAGACCAGCACCATCACATCACATCCTCGATCTCTTCCACAAACGTGTTGACATGGTCCTACGTAGACATCCCAATATCTCCCTCAAGATTCGTTGGATCCCCGGGCACCAAGGCATCGCAGGGAACAATGCAGCGGATGAAGAAGCTAAGGCAGCAGCACGTGGTGATACCAGCATGGTGCAGAGCCTCCCTGCACCACTACGAAAACCCATACCCCAAAATAAAACATCGATACTCCGGGAGAACTATGCGAAGCAGAAACTCAAAGCTGACCGGGCCTGGAGGAAGTCACCCCGCTACTCCAGGTTTCGAAACATTGACTCAGCACCTGCCCAGCAAGCTGCATGCCGGTATCGGAAGCTGGCCACTTCTCTACCGCGCAAAATCACAAGCATACTAGTGCAGCTTCGTACCGGACATATCGGGCTGAACCGCCACCTCTTCAACATACGCTGCATCGAATCCCCTGCTTGCCCGACTTGCCTGCACCCTAACGAATCTGTTCACCACTATCTGATACGATGCCCAACGTACCAGAATGAGCACGAAACAATGCAGCGCTCCATCGGCATCAGTAGGACCATGTTGACAGCTAAGCACATACTATCCAAGCGAAAGAACTTACCACATCTCATCCAGTTTCTCAATGACACACGTCGCTTTGCGAGCACATTCGGAGTATTCCCAGAGGTCGAAATTGAAGAGGAGGAAGACGGATGAAAGGCAAACACCACAGACACGGCGCACAGAGCAGCAGTTGAAGACGCAGATGCATATCCATCCCGATACCTCACCGACTCAGCGGATTGAGGGAGATGGACGCGAGATAACTCGCAAGGAGCAAATCTTTGCTCGTTAGTTGTGATACTTATACACCTAGAATACAAAAACAGTAGTATACGCGACAGGACGATCCGACCATACGCTAGCGTGTAGGATATACGTACGAAATCGTACAAACATGGAAACAAAAAAAAAAAAAAAAAACCGATCATTGGAGATGCCAGGAGATGCTGCTCGCTGCGGGGCCTCGACCTCTAAAAATGGCCTTGGAAACCGTACAGATCTTGATATATCGGTAACGGCTGGAAATACCATAAAATCAGTGAAAAAAAGAGGAAGACAGAAGGATAGAGCTTACCAAGCCAATCACAAACCATATGTTTACTCGCATTCAGTCAATAATATCAAGGCAGGGCGTGTGCCGAATCTCTTCGTTACCGCCAACCCGAATGATGGTCTCATATGCTTGGAGTCGTACGACCAAATTTGCACCAACCCGAAGAAAAAGGTCGAAAATGAAACTCGCAAACCGATTCATCGTCATTCGAATGTTCATCTCCATTGACCAACATACGGTACATTCATCACATCGGCGAACATCAAGCCTTGTTAGGTATAATTTGACTACCTCCAAGGCCTTGGATTGGATTTGACCAAAAATCTCCTTCTAAACGCAAAACAAATCAATGATCTGGCCCAAAAACAGTCCAGCAAAGAACCACCACCCAAACTTTATCCTGGACGATCTTCCCATCCTTCTTAATCGCGGACTTGGGAGTCGCTCGCCTCTACGACCTCAGACATATTGAGATACTTTACACAAAACTTCCCCTTGTATCCAGGGCCCCGCTGACATCGTATACCGGCTGTGGGTCCCTCCTCCGTAGTGAACAAACTCCTCTCGCCTAGTTAGCAAGGGTTGCTGTAGACACAATTCTAGGTGGGTTCCTCCATTCGTCTTGATGTCCGAAAGCATGCCCTAGTTGTCGTCGTCGTCATCGGCTATTGGGGTCTCTTTGTTGCTCCCACCTTCCCGCTCACATCCTCCCGTCACCCTGCGTCTTCCCTACTCTCCTCACAGCCCTGTCCCACATCCTCTGGTTGTCGTCATTAGTTATTGACGATGCATGCAAATCGAAGGTGATAGAAAATGGCCGGGTTGATTCAGCGTCTGAGTGAGTGACGCATCTTGTGTGATTGCCCGCAACGTCGATGCGGGCTGCTGCGTGGAAGTGCATCGTCGGTTGACTGGGACTGCGTGTATCAATATCCTGGGAGAGCAGTGTCTATAAAGGGGCTCTTTGGTCGAAATGTCGCATACAAGAACGAATCCTTGTAATATTGCTCGGACTCGTAATTACGGAGGATGGTATCAGAAAGTGAAATGCTGTAATTCGGCACCATGGCCGGCATGATATTGACCTTATTTGCCCATCACATGCTTCGGAGCCACAAAGGGGAGACCAAGGTAACTCTAGCACGTTATTCGGGAGTCTTGACCAAAGTGTGATTCCCAGTCCACCACAGCGGAATCGTGCGCACTTACTTGGGACTTGGGACGAGCTAAGGACCGGTTGATGATGCTAGGAGAGAGAATGGGTATCGGATTTGCGAGTTGATACATGAATTACTAACCTATCTTCCAGGGAGACACTTATCTTGATGAAGACTCTACGCATCGCCTTTCAACAATATCTTGACGTGTAGAGGTCGTAATTGAAAAGGCACGACTGTACTTATGCTTCTATTTAATGCACCCACTCCACGCCCTACGATCTGGATTTCACTCCAACGAAAGCGCAACAAATCTCTCGAATCGTCCAAAAATCATAAATAAGCTGCCCTGGCTTCTTGTTTTCTTCTGGTGGAAGGCCCAAAAATGGTCGGCATACCGGTCCAGCAAGTAGCACTTTTGAAAAAAGCCCGTCGGTAGCTCTTGGAAGTCAGATTTTGACGTCGCACGAATACTGCGCTTGTTAGTTCAGGCGGGCGTGAGCGGCACGTTCTTCTTGTTGCATGCGCGTTCAAACATTCATGCGTTACACGGTTCGACGTTACCTTCATCTGCTGTAGTCGTTCACATGAATCAATGAGTTCTTTGTGGATTTTGACAGGTTTTTCTACGATCGATTCATCGCCACGACTTCCTGCAGTACTGTCCAAAGTTTTGGGACCTTCGCCCCAGAAAAACAGCACACTCCGCGTTCCTGTGACACTGCCAATGCCCTTGATATTCTGTGAAGAGCCCAGAACATCAATATATTAATACGGGCGCTTATTTCCACATTAGCCTTCTCCTTTTCCCAGTAATGGTCCGTATATCATTGTTGTGCTTGAATGCTTATTACATGTTTGTGCTCAGGCAGCGCTATGTATCCTACATGCAGCTGAGCACCAATGTCTACGACAGTCGCCTCGACTCGCATTCACAGACTGTCCCGGAACTGGGTCAGGTTCCTGCATGCTGAATGAACACGAGGGCAACAATGTCTGCGACAGTCACCTCAACCCGCATTCACAGTATTGCGAGACGCCGTCATTCTTCTTGTCATGTCTTTTAGCACTCACACAAAAATAGGACATGCGCATCGGGCGGGCCCCTCTGTGTGCGCGTTGTAGGAGAAGAGAACATGTTTCACAATCCCTGTAGCTTCTTGCGCTCAAGACCTCTCTTGCACGGTACTTTTTTTATCCTCTTCGAGTTCGACATCAGCACGGTCATTTTTCACAGCCGCATTTTCGAACTTGTTGCTTCACACTAGCGCCCGTGGTGGGAAACAGTTCCGTAAGCACGCTCTCACCGTGCATCTTTGTTCTCTGTGTGCCTTCAAAGAATAGCACGACCGTATGTCATCGATTGTTTAACGTCGTCTTCGCTTGGCTGTTGTCTCTAGAAAACCATGCCGAACGCCAACCCTGGTCATTCTGATGCGAGGACAAGGTCCTCTGCGCCAGTCTCATCTACGATCACAGGGGAATCTGGATCCCATAACAGTCGAATGTACAAATGTCAATGCCCATGTCGTGACCACTGCATCTGCCTCTCGAAACACGGATATAATCACACGTGCAACGAGTGCGGCCAAGACTGCAAGTGCGAATGTGGCTCACGCAGGCGTTACGGAAATCTAGTTGCGTGTCTCGATGGAACATCCAATCAGTTTGGCCGTCGGGTCTGCATTCTGATTCGTCCCCTCTCATCTCTGCTGACACGCTCCTCCAGAACTCGAACGTCGTGGAGTTGCACGATCGCATACTGAAGGACGATCCAGACGTCCTCCAGCTTACCTTCTACAGCAGCGGTATTGGGACCTATGTTCCTTCAAGTACCTTTTCTCTAGCTCACTTGCGACACAATCTCGACACAGTATTTGCGGGGTAATTACACGGTCGTCGCTTTTTTTCCCATCCTGCTGCTCATGATTTCATTAGTAGTTTCAAGCGCCTCGTCGAAGAAGCGTATATGTGGATAGCAGATCATTATAAGCCCGGGGATAGATTATTTTTGTTCGGTAAGTTGTTTCTTGCTCAGATGAAGGCAATTTGATCTAATATATCCTGAAGGATTTTAACGCGGAGCGTACCAAGTCCGTGCGTTGGCAGGAATGATTCACAGGGTTCGTATTCCTTTGTTACTGTATACCGCCTTCTTTTATCAGCGTGATTCAGCTCGGTCTCGTTGGCTCTGGAAATAAAAGCTTAATCCCGTTGCAAGATCTTTCTGCAATCTCTTTTGTTCCGGGCTTATGGACTTTGGTGCCTATGAGTTATACTCCAACAGACACAAGGGCATAAGTGAGATAGATATTTCTATACCCATGTCCTTCAGATTGGATCTGACGTTCCTCAATTAGAAATCAAGAGCGAAGCAGAAGCAGAATCCCTGGCAGAGAACTTCAAGCATACATTCGGGAGAGAGGTCAAGGTGCACTTTGTGGGTGTCTGGTACGTTCTGTGACTAATTTGTTTGCGAATATTGCTGAGTCTCCTGTTTCAGGGACACCGTCTCTTCAGTGGGAATTGTGCCAACGCATCCACTACCATATAAAAAATCTGCTTCCCATACCTGTTTCTTTCGGCATGAGCTGGCCTTAGACGAGCGTCGTGTTAAGTTCCTGCCCGAATACCTGGCTGGTGGCCGGTCACTACAAACTGGGAACGAACACTATGGTAAGGAGCCCCCCAATGCGAAGGAGGTTTGGTTCCCAGGACGACACTCTGACATGTATGCTCATTCGATTCTCCCCTCGATCAATGTTAATTTGCGCCTTTAGCGGCGGGAGCTGCCATCGGGGGCATACCATCGATCTTACCCGAGTGCCTCTTCTGTGGATGGAGAATGAAGCCGGTGCAGCCGGTCTTAAGCTCGCACCACGTCGTGGCGGAATTGAGTGGAGATGGGACTACCACCATGTAGACAAGCCAAAGAACAAATTGAGTTGGTTATGGTGGACACTCGAGTATCTACCACTCAAACGCCTGAAATATACTGACAAGGAGAGCACTACATGGTACCTTTGCTTCCAGGCTAGCTGATGTAGTCTGACTCACAAAACCATTTACTAGGATACCTCATCTGGGTCGAGGGCGTTTCATTGTTCCGCCACAACTTATTCACGCGTCCTTGGCGTTCAAACAAAATTACATTCCCACGGCCGTGTTTTTCGGCACCACAAAAATGGCTTGGAAGCCTCTTATTGGGATAGGCAGTTGAGAAGATCTATCTTGGGTTGACGAATGGGAAGATGTGTTTGAGATGGATCTCTTTGACCCCTACGTTGCTCAGGTTACGATGCGAGAACTCCAATCATCGAGGTCCGACGTCGACAAACGCGATGTAGCTTAACACGTAGTCCTTCTGAAACGCTTATCGTTTATGGCGTTGTCCAGTTAGTAGTTTATGTCTTGTGCTCGATCATCATTGCTCACTTTGAAATCAGGACAAGGCTCTCCCAAAATATCCGAAATGATAAAAGATCTTGTGGCTATGCTGTCGGATGGCAAAGATGATGGAATTAGAGCGTAAAGTGCCTCTTGTCTTTTCCAGCTTGCCAAGCATTGTATGTCTTTTCCTCATATTAGGCCTTACTTATGGTTGACCGCATGATAGGCCGCGGCATCACCGTCAGATCTTAGAAGACCCAGATGTTGTCCCACGTCTAAAGTCAATGCTGCATGGCGAATCGGAAGGAGCACATCGTACGAGTATTCAGTGTCTCTCTCAGCTGATCCTGAAACCCGAGGACGGTGACAAACATGAAGCGGATCAGACTAGCGTGCATGTTGAACCTTGGGAGCAGCATCTATTCGAGGCTCGAGGAATTTTGTCGGAACAGCCAGACATTTGGATCCAGACCATCTACGGTCTCCTTGACTCGAAAGACCAGGGCGAAGAAACACTGAGTGCATCTTGCCTTTCCTGCCTGGTTAAGATAGGTATGTGTTGTTCATCATGTGCTACACTATCATGTCAAATCGAGACGTCCAGATTCTGTTCGAGATAAAATTTTGAAGAACAATAGTGCGTCTTTTATCTTGACATACCACGCCAATGAATTTAATATGCTGTCAGGACTGTCTAGGTTTATACAGCAGCTAATACATTTTCTGGACGGAGAGAAGCTTCACACTCAAGCGAATGCGGCGTCGTCACTTGAAAGCATGTCGGCATGTTTAAAGGGTATGTTCGTCGTCGTATAGTCATAATTTGGTTGCTCAAGATGTCGTACTAGATGTGATTTCCCTCGACCGGAGTCTGACGCTGGACAACTTGATGCGGATGATCGAGCCTCAAAGTTCTAAACCGAAAAGAGCTGGTGTGGTATGCCTTAGTGAATATTTCGTCAATGGTAGGCCCAAACCTTTACCCAAGTTTCAACGTGTCACTTACAGAATACCAAAGACGGTGAAATGCGAAAACTCATTCTACAACGAGAGCGGTCTTCACTCCAGACGCCTCTGTCACGAAAACGATAGTGAAAGCCATGACGTATCTGCATTCTCGTCCGAAGGCAGTGGAGTTCCTCAAGTCAATCGCAATGAAAGTACGGACGTTCATTGACATCGTCAACTGAAACTGACGAAAAGTGTTGTCTGCTTAGCTGAGATCTACCCAATTATGCGAAGAATTGATCTATTTGAAAAGATCATCAAACATGGTGATGGCGATGACTATGATGCACTGCTTTCTGTCAGAACGGCCTTGGAGGATGTTATTTGGCCTGATGGTATGTAAATCCACCATCCTACTCGCCGCACCAGTGACCACATCCGTGATAGGCTTGTTTGTTGATCTGCTTCTAAAACCAGACTTTTTGCAATACTTACCAAGAAGATTGACTGGGATGTCACTGACACCTTTCATGAACGGCACAATCTCAGACAGAGTGTCCAAGCCCAAGAATCCGGTGTTCATTGTATAACAAGGCTTATCCCAATTTGTAAGTAAAGTCTCTGCCGTGTTCTGACCTCGCCAGATTCTAATAATGTCGCAAGACGAAGCAAGGATGATGTTGTTCGACGAGACGACAGTAGATAAAGTCTTACACATCCTTGCGGCATTCAAGGACGAGCCAGAATCTGCAGAGCGGTTGCGGTTGTACTGTTCTTCAGGGTACGATCGTTTCCTTTTGGAGACCTTATCAAAGTAGGTAACATTTGGTGTGTATGATCGGTTCAATTTATGTCGCTTTACGCTCATATCGATGCATAGAAGACTCTCAGAGGCGGATCGATGACAACAAGGTCCTTCAGGAAAAGCTTCGACAATTTATCACAGTGCCGGAGTCCGGTCAAGCTCCTCAGATGCTTCTCCATGTGCTCAATGAAGATTCGGTAACAAATGATGTGTTGAAGCTCCAAGTTTGTTGTATATGTGTATAAGCTAGTCCTGAATCATGTCTTTGTAAGCAGAGAAGGCATGTGACCGTGTTAATTACATACTGACTCAAGTGAGGTTAGGGTTCCAGATCAATTCCGAGTCATCATTTGACGTTCATCTCCCAACTCATTGTTGAAACAACATCTCTCAATACTTTATTTTGATACGACGGGCCCAGGATTTCTTGAAAGGTCATAGCTCCTAGCTGTGTTAGCTGGTCCCACACTCAAAGCTACATACTGGTAACATGTTTCCGCTCTGCCGTAATCCCGTAATCCCAGGCTGACTTGTCACATTAAATGGGATAATCAGGTGATAAACCTCGCTGTTTGTATGTTATTACCAGATAAATGCGCCCACCTACTTGCACAAACGCCTGGGGAATGCACGAAATCATTCTTGTCGTGAAAAACGAAAGATCGGAAACTATTCGGACCAATGTTATAACATCTAAAGCGCGCTTATTTGCATCTAGTGATTAACCGGCATCTCGAAAGGAAAATGATGGTAGTTGCGGCGCAATCTACATCTTCCATTTCATTCAATTCCGATTCTCGGTGAATATACCTTCCACTATAATGTGAATTATTCTCATGTATTGTTCTAGATAATACTTGCAATATTAGATCCCCTCGTGCTGCATCGCTAATAAGACCAATATTGAGTCCGCTGGTCGGCCCGACATGAGGCGCGCGCTTTAATACCCCGTTTCAAATCTCCCTGGAGACGCCGTCAAACAATATTTTCTTCTAAAGAAACGCTCATTAGCAAATTTGGGATGTTGAGGTGTCACAAATGTCGCGGGCAGCCTAAACTCGGACGTTCTTCCAAGGATGGAGATCATATCTCAGAGAAGCACGGACACAATCTCTCGCGATTGAGTACGTTACGTTAACCCCCGTCAAGTCTCTTATGAGATAAGCGTGTACATACCATACCCTCTTCCGCAAACAGCCACCTACCCTCATGAATCCAACTACTATCGACGACAGAGACGGCTCCGTGTCCCGTATTGGCACCTGGACAGATGGCGGGACCCCACATGAGTACGATAGCACAGTGTCCAGCTCCAAGTCTGATGGGGACCACCTTATGGTCACTTTCACTGGTGCGTTCACTTTGTGCCTGCGATATATATATGACCAACGGTTTTATAATTATAGGAACTCAAATCGCAGTTTATGGAACGTACGACTATAGCTCTTCGGGTGTTATCACCTCTTATGCTGTTGACGGTGGTAATGCAACACGAGTTACTCACTCGCCTGGTAGCGGAGATACCTACAACGAAATGTTTTGGGAGTCGGATCTGTTGGAGCTCCAGCAACAGTGAGTTGTTAACACGTCTCTGCGTTGTCAAGGACGTTCACACTTTATACAGCCAACTAGTCGTGACGATGGTGCACGTCAATACTGACTATGGCGATCTCGAAGGAACTGTATGGTTTGATTATTTCAATGTCTACAATGAAACGACCTCAACATCAGCTTCCCCACTCACCGGTTCCGCAACACTTTCATCGTCACCTTCGAGTTCTACGGCAAATCCCTCTGATGCTGCCGCTTCCTTGGCTTCCTCCGATTCATCATCAGCAAATATAGGCGCCATTGTGGGAGGTATCGTTGGTGGTGTCTTTGTCTTTCTGGTCGTCGCCGTCGTATTTGTCTGGTATCGGTCTAGGCAAAAGCGACGGGATGCGCATACCCGTGCAATTGGTGATCCCCCGCCACCATTTCCGGGTAAGCCCACATCCATTTTCTCCTCGTGACATTCTTCAATTGCAATTTCTCAGGTTCTAATGGTCCTAGACCGCTTCTTACTTCTGGGTTCGCAGAACCCTTTGTACCGACGAGACAGATACCGGTATTCCCTGTTGTCTCGTACAGGGATAGTGCGAGAGACAGCGTGGATACTTCCTCTTTCACAGAACCCATCTTTGCTGGTCCGACTTCTAGCATGTCTTCCAAGTTGTCACACCAACAGACGGTTTTGTCATACGTACCGGCGGCACCAGGGTCATCGACAGCGCCGATGTCATCCTCGTCCGCTAGTCGGTTTGCCGGTGATAGCTTAGCGGAGATGAAGCAACGCCAAGGGGAGGCCGTGGCTGGATACTTCGAACCTATCCAGCACGTAGACAGTGGGGTTCGCACACGTCGCCAACCAGAAGATGATTTGCCCCCCGTCTATAGTGCTAGCTAGGTGTTGCACCTATACTCTTGCGAATCTTGCCTCATTCACGGACTATTTTTGGCTCGGCGCCATATCAGCGACACCTTCACGCCACCATGATGTTTTCTACATCGCGTACTGCGCGCCAGCCTCCTTGCGGCATCATCTAGATCAGTACCCTGTCCAACGCTACTAGTTCCGAGTGTTTTATTCTACTATTTCCTGTGGTATATTATTGGCAAGTATAGGGGATGTTAGATGGTTTATACCTTGTACGTTACAAATGTTTTACCATCTTAAAATTGGATCCGTCTCTGCTACAGAGCAAATCCGATGTGTGGTCATTCTGCTCTTTCCGCCGCAGAAATGACAAGGTGATTCATTCTTCGTAAATCGAGGCCGGAATCTGGATGGGAAGATATGCAACCAAGCGACAGATGTACGTGTCGCCAAAGGCTCCATACGGCTTATAATGCCCACAACAGAGTCTAGAACGGTTCATCTTGTTTATACAGACCATGAAGTAAAAATCGCTAATTCCATTGTTACTTAGCCAAGCATAATGAGGGGAGTCAAATTCAAACACTACACGATTACACTGTTGATCATACATGGTCCTCAGGGAGCCGATGATGGTCCCAGAGAGGAAGATCGACAGTGTACTCCTTTCCTCGACAAAGTTCAAAATGCTTTGCCGTGAGTTGAGCAGCTCGAAAGAAGAGAGCACCATCGAGTTTCTCTGCTCCCGGAAGCTCTGTTTGTGAAAATCGGGGAGACCACCAAAACGTGTACCATACAAAGTCGCAAAATATGCAAGTGCCCTCTGTATCTTACAGAGATGATCATCCTGGTGGAATAAGACTTGCTGAATTATCATAAACCACGGATTGGATGTGGACGACAAGTCCCCAGGTGGCGTTGTCGTAGAAGACGAGTCAAGGTGTACGGACTCGTTGTCCGATTGGAGGAACTTTGATATATCAAAGCTGGGACGGCCGCGAGAAATCCACCAGGCGAAAGATACAGCCATATAGCTGCGAAGAAGTAATGCTTGGGACGTGGTGGAAAGGAAGTTCGCCAGAGACGGCAAAAATAAGGACGATGCGACAAGATGCATACTGAAAGGATGATCAGTCACTGTTTCCTTCATGCCAGTGAGGAGTGAGTACGCACAGAAAGAAGTTTGCATGAAATCTTTTTCCGGGCCGAGAGCCGCTTCCTGCGTAGATGATCGCGTTCATCCACTGCAACTCCTCAATTTTCCGGCGCAGTTCTTTGGGGTCGGATAGATTTAACGTCCACTGATTCGTATAGCGGAATAACGCTTCTCCCTTTGCGCTGATCGTAGTCTCAAAATTAGCGATTTCATCTTTAACGAGAGGGATTCTCAGCGCGTCATCTTTCAGAACACGCGCTAGGACGTCGAAAGCATGAGTTCCTTTCTTTCCGTTGGGAATATGAGGCGTTTCAAGACTAGAAGCCTCTTCCGCACGCGCATCTAACGCCGCGACGGAAGTCAAGGCAGAATAAGGTAGGAGATTTTGAAGATTGTCATGGTGGACCGCCGCCTGAGCCAGACCTATGTGGACTATCGTAAGTACACATGTACGCATAAGAAGACTCAAAACATGCCTTCGATGACAATTACCCGCAATCCGAATTCAAGACCATACGCAGTGTATATCAGAGGGTGATCAAGCCGCCCATGAACCGATTGAGCATGCCCGGCTGCTGGTTACCGTCCGTCGTCACGTCGACGTTTGCGGACTCAGAAAAGACGAACTCTTCCAATACAGAAGCAGTCCCGTTTTCAGATAATTTCTCCTTGAAGAAGGTCATGTACGCGCCAAAATACCTAAAGTATCTGTGAGACTTTCTGAAAACATGTTGGGAATGATGGCATACGAACCTCCCGTCTCCCAGATGCGCATTGAAATTTGCAGATGATATCGGGCCGGGAGGTTTGATGGCAGGCTTTTGAGCAGGAATACTTTCACGATATACAGCTTCGATTCTTTCCTTGTTGGCTCCGAGAGCCCAAGTAGCCAATACATGGTGAGCGATATGACTGATCAAAGTGGTAAGCCCAAGCAAGGTAGTAATCAGACGGGCAGCTTGTGGAACTTCCTGTCGTTGAAAAATATACGCCACTTATCATGGTTATCGCGAAGGACGCTCTGCATAGCGAGAGTGGAGTCCGCATCAACCCCAGGAAGAAAGACCGCGGTCGGACTAGAGGCGACGCTGGATGGCGCTGGGAAAAGCTCGAGTGTATCGGTGTCATATTCAATGCAGAGAGGATATGTGTATGTACCAGTAAATCAATGAAGCGCTGTGCATTATATATGGATCCAGAGCTCTCAGATGGCCAGTTACTGCTTGTCGAAGGTCACGGTATCGGAATTGTTTGCATGAGAAAAACAGATGAATGCGGAGGAGCTTCATCACTTTTTATCCTATTAGCCGTCCATCTAGTAATAGAGATGTAAGCGCTCGTCATTTCAAGGGCTTTAACTTCCAAGACGGAAGTAGTACGGCAGCCTGGAGATCAAACACAAGGCTTCGATCCATTCAGTCTTACGGAACGCCTCAAGCAAAGGTTCAAGAAGCTCAAGTTGGCTTCAGTCGAAGGTGATGCTTAGTAAGAAACAACACCCTCCAAGTCCTCGGGGAGACGCCGGATTACCGTTTTGAGAACTTCACGACAAATTATCAAGTTTGCTGCATGTTCCAGTTTCACCAGATTTATACTGCGTTTTTTGGTACTTGACCAGTTCATCATCTGTCGAATTTATGCCTTCAGTTCACATGAAATTGAGAAAACCACCAGAAAATGTTGTGTATGGCTCTGCAAACGCACGAAACGCGCGTCATCTCCCTCGAACCATATTTTCGACACGCTTCATCCATTCGCTTAACTCCTTGCCCCATCCACCCAGTCGACGCATCCGTTGATTTTCAACGTCAGAGCCTACTTCAAGCCCGATTTCTTTCATGTGGTTGCCACCGCGTTCGCGATGAACCCGATGATCACACCAACACTAGCACAGAATGCTGTTACGCGAGAAAAGAACCTCTCTGAAGGACTTTGTACAGCCTGGAATACATGGAGTTCCGAGACCAATAAGTCGGAGAAATGTTCGCACAAGAACACGGGGAAAATAGAGAAGAAAAGGGGGTCAAGCCCTGCGAAGGTTCGGTCACAAGTTCAACTGCTAGAAAATTGTCGCAAGCACTCACAGATGATATCGGTAGCGGTGGCCTGCACAAGCTTTCCGACGTGGCTTGGGTAATTACCATCGATAATCCATCCGTTTGGATTATCGTTCATGATTTTGCTCACTAGAGCTTTGAATTCTGCATCGGGGATCTGTTCCAATTCGGTCTCCAGAATAAGCTGTCAAGCGAGACGTAGGGGATGTCAAGACTTTGGGATACCTTCTTCCGTGCTCTGTTCATTAAAAGTCCGATTGGCAAGTAATTATGGAATAAATTTTGTTTCTTGCCTTCCCAGTACCTGTGGGATATTCAGCTTTCCAAGTCGTGCTTTGTACTCGTGTGACATGACTCGCCGGAATTCCCTACTATGTGGATTCTGTATCGTCCTTGGGAGTCGCCGATTAAGGGTCGTTCCATCTGTTAGGGATTCTTGTCTGGAAGAAGACTGCGACGCCAATACTCGGCCTATAATACTGAAAGTGTGATAGTCAAGTGATAGTGAAGCAGCAAGCAAGCTTACCACTACGTGATACCGATACAGTAAATCTATGCAATGTCTACAAGAACTGCAGCTGTAAACGGAAAAGATCAGCAATGCCTGAGATTCAGTATAGAATCCACGCACTGGTACACTGTCAACGTGTCGTCGGGACCGGACCGCGGCGTTTATGAATATCGGATGACATAATTTTGGTCATACGATGAGGCTGTGCTTCACGCCTATCTAATGACAGCGGGCTCGTCTCGTTACATCCGACCACGACAACGATTCTCCGCCGGCGTCTAGGTGTATATTACTTACTACTGGCTGCGCCTGCATCGTCTGGAAATTTCGGCCATGTTCAAAACTGCAACAACGAGACTTGCACACAATTCGACGTTACCATCCTTGGCCGGTCATAGCAATATACGTCCTCTGCAGGATCTTATCACGGCAGAGAAAGCTGTGCTGGTATCGTATGTATTCTATCCACCTATGCGGTGGGTTATCGCTCAGTAAAGGCCAGGCTCCAGAGACTCAGTGTTGATTTGACGAAAGCTGCGGAAGCCTTGCGAGGGTGGGGTATAGGAGAAGGCGAGGACCTTGGGGTGAGCTTTACCTCCCTAATTATCCAAAATCCTGATCCGAACCTTGCTAGGATGTACTAGGTGCATCAACGTCAATCATAGCCCATTTCACCCATGCTCTAACCTCGTATGCTACACACGAGCATGCCATTCGGGATCATATGAAGTCCATACGGGCGCGAGAAGAGGCTCTTGACGATCTCAAACGAAAGAGGAAGGTCATTGTCAGCAGGGCCGAGGCTGCGGAGCGGAAGCTCAGCAAAATGAGTCCCGAGCACAAGAACCTCGCGATGCAGACGGACACCCTCAATCAGCTCCGAGATCAGATTCGGTCCTTGGACTCTGATATTATGACAGAGGAGGCATCGCTGGGAGACTTCAAGAGGTCCACGACACGGTCAATGATGGGCTTGAAATTTGGAGGTTTGCTCGAGTTGAGCGAAAAGGGAGTGGTACGTTGTCTCATTTCTATCCTAACTGTCCTTTACCGCACGCATACAAGGCATTTACCTGCTTGTTCTGGTGAATCCCTTCCACGGAGGTCGCGTGCGCCTGCGGATTGCCACGCCAAAGATTCCAATTGGCGGTCTCCTGCAGATGTCCTTTTCCTCCAAGCTGACATAACTTCATTTTCACCTCTTCCACCATTCATTTTGTAACTCGTATTCTAATCTGTTTCTCAGATTGTAGGAGACTATGGAAAACTGATTGTTTCGGAGATTCCAGAGGATGTGACGCAGCCTGGGATGCCTAGATTGATGTACACCGGCCATCCCAAGGTGGAGATGCTCGTCTCAGAAACGTACAAGGCCGTTAATCAGGTTGGTTTCTCCACCGTCGCCTCTGAACCCCGGGAGCAGCTGCAGCGACCTCCAATGCCTTCCCTCCCCGGCTCCCCGGCCCGACCAGCGGGACTGGATGAAACACTGTCGAGCTCTAACTATCTGTCTACGCCACAAGGCATTAGCGGAGGCCATTTCCTTGACGCCTCAGACGCGCCAGGCCAAGTCAATGGCCCTTCAACGCCTGTGACCCGGAAGGACTCGCTTCCCACTGTACAGGGTCGCAACGGAGACAGTTTTGGCCCACGGAGCAGAGAACCGGAAAAGTTTGGGTATTCTGGTTCGGGACCACCTAGTTCTTTCCCAGGAAAACCTCCCTTTGGCATTGAACCTCCTCTGCTCAAGAGTCATGAACCTGAGCTATCCTTTTCATCATCTATTGCTGAGGCGCTGAGAGTCCCAGGTCTCGAGGGCCCCATCGATGACCCTGCACCATCTTACGAGGTATCTCATTCACATTTGTATGCCCCGCCTCCAGGTCCGCCTCCTGGCGCCGCGGTGCTGCTCGGTTCTGAACCAGGCTCGCATCGAGTATCAACTGCCTTGTCTGATGACGCAGAGCTTGCTTACATGGCGGGCGAAGAAGACGCTGCGAATGACCACGGAGACGATAAGCATGTCCGATTTGGGCGCGTCAGCGATGTCGACGAGGAGGCGGAGAGACGCCAAGCCTCAGTGGAGCCGGAGCCTAAGAAAGACTCTCCTCCAGGTCGTTCACCTCGTCGGATTCCTGTGCCTCCGGTGTCAGCAGAGGATGAGGAACGAGAACTGAATGCAGCAGCTGCTAGGGAAGTCAGTAGAGAATTAGATGCGTTGACATTCAATCCTCCTCTACCACCTCCTTCTCCACGAAAAGAGTCAGAAGAATCGCCCGAGCGTGGTCGTCCACTAGTCTCTGCACCTTCTTCGCTTGGTTATGGCCCACCTCCAAACCGCGAACCATCCCCTCTTGTTCCTCCGCTAGCTCCCTTCGCGCATCGCTCGATCTCCAATATTGAGACTACAGCACCTACTCCAGCGCAGTCGTATGCACAAGCACATCGTTCGTCAAGCTCATTTGGATCGCGCAGTGAAGCCCCGAGTAGCCCATTAGTCGAAAGCCGGCCATTACCGCCCACAATCCATCTCGCAGGCGGCCGATCGTCTCCTGGACCCTCCTTGAACTCTCCTTACCGCACCAATGCCCCCGAGTTCCCGGTTCCCCGACCAGCTTTTGCAGGGCGTGTTAGATCCTCTTCATCTAGTTCCTCGTCGGCGCAGGTCCCTCCTGGGGCGCGGACCATATCTGCAGCTGCGTTCCGACGACCACCACCTAGAGTAAACAACGGAAGCTCGGTTGATTTTAGCATTAGCCCCACTGCAAGTTTAGGCACTGGAGGTTCACCTCCTCTACCCCCCGTCCCCGTACCTGGACCTGCTGATACAAGTCCGCTATCGTTCAACAAGAAACGATCAGTTGTTGGGAGTTCACCTTTACCCCCCAACAGGGGGAGCGTAGCAGTATCCCAGGACGATAAAGGGGACAGCTTTGCAGAGAAGGAACGGTCGGATTCACCGGTATCGGATGATTATGATTATCTAGATGCGTATGTGGATGAACATGACACGAAGAGGAAGTCGTTTCCCCTTGCAGACGGAAGCCCGATGCAGCAAGACTTTGGGTCTTTAGGGAACGTCAAGGTTGTTAATGACGGGTCGCCAAGCAAGGGGGGGTATGGAGATGGCAGGTTTGCTACGGATCTGGAGGGGGGATTGCGGTGAATCGGGCTAGCCCGTGTGTTCGGTTTCGTGTTCTTTTTTTGCTGGTTCAACTCACTTGATTTTTTCTTCGGGAGCACTTTTCGAATGATCCACCGCTTCTCTATCACGGATTTCCATTTTTCCCGTCATAATGACCATAAATCACTATCTAACTGTAACTGCTATGCTACTGTACGCTACTGTACTGCATCTTTGACTATTTGATTAAATCCTAAAGCTCCCCGTTCTATCTTTCCAGTTACACGCGTATACTCACGTCAAAGCGTCATGGAAGTTCTATTTAGGTGTTTACGTTCTAAATATGCTTTAGCTTCATGCTTTTTTTGTTTTTGTTCTCCGAACAATAAGGTAAGTGGTTACGTGCCTTGGGTAGAAAAATAACTCCGTGTTGACAATAAGATGGGCTGTCTAGTTCATTTCGGGTCCGCCTTCTTTTGTGATGTACAATGGCGAGGTGTATAAGTACTGATGTTGATGAATATCGGTCTTAACGGTCCCCACTCGCAATGCTTGCTACAACGAAAATCGTTTTCCCTCCCCCTCCACCGACGACCAACTGCCTCTCGTCCCTTGAGCGATCTCGGCTCCTCCGCAAGACGAAGAAACTCGAGCGCGTATTAGGTTCCGCGCCCCATTTCATTGACGATCCTCTCGGTAAGTTTTCATTCTATCATACCAAATACCAACCAAAAAAAACTGATATCTGATACGAACAGTCCTAGATCTTCCATTCGCCGGGGATTTTGAGTCAATCCCTTCGAGACCGTCGACATCGTCGCGCAGCAGCGTGGACTCTTCGCGTTCGTTGTATCGGGTGACGTCCGTTGACAGGCCGCGGTCGCGGTCCATGCCATCTCGGCGGTTGAGCGTCGAGGAACCATGGCCAAGCTCGAAGCCTCCGCTTATGAAGCTGTCAAAGTCCCCCGGGCCTCTGCCCAGCATTCCAGCGTCTCCTCTTGCTGCAGACTCGTTCTCCCCCTCCGTTATGACACCCCCAGACTCCCCGACGGCCCCAGAGTTCACCATTCCGTCCCACAACAGTCTGCGGCGGCAGAAAATGGACCGATTACGAAGGAAGCTCGGGGATGGCGTCCCCGTGGACCTTGTTTTCCCCAAGCAGAGGGAGAGCGTTGTGGTTCAGGCCAAGGTGGAGAAGAAGTTCATTCCGGTGTTGCTTTCACCTCCACCTGTGCCTCCCAAGCCTCTTCAGTCGCGAGACTCCATGTCTTATCCTTCTCCTCATCGCGCGGTGCGGAAGGTGAAGCGTAAGCCTGTACCATATTTCGATCTTTCCGAACTTGATGCAACTACTCCGCCATCACCCTTCGAAACCCGACGAAGGACTCTGAGCTTGAGTTCGAGTTCCTCGGAGTGTAATTCACCCGCATCGGAGTATTCGGAGAAGAGCTTCCTGTGGGATATACCTGAAGAGTCAGCAGGACGTCAGCGAAGCTTCTGGACTAGCGCGAAACGCGATCTGGGTTGCGAGGAGGATTCGGAGTGGCTGGAAGTGACGTACTCCAAAGAATTGGGGTTGACCGTATCTTCGCCCCCATGATTTGCTTACAGTCAGCATTCGGCTGATTTTCGTTTCGATTCGCAGTTAGTGTGTATTTGCTTTTCCTGCCTACTATGTTGCTCTTAATCTACGCACCTAATTTTTCGATACTTGGTACCATCTTGATGATGCATCCTTTTACTGTTGATCAACGCCATGCTTATCTTACTACCCATTACAGTAGCCTCATACTCGTATTTTAATGGTTACATGGCATGAGTACAAGACTATGAATAATTCTGGGCCCTGAGTATTTGAATGTTGAAATCTAAAAATATCTTGTCGAAAGATTGCCGCCGAACTGCCTTTTGTGACGCATCCCGAGTTGACCTGTTTTGGACTTACCTTCTGACCACTGCCTGGCCCGGGCCACAGAGTCGATCAGCATCATTATGATGGCTCCCTAGCCTGCTGGCAACCATGAGATGTAATTGAAAGACCCGCATGACTGGGTCGGCCTCTCAGGTGGATTCCTACCGTGCCCATAGGTCTGGGACTCTGTTTTCTCTTGGCTTTCCCATGTTGGACTGGTAGTGAATCCATTGTTTACCCCTCACCCCCAGTAAACGAAGCCTATATTTATATTTATCGCTCGCATGAGTATTTCCTACGTTTCATTGATTAATTACTGATAAACGCATTCCGATTCGTTCAGGAAATACTTGAATTTATGTGCTTCAATTTGGACTGTCAGTCATTGGGAGATGTTGATACGCCTCATTCGTCATCAGTATCATCATGCCCCAAGGTCAGCTGCAACTTCTGAGCGGATGTTCTTTACGCCCTACTTCGTATAAGTACTGAAGTCATGGACCTTTGACTTAGAGTCCTGACAGGAATCAGGATGTCTACGCCTACATTCGAATGGTTCCCACCACCCACCATCCTTCCTTCCGAGTTCACTCCGAACACCATCCCGGGCATCGACGCGGAATCCACGCTTTCGCTACAGAATATTCTCCGAGATAACCATGAGAAATGGCACGTCTTTTTCAATCACATAAGGTTTCACAAGTGAGTTCAGAGCCTCGTGGCGGATGCTGCTTCGATTACGAAGTTTACAACCGACCACAGCCATATCACTCACCATGTTCTCGCAATTTGGGCTCTTGGGGCGAACAAGAAAACCATTGAAGCCGTCTATCAGGAGTATGTTCCCATGCAAAGGCCCGCCATCAAGTCCCCGAATAACATTACATCGGAGAATTTTACTACTCACTTGGGAGATGATCAGTATGTACGGGATTTCATCAAATGCAACTGACGTTGAAGAGTATTCTAGGTATTATGAAGCATACAAGACCTTTTTCAGAGAGAACATCAAGGACAAAGGTATCGCGACGGTGCTGGAGGAGTTTGTCTTCTCCCCGTCTGCTAATGTCAGCCCTGCTGGGGAGAAGCAGCCGGCTATGCTTAAACGTCTGCTCAGTGGCTTGGTGCACCCCATCATCCACACTGGATACGGTCTTGAATTCGGTTTACCGGGTATGATCGTCGAAGGTAGTATAACATTAGAATTGCCTCGACCACTGTATAGTAATGTTATCGTTGGATGCAGGTTTCGCACAGGCGTCAGTTCATCACGATCATCTCGAGCTCCTCCTCCTCCCTTCCTTCTTCGAACCGGTCGATCCCCTCGCAGAGATGCTTTCTGCGAATCTCACGCTGCACTCGGAGCCGAAGGACACTAAAACAGAGACCCATGCATTCGATATCCTCGCACGGGTTCTCAAAGACGACACGCTAAAGTTCCCGGATACCAGTGACCCCGAATTTTTCGCATATACGCTTCGGGACAACGGAAAGACCCTACTTGGATATACGAACCAGTGGACGCTCGGTCCCAAGGATGTCAATCGTAAGATCGAAGAACTGCAGTGGATGAATACCATCCTATACGCTATCGTGGGGTTTCGCCCTGGAAAGAAGTTTTATGCTGATTTCTTCCAGTGCGTACTTGAAATTTTGGTTCTCATACAAACGAATGAGCCAACACATTGATTTTTTATATAGCATGCATCTCGCCACCTCTTCGCTATTTTTACCGTCTTTCGCAGCATATCTCACTCCTCCTTCACAAGTACTCCTTCTCCGAAGTTACATGGCCGTGTCTCTCGCCTGGTGGGTCGCTCGTGGTCGGCCCGGCTTCGACATACCTAAATTCTTCGACGCTCCAACAAATCAGGACTCGGACTCGGAGCCTATGATCTCCACGCCAACATGGAATTTACCTTCCGTGCCCAATCCGTGGTTTGCGATCATTCAACAAGCAGTCGTCCACCCGGATGATCATTTGTGTAAAATCCAAAGAGCGTTTGTACACTATGCGACGCTCTATGGGGCGCGTCCGTGCGGTCAGCCCGATTTTTCGCAGACGGAACTCGAGGGAGCGGAGAAACTTGATGGTACACTCTTTTTACGCGCAGCGCAATTGACGGCAAAACATTTCGAGTATGAAGGGAAAGGAGAGAAGTATCCGGCTGCGCAAACTTTATGGGACTTTAGTTAGACAATGTGAAGAATGCCACTTGTACGAGGACATAAATCATTAGGAACGAGTTTACCCATGGTAACGAAGGTGCCAATAGTTCTTTTTTCTCGTCTTGGCTTGATTTCACAAAACTTGTCATGAATGCGTACCTTGAAGTCCGGGCCTTCATTTCTCTTTCGTTTTGACTGAAGCTGATACGGAGCCAATAAGTAAAAAAAAAAATGTTCGACGCCTTCTGGTGTGTACCTCAAATAGTTGTGACAGCGGAAGCCTTTCGATTCGTACACAGTGAGAAAATCTCGGTCTCGTGGCTCGCGTCACTGGTGTTGGTATTTTTGCATGCATAAGATCCCAATCAGGAACGGTCCGGTCCACAACAACGACGGGCAAGCCACATAGATGGCATGCTTCAGCGTGAGTAGTGCTTGGCCATTTCTAAAGTACACCATTTATACGAGCAGGGCCTAACTGAAACCGGGAAGAGAAAGACGTTATAATAGTACATGATGTTAGTTGAGAGAGAGAAAAAGTATACAGTTGGCGAGCGTCATTGGTACTAGAAACGTGGTGCGTAACTTGTGCTCTTTACCATATTTCAAGTTGTACTAGAGAAATTAGACAGACACCAATGAAGCATCGTGGCTCTTTTGTCGACGCTCTCGGCAAATAGGACCAACTTTGATCTCCAAAAATACCAAAGGAAGCATAAGGGCACAAATTACTCCCAATACCGTGTAGGTCCATCCATAGCCGAGGCTCGAGATGGCCTTGTCCTGTACCGAGATTAAAATCGCAGCAAGCGAAGATCTCATGAAATTGACCTGTCGATATTTCAGATCTAGAAAATCAAGGCCTCGGCGCATAAAATACATACACAGGCAATTACTGACGAACTTTGATCCGGTATGAGATCCACCATAAGCGTCATGATGGTATTGATAATAGACATACTTGCGAAACCAACTGCAGTGTTCGTAAGCGCAGATAGAGGTCAAAAAATGGTTGAAGCAAACGTACGAGCTGCTTGTAGAATCAGAGGTCCCACGAGAGGCACTGACTTTTCTACACACCAGCCCCAGCCTATTACACATGCTGCATACATGATAACGAAGTAGGGACTCCACTGAAGCCGCACTGATTCCAGCGGAAAGGTGTCATTGTGTTGTGTATCTTCATTTATTGTTTTTTCTTGGGCAGAACGTACGAGTTCACCGCGCGCTCGACGATAATCGAAGTCAAGAAGCCTGCCATTACTGAATGCACCCAGAATCATGCCTCCTCCATTGGCTAAATAACAGAGACCGAGATTAGCGCTGTTGAGAGATGGGCAGTGCACTTTGTATGCATTTGCCAGGGTTCCAGAAATACTGAATTGTATGGCAAATGAAACGCTTGCATAAAAAAGGCCGATCAGAATGTCTGGATGTACAATCAGTGAAAACGGATTGCAAAAGGGCTTCGGAGGTGGTCTCTGTGTGCTTATCGAGCACTGGGGACTTTTATCTCGGTGAAGGATTTTGATCCAAGGTCGGTAAATGTATGACGGTCGTATGCCGCCGTCTCCAACGATATAAGGCAAAGTTTCCGGGAGGAATCTGTCCGAAAATGAGTGAGATGCGCCAAACCAAAGCTATAGAAGCACTGACAGGACCAATAATGCCATTAATACGGCCGAGAAAATTGCCAAAAACCAAAAGATGGAACTGTGTACTTCAGCAAAGGAAAACCGATTGAAAATATTCACTCACCGCCAACCGAGATATTGAGCAAGTAGACCGCCGACTACAGGACCGATACAGGGACCAATCATAGGACCGACGTTAAAAGCTCCGAAATAACCGCCTCGATTGGCGCGCGTCGTGATGTCAGCGATGGCACCGGCACCTAAGCATCCACAGCCGGATGGGTCATCAAAGATATCGTGGAGAAGAATAATTCAACAAACCTAGAGCAACAGCGCCAGTACATCCTGCAGATTGAAGGAATCGAAGTACCATTAATAGCCAAAACGCGTTGGTTGGTACGAGTGCAAGACCAACACAAGTAAAAGTCAAAATGACCAAGCTCGCGATGATGCAGGGCCGACGACCCCATCTATCTGATAGCGGTCCCCATATCATAGGGACTGTCGATCCAGTATGAGATCTGGCGCCGTATACAGATGTAAAAATATCTCACAAACGGCCATAGGTACCATAAACATAGTAAGAGTCAAATTCAATCGTTCAGTTGTCTCATGAAACACTTGTGTCAAAACGGGGAGAGCAGGATAGTATATCGTTGAGGGGAATGGGCTAGTGAATGATTTATTCTTGAGCACGTTTCGATGAATTGTGATGCAAATAAAGTACTAACCTTGCAAGACCAGCGAGGGAGACAAGACTGACAATAAACCAGATGTTTCTAGGCGTATATGGGATTGGTACTGCATTTGGCACAGTAGTCATACCGATGGTCGAGTTACTTTCGGATGCTTCAATGGTGGGGTCTTCCCAGACCGTGGATTCTCTGATACTTTTTGCTGTGGAGCATGGTGGAGAATCAGACATGAGGCTGAAGACGGCGAGCTACGAGGCGAGACTTACAGACGTATCATGATGTTTTTAAGTAGTTTCAGGGCTGTCCATGGTACTAAAGCGTGTACTTGATTCTGTGTAAGTCTCACAGTGCCGTAGGCATAGTACAGCAATAGATAATCAACCAAGGTACTCACAGAGATAATACTTCCCGGATCATGGTTCAAATCAGAGCGCCATAAAAACATCAGATAGGTGTTGACGCCGCAATAGCGATCCTTACCCTTTCGCGTTTCCGGCACTTGGGCAATATACAGCTCCAGGAGATATGAAGGCAGCAGGAGAATGCGTATGTCACCAAAATCCTATTGATTGACAGCCGATCGTGGATATAGAGCTGTCTTCTACAGAGATTAGAATAGCAGCAAGCGATGCTCATCAAATTATCCATGTGAACGTTAGCTAGGAGCGAACAGAGACTTCCGCGGTTAAAAATATGCACAAGGGGTTATAGATGAACTCTTACCAGGTAAAAGATCTATCATGATTTATGAGCGTCGTCGTCATATTTGTGTAGACGTAGAGGCGAAACCAACTGTCCGCGAGTCTCTGTCAGCACCACTGAGAAGGAGAAGACCGGATGACCAGACGTACGACGAACTTGAGGCCCGAAGGACTTGCGAGAAACATTATTTTTTTCGACCCAACATCCTCAACTTGTCAAGCATGCCAAATACACGAAAAATAAGACAAAGTCTTTATGAAGTCGCACGTATTTTAGCGGAAAGATCTTGTCATTGCAAGTACCCTGTTCTGGCATGCGGCATGCCCGTTTCTTCAACATTACGGGTAAATTACTTACAAACTCCACGAAAATCAGAATCAGATAGCATCCCGTTTGAAAAAGCGGCTACGAAGGGTGCATGTTCCGGTGGCTAGATAACAGGGTCCAACATTGCCAGTTGAGAAGCTTGTAGCAAACTTGGCACACGCTCGTCGACATTCCTGAAATGTGGTACTGATGGTAAACATCCGAAGGACTGGCTGATCAGCACATGAGCAAAGTTCAACAACGCCACTGTTGAGGAAGCTGTGGTGCACGCTCGCCAACATTGCTGAATGCTGTACTGATGGCGGATGGTAAGCCTTCGGAGAACAGGCTGATCAGCACCTGAGCAATCAAGATAGATTGCTGAGTTTCGGAGGTGGTGATTTCAATGAGTATTGAGCTCTCTCATATCTTAGTTCCGAATACTTTGATGCCAGATTGATAAATGAACGACCTCTAAGGACACTCGACCCCAGGTATACAAAGTGGTGCTTCTGGGAGAAAACTATTAGCACGTATATGTGAAATCCCCAGATAAAAAGTACATTTTTGTATTTGCAGCATTCTTGGGAATGCTTCACTCGCCTGGTGGGATTCTGTGTCGAGTTGAATCGTTTTTAGCAAAAGTTAGTGGTTCCCGGGTTGAAAGAGAACTTATATACCCAACTCCTGTCCATAGGCACACCTCTGGTGGTGGTAAGGAGTAAAGTGTCGCTGAAAGTCTACCAGAGGCTTAAAGAAATCTATTTTATGTATGCGAGATGATATGCAGAGAGGTGTTACATATGGATGGGCTTGCCATACGCAGCCATGGCAGCCTCCTTGAAAGCTTCGCTGAGCGTAGGCTGGATACATCATCAGAATCAGATAAAAAGATTCGAGAATAGTATGGGAACGTACATGAGCATGCGTCGTGCGCGCAATGTCCTCAGCGCTGGCACCGTACTCAATAGCAAGAACACCTTCCGAGATCATTTCTCCGGCGTTAGGGCCTACACCCCAAATATGAGCCGCAGGATGGATGGATTTGAAGACAGAAACGTACCGATAATATGCACACCGAGGATCCTGTCAGTTTCCTTCTCAGTGATAATCTTGACGAAGCCATCCGTGTCGAGGTTGGTCTTGGCACGCGAGTTGGCGGTGAAGCTGAACTTGCCGATGCTGTATTGTACACCGGCAGCTTTGAGTTCCTGTTCTGTCTTTCCAACCCATGCTACTTCCGGGTGGGTGTACACAACGGACGGGATAGCACTGTAGTTCACGTGTCCGTGTCCGGTCTTCATGAACTCGACGGCAGCAATACCCTCTTCCTCAGCCTTGTGGGCGAGCATAGGTCCAAAGGTAACATCACCGATGCATTTGATGTTAGGTATCGAGGTGTTGAACTGGTCGTCAATGACAATACGGCCCTTGGGGTCCAATTCCACACCGATAGCCTCAAGATTCAAACCCTCGACATACGGTCGGCGTCCAACAGCGACAAGAACAACATCGGCTTCGAATGATTCCTCCTTTCCACCTTTAGCAGCCTCCGTCTTGATGACAACCTTGCCGTTTTCTTTGTCCGCAGAGAGGACTTTGGTGTTGGTCTTGAACTTCATGCCTTGTTTAGCCAATAATCGTTGGAATTGTTTACTGATGAAAGTCAGCAGCAGATAAGGCAGGAAGGAGATGAACCTACGCGACTTCTTCGTCAATACCAGCACCACCGATTGCACCCAAAAACTCGACAACAGTGACCTCAGCTCCGAGACGACTCCAAACGCTACCCAACTCGAGACCGATGACACCACCACCAATGACGACCATCTTTTCAGGAACTTTCGGTAGTGAGAGGGCCCCGGTAGAGCTCACAATCTGCTCCTCGTCTATCTGAATACCACCGCCTGGGAAAGGCGTGACTTCGGAGCCGGTAGCAATGATAACACTCTTTGCCTCTAGCGAGTTCTCGGATCCATCGTTCAGCTTTACTGCAATCTGTGTAGGAGAAACGAACGAAGCCGCGCCCTTGAAGTAGTCGACCTTGTTCTGCTTGAACAGAAATTCGATACCGTTTGTAAGACCAGTCACGGATTGTTCCTTGGCCTTGAGCATCTGTGGAAGGTTTAGGCTGACACCACTAACTAAGGACATCGTTAATGGCACGTTATTCCGCGCACGCCGAAGACGCACCATCGATACCCCGGCGTTGCAAGTCATGTTGCGTTTGGTGGTAAATGTGAGAGTTATTCAGCATAGCTTTTGACGGTATACAGCCGACATTCAGGCAAGTTCCACCGGGAGGACCGCGTTTGTCGATGCAGGCTGTCTGTAAACTGCATTAGCAAACCGAATTTTTTTCGGAGACGATGTGGAGAGCACCTTCAGACCCAATTGACCAGCCTTTATGGCGGCGACGTAGCCTCCAGGACCTGAAAACGATGAGCTTCAAGATTAACGCTTCCTGTAGCGCTCTACTCACCGGCGCCAATGACAACAACGTCATAGGGCTCGGTCGGGGTCGCCAGTCCTCGCTGACTCGTCCATCGGCCAGCCTGCTGTCGGAGCCGACGCGCGGCGGTCTGTCGTAGAGCATTAGAGAGAAGAAAATCGGATCCTGGGCACGCACCCGCTGCACCGTTCGTGAAAGCATGAGAGTTGAGAATGAAATTGCGACCCGACGTCGACCGCGATGACGAAGAGTTGTGACTTCACGTGATATGTCACATAACTCCCCAAAGAATTCCCGGTTTCGGACCGAACTTCCGGAGCCTCACAGGCACTAAGCAGTGTTCGATTTCATCTTTACCGTCGACCACCACCTCGGTTCCTTGTAGGTTCTCATTTCCTTGTGACGATGTTGGATTGAATTCGTCACACAGACTTTCGTTCACTCGCCGCCTAGCAAGAGGTCACGGTCAAGTAACAGTCTGTCCGAGCCTCATTCACCTGAAAGCCATGGGATCTGAACAATCCTCGTCTCAAGATCACATTTTTTTGACGAGGACCGATGACACGAATGAACACGAAGATCACATCCCATCCGACGACGACGTCTTCTTTGTCAAACGTATTTTAAACAGCGGCCTCCCCCCCGAGATCATCGATGATATACTCGACTTTGCTCAGTACTGGCCACGTATTCGCGAAAGACGCCGCATAGAAATAGCAGCGCCAGCAGTTCCCGCAGGAGAAACATTTCCAAAGGCCGAATGGTGTTATCTCGTCTCTTCTCCTATTCCCCAAGATGTTAAAGCGCGTTCGGTGAAGTTCGTAATTGAGAGTTGCGACCAGGGTTTTGGAGGCGAACCGGAGCACCGAGGCATGTTTACTGCCTCTCGTGTCGCTTCTTCGAACCTCATAATTGCCTATCAACAGGAACTTACGAGGGGTCATGGACGTGGTTTGAGACCGCAATAATACGCGGAGACCCGTGGTGGCTCAATGAAGCCCTAAGAATGCCTGTGGATCTGTACAGGGAGGGATTAGAGCTCCTAGATGATGTCCGCAGCGCAGCACGAGCTACTGAAGTACGATCCCCCGAGGAGGATGACAGCAGATGGCATGTTGGAGTCAATGTTACTGCCCAAGGCATATACAAGGAACATACGATTGTCTGGCCACGCGTGGATGAAGGGATCAAGCAACGATCAATGAAAGGTCTGGTTGGCCTCTCGCACGAGTTCGTGCGGCTACTTGAGCCTGGGGACAGGGTAGCGCTGATGGCCATGGCCATGGTGAGGCCTTTTTTCATATCACAAGTTCACCTTCTAAATCAATCTAGTTTCCTGGTTGGGTCAATAGAGTCAAACGGGCCTCGATAGATGTATACTATACTATATGACAATGTCGGAGTCCACTACCCGAGCAAGTGCTTATCAGCAGTCCCCTGAAGCGACATTCAAATTGCTCGATCAACGACGTATGGCATCGAAACAAAAACCATTTACATGCTGTCTCGTTGTCAACAGCTCTTGGATGGCGAAGCACTTGGCGGGTACTATGTTTCAGTAGATCTGTCACTTATCGCTGCGATGACTACTCACCAGACCCAACGATGAAGACTTCGACTGTCACACGACCTGAATTCTGCACGCAGATTGTTGAAATTCCCGTTCAGTCATCGGCTCCTCTAAGCGCGAGCGGCTTCTCTTGATCTGGGGGTGTGGGGTCTAACCCAAATATATATTTTGACACCGGAAAACTCAACAGGAACACATTCACCGCTTATCTTACCACCGGTTCTCCTGATGTCAAAATCGACTTCATACATATTCAACGTACCAGGGCCGACTTATGCACGACGTCTTTGCATGTAGGACGAGACTAACAGAATAGGCCTGATTCGTCTTTCTGGGTGCTTATACCGCTATCACCTGAAGCATCAAGACACATGGCAACATCATTTACTCCAAAATTAACAACGGAAACTCAACTGGCGAAGTTGATTAGCATCAAATAGCTGTAGCCCCACATTCCGCTTTTGCTGTACTCCTTGGAGTTTCTTGTTATCTGTGACGGTGCTAAGTGTCTTGACAGCACTAGGAACGCATGCAGCACGAACAGTCGCAGACGCCGTCCGGGCCGTCTACAATGCAGACTAGTACTGATCGATCATATCCTATTCCGCCTGACCGACGGCTTCACATGGGAGGCGGGTTCGCTTTGTGGCGCATCTATGCCCCCCACATATGAATCAGAAGACAAAGTATAAGTCTGGCGCCGCGGTATAGCTTACCTTGTGGATCTCTATTCGCAGCGGCCTGCGTTGTTACGCGACTAATGCCCCCATCAACCGAAGGCAATTCGATTGATCTATAATTCCGCATGGGGCTCCAACTATTCCAAGAACTGCGTAAAATTGGCTTTGAAAAAGGTTCCCTTTTGTAGTCCCAGCTCAGGATAAGTGCCGAGTTACATGGTCCCTGTTCGCGTTTCAAACCACACGCTCTCAAACATCTAAGGTCCAGGTTGTGTGCATCTTCCGAGGACATTCTAGCCCTTACGTTCAGCACATGGCACGTCAGGTCTTGGGACTTGAATCAAGCCCTTTACGACTCATAAAATTACAGCCAGTTCGCTGGAGGAATGTCATGACTGGTATATACTCGAAACAGAAAGAAAGTGGGGAATTGAGGGTCCAGGTGGATACTACGGTAAATTGTTCAAATTAGGAAGGAAGCTCTTATCGGTACGCGACCGTATGGGACCCTTCCATGAGCATCAGTTTCTTATCATGCGGACTCTTGATCCAGGCAACATG
Source organism: Armillaria fumosa (assembly GCA_030407015.1). Lineage (NCBI taxonomy): Eukaryota > Fungi > Basidiomycota > Agaricomycetes > Agaricales > Physalacriaceae > Armillaria > Armillaria fumosa. The sequence goes on from JAUDYM010000010.1 coordinate 56,696, forward strand.
ACGTGGGCTGTATAAACGCTGGTTCTATTTGATCCGTAAATTCCTGTACCCCTCCCTCGCCCCCTACCATCATGGAGCACAAGGAAAAGTTGGATACAATTTCCAGCAGCAGCGATGTGCATCCAGTTGACCATTCTGCCTTTTACGATCCTTCAAAAGAGAGCATATGGACACGTCTTGGACTCAGTTTCGAGAGTTTCAAGCGTGCACCAGGTGTTACCGGGTGCGCCGTTCTTTTTCTCGTCGTTTGAAGCGGACTACTAACTAACTTGGGTTTCCAGTCAACAAGTGGTGGCTGGAGACCATGTCGACGCCGAGCACCTGAAGGCTGATGCGCCGATGCTTCAGCCCAAGATGAAGAAGCGCCATCTCAACATGATTGCTGTTGGTGGAAGTATCGGTACAGGTCTCTTCGTCGGTTCTGGCTCTGCCCTCCACACAGGCGGTCCTGCTGGTGTCTTGATCGCATGGGTCCTCATCGGCATAATGCTGATAAATGTTACTCAGGTGAGGCCTTTTTTCTCTCGGTCGTGGTGCTGTTCTCACGTTCCTACGTACACAGGCGCTTGGTGAGATGTCCATTCTGTACCCCGTGTCTGGTGGTTTCTATACACTCGCGGACCGGTTCCTTGATCCTTCATTTGCTTTCGCCATGGGTTGGAACTACGTTTTCCAATGGTTTGCCACTCTGCCTCTGGAGATTACAGTCGCTGGTACAACGGTGCAATATTGGACAGACGCCGTTCCTATCGCCGCCTGGATCACCATTTTCTGGGTAGTCATCAGTACGTTCTATAGAAATTACCCCCATCCATGAATTCTGAAAACGTAACAGTGATCGCCAGTATCTTTGGTACTCTCGGTTTTGCAGAGGAAGAATTCTGGTCTTCATGCTTGAAGCTGCTGGTCGTTGTTATGTTCATCTTCATCGGCATGTGCGTCTTCTACGGTTTCTCGGTTTGAATTTGTGAGTGACTGAGTCTTTAATAAGCATCTGCATTGCTGGTGGGGGACCAAAGAGTGGAGAGTTTGGATCTTACGTTGGTGGAAAAAACTGGTCTGACCCAGGTGCATTCGCCAATGGATTCAAAGGTGTTTGCGCAGTGTTTGTTACCGGTAAGTGTTTCATTACCGAAAGTTGTACGTACTTCTTACCCTTTTACCCGCAGCTGCCTTTTCCTTTGGTACGCCTTTGCCGGTGAATCTCCGCAGAAATTACTGACAGCCAGTCAGCTGGTACTGAATTGGTCGGTCTCGCAGCTTCAGAGACCCCCAACCCTCGGGAAACCATGCCGGGTAAGTTAGCTTGGTTTCCTTGGCATAGCCATCAACTGATCTCCTGTGCGCAGGTGCTGTTAAGGGTACTTTCTGGCGTATTGTACGTCTTCCGCTTTTTGTGGATGTCAAATCGCGTTCTGATATGCTTCTAGACGATTATCTACATTACCTCCCTGACGATCATTGGATTGATGCTTCCTTACACTGAGGACCGACTTATTGGCGGCAGTGGTGCCTCTGCGTCTCCATTTGTTATCGCCCTAGATTTGGCCAACATCAATGGATTGAATCGTAAGTGTCACGCTCCAATACATCTCTGTAAAATTAACTTGTTGCATCAGATCTTGTCAACGCCACCATCTGTGTTTCTGTTCTTTCTATTGGTCTCTCCTGTGTGTACGGAGGCTCTCGAACCCTGACCGCGTTGGCGGAGCAAGGCTATGCTCCTAACATCTTCAAATACAGTACGCCGTTTACTTCGGTGATATCCTTATCTCACATCTTACTTTAGTTGACAAATCGAGTCGGCCTCTTGCCTCTGTCATTTGCCTGCTCCTCTTTGCTCCCATCGCATACGTTAACGTGGTTGCTGCCGGTGACACCGTGTGTGGGTGTCATTTCTCCTCATCACCGTGATGCGATGCTGACGATTGTGTAGTCACTTGGCTTTTGGCCATCTCGGGTCTTTCGACTCTGTTCACATGGTTATCAATCTGTTTGTGCCAGTGCGTCGTGAATCTATTTTCATCTCGCAAAAATCGCTCATGTTTCGCGTGTAGCATCCGATTCCGGGCTGCGTGGAAAGTACAGGGTCATTCCCTTGAGGAACTACCCTATCGGGCCATGGGCGGTGTCTATGGATCATGGTTCGGAGTCGTCCTCATCTGCCTTATCCTTATCGCACAATTCTACGTCGTAAGTGGTTCCCTTTGAAGTCATTCGGCCATGTATCTTACTCTTGTATATAGGCTATATTCCCTGTTGGCGAGTCAGTCAGCGGGAGAGCCGCCGCCGAAGCCTTTTTCGGTAAGTACTTCTACCAGTGATGGCTTGTGGTTTCTGATGATTTCTTCTCAGAGGTGTATCTTGCCGCACCTGTGATGATTCTCTTCTACGTTATCGGCTTTGCATGGAAACGAAAATTGCCCAAGCGAGCTTCGGAGATCGATCTCGACGTACGTGTTCCTCATTTTATCTGCTAATCCACATATATAACTTCATCTCTCCAGTCTGGACGAAAATCTTGGCTAACGGTGGAAGAAATGAGAGCATACCGTGCCGAGCGCGCAAAAGCTCCTCTACGTGTCAAGATTTACCGCGCCTTGTTCTCGAATTAAAGCATTGGTATTTTTATACGCATAATTTTAGTCTCCTGCAATAATATAGTAGACTGTTCATAATACAGCACCCGAAGAAAAACGCCGTGATCAATGATCATGATGTACCTGCAAGTAATAAGAAACGAAATGTTGTAATAAAAATGCTGTAAAAGATCAACACGAAAGTCGTAAGTAAGAAGCCGTGGTATAGACATGATAGAATCGTAGGGTCCACGGTCATATAATAAATATAAACCTGCAACAAAGAAGACGCACCCTCATGTCGGACTGCGGGGACCTATGAGTGAAGAATTCTTGCGAGGCGTGCTTCTGGGTTGGCGAGGCTGATTAAGCGCCGAACTGAGTCCATCACTGCTCGAAAGAACGCCATCACTTCCACTCCCAACGTCACTCCTACTCCTTGCATCCGAAGGAGAGGGATCTGATCCATCGGCATAACGTGGGGGTAACTCCACCACTTGCGTGCCATCTTCATGATACACAGTAACGGGCGCCCTCCCACCGTCATGGTGTACTACATACACTTGACCCGCCTGCCGCGTTGACGGAGGTGAAGAAGTGGACGAGGCCACTCCGAACTCGGTGGTGCTCGGCGTTGTGCGCAGCTCAAGACTTCGGACTTCTCCTCCCATCCTGAAAGGTTCGATCTGATATGAGTCATTTTGTAGTGGTGAATGGTGCTGAACAGGGGACGTAGTAGGCGCGGGTCGGTAAGACGCAATATTATCGAGGCTAGACGAAGATGAGGGATAGCCTTTGCGTGGTCGGCGTCGGAGGAAGAAGAAGGCGACAAGAGCACCACCGAGTAGACCGACGACTAGGCCGCCTATGCCGACGCCCACAGCTCCTCCGGTTGACAGGCCATTTGATGAACTAGCAGGGATATTGAGTTAACCCTACCCGTAACCCGAGGTGTATGAAAGCGTCACTCGCCTGGATTCTACATCACCTTGCGCAAGACATGCGGTAGGTCCGGCACCACCGCTGTGAAGAGGTCCATATGACCAATAATTAAACTGAGAGTCGACCACGCTGATAAAGAACGGCGATGCCCATGAGAGATCGACGGTCCAGTTTGTAGTGCTCATGTCATTAATCGTAATGTTACGTGGTGGGTGAAGTGTTGGCGCTATAGTCAGGGTATATGGGGGAGTACCATTCTTTGGTGTAATTGCGATATCAGTGCACTGTAACTTTTGGGTAAGCGAACTTCAAATTAGTTGCACGTGCATCGTTCACCTGATTCACCCAGCCATACTGAGATAGCGGGCCATCTTGCACCTGCGCGTCAATTTCTAAAGGCCCGAGAGGGAAGGAGGCGTTTGAACATGACGGGGTATTGGTGGTGGTATTGGCAATCATCGTGTAAATCTCTTGACATCCTCCGGTGTAGCCGTTCTTGTCGAACATACACACCTGGTACTATGCAAGCAATGTTAGAAAGAGCCAGACGTGTATTTAATCTTTATCATCCTTACTAGTGTTCCGGGTCCGAAAGGTACTTGCCAATCCTACAATTGATGGAAGGTTGAGCGCTTAGCAAGAGCGGATCAGGTCGAAGCAACAACTTACGAAGGTTACATCACTGCCGGCGGAGATAATAAATGGAAACACAAAGGCCCTGTAACAGAATAGATATGTGTGTCGGTTACGAGAGATGCGTCTCTTACGAAGTGTACACTTGAAGAAAGTACGGGGCAGAAGGACTTGGTCTGCCAACACGGCGTTGATCAGCTGGGAAAAAAGATGGAAGGTCGAGGATGAAACGCACCCTGTAGATGATGTTCCTCGTTGCCATTCAATATGTATCGTCTCACATTGGGCTGGATCGACATGATGGGCAAATTTTTTCTCAATGAAGACGCAGAGGCTTACCCGTCACGGGAACAGCTATTGCTTCTGAGGATGGGGTATAGTCAAAGTAGAATGACTAGGGAAGGTCAAAACACGCATTCTCAAAGAGTAACCGAAGTAAAACCTCACCTGATCCATGTAATTCGATGCCACTTGAACTGCTTGGCAGAGCGCTACGACGAGCCACAACGACGAAGACGGCCTGAAGGGGTATCCTTCGCGAACAACCATGGTCGAGAATTTAGGACGACAATGGGTGAAGAACAAGTAGCAGTCTGTAATTGAATGAGCATCTTCATGTCTCAATAGTGTATAGCACAGCTCACGCGGCACTGGCAGTTCACGTGGGGGTGAAAATCCAGTGTCCAACGCTTCCCCCTAGCGTTCGCCTAGCGATTTACTTGCGATAATGGAGAGGAAATTAAAGGGAGGATGCGAATGTGATTTTGGGTAACTTCGAGGCAAGAGGCAAGGTTGTAGGAGCGTTCCCCGTTTGAACCGCTTTCGCAGGCGCCCGCTCTCTCGCCTTCAGGGCTCATCAGGGTCGACGGCACGGCCCGCAGTGTTGATACATGGAACCATAAATATCTCCACTCAGAGTGGAAGGGTATCATGATGTGATTGCGTTCTCCGAGGAGACCGGCACGCGTAGTATCAATGCATGGTCAGTAATTAGTCCTCAAAAAAAGGGAATCAGGATGGATTCTCTACTCAATGATACAAATATTTAGCACTCACCTATACGATGCCATTTCATAAGGCTGCTTGTGCTCACCGGATACTCGGAAAGTGGAAGATCCATTTAATTTGTAATTGCCAACCCGACCTTCGGTTCCGGTGTCATACTCCGGTCCTTACAACATTTTGATGGATCTCTTCGTCCACGCTCAAGTTGCGCTCAAGACACTTGATACACTGTGTTAAGGTTAGGAATTGAAACAGTGTAAGAATTGTGTGCACAACTGTAGTTGACTCGGATGTGTAAACTTGTTGATACTTTTTGGCTCGGAAAAATCCTAGCGACTTATATACTGCTAGTAATGTCCTTCTACAACCGTCTACTCTCCTACAATCTAGTTTCCGTGCTCACTCAGCAACGAGCGGAGCCCAAACAACTCGAAGATTCCGGACTTTCCGGATTAATGCCGAGTCCGGCACGTCCGATCACTTTCGATCTCACTGCGCCGCTCTTCAATTCGGACGCTAGAATTTCGAAAGGTGCTGAAGCGATTGCACTCGATTAATCTGTGTCCGTTCGTGAGTCTCATTGCGCGCCATGGGGGGACTTCGTTACAGATGCGTGGTAGAGCGCCATCCCAGTTTTGAATCCGTACCGCCTCGGTGGAATCATATACTTCGGAGAGAGGCATTATACAACGCGATTTGTTGACGATAATCTTGACGTATGGTATAATGAGGGTATCGTGCTCGGGCAGCGGGCAGTGCTAGAGGGTAAGCTCGTAGATGTAGATTTAACGAAGGATCGTGCTGGGATCAATTTATCTACGTACGCGCGGACCCGTGATTTGTCCGCTACACGGTATATACTATCGACGTGTATTCTATTTTGTCCCAGCTTTCGAATTCGATGTCGGGCGTAGGCAAGGGGAAAAAATATATGACTCGGTGCGATGGCCCTCACCAACTATACCGAGTCATTCTTCGTGGGAGTCCCTCGACTTGATAGCGACTCCGAATCTGAAGCCTCTGAGGAATTTCAAGCCCGGTAAAATAGCCTTTAATGCCGGGGCAAAGAAGATGGATACATAGGCGATGGAGAGGGCGGTAAGGTCACCGCTGCGCTAGGAAAGCGGGTAGTGGAAAAGGGAGGCGGCTCGACAGGCGCGATCTGGAGATAAGGCATAAGAAGCTAGGAACTAGAATAATCAGCGAGACTACAAACAACATCCCAAAGTTGTTACAATCCTTTCGGCGTATAATGCGAGGAATCAATCTGACGGGAGGAAAGCTAGCTGTGCCTGTGGGGATACTTGTGGGACTTGGTGTACTAGTAGTGGTGGATGTCAAAGAGCTTGTTCCTGTAACTGACTGTGTGAGTACTACAGAAGTTCCGTTCCAAGTACTGGGTAGGCGGATGGGAGCAACAGGATCTGGAGGGGTGTCTCGAGGCAAGAAAATAGAACCACCATGGCCAGTCTATATAGTCCCTTCGCGTGCGTATTACTTTTCTTTTTGTTTTCCTTGGCTCATGGTCATTTTTGGAGATATAAATCGGAAACAGATGGGGTCCGATACTAGGACAGAGAAGCCTACAGTATCGACTTTCTTTAGGAATTAGTTGTTAGAGGTCTAGGAGATTACACAGGAATTACTGCAGCACATCAGAGCGACCACACGGTGTGTTGAGTGTATCAGAAGAAGCCTACCGTCGTTCGAGATCACTAAAACGACCTCCAAGTCACCGTTCAGTTCAGATGAAGTACTTCGTAATCATAGGATCCCACAAAATATTCGACGCGTACCCGACAATTGTGCGACCCAATGGATGACTGTGTTCATCGCTCTCGGAATCGGAATCGGACTCGTTGCCAGCCGTTGTCGCCTGACACGTTATTTTTGAATCTTGTCCAATGTGCATGCAATGTGAAACAGAAAGGATCGTAATCGCGCGCGCGAAGCAGGGCGTGAGAAAATCCCCTTGGCTAAGTGGGGTGGTGCATTAAGTCGGTCTTTGTCGGAGATTTAATACTGTTCACGGCTGCCCGGCTCTATTCTCGGCATCTCTCCGGTTCGGCGCATGCGGATGTTTGCTTGGTATCGGGGTTTAAAATAGAACTCTGACTGCAACCAACATCGTCGACCCCTGTTTGCACGTCCTTATCCCTCATAACCGTGGCAAAAATTGGATCAGAAGAACTCATCAGGCAAGTACTAGGTGCCCAAGTAGACCTCAAAACGACAGAACTCACTGCCGAGAAAGAGCCCACAACGGTTGAACGTAACGTCGAGGATTTCAGGCTTCACGACAAATGGTCTCTGCAAGCGGTGTTGGCTAATCTTGAGAATATCAATCCGACTGTGTGCGAGAAGGAGGGTGAAGACTCTGGCGCCTTATATTTCTCTTACAAACTCCCTACATTCACGGTGCTTCAGATGCATATAAGAAATAACTCGAACACCAGGAAAGATATCGTTCACTGCTCGCCTCCATCCCTTGACATCCTCGACTGTTTCCTGCCTGGCGATCACCTGTCTCACCTCTCGCCCGTCTTTCTGGCACATAATCGAAATCCTTGATCGTGTTTTCAGCCGTCCATTTTGGGTTCTCTTCTCGTTACTGGCACGTCTCATCTATTTATGGCAGACACTCAAGGTCTCATCAAATATGTCTCAACGCAGTGTTTCTTTGGCTTCGCCTGTCTGCCTTTTGTACAACAATCCTAAATTTAAGCTGTACTTCACACACTGCAAATTCATCGTGGAATCCTCTCTGTACATTCCGACTGATCCGTGCTCTTCAAGGATACCCTGACTGTAGACTGTCTCTGCAAAGCTCTAGGCGTGTATTGATCATTTTCCTGGGGCCGGCTTGTGGGCATACTTTTGTTGTTCAGACTGTACATGCCGCCATCGCTTGACGATGTTCTCAACTGATAACGTAGTCACAAGTTGGGCGAGGCTCAAGCAGCGCCACCAAAATAAAGACAGTGTCATGCTCAGGAGTGATATGGCGAATTCTTCGAAGTTTTATTGCCGTCGGCCTCTTTGTCTGTAGTGTAAGTTAACATTCTTTCTGGTCGTTTCCTGTTTCATCTTTCCACAACATTTGTCCATCTTACCATTGTCTTCATAGATTCTACTCTAACATGTTTACATGGCGAGAGGTGGATTTTTGAAAAGGAATGGCTTGGCAACAAGCTTTCGGGCCGTATGTCCGATGAATAGCTTTCCCATTGAGAGTGATGTATTCATGATTCAACCAAGGACTCCTCCCCCAAATAACTGCTCCCTTACTTTCAAGTGTATAGCTATGACATCTCCGCAACCTTCAACCGGTTACGAAATACTTCCGAATACGACAGTGAATGAACACCCAGATCACATCCCATCTGACGGCGATTTCCTCTCTGTTAAGTATCTACTGAAGAATTGCGGCCTCCCCGTCGAGATCATCGACGATACGCTCGACAATGCTCAATACTGGCCACGTATTCACGCAGGGCACAACCGGGAGGAGCGCGCTGTAGCCCATCACCAGGCTGGACAGACGTTTGAAAACGCTGACTGGTGCTACGTCGTCTCCCCTCCCGTTCCCCAAGATGTTAAAGTCCGGGCGGTGAAGTTCGTAACCGAGAGCTGTGACCAGGGTTGGGGAGGCGAGCCGGGGCACCTAGGTATGCTTGACGTTTTTCGCATTACCTTCTTGCATTCTTATATGCCACAGGGACCTACGAGGGATCCTGGACCTGGTTCGAGACCGCAATAATACGCGGAGACCCGTGGTGGCTCAGTGAAGTCTTGGGGGGTATGCCTATAGATCTGTACCGGCAGGGTCTGGCACAGGATGTGCACAGTGCAGCACGAGCTGCCGAAGTACAATCGCACGAGGAGCAAGGCAGCAGATGGCACGTCGGAGTAAATGTTACTGCCGAAGGCTCATACAAGGAACATACAAACGTCTGGCTACGTACCGATGAAGGGGTCAAGCAACAATCGTTGAGAGGTCTTTTGGGTCTCTCGCACGAGTTCGTGAGGCTCCTTGAGCCGGGAGATAGGGTAGCGCTGATGGCCAGGGCTATGGTGAGTCCTCACTCTCAGTACAATCTCCTCCTTCTCAATCAACCCAGTTTCCTGGCTGGGTTAATAAAGTCAAAAATGCTTCGATAGATGTATTCTATACTTTATGACGATTCCAGAAGCCTCTATTCCGAGTTCGTGCCTATATACGTAGAGTTCTATATATTATTTGTGATTACAGACGAAATCGGCTACTGTAACCTTTGTACAAAACCTGAAAATTCACCAGTGCGTTATTCACTAGTAGAGACAATGTACAAGAAAAGAGGGTGGGAAGAAGTGCCAGGGAATAGGTGCGGACACATTGAAGTACGCATTATTATTGACTGTGAGAGTTGACGTTCTGAGATTGCAGCCTGGCCATTTGCGAAGAGGGCTTTGGAGCCGAGAAAGGCTAGTATAGGCGCCTCATGATTGAAACAATGTAAATGCATTACTACCAAAGCATTATTGAAAGAGGAAAAACCACCAAGGCGGATGGAAGAGAAAAAGTGGGAGTGCAGTGCATTGGCACTGGTAAGTTTGTTGTGATAAAAGAATGATAGGTACGGGGTAGAAGGGATGGTGAAGTCACCTCACTGTTGAAGGTGGGACTCAAAGAATTCCGCTATTCGTACTTGTAAAATCTGATACTCATTAAAGGCATTGTAGAACTCACCCAAAGACAGCGCCGATCGTTTGTACGTCCGATCCAGTGTCGTGTAATCGACGTGCTGAATACCGAACCTACAGCCACACTAAGACTAGAAAAGATTTAAACCCGGAACAAAGAGCACGCACCTGGCCGCTGTTCCAAATAACCATTCCGCATTGTCAATCATTGCTACAAATGAGTGAGTGAGAAGTGATTTCCACGACCAGTTTGCTAGAACTGACACCAAGCGAAAGCACCCTGGATCGGGACACCGTCTTCATGGATAGACAACAACATCTCACCGAGGTACGTGAGGAGGTAGTCTAGAAATGGTAGATACATCGTCAAATAGCTTAGAATAAGTCTCAATGCTCACTCGTTCGGAGCACATCGTTCTTTACTACCGATATATCTGTGCCCAGGGAGTCGAAAGGCTCTGCGGCACCGAACTCGGAAACATACTGCCCCCCCAGGTGTCAGAAACAGAGATTGTAAAATTATGAGACACACCATCTTATTACTTGGCCATCGAGAATGTATATCTTTGAACATAATACGAATGGGCACCGGCGTTGCTTCGACGGAGGAGGCTAGTGGCCCACCAGCGGGACCCGCGGAATAGCCGTAATCCGAGTCAAAGTATACATACTCGTTACAGCTGGGCCATAAGGGGTGGGCAGCATTGGTCACGCAAGCATCGATCCCATCGTCCGGGGCTTTTACCCATACTGTGTGGTAGGCATCAATGGCGTAGAAATCTGCGGAGCCGAGAAGGTCCTTCTTTTCTTCATCGGTAAAGCGTGGAAGATACTCGGCTGGAAGGGTGTCTTTAGCGATATCGGGCCAATCACCTGTTGTGTAGATAGGATTGGAGAAAAGACCCAGGTTGAATGCTACATTGCGTTCGACTGCAATGGTGTCTTCGGTAGAGTTACTTCTCCAAGGTGTACCACTGGAAGACATTCAGTAGAGATTGGCAGGAGAAGGGGATACCATAGTTACATGTCTCCGCTGCTCTTTAAGGCGATCTCGCCCGTTATGCCCATTTCGCGAAATGCTATGAAGGAAAGCGATGAGTGAGTGGTAGACTATCATGGTACATCGACAGACCCTTGACGGCGCCTGCATGGGCCCTTACTATGATAAAGTGTTAGTATCAAGGGTAGGAAGACGAAAGATGCAAAAGGTACATAGATTGTATGCACAGTGATAAAAGGCGGTGGACGAATTCACACCAGGGGTGAGCGTGCCGTCTAGTCTCAACGATAAGGTTGCGGAAGGAGATTTTGATATACAGAAATGCTTACTGAAAGGATAGTCTGTGATCTTGCCGCAATAAGCGCTCGGTTCATTGAAAGTATACCTTAAGCTGTTCAGCCCATTGCGATGTCAACTTTAAATTGCAGACACCCACCAAGTTTTAACACGGCCATCGTACGCCTGGAATATGGTCTTGGCGTAGCTGAAAGTTGCATGAGTACATGGACAGTGAGGTCCTTCTAGCACTCACTTTACAAAGTCGCTGACTATCTCTGTCGACGTGAAACCTCCATAGTATGCCTGAAGAGCGAGAGGTGTATCCCAATGAACTGTATCAATGGTGGTAATTAAAAAAGGTGTATGGGATAATAGAGACATCTTACACAATGTTACGACAGGCTCCACACCGTTATCCAAGTGGTAATCGATGACTGCAGCGGTGGCTATCAGCGTCACTTACGACACTACCACAATGAAATTGTACCATCGGAATAGTGGTCAATGCCAGCCGTATTAATGGGAGAATCGGCGACACCAAACGGATAGATCCTCGCCCAAGAGATACTAAGAAACATGGCTCAGAGAAGTTCCCATCGACCAGGCTGCAACACATACGAGAAAGAATGGGCATTGACGCCAAGAGCAGCGATACGTTTGACGTCCTCTTTGTACAAGAAATATTGAAGATCGACGACATCGCCTGAAATGATCTCGGTTGTATGAGTAGCATCATTCTCGTGCCACGGTTACTCACCAGTTGTGTTATCGTATATAGCGTTTGGCTGTCTTGTAGCCCAATCCCATATGCTCGGACCCTTGCCCTCGCTCTTCGCGGCTCCCTCGACTTGGTACGCGGCCGTGGCGACTCCGAATTTGAAGCCTTTGGGATACTTCAAGTCTGGCAAGATATCCTTCGGCGCCTGAGCATAGAAGGACGGATACAAAGGTGTGGGAGACGGCGGTAGGGTCACGGCTGCGCTGGGGACACGGGTAGTCGTGAATGGAGGCGGCTCCACTGGCCCAACCTGCAGGTTAATTGAGAACGTCAATTTCTGAGGAGGTCAACAATACTACGAACGATGTCCCAGAGTTGTTCCAGTCCTTCCGGTGTGTAATCGCGAGGAATCGATCCGATTGAAGGAAAGCTGGCCGTGCCGGTCGTGGTACTTGTGGGACTCGGTGTGCTGGTAATGGTGGACACTACCGAAGAGCTTGCTACCGTAGCCGATTGTGCGAATGCTTCAAATATTCCGTTCCACCCACGGGGAAGCGCGACTGAGAACAACAGTACTTGGATAAGCATCTTGGCAGTAGATACGGAGAACCATGGCCGCTGTATATATATATCCCTCGCGTACATATGCATGTAAAGCCATATGTTTGTTTTACCATTCTGTTTTCCTTGGCTGCCTGGGCATTTCGGAGAAATGAATCGGGAGTATATGATGTCCGATACTAGGACAAAGAACCAGATGATATATCCATGATACTTACAATTTTATACAAAAAGATCTCAGCGAGTCGGCCTCTACGCGACTGCCCACTCTCTGCGACGACCGGGCAGCCGTTTCCTGGAACCGTAAAGCCACAGAGTCGCCATCGATTTAACCACAAGAGGTAGCGCTCTGACAGCGACGATAGGCTACGAAAGGAGGCGTAGGTGCCGGACGACGCGTATGCGGTAATTGCCGGCTCACCATTATTCGTGTTCATCGATGTCATCGCTCTCGGATTCGGACTCGTTGTCGGATTCGTTCCTTGAGTGCCGACCGCTGTACTCGCCTGGCATATTGTTCTGGAATCCTGATCGCCGAACAGAAGATGTAATGGTGTAGGAAGAGGTGTCTGGTGCAGCATCGGAATCATGAGTCTGGAACGTGACAAGTAATAAAAGACGTGGTCGATAGAACACAAAAAAAGAGGCGCACGATGGTACAGTATCTCTAGGCTGGAGGAGCATACGCACGGAAAACCCAGTGGTTCGACCATGACGCTGCCTTCATTCCTAGTGCAGCAGATAGAGTTGGCTAACATGTGAGATACCAGTCCGGTGCAGTGTGGCCGAACACTGCAAACGTACAAATATTACGGTCCCCGATAATATTAAATTTTTCGGCTTTTCGTCCTTGTCGTTTTGTTGTGCCGTATTCCTCGTCGTATCGCATTGAGACTTGACATTGTTTTACGTGTATAAAGAATGTTTTGTCGGTTTTCAACTAGTAAATATGTGTATGTTATCGCCGTGCTGTTAGTATTGTCCGCCCTCAACTTGTCCATCAGAGGTCCTGCCAAAAAGTACAGTCATTCTGTGTGAAGTGCATGCGCTTGTGGCGGCGGCGCTCGCAAAACGTAGGTACTCCCACTGCAGTCCATATTCTACTCGCAGTGGTAAAAACATACAGACGAATCGTGGCTAGTTGAGAGTCCGGAGATCCTGCGTCCTTGGCCATGCCATTCGACGTGGATAGTGATGAAACCAGACAAGGCGCGAGTGGCGTTTTGAAATTGAGAATGGGCAAACAACGCGTTATTGTTGCCAAACATTCCTTTTCTGGAATTCACCTCTCATCCCTCAACATCGCGACGCGCTCTGAGTCTGACACGCTCACAGGCTACCAAAACGCGATGTTTATGGATGTACGAACTCTAGTCTTACTCTCACGATCCCGATAGTGACCTTACTCATACACGGCTGAATATTTGCCAAGAAAACTTTGAGAAGATTCACCCTGTCGAAGGCTCGAAGCGTTCTTGTGCTGTTGTTCACATTCCCGTGCCTTGCTCATGGACCTCAGCTCTGCTGCTGCTACTGCACTTCTTCTTAAAATGTGGTGTCTCAGCGTTGCAATTGCTCGGTGCTTCTGTTTGTTGTTTTCATGACCCCGAGTCCCGGTGCTCCTGCTGCCGCGTTTTCTTGGTGCTTTCATCCCGTTGGTCTCTTCACAGGGCCTCTGCTCTACCGCGCTGTTGAAATAATGTACTACAACATGGCTCATCCTCGTGCTTGCGTTTGGTTTCGGTCGTTCCTGCTATGCCAACTTTTCTGTGTTCCTTATTTTCACACTGTCTCGCCTTACATACGACATCCACCTTCACCAGTGGTACTTTCACTAACTCACGCTATCTCCAATGTATCCCACAAAGAGTCTGTACTCCGCGAGACGCACTCATTAATGTGACTGCAACGGTATACCTTTTCATGGACACATCACATAGCTTGTGATATCAGAGCGGTAGTACTAGCTGTCCCTTTGAGCCTTGTGCCGATACTGATATCAATACTGTCATGATCTACTTCGCATTTACCCTTCGCCGTCTTCTTTTTAATTCTGCTCCGCTTTGATTCAAGTTATGGCATGGTTGCACCTGACATTTACCCATTTCTGTAAGATTTTTTAATGATTTATTCTGGACTCTGCACTAAATTTCACTGAAGAATATACCAGCTTGGGTTTACACGCTTAACCACAATCAAACGGCTATAGGTTGAGGTTGATACGGACGTGAGATGTCGTCATTGAAGCCGTTATAATAAGTGGAAACTTGTGGAGTACTGCCGTCATCGTGGACTACAAGCTTCGACTGTAAAAGATTCAAAAGCTTGTTGATTACAAAGCTTTACTCAAATTTTCATAGCGAACGACCCAACCGTCTTTCGGAAATCCTGGCGCATCCCCCTCGCTACCGTCCCACCCACGTGCCATCATCGCGACAGCATACAAGAGCCCACCTGAGCCCGGAAAATATGGCGGATGGCGGACTGGTGCCAATGGCATGCCAACGTCGTCGAAATCGAAAACAGGGTCTAACAACCATTCAACAGCTCCCTCGGCATCTCCATTGCGTGCGGACGACATTGCAAGCATCGGGAAATCCCACCTGTAAGCCCTTCAGTTACTGAGCAGGAAAAAATATAGATTCTATGCACCCCCAGAAGTACGTCGCATTCCAATGCTCTCGCACCTTGTCAGCCGTTGCTTTCTCGATCGTAAGGTTCAATCCCTCTGTCTCCGGAAGCCATCCATAAAGTCCCACTAATGTGGGGTGATCGAAAATAAAATTTGGATCCGTCCAAAAGTCGTTTTCAACTGTTTCGCATATCTTGTACGTGCCGTTGTCGATGGGAAGTGCTGCCAAGTTGTCCTTGACAGTAGTCCATTTCTCTGGGACCTCTACGCCGAGCATCTCCATCCATTCTTGCGCATACCCCAACCCCAAACGCCAATAGGCCAACTCGAATGCGGGATTCACAGTCACATTTGGGCTGGTATCCTCACTGACAATGTATATGGGTGGCCCAAGGTCATAGACGCGTGTAGACGCGTTATACCACGCGAACGCAGCCATCCAGTCAGCCGTTGCGCGAACCACAGCCTCCCACTTACGCAGTGTCTCTATCGTTGGTGATGCTCGATAATCATACTGCGCAAACACGAGGGGGTGCGGTTGCTGCCAGATCAGGAGATTGTTTATCTCCCCTGGGGATGACCGACCTGAAGGATCGGTCATCTTTGGCCACCGCGCACCGGACGGCCAATGTTGCTGCTCCTGCGACCTGGCTATCGAGGATGGCAGGAACTTGTCATAGGTACTGATCGACCGGTTGAGCAGGTCCCAATTATTCCAGAGTACCCAATGTGCCGAGTGCCAAAAGTACATTTCCATGTGGAACTTCCTATATTATCCCGGAATTCAAAGCGATGTATATGCAACATATCTTGGGGACGCTTACCCGTACTGTAAAAAGGTTTCTGAGTCTTTTTCTGTGAGTTAGTGTGAAGCCACTTACCCATCCATTATTCACTAGCCCGGACTGGCAACGTTCATGAGAATTGACTTGTATACGTAATCCGAAATTAACTTACCTCCTGCGGCGGCGTGTCGCCCGCTTCATTGACACGCATCAAATATCGGGACAGAATAATCCTCCTTTGTAGTTCATCTGCTCTCGGATCCGAAGATTCCGTGACCACGTCGACGAAACCACTTTGTGACCAAAACGTGTCCCAAGCCGTTCGCGATGAAGCGTCTGTAGCTTCATAACTCGTTCTGTCAACAGGGCTGGCGATGTCATATGTGGCTGCGATTCGGAAGGTCGACGTAGAGTCTTTGGGTAGGATAGTGTAACGATGAGCATCGGGAGAATCACGGGATATAGTGAAGGCATCACCGTCGAAAGAAGTGATGAACGAGGTATCGTCGAGCGTGTGGGTGATCTCTGCGCTGTGGCCATCGACATCAGTACTGATCGAAGTTGTGTGACTGGAAGGAATGTCCCAATTTCCAACAAACGGTGCGCTGAACGAGGCTGAGCCATCGTTCCACGGATAATCTACGAACATGCCCAACTGGCCGTCGCTTAGTAGCGTGGATTCGATACTGACCCCAATGGTGTCTCGATCCTGTGCGCATGTCGTTATTACCACAATTGGCTCTCCCCCAAAAGAGAATTTGCTTGTAATCGCTCCTGTCCAGAGGTCGAGTTCCTGGTGAATATCCGTCAAATTACTCTCCGTCACGTTGAGTACCTCCCCCTCGGCCGACCGGAACACTAGCCCCACCCGTCCCAAATTGACGCGGTTGGGATTCGCGGTGAGCCATTGCTCGATTAGCTCGTCACTTCCCCCAAAATCATACTCGACAAGTCTTCCATGATTATACCAGCTTGCACCATGATAATCATTCACGTCGTCCATCGTTTTACCTTGAGGCAAACTGTCGTTTTTCCACCCCCAGGAAGACATGATGGCGAATGGCTGGAACGTTTGGAGACCTGTGACATCAGCCCCGAAAGCGAAGTTTCCATTTCCTACTTGCATCGGCGTAGTGAGGCTGGATGCATTGCGGGTAGGATTGTACCGGGACACTAACGTGTACCGGTCGATTGCTGCAAGCGTTTGGGTCGACAAGAGGAGTAGAAAAAGGCAGAGCATTAGGTTTCCGATCTGTATTTCGAAGGAATAACAGGAGGAAGAAGAACATGCACAAATCCCCGACAACGACGCCTGAACGTTAACAATTTGACCCCGCCTCGTTGATATCCAATTTTATTGTGGCTTGTTCATCGCATTCGGACTCGCCTTCGGACATGCGTTGTGCTCGGACTCCTAACCATTGTGCCGGACTGCCGCAATTGTTCGGGTGCTGAGCCTAACCTGCTTCGCCAAAGTGAAATTGCGTGCTTTTTTGTGACGGTCAGATGGAACAAGCCACGATCCGAGTCCCAGTAATGACCATTGACCATATGATGACGGTAGAATTTGCACTCTCTTGATATATGAAATACTGAGGTATCTTCCAGAAACACTCGTCCTGGCGAAAATCCATGCCGTGTCCTATCGCCGACATTCCGGAATAGGTCTTGAGGATGCAACATCGGAATTCCTCATGTACTTCAATTCGCATTCGACGGAAACACTGAGGAAATCAGCTGACTACATTAATAATCATACTATGCACCTCAGTCTTGTAAGTACCTGTTAAACCTGGTACTCGGGGAAGTCATTGTACAACTCACCCAAGGATAGCACCGAACGTCGCGTTTTGGTTGTCTGTGAGCGTGTCGAGGTCGTGGCAGGAGGCGAATTCCAGAAAAGGAATGGTTGGCAATGATGACGCGCTGTTTGCCGGGCCCGGGCCCAGGGCCTTTCTCTATTTACGGACTTCGCATCTCCCTTCACCGTCTTCTTCCTTAGTACTCTCCTTCGCTTTGATAAAAGCTATGACATGACACCACCTCACATCTACATATTCTCTGTTGGATTTTCTGACAAAATTTCTCAACGCTTTCCCTGGCTGTAGAATATTTACCGTTGGTTTAGGGCTTAACATTCAACCCCAACCAAAAATCCGTAGGTTGAGGTTGGTACAGATGCGAAACGTTCGTCGTAGAAGCCGTTATGATGGCCGTAAACTTGAAGAGTGCTGCCATCATCGTAAACTATGAGCTTCTCCGGTAAGATATACAAAAGCTTGTTGATTGCTACAATTTACAATGCTTTACTCAATCCTTCATAGCGAACGACCCAGCCGTCTTTCGGAAACCCTGGCGCATCGCCTTCGCTACCATCCCACCCACTTGCCATCATCGCCACAGTGTACAAGAGTCCACCTGAGCCCGGAAAATACGGTGGAGGTATAGGTATGTTTGTCAATGGCATCCCAACGTCGTCGAAATTGAAAAGGGGGTCTAACAACCAATCAACGGCGTCCTCAGCATCTCCATTACGTGCGGAAGACATTGCAAGCATCGCGAAATCCCACCTATAAGTCCTTCAGTTACCGAGCAAAGATGGTTTAGATCGGCTCACCCCCAGAAGCTGTTTGCATTCCAATCCTCTCGCACCTTCTTAGCCGTTGCTTTCGCAATCGTGAGATTCAAACCCTCTGTCTCCGGAAGCCATCCATATAGTCCCACTAACGCAGGGTGATCGCTAGCATATGCTGGATCCGTCCAAAAGTCGTTTTCAAGTGTTTCATACACCTTGTACGTGCCGTTGTTGACAGGGAGTGCCGCCAGGTTGTCCTTGACCACCGTCCAATTCTTTGGGACCTCTGCGCCCAGCTTCTCCATCCATTCTTGCGCAAGGCCCAATCCCAGACGCCAATACGCCAACTCGAACGCAGGATTCACAGTCACATTGGGACTGGTGTTTTCGCTGACGACGTACATGGGTGGTCCAAGGTCATATACGCCTGTAGACTCGTTGTACCACGCAAATGCAGCCATCCAGTCAGCCGTTTCACGAACCACATCCTCCCACTTATGCAGAGTCTCCATTGTTGGTGATGCCCGATACGCATACTTTGCAAATACGAGCGGGTGCGGCTGTTGCCAGATCAGCAGATTGTTTATCTCGCCTGGGGATGAACGACCTGAAGGGTCGGTCATCTTTGGCCACCGTGCGCCGGAGGGCCAGTGTTGCTGCTCCTGCGACCTGGCTATGGAGGATGGCAGGAATTTGGCGTAGGTATCGGTAGACCGGTTGAGCAGTTCCCAATTGTTCCAGAGAGCCCAGTGTGCCGAGTGCCAAAAGAACATCTCCATGTGAAACTTCCTACATTATCCGGATAGTGAATTCAGAGCGATGTATACGACATATTTCGAAAATGCTTACCCGTACTATAAAAGGATCTGTGAGTTTTTTTTAGTAGAATGGTGCAAAGCCACTCACCCAGCCATTATTCACTAGCCCGGACTGGCAACGCGCGTGAGAATTGACTTGTATATGCAGTCCGAAATCGACTTACCTCCTGCGGCGGCGTGTCGCCCGCTTCATTGACACGCATCAAATATCGGGACAAAATAATCCTCCTTTGTAGTTCATCTGCTCTCGGATCTGAAGATTCGGTAAACACGTCGACGAAACCATTTTGTGACCAAAACGTGTCCCAAGCCGTTCGCGATGAAGCGTCTGTAGCTTCATAACTCGTTCTGTCAATAGGGCCGGCGATGCCATATGTGGCTGCGATTCGGAACGTCGACGTAGAGTCTCTGGGTAGGATGGTGTAACGATGAGCATCGGGAGAGTCACGGGATATGGTGAAGGCATCGCTGTCGAAAGAAGTGATGAACGAGGCTTCGTCGAGTGTGTGGGTGATCTCTGCGCTGTGGCCATCGACATCAGTACTGATCGAAGTTGTGTGGTTGGCGGGAGCGTCCCAATTTCCAACAAACGGCCCGCTGAACATGGCCAAGCCATCATTCCACGGATAATCTACGAACACGCCCAACTGGCCGCCACTCAGTAGTGTGGATTCGATACTGATTCCAACGGTGTCTCGATCCTGTGCGCATATCGTTGTCACAGTAATTGGCTCTCCTCCAAAAGAGAATCTGCTTGTAATCGCTCCTGTCCAGAGGTCGAGTTCCTGGTGAATATCCGTCAAATTACTCTCCGTCACGTTGAGTATCTCTCCCTCGGCCGACCGAAACACAAGCCCGACCCGTCCTAGATTAACACGGTTAGGATTCGCGGTGAGCCATTGCTCAATCAGCTCATCACTGCCCCCAAAGTCATACTCTACAAGTCGTCCATGATTATACCAGCTTGCACCATGATAGTCATTCACGTCGTCCATCGTTTTACCTTGAGGCAAGCTATCGTTTTTCCACCCCCAGGAAGACATGATGGCGAATGGCTGGAACGTTTGGAGACCTGTCACGTCGGCGCCGAAAGCGAAGTTTCCATTTCCTACTTGTATCGGCGTAGTGAGGCTGGATGCATTGCGGGTAGGATTGTACCGGGACACTAACGTGTATCGGTCGATTGCTGCAAGCGTTTGGGTCGACAAGAGGAGTAGAAAGAGAGAGAACATTAGGTTTCTGATCTGTATTTCGAAGGAATAACAGGAGGAAGAAGAACATACACAAATCCCCGAGAATGACGCCTGAACGTAAACAATTTGACCCCGCCTCGTTGATATCCAATCTTATTGTGGCTTGTTCATCGCATTCGGACTCGCATTCGGACATGTGCTCGGACTTCTAACTATTGTGCCGGCCTGGCACAACTGTTTGGGTGTTGAGCCCAAAGTGGGATTCTCACTTTGCCGAAGGGGAATTCGTGCTCATGTCGTTGGTCATACGACCATAGTCCAAGTGATGATCATAGGGAATGGCTGGATGACTTCTTCGCCCTTGAGCAAGCAGCGACTGTCGGGGACCAGAATGCCATGGTAGGCTACGAAAGGAGGCGTAAGGTAAGCGTAGGACCGTATAAAAGACCGGATGACGTATGTGGCAGTTGCTTGACTCGCCTTCGTTCGGATACTCTACGCTAAAACTTGATATTCCGAATTTCTCGCTACCTTGCCAATTCATCGCACTCGGACTCGCGTTCGAACTCTTTCACAGATTGCCGTCCACGGTTCTCGCCTGGCAGACTGTTCGGGCCAATGTGGATTCTCAGCTCAAGACTCGTGAGTGGCCAAAGCCGAAGCGGGTGCATTTGCTTTGGGCATGAGACAAGCCACGGGCCGGTTGATGATTCTAGGATGAGAGAATGAGTGGGATTTTCAGTATTCGATGAACATGTAAATTCCTGAAGCATTCTCGGAAGAAACTTGTCTGGTTCTGTACTGACGATTTGATATCACATATCTCCAAAAAGAAAGCATCAGTGTAAGAAAAACTGCCGGAATTCCTTGGCACGAACCAGAACATGAACATCTCTCCGATGCTCCTCCAGACTTGGGACTCCGGCTGGTGGGAGTGGACACTGGAGAAGCTAGCTAGCATCGCCATTGACCAAGTATGTGTCATGTAAGAAAAGGCACCCTAAACGGTTACCGGGTCCCGGGAATGAGTTGCAAATTTTCTAAAACATAAGACTAGCAAAGAGTACGTTTTCCATCGACAACAGGCACTACCAGGGTTCGAACCTGGGTTATGGGAATTAAACAATATTTCCTTCTAATCAGAATCCCATGTGCTGCCACTACACCATAGCACCTTTATATCGTGTTGCTGTGGCTGTGGCTTCCATCTCCTGATTCAGTAGACTGACAGTAAGGCTTACCCATCCGCGCATCAGCCTCTACTATGAATGTCCCCTGAAAAATAAGGTCAGAGTAAGGCTCGCTCGCCAAAGAACTGACGGCCCTGAAAGCTGTTGAACGAATTGTATGTCTAGAGAAGTATCGCCGTTTGTTCAAATGAAGATTATGCGACGACAAGTACCAGAGATTGCCAGTGCCAGTGGCCGAGGAGGTGGAACCTGTATATAGTATGTGCACCGCCGCAATCGCCGACTCACAAGTTGAGATGGACAACTTCGGAAACACTAGGGCTCCCTGATAACGGCTTGTCTACTATTGGGGGTGTGAACGAAGCACGCGTGCACTTTGCAAATGAGAGATAAAGCACTCACAGACACCGTTATATGAAAAGCGACGTCCGAGTTCCAACACCTCCACTCCTAGCCACGGCATGCATTATTTGAAAAATTTCCTCCGTATGGCAAGTTCGTCCAGATTTGAGCTGGACGTCTGTGCACGGCCACCGGTGCTCTACCACCGTAACTTGATAAAGCATCCACTGCAACGAAAAAGGACCTCTTGTTCTGTTGTGTTCAGCGTTCCACAAGATCGTCTTCCATCTGCACCTGTCATCGATAGCAATGATAAATTTTTCCTTGGATGTAAGTCAGAAATCCATGCGAAAGACCTCGGATACGTGGTATAGCTACTTTTCATACCAACGTTGGGGGAAGCGACGATAGTGTGTTTGGGCTCGGTTGTCCCGGACCGGGCTTAGGTGATCACAAAGCGTGCGCCTGACTAAGCATTTTGAGCAGGTGATCGTGAGGCTAGGGTTCCCCATTTGAGCCACGTTTGGGACCCGGGGTCCCGAAATTTGTCTGGACCTTTCGACCGACTTGTCCCAAAATTCGCCAAAATCGGTTTCTCAATCCTTTCTTTGCAGTCTATTCAGGTATATTTGGGTGTGATTGTGGCAAAGAAATACAAGAAGCTACAATGTCAACGAAGTTGCCACCTCAGTGCGGTTACCCGTGGGTTTGTCCGGACCATTGTACTACTAACCCATCCGATCTGCCTGCTATTGTCCGGATTGAAAGTTCTGACATATCGCCTCGGGAATACTCTTTGTCCGGACTTAGGTGCACACCTTCCAGCTTCAAGGTGCAGGATTTGTCCAGACTTTTCAACGAAGCTCAGCCGGAATAATTGAAGGGGTCCTGTTCAAGTTCAACCAGCTTTTGTCTTGTCTACAACGGTGAGTCTCGGACGAATCTCCCCCACCTCAGATGGGCTGACTACCTTACGAGCCCTACGCGCGAGGCCGTTTCTAGTGTCGAAGTATATTCCGAGAGAACTTATCTTTGCACCAAACTGCTTATAAAGAACATCACACTTTTTTTATCGCACAATCACCAACCCGCGGCGCGCGCGCACCCGGAAGCCTGGCAAAAAAAACACGTCCCGCCGGAAGGTCAATACGTGACTCTTCTTGCAGACTTGGTCTCTCTCACTTGTTCCGTCCTGACTTCGGGCTAATAGTCTTATGCCTCTACTTATTACACTTGTTCCTAGCACCTATATGTCCCATCTTGTGACATGTTTACCTCCCCAACGAGTCGTGTTAGACTGTCACTATCTCACGTCCCCAACGCGTCCGTGTCCGAGTCGGGGGGTCGGACACGTTGTTTGGCAAGTCTGTCTCGCCTTACGGTCGACTCTTACGGCCATGGCTGAAATTGCATCTTTTCCTTCCCCGCACCGTTTCACCATGGTTCAAGTCTCTTCGCGTCTACGTCACCTTCTTCGCTGTACTGGTACTGGTAATGTCGGCACATACTGTAGCTGCTGGATAGCGACGCGTCATAAAAAGGACTGGTTGGTAGGATTACACTTTAGGGGACGTAGAGACGTACAAGAAAAGAAGAAAACAACTCTGTACGTGTGTCAAGGGCATATACGGAATGGAACTCGTCTCGGTCCAGGCTGTAGCTGTATCATGACCGAGAGGTTTCTTGCAGGATATTACCACGATAATTTGGAAAAGCCATCGCCGTCTGCATCCTTGCCCATGACCCAGTGCCGAAAAGAAGTGTCATGCTGTCGCAATGGTTAGCAGTCCGAGTCCGAGTCCGAGAGTGATGGATAAAAGAAAGACATGTGACTCTCCATGCATATGTATACGTGAAGAGGGTATATATACGGCACGATACCTTACAGCTACTCCCAGTGTTCTTGGACCCTCTTCCTACAAGATGCTTCTTGGGGTACTGTTTCTCTCATTCACCTTCCCCATCAGATGGAGCGGTATTTCTGTAGTACTCGCACAGTCGGATAGTACGAGAACAAGCGAGTCTTCGGTAGTATCCACCACCACTAGTACAGCGAGTCCCACAAGTATCCCAACGGGCACGGCTAGCTTTCCTCCAATCGGATCAATTCCTCGCGATTACACGTCGGAAGGACTGGAACGACTTTGGGACATCGTTCGTATTCTCGCTGATCATCCTAGAACGTGACACTCCTAGCTCTACAGATCGGACCCGTCGAGGCGCCTCCGTTCGCCACGACCCGTGTGCCCAGCGCTGCGGTGACCCTACCGCCCTCGCCTCCGCCGTTGTATCCATCCTTCTATGCTCCCGCCCCGAAGGATGTCTTACCAGGCGTGAAATTCCCGAAGGGCTTCAAATTCGGAGTCGCTACTTCCGCATACCAAGTCGAGGGTGCAACGAAGAATGAAGGCAAGGGTCCGACAACGTGGGACTGGGCTTCCAGACAGCCAAACGGTGTATTCGATAACACGACTGGTGAGTATGCGTGGTACTCAAAAGATGTTAATCATGCGACTGAGATTATTGCAGCTGACGTCACCGATCTTCATTACTTCCTGTACAAAGAAGACGTCCAGCGCATTGTTGCTCTTGGTGTTACTGCGCATTCTTTCTCGTACGTGCTAGAACCCTTTTTACTGGACTTGTCTGAACAACACTTCTTAGAATTTCGTGGGCGAGAATCTACCCGTTTGGTGCCGCCGATTCTCCCGTTAATACGGCTGGCATTGATCATTATTCTGATGGTACAGTTTCATTCTAACAGCATCATAAGTGATGCTGATCGTTTCTGCTGCAGTCATTGATTACCATTTGGCTCATGGTGTGGAGCCTGTTGTGACATTGTGTAAGATTTTCCTTGTATTCGTGAGCCGGTGTTGAATACTTATGAAATAGTCCATTGGGATACTCCTCTCGCCATTCAGACCTACTACGGAGGTTTCACATCGCCAGAAATAGTCGACGACTTTGTAAAGTAGGTGCTTGAAGGATACAACGGTTTGTGTACTCATACGATTTTTAGCTACGCCAAGACTGTATTCAAGGCATACAATGGCCGTGTTAAAACTTGGTTGGTGGCCGTAGTTTATTGTCCCTGGAAATATGCTCAACTGCTATAGGTATACTTTCAATGAGCCGAGAATTTATTGTGGCCAGGTCGCCACCTATCCATTCGGTAAACTTTCTGTACATCAAGACCTACGTTTACAAGCTTACTGTTGAGACCAGACGTCACGCTTGCACCTGGCGTAAATTCCTCCACCGCCCCTTATCACTGCGCGTACAATCTATGTACGTTTTGCATCTTTCTTCCCTATAGCACCCCTCATCCTGATGCTTTATCATAGTAAAGGCCCATGCAGGAGCCGTGAAGGGTCTGTCAATGTACCACCATAAAGTGCTACTGACTTATCCATTTTCTCCCTAGCATTTCGCGCAATGAACATATCTGGAGAGATCGGCTTCAAGAACAACGACTACATGTGACTATGTCTCTCCTTCTCTTGTTAGCACCCGCTGGATATCCTACAGAGGCACGCCGTGGAGAAGCAACTCCACTGAGGACGCGCTTGCCGTCGAACGCCATGCAGCGTTCGAAATCGGCCTCTTCTCAAACCCTGTACACACAACTGGCGATTGGCCCGACATTGTCAAAGACACTCTCCCAGCCGAGTATCTCCCGCGTTTCACGGATCAGGAAAAGATTGACATTCTCGGCTCCGCGGATTTCTTTGCTATTGACACCTACTTCTCATTATGGGTAAAGGCTCCAGACACAGGGATCGACGCATGCGTGGCCAATCTTTCCCACCCCTTATGGCCCGTCTGTAACGAACCTGGATATTTCGACTCGGGTTACGGCTGGCCTGCAGGTCCCGTTGGCGACCCAGTAGCCCTGCCCCTCCAAGCGGCACCGGTAGCCATTCGTGCTTTGCTGAAGGGCCTCCACTCTCGATGGCCAAGTAATAAACTTGTGCGTATGTGACACATTCATGGTGGTAATTTCTGACTGCTGGCGGCCAGTATGTTTCCGAGTTCGGCTTCATCGAGCCTTTCGCCTACGCGAACGCGGATATATCGCAAATAAAGGAGGATGTGCTCCGAACGAGTGCGCATTCAGTCACACTTTAGACTAACTAATTGACAAATCATCTGTTGTTTTCAGACTCCTTACTCACGTATCTCGGTGAAATGTTGCTATCCATCTACGAAGACGGCGTCCCGATCCAGGGTGCTTTCACTTGGTGTCAGTTCTAGCAAAGTTGTACATAAAAATTCGCCACTGACTCGTTGTAGCAATACTTGACAATGCAGAATGGATGCTTGGAAAATCCATGAAGTACGTGGTCATTGTTCCGGGCTGAGATTTTCTGGTCTTACCACGAGTGTAGATATGGTATTCAGCACGTGGATTACACGACACTGGAGCGGACATACAAGCGCTCGGCGTTATCCTTGGGTGAGTCTTACGATGCTTTTCAATGACCGCCAAAGTTTACGAGGACAAATAGCGGAATTCTTTGGGTCGCACCTTTAAGACTGAGGTAAATGTTCTGGTATGATACTCCCTTAGTTTCTGTCGATTGTGAATCCAAGAAAGGGAGTATACTTTTTCTATTGCAGTGTGAACGCAATACAAAACACCCGCTGTCAATAAAGCATCCCATTTAGTGAGAACGGAGATTACAAGTTGATCACAACTGAGATGTGGAGGGGTTATCTTGACCTGTTTTGAAGCGTCTGTGAGGTCGCGGATCAATCGACCAAATATGAAAACGTTTTCGCCAGCATAATGTCCTCACCAAAGGTGACTTAGTGGAAGATGACCTGGGAAGAGAAGTGATTCGTGCAGAAGATGGACGCTGGCACAGGTAAGATTTGTTCTTGGAGTTTGGTGGCGTCCAAAAGTGAACCCTTCCAGTTCGAAACTTGCGGTGCGGATTGGTTGTGGAAGATGTCCGGACTGCCGGTTACTTTCACAGTGGTGGTTTTGGATGACGGATCATAGAGACTGGCGGTGATCACTGGAAAGTATGTGGATAGTCCGTCGCGATCTGATGTACATTAGTAGAGTTGACTAAATGTTATTCTGAAATAAGCGGGAACACCTGAAAAGAATGGCAGGAACGGCATTCAAGGACTCATTACGCACCCAGCCGTCGTTTGCTAGAATAGACGTGCTGGCTGCATCGTTTACACCAAGACTCGATATGGAAAATCCTTCATTTTCTACGGACTCGGTACTAGCTCAGAACTGTTTGAACGAGAGTTGGAAAACGTTAGTAGTGTCACTTGGGCCCGAGCGTGTTATGAGCCATGCTCGACCTTTTCCCATGAGGAGAGTGAGACGAAGTACTATTTGACAGTGTACAATGCAAGGCGCCGGTCGTCAATCACTGTGGCTATATCGGCTGATGATTCTGATACTGTATGTCGAAAGTGTCGACTTCAAACGTGTGTCCTTCTAAAATAGGGTCACGACAAACGCAATGCTTCATTTACCTTGATACTTACATGTCACTCCATG
Organism: Armillaria fumosa; assembly: GCA_030407015.1. Taxonomy (NCBI): domain Eukaryota; kingdom Fungi; phylum Basidiomycota; class Agaricomycetes; order Agaricales; family Physalacriaceae; genus Armillaria; species Armillaria fumosa. The sequence goes on from JAUDYM010000010.1 coordinate 84,158, forward strand.
TATAAAATTCCTACTAGGCCCGACTGGCGATCTGAACATGAAGTAGCCGTGAATACTCCGTGAAGCAATGCGCGGCGACCCATTGGTTACGGTGTTTTTCGACCTTCAATATTTCACTGATTGAACCCGAATGATTGACGGTCTCTGATTCATCGTGTCACAATGATATATGCTGCAGCCACTGGTTGGAATCAAAATAACACGCACTGGACGGAGATATCCGCGATGCTATCCAACCCTCTGCCCATGACATGGATCCAGTACGTAGACGACACCCTTGGCCGCAGTCAACGTTGGTATGGTGTGTCAGAAATGCGGCGCAGAGAACTATGAGTTTGTGAACGCGAACTTGATTTGGCTGTAACGATTGCAACGTTGACCTGTGGAAAATTTCACACCTTGATATAAGTAGCTCGAAGCAATATAACATTATAAACAAGATATTAGTAAGTAGCGTCGTGCTATATAAGTACGAATTGTATCATGTATGTACATGTAATTAAGCTGTTTTAGTTATTTCAATAACGAGAATGGAGGGCAGAGCGAAGGAGGGATGATTATCAAAATCAAAAGCAAAAAAAATCGCGTAAGATATAAGCAGACCAGCCAACAAACACCCCGGACATTGCAAAAATAGCCCAACTCTAACTGCTCCGCAGACGTCAGAACCAAGGAACGCCGAACATCGAAGATATACTTACTGATCAGCACGAGGGCGGGTCCTGCCATATGGGCAATCGGGTCTGCACCTCCCGGGCGCAGAGAGGGGATTGTTGTGGGGCGGAATGACGCGTGGGTCGCAATGGTAGGGGACGTCAGTGATGCGGGCCATCCCTGCCTCGACGGCCTTCATCCACGCGGTGTACTCTCTGCAGCGCGTGATCTGCTTCGAGGACGAGATGAGCTTTCCGCAGAGCTTGTAGCGGTTGGAGGTATAGCTGATGAAGCACATGATGATAAAGTCGTGCAGCGAGCAGGTAGAGATGGACGGTGGGGAAAGACGCGAACCAGGTAGCTTGAAGCTGGAGTCCAATAATCGAAAGAACGGTTTTTATATGACTCAAACGCGTTGCCCTAACCCTGATGTGAGTCAGATTGAAGGAATCTTGCCTCGTGTACGCCAGCGACGCGCCTCCCTGTCAAGTCCAAAAAACACGCGCCTTGTCCAGCTAGCCAAGCCTAGACATATATATCGGGAAGTTACTGATGCAACACGTTTTGGAATTTTTGAAGACACCCAGATCTGATAAACGTTGAACATGGGTCCAGGATTAGCCAGATGGGCGTGTAAGATGGAGGTTTGTAGACGTAAAAACATACGATTCACATACAGATGACAGATAGCCGAGAAAAGGTCCCAGCGCTTGGCGCCACAAATGATGGACAAGAAGTAAAGGGGACATGATTCATTCTACTAAACCATCGAGAAGCGAGGTGTGCATTCTGATCAGCGAAGCATGACGACTACTTGGGTCAGGAAATACCAGTCTTGTCACGAGCGAATTGAAATGGAGATCCGAACAATTGAATAGTGAATAACCTATGCTCGCATGCGTGCTCAGCCCTGTTCAGCCACTAGAAAGTCAAGGTACCTGCAGTTTGTATAACGGACTAAGAGCGGGGCCTAAGTAGCCATGCTCCGGTGTGTAGAGTGATAGCCGCTCGAAGGGACGGCTGCACCTCCGAAACGCATCCGAAGTGGTCGTCCTCGTTACTTACCTCATTTCGGCAATGAACGCCAACGGAATAAAGGTCCCAAGTATAACACCTGCAAAGGATAATAGATACGAGTCGAAGAACGTACTGAAATGGACCTGAACGTTTCCGGGACGATCCACTCTTCACATGTCGGTGACCTTTCAACGCCTGTGATCGGGTATCAGTCAAACAAATAATAGTCAGCCAGTAAACCGAACTGCTTTCAAGAAGCGTGATAGGGCGCAAAATGCCGCACTTCAGTCTTGAGTAGCTGAGTTTTGCACTCACACCCTCTATTGGTAGCCATTCCCGGAGAATAGGATCGGAAAGTGTCTGTACTGGGAAACTTATGAATTTGACTTTCCGTGACGACTACAAGATGATATTCGATGGTATTCCACGACTGTTCGATGCACTGACAGAATAACATGAACATTCGTGCTCCGTACGTTGCGTATACTGAATGAGCCGGGGTCCTTAGAAATTTACCGTAAGAGAACGGCTAAACTAATCTATTGTCAAAAATGAGTTTCAAACCCATACTAATGGTTGGCAAATAACAAACGAAAACGAGTGCTGCTCTTCAGAAACGGTTCTTCACCAGAGGATCCAGTGGCGGTCTGCTATACGCGGGCTACAAAAGGTCCGTCAGCATCTTCAGCGTCCCAGAACGAAACCCGACGAAACCCACCAAAGGCGCCGGCTTGTTGTTTAGTACTTCCTCGATCCTCGCCAATACATCATCCGTCAATTTTGGCAGTACCTCCAATGCCTTCAAGTTCTGTAGCAATTGTTCAGGTTTTGTTGCGCCTAAAATAACCGTTCCTGTGTTCGTGTTCTTTGCTACCCACGCAAGAGCCAGAGCTGCGGTCGATGCTCCAAGCTCCTCAGCGATCTTGGTGAGTTCCTGGACCTTACGGATCTTCTCTTGCCCTTCTGGTGCCGTCAAGCTGGCGCGGGTGTCCTTGAAAAAGTCGGCTTTGAGATCGAAACGCGAACCAGGTGGAATCCCGTTGTTGTACTGAAGTCCTTTTAGTGTGTACTGGAGGGTCAAGGAAAGTAACACACCTTTCCGGTTAGAAGTCCACTGGCAAGAGGTGACCATGTGGTGGTACTGATACCGTACTTCTTATAAAGTGCACTGCGGTCGTTATGAATGATAAGATGTCAATGGTGTGGAGACCTTCTTAGAACACATACGCATATTCCTTTTCTGGTCGTTCACGATGAAGCATGCTTCATACCAAGTTGAAAAGGTGCAGGACGACATAGAGAAAGAAAAGACGTACTGGTGCTGGCACTGTTCAGCTATGGGACCTTGAAGGCCGAGTCTATCAGCAACGTCTACATGGAGGTGAGACACAGAAGCCAAAACAGCAAAAAGGTTTTACGCACGATACGCTTCCTCTATTTCGCGCGCACTCCATTCTGATGTTCCCCAATAAAAGGCCCAGCCTTTGTCAATCACGAAGTTGAAGGCCCTAACAATTTCCTCCATTGGGACTGAAAGGACGATGTCGGTCCATGATTATTGACCTGTAACCTGATACGCACCATTGGCATCGTGACGGTGGGCAAATATCACGTCGACGTAGTCCATTTGAAGGCGAGCAAGACTCTCTTGTGTGCCTTCAATGATACTGAGGTTCACGTCAATTTACGCTTTACACAAAAACTACTGAGAACGAACTGTTTCCGAGACAGACCACCATCATTAGGTCCGGAGCGTAGCCCGAAGAAAATCTTTGTCGATATCACAAGATCCGACCTGCGGTATCCGAGCTCTTTAATAGCACGACCCCTACAAATCCGGTTCAACGTTGAATGAGAGAGAGAGAAAATGGGGGACTCACATTTCTATTTCAGACTTGCCCTTCTCATACGCCTCTGCGGTATCAAACATGTTGATACCATTCTCAAATGCCGTCTTGATGATTTCCTGTGCATCATCAGATCAGCAAGGTAGCCACAGATATCTGTCCGAAGAGAGCATACCTTGACTGGGTCACCGACAACAGTACCACCGTAGGTTAGCCCTGTGAACAGTCAGTGCTTCAGCCAAAAACATCAGAAATATCACTAACATCCGCCGAGAGAAAACAACGGCACTCTCAGCCCGCTGGGCCCTAGCCTCCGGAACAGCATGTTCTTAGGGTCAAAATCCGGCGGTGTAGAGGTCGTAGACATAGTAGCGATTCGCAAGCGTGAAGGTGATATCCGAACTGGGGGGGAAGCAATAAACTTCGGGCCAGTCTAGTGAAGTGATAAGGACATACGTTGTCGTGGTAAGAATGGTGCTAACAGAGATAGCATATGCCTTTTATACCGGCTAAGATTGCCCCCGGCCTATTTTAAATAGCAGGGCGGATTCTTGCTGAGTGAGCATACTGAACCGCTGCTGACCAAGTCGACTAGTAGTCGTACGCGTTTCCCATGCCGCCCCAAAATAACTGAAACGTGAGAACATACGATGAGAGTTCTGAAGAGAAGATAGTACGGCAGGTGGAGCGGCAGATGATGGTGGTACAAGTCAAGAGTAAGTAGGAACAAATTTTCTTTGCTTCCGTCCGGGAATAGCGGCCCGGGTCCTTCGTGCACCGAGTCCACCATTCGGCTGTTCTCGTCCACTATCATCAATGGACATGGACCCTTCGTTTTGATTGCTCAGTTACCGTATATATCAAGGAACTAGGTTTGTCCCCCATTCGGTGTCTAGACTCGTAACTATCTCCTTAGCCACCCTTCGTTTTACTCTATACTACGCGCAGAGTCGATCGCCGGGGAAAGAGCGTTCTGTTAGCGAAGTCATGTGCGGCAGTCTGAGCTTCAGTATGAGCATCTCAAATAGTATCATCATCAAACCCTAGCTTCCTCAGATGGACCTTGCAGTACGGAGACGGTGTACTATTGCACTGACGGCAGAATGGACGTTGTTCTTCCAGCAAATGGTGCGGTCATCGGTCACAAGGAAAAGACTGTCTAGCAACTTTTCATTAGACTGAAGACATCCCTAGGAAAGTTATCTTCTCTACAAGACAGACGGCATGAAAAACATGTGTACTTTGTTTCTTCCCCGCGAGGCCAGATTATCTTGGACGGCACTACTGCTCAAGTTTTATGTCATACGTCGAAACTTTGAGCAAGCATGAAAATGCTTTACAGCCTCAGGGATTGATCCGAGTCGTCCTAACCAGATCAGTCACAGGTCTCATACAGTGGCCTTCTTTTCTTTCTGTACTCGTTCCACGAAGTCCGGCATGCCGGTAGCTTTAATGATTTCCGCGGCTGCACTTCGACTCCCAAGGTAGGATATGTACCTGGGCGCTTAATGATAACATGAATCCTCCGCACTCCTGCTACCATCATGGCATCATCGAGTATTTTGACACGCTTACCCGCTAAATCATCAGATTTCGAAACGATCTGGACCTATTTGGAGAGGGGAGTAGATCTTATTATGACTTCGCCGGAGAGTTTCCCTTCCAATTCGGTGCGTTGAAATCCTGGCTCCATTTCATCAGCTGACGATTAGATGTGCAGTACACATTATTATACACCGCTGTATACAACTATTGCTGCTCGTCGCCGCGGCCCACACTCGCGGAATCCAGTAAGATCAAAGGACACGCACGGAAAAATCTACAAGTCAAGAATAGAAAGGAGGCTGAACTCCCAGGGCGTCCCCTTTACACTAAACTCATCCAGTATTTCGTTGAATACCTCAAAAAAATTCTAAATGTATGTTGAAATCCTTTGTGCCGTGTTGAGCGTTTACGGCTTAGATTCATTGTAGAACGCCAACCGCCTCCGAGAGGAAGTGTTGTTGACGTATTATGCCAACGAATGGCGGCGATACATAGCAGGAGTGCAGTACGTCCACCGGGTATTCGCATATTTGAATCGATATTGGGTCGCAGACGAAAGAGGTCGACGGAAGCAAAAAAATATTTACCCAGTCTATGCTGTATGTTTTACCCATCAATATCGATACTCATGAGCTCACGCCTCATTGTAGCTTGCTCTGGTGACATGGAAGGACCATCTACTCGTTCCAATGCAGCAGCAGAATTACAGACTGACCCTCGCATTACTGCATCTCGTTGAACGACAGCGTAATGGAGAAACCGTCGATCAAAGCCTTCTCAAAAGAGTTGTCGATTCCTTCGTAGCTCTCGGGTTGAACGACGAGGACCTGAATATGCGATGTCTCGATGTATACAAAGATCATATCGAGACTCCCTTCCTGGCCATCATAAAAACACTTTACATGAAGAAATCGCAGCCATTCTTGCTCGAGAACAGCGTGCCGGACTATCGCACGAAAATCACAGAGTGGATACAAGAGGAGAAGGAGCGCATCGAGGGATATCTAGCCATCGAAACGCAGACCCTGAGTATTGTTTCCACGTTTGAAGAGGTCTTCACCCATACACATGTCAATATCATGTGGGACACATTTCAAAGTCTACCCGAGTTTCATCGAGACGTCGTTTTGCAGCACTCGGTGCCATTATCGCGCATTCGTGAGGAACTCGATTTTTCATGGAAGAAGTTCGAGGAGGACTTCAAGCAAGCTGGACTGGATGCGGTCTCCACCCTTATAGGAGACGATGGAGGGGCACATGTTTTACAAGACTACGTCGATGCGCTCTTTGATATACGTTCCAAGTATTCGACATTCGTGGACCAACATCTCAAACGAGACTCTGAATGTATGGTCTGTTTCGACAGAGCTTGCAAGGACATCGTGAACCAAACGGGAACTTCGACCCGTGTGTCTCCGGACCTGCTGGTTAAACATACAGATCTGTTACTGCGGAAGAACAGCAAGATAGTGAAGGAACGGGACTTAGAAGGTGCCTTGGGTCGCGTGGTGCGTATTCATTTCATTATGTTTCGTTCCAGAAATGCTCAGTACGTTTTCAGATGGTTATTTTCAACTACCTCGAGGATAAAGACATATTCCAACGCTTATACGCTGCCAGGTTGTCGAAGCGTCTCATCTATGGAGCATCAGTGTCGGATGAAAGCGAAGCTGGCATAGTCTCCAAACTTGGGGAGGCTTGTGGACCTGAATACACCAGAAATTTGCGACAGATGTTGACCGGTACGGTATTGACAATTCTTGACTGTCTGCATATCATTAATGACAACACTTGACCAGATATGAAGTTGAGCAAAGATCTGACAGATGAGTTCGACCTAGAGCGCAGGCAAGATTCCGACGCAGACCTGACATTCAACATCACGGTCCTCGGTACGAACTCTTGGCCGTTAGACCCACCTTCACATAAATTCACCATTCCGAGGGACATATACCCCACATATCACCGCTTCCAACAGTATTATCAGGTGAAGCATTCGGGGCGGAAATTAACATGGCTATGGAATTACTCGAGGAACGAGCTCCAAACGAACTACCTCGACCAGATGTACATTCTGATGACGAACTCGTTCCAGATGGCTATTTTGGTCATGTATAACAACCACGACACGCTTTCTCTCACTGAACTCGTCACAGCGACGTCGATTCCGAGGGAAGTTATCACTCAGATTCTCGCCATCCTCGTCAAGGCCAGGATTCTCGTTAACGAAGAGTCTGAGCAGCATGATCTCAACCCCAGTGCGTCTGTGTCGAAGAGAGGATCCCAGTCTTGATTCTTCTGACTGATGGGGATTTTAGACTTTAGGTCAAAAAAGATACGAATCAACTTGAATCGGCCGATTAAAACTGAAGAACTGGACGAGGTGCTGAAGAACGTCGAGGAGAACCGAAAATATGTCATCCAGGCCAGCATCATCCGGTTTGTGTCCTACTAGGATGTATGTTTACATCGGGTTTTTTTAATGATCGTCCTGTTCCGCAGGGTCATGAAAGCTCGGCAAACGATGATGAACCAACAGCTCATTCAAGAGGTCATTTCACAGCTCTCCCAACGGTTTACGCCCAATGTTACTGATATTGAAAAGGTTTGGGTTCTTGGGTGAATTATCAGCGTCATTCTCAACTCCACGTGTACTAGGCGATCGGCATTTTACTTGAGAAAGAATACATCGAGCGGGTTCAGGGCACGAAAGACCGTTTCGCCTACGTTGCGTGATCGTGTCGCCTTCGCTATAGTTGAATCTTCTCGGTTATGACTTTCGTGTACTGCACTGTAGTTAAGTTTTCCCCGGGCTCGAATTTCAATCTTCTAGTGGCTATACATTCCATCTGTTCTCAACTGATTATTCCGAAGTATTGTAGGGCCTATCTCCTTCAGAACTAATATCAAATAACGACGCGTCCAAAACAAATCGAGGTGGGGGCAATAGAAATACAGAATGCAGAGATCACGTCCTACAATCATACATAACGAGGAGGAAACCTTTTCTCCCTCTCTGCAGCATCTGCCACACGCTTCTCTTCCAAGTCTCGTTGGATGCGCCGGTCTGCGAGTTTCTATAGCAAAAGAAAACATCAGTTTTTCGTTCCACGGATAAAAGGGAAAGTGTATCATACATTCTTCGCTGCTAAGATGGTCGACATGAGTGTATCCAGGGTAGCTTCAGATAATTCAGACATCTACGACACAATCAGCACAAAAGGATGAAATCAAAGAAGGTAAACGTACAGCATCGCCTGCCTGCCGGCTGAGTTCTCGGATACGCTCCTTATCCGGAGATGGGGGAAGCTCTGAATATGCCTGCCTCTCTGTGGTGTATCCCTGTTGCTCCATTACAGGAGGTTGCTCAGGAGCAGGAGCAGGAGAAGGAGGAACCGCGTCGTCGTGGCGGCTGTCACGCTGAGGATTCTGATTCTGTCCATCGAACCGGCCATGCCATCCATGTCCCCACGGCCCAAATCCTCTCCGTTCGTATCCTCCTTCCGCGTACTCCGTCCGTCCACAGAACCCAGTTTGGTTCCGGTGGTGTTGTGGCTCCAAATGGTAGCCGTACCCGCTCCGATGAGGAACCAGAAGAAACCGCCCATGATGATGTATATGAGAATGAAGTTGGAGGCGTTGAAGATAGGTGATTGTTGGGATTGAAGGGCTCGGATGTCATTATTTAAATGGTGAATGGACGACGCGAATTGACTCGGCCGCAGACGACATTGACGTATCCGGATAAGCGGCACGCGACGACGCGTGGTCCGCGGCCGGCATGAATTTTTGAGTTGCCGCGGCATGCAGCAGTGACGAACCGGCTTCTTGAACATTTTACTCCTACGTATGGACACGCTACAAAGTCATAGTTTATCCAAAGGCACAAAACGAAGGAATCGGGCACGATTGGACCAGTTATTTATTCTTTCAAAGTCTCATTGTCTCTCTCACAGACAGACCGAACTTCGAAGGACCTATGGGTACCCAAGTCTGCCGAAGACCTCCGAAAATCTGTTCCGAAGGAGCAAATTATCAACAAACTAGACCCCAAGCATCCTTTTGCAAAGTACTTTCGTGTCGTCAGTTCGTCTCCAGCAGTCATCAAGTTCAGGAGCGAGCCCTCTGAAGAGTCGTCGCCCAGCGTCTTGCCTACGAGAGACTCGGTGTAACTGTTCTTCGAGTCCTGTATCATCCCCCTCTCATATATGATACCCCACCGCCACCAGTCAAAGGGGAACCCCGCTAGGGCTGCTGGTATATGGCCATGAGACGTTGCCTTGCGCGACGTCGTCAATATGATGTCCCCATCCGATCTCGACCACCTTGCCGAGCAGCTCAATGACTTCCTCACACGCATGGAAACCATCGCATCCCCTACGAATACGATGAGCTCAGTCACTGACAGTTTCTATTTTTCGCAACGGTGTCGCTCCAGTGAAATCTTCCTCGGCTCTCGAAGAGCTCATCGCGTAGTATCGATGGATAATCATGCTCGGGTGTACCCAGGCCTGCGTTGAATTTGTCCTTGTCAGTTGCCTACGGAAGCTACGATACCTTCGCACATGCCGACCTTGTCCCCAAGATCGTAAAAGGATCGACGATTACTGGTCTCGTAGATTGGGAACTGTCGGGGTTCTTTCCGGACTTTTGGGAGTACGACCGTGTGCACGATCCGGTGGAGATGACGCTTGGATGGACTACGTGCTCCAGAATATTCTCCTCGGTCCTCGAGGCGAGGAGGAGATCGACTCTGTTCGGCAATTAATCCGCATTCTGTTCACTGTGCTTGAGTGTTGTTTTCTTATGAACTTCATAGCACAAATTTCGACGTTGTTCAGGATTGATGTGTAGCCTCGGCGACAAGAACGGTGAAAACGACGCTGAATCCTATATGCTGTCCCATCTGTAACATCGGGAATGTTTACTGCTGACGAGATAGTTTCATCCTCCTATGGTTAGCTTGGTCGTGAAGATCATCGTCGAATTTTTCTATACGTTTTGTTGGTCGTGTCGTACGCCTAAAAGGACGTGGATCTACTGCTATGGTACTACAACTATGACGACCCCACGCAAAGCTAGTTGGTCAGATATGAAAGTCCACGAAGAACTCCGTCATCACCTCCATCGTGATATCTGTCGATATCAAGTGTTACCCGTCTGGTGGCTGGGCTCCCGAATGCACTGCCCACTTGAAGATGAAGAAAGAAGGTTCGATGTATGTGTATTCCTCAGGCGATGCCTCTGACAGGAATCAATGAACGCGATCCCACATGACATGTCAAAGCATTGACACACCGCCACTCGATGGGTCGCCATCAACTCTTGTGGGTGTCCTCAACAGCTTGGAACAGCAATTATCTGTCGCATCATTTGAACAGACGCACCTAGATCACTTCTTTGTACTTAGTACGTGCTGCGCCCACGTTCACTCATAGCCTCACTCAGTTGATGATCTTCGTTCTAATCAGAAAGTCAGTCATTAGTTTGCGCCATACAATCATTTATTTTCTCTGATTGCGTTCATCAGAAAGCCGACGCACGTTATGCTGCCTAGCTGTGAAATTGACATAGCCTTATGATCAATACTTCGCCTTAACCTACCCCCTTCGTCGACTGGCGTGGCCTGTGTCTTGAGCGTAGGCGGCACAGATCCAGACGGTATGTACACTTCAATTGTTGCACAACGACACGACGATACAATCCGAGGTGATAATGATACCCGGGCACAAGCAGGAATGAACTTCACTTTAGAGCATGGAACATAACAGCCTTTGGCATTCGAATCATGACGGCATATCAAAGCCCTTAGCTGTTGTCTTTTTCCTGGATGGATTAACGTCAACTTCATCTGACATGCACATACAATGCATAGACTTCGTTCTTTCGCTCGCAGCTTTCGCGAGAATCAATGAACGTGGTCGCACACAGCACGCACTCAATACTCGTGATGAAAGGAAGCAAAGTTGACATACCACCACGATCTGAAGGGTAGCCATCATCCCTTGTGCATTGCCTCCACAGCTTGGAACAGCAATTCTCTGACCAGTGCCGTCCAATCATTTGAACAAACATAGTACGTAGATAGCTTGTGTACACGCTGCCGCCAGTCCCTCATAGCCATCGCAAATATTTCACTTCTTTTGTTTTAATTTAATAACATCAAACTGCTGCCCGGGGTAGTGCCAGCATTATGATTTTTTACCATTTCTTTTTTCAAGTACTCAAGTCGAAATGCGAGGATTTGACTGTTGACGAGTCCTGTCGAAGCTTAGGCAAGCTACGCTTCGGAGTCGGCACCGTATTTTGACTCTGCCGAAATTGCTCGGCAACAGCGGTGAGACGTTTGGCTTGACTGGCGTAGCGAGCGACTCTAAGTCGAGTCATTGGAACATTCCAAGAGGAAAAACCGTATTTACATGCTGGGAGTCATGTGGTCGTCTAAAAATGGGCGCGCCTTTCGAGCAGGTCTTTTCACCCTTATCATGGGGTATCCACAGCAGTGTGATGTATGTGGAATTGCTGTACAGAAAAGAATCAAGCAATGCTTTCAAGTTGGTGGTTCTTGATTTAAAGTTTGATTGAAATTTTACCCTGATCTAGGTCCCCTGTACAGCATCATAGCTAAAAGGGGATTGATTCCAATTGCGGAAGGTTCCTATGTTCAATATAAGCAACGCAGTCACGACCATTTCTCCTCAGCCTACGCTATGCCCCTACTACTAAAGCCTGACGCCAAAATGCTTCACTTCACAAATCTCTTGTTCAGCGTGTTTTCCACTACATGGCTCACTACACCTTGTTTCACGGCGGTCAGTGACCAGTTCATATGCCACTTGCGTCTCCTTGACTTTGACCCTCAGATCTTGCACCAGCTCACAATAATGGCTCGTTGACCCCTCCAGCTACTCGAACGTCAAATGCCACAACGTCTCTCCCCTCTTACGCCGCCGTCCTCGCGGACGAGACGCCTTTACTATATTCCTCGATGTACTCATCGCTAAGTACAAGAACAGGCTTCCAACGCAAAAAACCGAAGTCAGGCTGATTGCCCTTCCGATTTGGGATGGACTTGCGAGGGAGGAACAACTTTTCTACGAGACGCTGGCTAGGCGAGAGAGGGAGTTTTGTGGACGCGACCACGCTACACCTGCATTACAACGTCGCGTTTCTGCGCGGGATAGTGGCTCGAGAAACATCAGGGGCCGCCAGATGGTTCTTTCCCGGTCGGTACTAAGTCGAGATCTACCGCACTTGCCAGTAGCCCAAGTAGATCCACAGGCTTTGGTTAACCGTGTTCCCATCATGACTCCCACTGCCGCGCCCGAGATCCTTGGTATTCAATACTTCAACTCTTCCACGATGAACGTCAACACTGATCCAGTTGCTCACAACGTCCACACGATTGAAGAACAACCCATGATCGATCTTCGGCATGGGCAGGCTACGCCAACTTCGCCACGGTGGCCGGTTTCCATCTCTATTCCCCCTGCCGTCACCGAGACCTCTATCAGTGACTCGCAGATCCATGACTCTGTCCCCTACTACCACGACACCTCAGGTCAAAGTTTCTTGATAACGAATCAACCTACGACACCCCAATATCTTCCTTCGGCTCCCATTGTCGCGCCTATTGCTTATCGCCCAAACGTTCGTCCATCTCCTCTGTATTGAAGCCACCGCTGACATGATAACTTATAGCCAGTCGCTACATCGTTCACTTATCACCAGCTTGACGAGAACACGTATGACCAAGGCTGGGGCGAGCCCTCGACTACTTATACATCTGCTTCGTCCTCCTTGGAGGTAGGGACATCCAACTACGGAGGACGGTGCACGCAGGGAGAACGATCATCCGCTTACTATGGGCATCCTGCTGAGAGCACCTGGGATGGTTTCCAAGACCATCAGCACCAGCCCTGGTCATCAGGTTACAGTGGGCAATCGTCCTAAGCGCGCTCTCCTTTCTGATACGTTCTTAATGATTTCATGCATCGCCCTTGACATGCATACGATCTTCTACCACAACATACAGCTCCATTACGCTCTGATGATTACCCATCAGCGGTCTACGATCGACATGTATGTAGAAGGTCTCTCTTGTACCGTTTACTATCTATTGGGGGTATATAGAGGGACAGTGGGAAGGCTGTCCGCTTCATTTCAATTTTTGGTCCCCCCAAACGCGGAGTATGATCTAGTATGATCTCTTGGTATGGTTCCAAACGATCTTTTCAACATTTCCTACCTTAAGGCTGAACAGCGGTGGTGACAGGTTATCGTGCTGTTATTGACAAGACATACATGCTTGAAGAGGGGCTGTACTGAATTTCGGCTGACTTCGCTATCAAGAAGCGTCTGCAAGTATTAATCTCGGATGCCGGCAGGTACACATGCATAGCGTAAGACCACAGATGTCATTCACCGCAAGGTGAGTGCTGTGTCTGCAGCAAGATGACTGCCGTTCATCGGTAACGAGGCAAAATGAATGTGTCTGATACGAACACAATATGTTACAGCGAGCAGACAATCGAGGGAGTAATTCTACGCGACGTATCTTCTACTCGCCGTACGTATCTTTCTCAAGAAGAGCATCGATGACATAGCGGGACGATAGTGAATCCGACGATAGTGAATCCAAGATGATACTCGAGATATCAAACGGAACGTACCCCCTCGTATCGTAGGAACCTGCGGGTGAATCAATGAGAGATCTGCTCAACGACCTCCTGGACAAGTCGTTCATCAGTCGTCGACTTTTGGGTCTTCATGATCCTGGATGAGAGATTGGTGTCCGGACTATCGACATGAAGCTGTTGACATACCGCCCGATGGTGGTCGGATAATATATTTCCGATCCTGCTGTACGCTTCTCATCACTTGTGTTATGCCCCTCAACTTTGATAGGTCGATTCTAGTTTACTTGAATCCTCTTTGACGTTAACTCTTGGAAACTCCAGTTAGCTGGCAATAGCGGACTTGGCCAGGATAGATTCACCGGAGTTAGAGACTGTACTGGTCAGACTCTTCGTTGAGGAGAATCTTTGCGCAATGATCTCCTTCGGAATCGATGCCGCGGTGATGAGCTCAGACGGAGAAAGCTAGTTGTGATCATTGTACAAGACCAAGCCAGTACGAGTTTCAGAGCGCAAAGAGCAAGAAGGAGACATATAATCTCGAAGAGACAAGAGCTCAGATAAGTAACACATTGACACCTGGACTTACTCAAAACATGGCGAACAGAATACAAAGCAGTTGCCTTACAGAGCAGATCTCCGCCAGGCCCAGAGGACCGGGAAACACTCTTTGTAAGTACATAGTCCCACTCAGGCATCATCTCCATCAGATCGTGCATACAGCCGTACTCCCAGAAGTTCGGAATGGAGAGGGGAGTAGATATTATTATGACTTCACCGGAGAGTGTCCCACCCGTTCGGTGCGTTAAAATCCTGGTTCCATTTCATCGACTGACGATCAGATGTGCAGTACACGTTACTATACACCGTTGTATACAACTCTCGCACATCCGCCGTGTCATATCCGCCCACACACGGAATTCAATAAGATTGAAGGAACCGCGGGGAACCTGAATCTCCAAATCAAGGATAGAAGGGACCTTGAATTCCGAGGGTTCCGCCTTTACATCAAACTCACCCAGTACTTCGTTGCATACCTCAAAAAAATTCGAGATGTTTGTTGAACGGGTCCTTTGTGCCGTATTGAGCGTTTACGGCTTAGATTCATTATAGATCGCCAACCGCCTCCGAGAGGAAGTGTTGTTGACGTATCATGCCAACGAATGGCGGCGATACAAAGCAGGAGTGCATTACGTCCATCGGGTATTCAACATTTTTGAATCGACATTGGATTGCACATCAAAGATGTGAAGGAAAGCAGAAAAAAATTTACCCAGTCTATACTGTATGTTTTACTCATCAATATTGATACGAGCTCACGTCTCATTGTAGCTTACTCTGGTGCAATGGAAGGATCATCTACTTGTTCCAATGCAGCAGCAGAATTACAGACTCACCCTCACACTACTGCATCTCGTTGAACGACAGCGTAATGGAGAAACTATCGATCAAAGCCTTCTTAAAAGGGTTGACGATTCCTTCGTAACTCTTGGGTTGAACGACAAGGATCTGAATATGCGATGTCTCGACATATACAAAGATCATATCGAGACTCCCTTCCTGGCCGTTACAAAAACACTTTACAAGAAGAAGTCGGAAGCATTCTTGCTCGAGAACAGCGTGTCGGACTCTCACAGGAAAATCACAGAGTGGATACAAGAGGAGAAGGACCGTATCGAGGGATATACGGCCATCGAAACGCAGACCATTATCGTTTCTGCCTTCGAAGAGGTCTTCACCTATGCATACGCCCATGTCATGTGGGATACATTTCAAAGCCTTCCCGAATTCCATCGAGACGTCGTTTTGTAGCTCCAACCTCCACTGTCGCTCATATGTGAGGTACTCGCTCTTTCACAGAAGTTCGAGGACTTCAAGCAAGCTATACTGGATGCGGTGTCCACCCTTATAGGAGACGATGGAGGGGCACCTGGTTTACAAGACTACATTGATGCCCTCTTTGAAATACGTTCCAAGTATTCGACATTCATGGTGTCCAACATCTCAAAGGAGACTCCGAATGCAGGGACATTGTGAACCAAACGGGAACTTCGACCCCTGTATATCCGGAACTGCTGGTTAAACACACAGATTTGTTACTGCGGAAGAACAGCAAGATAGTGAAGGAACGGAACTTAGAAGGTGCCTTGGATCGCGTGGTGCGTATTTATTCCATTATGTTTCGTTCCAGAAATGCTCAGTATATTTTCAGATGGTTATTTTCAACTACCTCGAGGATAAAGACATATTCCAACGCTTATACGCTGCCAGGTTGTCGAAGCGTCTCATCTATGGAGCATCAGTGTCGAATGAAAGCGAAGCCGGCATAGTCTCCAAGCTTGGAGAGGCTTGTGGACCTGAATACACTAGAAATTTGCAGAAGATGTTGACCGGTACGGTATTGACGATTCTTGGCTGTCTACATATCATTGATGACAACGCTTGACCAGACATAAAGTTGAGCAAAGATCTGACAGATGAGTCCAACCTGGAACGCAGGCAAGATCCCAACACAGACCTGACATTCAGCGTCGCGGTCCTCGGTACGAACTCTTGGCTTTTAGACCTACCTTCACATAAATTCACCATCCCGAGGGACATATACCCCACATATCACCGCTTCCAACAGTATTATCAAGTGAAACATTAGGGACGGAAATTAACATGGCTATGGAATTACTCGGAACGAGCTCCGAACAGATTACCTCGACCAGATGTGCATTCTGATGACAAGCTCGTTCCAGATGGCTATCTTGGTCGTGTATAGCAGCCACGACACGCTTTCTCTCACCGAACTCGTTACAGCGACGTCGATTCCAAGGGAAGTTATCACTCAGATTCTCGCTATCCTCGTCAAAGCCAGGATTCTCGTGAACGAAGAGTCTGAGCAGTATGATCTCAACCCCAGTGCGTCTGTGCGAGGAGAGGATCCTAGTCTTGATTCTTCTGACCGATGGGGATTTTAGACTTTAGGTCAAGAAAGAATCAACTTGAATGGGCCGATAATAACTGAAGAACTGGGCGAGGTGCTGAAGAACGTTGAGGAGGACCGAAAATATGTCATCCAGGCCAGCATCATCCAGTCTGCGTTCTGTTAGTGTTAAGAGAGGATTTACCACTTAACCAACGTTGGTTAAGTGGTAAATCCTCTCTTAACAAAATGTCTGATCCCCAATACGGGGATGCGGTTAACATCCGGGGTGCCCCCCTGGCCAACGGGTGTGTACCTAATGCATATTGCAGGGCTTACGAAAGAGTGGTAACTCATCATGCTCAGAGGCGCCATTTTTGGCATGTCATGCTGGGTGCCGACCCGGGGTTGAACCACAGACCTTTTGCCTGCACCGATCGATCGGCGGGGATCAGTCATTTTGTTAAGAGAGGATGTATGCTTACATGGGTTTTTCTTAATAATTGTCCTGTTCTGCAGGGTCATGGAAGCTTGGCAGTCAATGAAGAACCAACAGGTCATTCAGGAGGTCATTTTGCAGCTCTCCCAACAGTTTACACCGAATGTTGCTGATATTGAAAAGGTTTGGGTTCTTGGGTGAATTATCAGCATCATTCTCAACTCCACATACTAGGCGATCGGCATTCTACTTGAGAAAGAATACATTGAGCGGGTTCATGGTATGAAAGACCATTTCGCCTACATTGCGTGATCGCATCGCCTTTGCTCTGGTTGAATCTTCTCAGTTATGACTTTCATGTACTGTACTGTAATTAAGTTTCGCCCCGGGCCGCCCGACTCGAAATTGATTCTTCTGGTTGCTATACATTTCATCTGTTCTCAACTGATTATTCCGAAGTAGTATAGCGCTTATCTTATGCTTATCTCCTTCGGCATTGACATTATTGAATAACGACACGTCCAAATCAAACAGAGGTGGGGGCGATAGAAATAAAGAAAGCAGAGGTCACGTCTTAGAATCATACATAACGGGGAGGAAACCTTTTCTCCCTCTCTGCAGCATCTGCAACTCGCTTCTTTTCCAAGTCTTGTTGGATGCGCCAGTCTGCAAGTTTCTGTAGCAAAATCAAACATCAGTCTTTTGTTCCGTGGATAAAAGGGAAAGTGTTCCATACATTCTTCGCTGCTAAGATGGTCGACATGAGTGTATCCAGGGTAGCTTCAGATAATTCAGACATCTACGACGCAATCAGCACAAACTTGAAGTCGAAATAGGTGAACGTACAGCATTGCCCGCCTGTCGACTGAGTTCTCGGATACACTCCTTATCTGGAGATGGGGGAGGCTCTGAATATGCCTGCCTCTCTGTGGTGTATCCCTGTTGCTCTATTACAGGAGGTTGTGTAGGAGCAGGAGCAGGAGAAGGAGCAGGAACCCCAAGCACCCCTCTCGGAATGGCGGGTAAAACACTAGGGCAGTGGACTCAGAAACCTAGTCTCCAGGCCCATGGTCATTCCTGTATTCAATCCTAAATGGCGTGTTCACTTTGCCTCTCCTCCTCTTCATCCCTTTCACCAAAACGGAAAAATACCATGGCGATTCTTGACCCTATCGCTGCCGGGGGCAATCATCTTCGGGTTAATGATGATCTGCCACGACATTTTCAGGCGCCAACGCCGACACATCAGGAAAAAAATTCGGAGTTACATAGCAGTACCACGTGCTACATAGCCCAGATAGCCCCATACTCAGGTCCGCCCTTATATAGCGTCCCGTAGCACTCCTGCCATGCTACATAGTGCTACGTAACACCCTATAGCTCACTGTCAAGTGTACTGTAGCGGTTACATAGCTTTATTATATCATGCCAATATTTTTCCCATACTTCGAAATCTTGATTCGCAAACAGCAATAGAAAGCAGAAATCAAATATATTGGCAATCTATATTACAATAGACTACAGTAGTAACCGCAAATCACGTACACACAATGAGTCAGGCAGAGAACAATTTGCGACCAATAGATGTAGCACAGTTAACAGAACGGACCCATAGTGACGATGTCCACCTGTAACCTGGAGTAGTTAGCCACAGTTCATATACTAAACAGGAATGCCTCACCTGAAATTAGATCATCGGTTGGTAGCAAGGAGTGTCCTTGATACTGTGCAACACTGGTCAACAAGCAACATAAAGACAACACCCTATAGCTATCACTGTCAAGCACTAGAATAGATAGACATAGATGGGGACAGACATACCCAAGCGACACACTATGCAATATCTATACTCCCTCGTTCGAAGATGAACAATCAACACTATCCCAAAGTAAATCATGTACTGTCACAACCAAATGAGATCACCTTTAGGTAGTCAAAAGATGATACCGAAATACTCAACAAAGCCATTAGCCAGGTGAAAAAAGCTCAGTGGCACAAGATATTGAACATGTTGGAACCATGCTAAGCACTTGAGATAAACGGAAGGAAACACAGATTCAGTTAATAGTCCATATAAGGCAATAATGACCGGATAGTGAGGAGAGGGGAAAAGAGCAGATCGTGGAGGAAAGAAAGAGCGTTGTTGAAAATTGACATATGGCGTGATCATCTGGTTGAATTGTGCACGGGCCATCGGAGTTCGATCGGAGATCAAAATGGACTGGGCTCAATTTGTCGGTAACCAACAGAATTATTTCTTCCATACTGACAATTGATGTTAAGTTTTTACCTTCGGAATGTCAAAGTGATACTTATAAGACTACAGAAAAAAGTTTTATTCCTTTGAATATATATATGAATACAGTAGCTCTGGCAGTATGTTATAGAGTGCTACTGGGAGCTATATAACACTAGCAGTGAGCTACCAGGAGCTATGTAACACTAGCAGTGAGCTATCTGAGCTATGTACCTCACATAGTGCTATGTGACACTGGCTCTGAGTTATGTAGCAAAAGACTTTTTCCTGATGCAATTTCATTTGTACAGTTCAAGAGGGCGCTAATCAATACGTCCCCCGAAACTCCATTATATGCTAATACACCCAGGTCTTCCACATCACGGTCAACGTTATCAATGTATTCGGCCGCTCCGAAGAGACGCGCGACCCTGGCACAGATAGCATGCAGGGTGAGGAGTGTCTCGGATGGGACGGGTAGATTCTCTTTATCTGGGGCGGTGAATGTTACGTCCGTAGGTAATCGCCGTTGGTACTGAGGATAAATATTGTATAGTTTGTAGCAATTTGTGACTTTCTGAGTGACAGTGGAATCAGTAAGACTACCAGGTACAGTATTACCATAATGCGCACCGTCTTCTCGAACCAGATTTCAGAGCGGTTAAACCAGTCGTGAACATCGCTTTCCATCGTCATGACATTTTGAAGAGAATGTACTTTAGGACCATTGAATTGTTCGATGTCACAGCCGAAAGCCTTCAAAACTGCCAGCACTGAAGCGCCGTAGTTGAGCTGCAAGGAAAAGGACATCAACGATGTATAAAAACAGACAAAGGCGCGCCTTTGCGCTGCTCGGGTCTTGGTCAGATACATTTAAATACGTAGATTCCGGCACAATGTGTGCACACTGTGTGTAGTCGTATATGCTTCACCAATATGGAAGCCGAAGTCTCGTTGATTGTGTTGTGATCATAGGAGCCTGTAACTACACATTTAAACCCGTCTCGGGGAAGAGCCTGGACCAGACAGGAAAATATGGGTTCTCAACAAGAGTAGCATGCATGTCCCCACTCACGAGATCCTTTACCTCTTTATGAGATTTTGGCGCCTCCTTGGTTTTGGACCTCAGAACATCGAACGGTGGGGTGATGGAGGATCTGAGGAAGCAGGTGTTCGGCTTTTGAACTTCTTGACTGAGAGCCAGTCTCGTATCAAGACTAGGCTTATAAGTTTTCGCACCATGAAGGAGAACTTACAGGGACGAATGAAATAGTTGAGGAAACTATGTCCGAGTCTGGACAGCGTCGCGTGGTCCTGTGCACACGGATGTATCACCTTGACGACTTCATTGCACGTAGAGGAGGAGGGGGAATGGATAATTAAGTAGCCCAGTATCCTTGCGTATATCATGGTAACGCTTTAGGCCGGCTGTTCAAACTGGAGACAGATGTTATATACACTGATAGCATGTTGAGCCAGATCATTCGTTGTTCCGACGGGAGGGAATGCAGTAGCAGACATAATGGGTAAGGTAGCTAGTTGAGTGATCCACTAATCCTATGTTTTTTGCGACGCGCAGTCCGCGGCCGGCATTGATTTGCCGCGGCACGCAGCAGTGATGAGCCGGCTTCTTGACATTTTACTCCTACAGACGTATGGAGGACACGCCGACCTACAAAGTCATAGTTTATCCAAAGTCACAAAACGAAGGAACCGAGCACGGCGATTTGACCAGTGATTTATCCTTTCAATGTCTTACTTTCTCTCTCGACGAACTTCGAAGGTCCTATGGGTACCCAAGTCTGCCGAAGACCTCAAATCTGTTCCAGAGGAGCAAATTATCAACGAACTAGACCCCAAACATCCTTTTGCAAAGTACTTTCACGTCGTCAGTTCGTCTCCAGGAATCATCATCTAGCGAGCTCACTGAAGAAGTCATTGCCCAGCGTTTTGCCAACGAGAAACTTGGTGCAATTGTTCCTCGAGTCCTGTATCATCCCCCTCTCATATATGACACCCAGGCACCGCCAGTCAAAGGGAAACCGCATGGGCTGCTGGTATATCGCCGTGGAACGTCGCCGATACGATATCCCCATCCGAGCTCGACCACTTGGCCGAGCAGCTCAATGCCTTCCTCGCACGTATGGAAGCCATCACATCCCCTACGAACACGATGAGCTCAGTCACTGGTGGTTTCTATGGCAGCAGTCTCTGGCGAAACGGTCTCACTCCAGAGAAATGTTTCGTGACTCTCGAAGAGTTCATCGCGTAGTATCGATGGATGATCATGCTCGGATGTACCGAGGCCTGTACGGAATTTGTCTTTTCTCAGTTGCCCACGGAAGCTACGATACGCTTCGCGCGTGCCGACCTTGTCCCCAAGAATATCATCGTAAAAGGATCGACGATTACTGGTATCGTGGATTGGGCACTGTCGGAGTTCTTTCCGGACTTTGGGAAGTACGGCCGTATGCATGATCAGGTGGAGATGACGCTTGGATGGACTACGTGCTCCAGAAGATACTCTCCGGTCCTCGACGCGAGGCGGACATCAACTCTGTTCGGCAATTAATTCGCATTCTGTTCACTGTGTTTTGAGTGTTCCTTTCTGATGAGTTTCACAGTGCAAATTTGATGTTGTTCAGGATTTACTCGTGGCCTCGGCGATAAGACCGATGAAACCGACACTGAATCTTGAATGCTGTACCATCTCTGGCATCGGGGATGCTCACTGCTGATGGGATACAACAAGTTTCATCCTCATATGGCCAGCTTGTGTGTTGGCCGAATGCACGGGTCGTGGAGATCCTTATCGAGATTTTCTATGAGGTTTATTGACTATGGCGTACGCCATAGACTCCCCTTCATATGCCAAGAACGTCGGCCTACTATCACGGCCGTACGATCATGATAGCTATCATGCGGAGCTACTTGGATAGATACGAAGATCCACGAAGATCTCCGTGATCACTCCCGTCCTAGCGCTCCTAAAGTTAGCCGATACCGAGTGTTGCCTGTCTTGTGGTTAACTTCTCCCGAATACACTCCCCATTCGAAGGTGAACAACGATGGTTTGCTATAGAGCTTATTCCTCAAGCAGTGCCTCTGATTTAATTCCAGCATTATCAAACTCCTTGGCTGGTATCTCTGCATCGGATGCTCACTCTATGGAATAGCCGTAACTTATTGTGCAGCTGAAGAACTAGAACAAGCGCACCGTCCATTGGATACATAACATGGACCACTCCCTTCAATTAATGGCGCTGCAAGGCTACGTAAAAAGTGATGCTTTCTTGCGATCGGATATAAGCTTCTTTCTTTCCTCACAGCTTCGGCAGAAAACAATGGGACGCGGTCCAGAATGCATTGACATACCGCCACGTGAAGGGTTGCCATCATATCTAAGTGCGCATGTCCTCAACACATCTTGGAACAGCATTCTCCAATCGTCTGTCGTCTGGCGTACCTGTCTCACTTCTTTGTACGCGTTGTGCCCGCGTTCACTCCGAATCATAGCCCTCACACAGGTCTTGATTAATTGATTCCTTGGTCTGCCCAGAGCCTGAGGGTCATTGGCTTCCCCTATTCAAATTGCTTTGCTCTCATTGTGTTCATCAGAAAGCCAGCCTAAGTCATGCTGCTGTAAACCTTATGGGCGACGCCCCTCTCGTAGACAGACTTGATCCGGACGGTATGCACACTTGTGGAGTCATCTCTCCGTGCGATTATAGTCACGATGGTTGATTCCAATACCGTCCTATTTCAATCAATCTGAGCGGACTGTGATGTCTGTCTGTGTTGAGCTGAGGGCCGCCGTGCGTAGTAGTGTGCGTTTTTATGCATAGAATTTTTGAGTGGAAGAAGGGACTATGACATGGACGGTCAACGAATGAGGTACGGTTGGGGAATGGGGGAACGCGGTTGGTTATTGCGGTTGTATCTTGAAATCGCCTGTGGCGTCTGTTTAAGCTGTTTGAACGGGTAAAAACTTTTTAGCGAGTGTGGAAATGAACGGTTGGGTACTCTCCTACATAGAAGGTGGGAGGATCGCCTGCGGATTAGAGGTTTGCGCGGCTCGGCTGGAAGCTTTGGGCCTGCCGTAGCCGGTTGAGGCTAGCCGAGGCGTCTCTGCAGCCTCTAACGGCTCAAGCTCGAAGTGCGAATTGAAATAGAACAGGGCCGATGTGTATTAGTATCTGTATGGTTTGATCAGATGTCCGGACAAATTAAGTTCGAAATAGCAAAAATTTCCGACGAAACCTCTTAGGACAGTACCTAGGTACAAGGGAGAATGAACAATTTAGAGCATAGAACATTCCGATCTTTGGCATTAGCAGTCGGCTGCTGTCAGATGAAATAGCGCTAACTTCATTTGACAAACGTAGAATGCGCTTATACCGCTTTTGCCGCTCATTGCCATCAAAACGTCCGTTTGGGTACTAGTCACGTGTTCATCTGCAGGCCCTATATCAACCCAAAGAATGGATAACCTCAGACAACCTATCTCCCTCTCCCTACTAAAGTCTAACACCAAAATGCTTAGCCTCACCAATCTCTCAGGTTATTTCTCGTTGCCGACTCGTCTTCCGCTCCATGGAACACACTCCCTACACCTTGTTTCCGGGTAGTCAGTGACCAGTTTGTATGCTGCTTGCATCCATTTGACTTTGACTCTCAGATCTAGCGTCTTCTCGCAGTGTCTCATTGACCCCGCCAGCTATTCGAGGCCCAAATGCCGGAACGCCTCTCCCATCTTTCGCTACCGTTCAGCCTTATCGAATCCCTAGTCGCCGTCCACGAAACGCCTTCATCATATTCCGTGATGTGTTCCTTGCTGCAAACAAGAATATACTTCCAAGGCAACAAACCAAAGTCTCCACGATTGCTGGCGCGATTTGGCGTGGACTTTCAGAGGAGCAACAACTCATCTACCAGACGCTGGCTAGGTTAGAGAGGGAGGTGTATGAACACGACAACCCTGCGCCTGCATCGCAACGTCGCGTTTCCTCGGGCTCGAGGAATAGTAGGGGGCGCAGGGGGATACCTGTTCAGTCTGTAGATGATCTACTGCACGGGCCAATTGCCTTAGACCTGGATCCGCAGGTATTCCTTTACCGTGCTCCCTCTATTGCTCCCACGGCTGCATATGAGATTTCTCGTGCTCAGTACCCCACATTTTCCATGATGAACGGTACCACCGATGCGGTGCTTCATGATGTCCACACGACTCAAGGACAGATTCGGCACGGGCAGGCTACGCAGGGCACGCAAACTTCTCGCCAGTCGTCGGCGTCAGCCTCTATCCAGGCTACCCTCGCTGAGACCTCTGTCACTGATTCGCAGTTTCATAACCCTGTCTCCTACTACCGCGACACCTCTGGCCAAAGTTTCGCGGTAATGAACCAAGCTGTGATTCCCCAATATCTTCCTTCCACTCCCATTGCCGCGCCTATTGCTCATCGCCCGGATGTTCGTCCATCTCCCCTGTATTGAAGCCACCGCTGACATGATAATTTATAGCCAGTTGCTACATCATTTATTCATCACCAACTTAACAGGAACACACACAACCAAGGCTGGGGTGAGCCCTCGACTATTCATACATCCGCTTCGTCCTCCGTGGAGGTAGGATCATTCAACTACGGAGGAGGCTCCACCCACGGAGAAGGATCATCCGCTTACTATGGACATCCTGCTGAGAACACCTGGGATGGTTTCCAAGACCATCAACGTCAGCCCTGGTCATCAGGTCACAGTGGGCAATCGTCCTAAGCGCGCTCTCCTTTCTGATATATTCTAAATGATTTCATACATCACCCTTGACATGCATACGATCTTCTGCCACAGCATACAGCTCCATTATGCTCTGATGGTTACCCATCAGCGGTCTACGTTCTCCATGTATGTAGAAGGCCTCTCTTGTACCGTTTACTATCTATTGGGGGCATACAGAGGGACAGTGGGAAGGCTGTCCGATTCTTCTCAATTTTTGTGTGCCCTGACAGAGTATGATCTGGTATGGTTTTAGTCGATCTCGTCAACATTTTCAACGCTAAGCCTAAATAGCGGTACTAACAGGACAACGTGCAGTGGATTTGAAGACGAACTGACGTATACAGCTTTGAAGAGCCTGGCTGCAGCGAATTCTGGCAAAGTAGCCATCAAGAGGCGTCTCCAAGGGATCAATCAATGTTTGGATATACACATGCATTACGCACGGCCACATATCCTGCTCATGAGAAGCCTATTCGTCACTCTCGAAGAATTCATCGCATACTATTGCTAGATGATCACGCTCGGGTAGACCGAGGCCTAGAATTTATCCTTTCTCAGTTGCCATGGAAGCTACGATACAATCCGCTCATGCCGACCTTGTCTCCAAGAATATCATCGTAGAGGGATCGACGTTTATTGGTATCGCGTATTAGGCTCTGTCTAGCCTGGTTCTTCCTGGCTTTTTGGGAGTACGGTCGTATGTACGATCCAGTGGAGATGATGCCTGGATGGGACTATGTGCTCTAAAGGATGGGTTTTCCTGGCTCGACGTGAGGTGGAGATCAACTCTCTTAGGCAATTAATCCGCATTCTGCTCACTGTCTTTTTAGTATTCTTTTCTCATGGGTTTCATAGCGCAAATTCGATGTTGTTCATGATTTAGCCGTGACCTCGGCAATGAGAACGATGAAACGATATAGAATCTTAATGTTGTCCCGTCTCCAGTAATGAGAGTGTTCACTGCTGGCAGACTACAGCAAGCTGTGGTTGGCTCAGTGGGCGGCGACCGTACGTAATGTTCGCGAAGGTCCTCCTCGGAATTTCTATGCATTTCTTTAGCCATGTTTTGCGCCATAGGTGACCCTCCCTAAACCAAAGGTGCCGACCTACCACTGCGGCGCTACGGCCATGATAGTTCCCCACACAGAACTACTTCAAGTTGGAACATCATATCTTTCCATAAACTAGTCTCGGTTGTAGTAGCTCCAAGGAGTCTCTGTAAATACGTGGCAAAGAAACTAACTAGTAGCAAATGCAATGCCTCAGCCACACTATTCCAGGGCGCTGCAAAGCTATGAAAAAGTGAAGCTTCCCGCTGATGTCCCATGTGCTACGTTTCAACATTTTCTTTGCTCACAGCCTTGGGTGGCGAAAACGGCATTTAAAGCTTAACAGCATAGAACGGCAGCTCCCTAACACCGTACCTGACTCTCTCACAGCTTCCATCCTTGGCTGTGTTTTACGAAACCAATGTTTCCTGAGCACGGCTTGTATACAGAAAATATACAGAACGTCGGTTTTCGACAAGTTATAAAACGAAATTGCTTTCAGAGACTGCATTATAAATTCTAAGGGGAAGTATTCATCATCCGATGGATGTGATTCGAAGCTTGAGCGGTTCCACAAAACACAGAAAGGTACCAGGGAAATAGATATACTTGTCATGCTTCTTTTTACACGCTGTTTACTGCGCTACCGATGAGTTTCACCTATTCAACGTGTTCATTCCATCATTCAAACATTGTTTTTCATGTGCATCAGGAAGCCTTTGGAAAGGCTGTTCGACATAGCCGACGGCAGTAAGCTACGTACAAGGACCTGTGTCAAAGCAAGATATTCTTGTAAGTTATGGTTTTGACGTACTCTCTGGTAAACAAGCGTCAGTGCGGGAAATGACAACCTGGTCCAGTCCGGAAAGTGCGCATGTAGTTCTGGTTCAATACCTTCGTTGACTAAGTTTTTCGAAAGTTCATTTGATATAACCCGTATAGTGGAACAATTGGGCAGTCAGATACTCAAGAAAGGCTGAGATCAGAATAAGACCGACTCGGAGGAGCTTGAAGATTGTCTTCTGCCGAGACTTGCGAACTTGGAAATAGTTCGGACATTCGCCAAACTGCGGACCAAGGCAGAAGTGGAGAGATACCAGTGGGGCCTAAAAGGTCCAGAGGAGTCCATGGCCTTCGGTGTTCCCGATATACATTGGCTGCTGTGGATCTACAACTCTCTTTACTTCGCCCTGATCGTCGATCTCGGTCCCGTTAATTGAGTCACAAAAATCGTCAGGATCAAATTGAAAAATAGCACATTTCTCCGACAACGTTCAATTTCGAAGCATGCCGGCTCGGCCCGTTTCCCCGTCAGGCACAATGCTACCACCCAATACTTTACGCAACCCAAATCCGGAAGTCATCTTCGTAGCCAATAGACGCCCTCCTTCATTCTCTCAGGCCTCAAGTTCCGTCTTCTACCCAAAGACTATAAAAGCATTACCAACATGCTCCACCACAACAAGTCCTACCTCTCGGCCTATCTCACTGTCAACGTGCTTCCGCTTCATCATGGCTTATGCACCCCAGCCGTACATCTTGTTGTCGGGTCAGTCAGTGACCAGCTTGTGCCTCTTCAATCCTTTTAACTCTGACCTTAGATCTCGCACTGGTTCACAACGACTCGTCCACCCTGCCAGCTGCCCAAACAAATGCTTCAACGTCTGTCCCGAAAACTCCTAGCCGTCGTCCACGGACACCCTTTATCATATTCCGGGACGTGTTCTTAGCTGCAAACAAGAACACCCTTCCAAGGCGACAGATTGAAGTCAATGCGATTGCTGGTCCGGTTTGGCAGGGGCTTTCAGAGGAGCAACAGCTCGTCTACAAGATGTTAGCGAGGCTGGAGAAGGATGCGTATGAACGCGACAACCCCACACATGCACTTCAGTATCATGGTTCGAGTGGGGGTAAGGGCTCGAAGAACGATCGAGGGCGCAGGAAGATCCCTTCCCGGTCAGCGGCTGATCAGCCAGGCACAGAGGCACAGGGTCTCCCTTCCCATACCCCCACCACCGCTCCCGCTGTTGCGCCCCAGGTCCCTCGTGGCCCTTCCATGACGAACACTGATGAGATGCTTGACGATGCCCATGCGACTCACGGACAGAGCATAGACGATGCCCAGCACAGGTATGCTGCACAGAATATGCAGTTTTTGTACCAGTTGCCAGCTTCCACCTCTGTCGCTGCTACCTTCGCTGAGTACTCTGACCCTCAGATCCATAGCCATGCCGCCTACTATCACGACGCCTCGGGCCAGAATTTTGCAATAATGAATCCAATTGCGATCCTCCAATGTCTTCCCTCAGCTCCTACAGTCACACCCATCGCTCATGGCCCGAACGTTCGTCAACTCTCATCTTCTCTGTATTGAAACCTCTTCTGACATGATAATCTATAGTTACTCAGTGCGACCTTTCAGCATCAGCTTGACACAAATGCAGATGTCCGCAACGTCTCCCTGCTGTCTCCTGCATCCTCCATGGAAGGAGGATCATCCACCGGCGAAAGAGAGTCGTCCCTTTATTATGAACGTCCTGCTCAGAACACCTGGGAGGATCTACAATACCGTCAACGTCAGCTCTGGTCAGACTACAGTGGACGACCGGCTTAAGCCTTTACTTTTTCTGATAGGTTCGAAATGATTTTTATTAATGATACCCCAGCCATACAGCACTTGTTGTACTATATATTCCAGTATGCGTAGAAGACCTCCCTTGTACTATTAACCTATTGAGCCTCAATAAAACGTCTCGTGTGTCCAGAAGCAGCTGAGTATCTTGTGGTATCAGATATTTTCTATGTCAAGTGAGTCAAGGCTGAGGAGCCGATGTTCTCGCGGTAGGCCAGGCCATCAATTCATGCACCCCCGATGCTGTTTTTTAACAGCACGGCCAGTAGATAGGTACAGCCTTGAAGACACCTGCGAGTTCCGAAGCTGTTGTATATTCCGCCTATAATTGACTTCGTAGTATACATGCACCAGAATCAATAGCCGAATGGCGACACCGGCAAGGCGTGGATTCATTAACACTAGAAATGCTGTTCACTATAAGGCGAGTGCTGTGTCTGCAGCGAGATATGCGTCTTTCATCGCCGGACGCCGGAAAAGAACGAAGTTGAATGTCGGTAGATATGAATACAATATTCTACAAAGGAGAACAGATGAACATGTTTCGCAACAGAGTACGATTCTACGCAACGTGGACCAAGGCATCTCCTACTCGCTGGATGTGTCTTTCTGGGGCAGAGCATCAATAGCCTGGTTGGGCTACAATGAATTCGAGACGATACTCAAGATATCAAACGGAACATACTGTTTGTATGGTAGGAACCTGAGGCGTGGATTGCCAAGAGATCTGCTCAACAACCTCCTGGACGTGTTGTTCCGTTGTCATCAACTTTCCGGCCTTCATGATCCTGGAAAAGATATTATCGTCCGGACAGCCGGCACAAAGCGATAAACATACTGTACGACTCTTATCACTTTCGGGTGCCCTTCAGCTTTGATAGGTTGGTATACATTGTCTCCCATCGTTTTCGGCTTCAAACTTACTCAAAACATGGTGAACAGAATCCGCAGCAATTGCTTAACAGAGTTGATCCCGGCTTGGTGTCGAGGGACCGGAAAAAACCCTCTGGAGCACATAGTCCCATCCAAGCGTCATCTCCACCTGATCGTGCATACGACTGTACTCCAAAAAGTCCGGAAAGAACCCCGGCAATGCCCAATCCACGATACCAGTAATTGTCGATCCTTCTACGATGATATTCTTCGGAACGAGGTCGGCATGCGCGAATCGGATAGTCGCTTCCTTGGGAAACTGAGAGAAGACAAATTACATCCAGACCTCGGTACATCCGAGCATGATCATCTAGCGATAGTACGCGATGAACTCATCGAAAATGGCGAAAGGCTTCTCTGGAGTGAGTCCCTCTGGCCATAAAGCATTGCAGTAGGAACTGCCAGTGACTGAACCAATCGTGTTCGAAGGGAGGTGACGATTTCTATGAGCGCGAGGAAAGCTTTGAGCTGCTTGGCGATGTGGTCGAGCTCGGACGGGGACATTGTGTCGACGACGTCGCTCAAAGGACTTCTGAGCATCATTTCATGGCCATATACCAGCAGCCCTTAGGGGGTTGTTCCCCTTTCGCTGGTGATGCTGGGGTATCCTCTATGAAAGTTGGGTGATACAAGGACTCGAGGAACAATTGCACAAAGTTTCTCGTGGGCAAAACGCTGCGCGAGGACTTTCTCAGAAAGCTTGCCACTGAATTGATGATGATTCCTGGAGACGGGCTGATGGCGCGAAAGTACTTTGCGTAGGGATGCTTGGGGATAATTTGTTCCTCTGGAACGGATTCGAAGTCTTCGTAAGACTTAGGCAGCCACAGGTTCTCAGGCTTTGGGATATCGACGGTAGTGCCTGTATGTATAATGTTGCATTCATCCAAGCACAAGAAGTAAGGTAATAATTTACTAGATGAATTCGTCAAATCGTGCACAAACCCTACGTTCTGTGTTTCGGTAGAATATATCGAGGGGGGGTCTTGTCCATGATGGTTTCAGGGGAGGTCCGGGTGCATATTATTATCAAGAACGCTCAGTAAGATCCCAACCTGGTGGTGTCGCAGTCAAGGAGGTACTTACGAAGACAGCAGAGGCATTTCGACAATGGAATCTTATGAAGTGCCGAACCTCGGGAATGTCGGAAACAAGCCGAGAGGCCGAGTTACAAAATCAAAATGGGGCCGAAGTACCGGAAATAACCGGCATTGCCTCCGATTAGTAAGTACGTCATAGATCGACTGTTTGATTTGCATCCGAGTTCTGGAAACTTCTTGGTAAATACCACGACGACGACGACGACGACGAAGCACCACAACCATGGGCGGCTTTCTATGGTTTCTTGCCGGCGCAACTGTAGCCACCATCTACTGCAACGGCCGCATACAGGCAGGGTACTACTCTGCCAACCCAAATGAGTATTATGAACGAGGATGGGTACACCAAAGCGCACCTGTCAACGAATCTGATGAAAGGGTGCCAGAGAGTGAATCGAGGGAAAGACGGTATGCTTATGGAGCTGGAATGCGGCTAGAGGGTCAGCAAAGGTTTGGATTGCAGGTGCCTCAACAACGAGAACAACTGGAAGCTTCGGCGCCAGCGCCGCCTCAACCACCACGCCAAGAAGAACAGCCCTCATTAGAGCGTATTCGAGAGCTCAACAAGCAAGCGGACGAGGCTGTATGTTTCTACTGTCCAATGCATTGAAGTCGCTGAATCTCATTCCTCTTAGATGTCTGATCTGTCGGAAGCCACGCTCGATTCTCTCATGGCGACTATCATAGCGGCCAAGAATGTATGTCGGCATCTTCATCCTTCGAGACCTGCCTCTGGACTCAAATACTTTTAGAAATTGGCAGAACGTCGTTCACAGCGGGAGCAGGAGGAGAAGCGGGCGTCGGAAGCGAACAAGTTTCCCCCTCGCTACGTCTAATTTTCATCGTGAATGAGAGTAGATGACAAGGGCTGAGCGCTGACTTGCTGTAGGAGCCATCGCTGTTCGCTTTCGTTCGTAGTTCTGATTCTCGATTTTCAGTGTTAACCAGTGCCCTTCGATGCCTCTACCTCTCGAAAGCGGGCCCCCAAGTCGTTGCGTGTATTCGTGATAGCGACTTGGTTACTGTGTTATCATCCTTGTAGAAGGCGATGCATACGAAACAACGTAATATGAGTGACTCTATTTCTACGGGATGCGGTGAGAGCCCCAGTGAGAACGACTGCGAAATTGTTTCTACGTTTTGGCTCAGGAGAGCGACCGGACAAATCGGTCTGACCGATCTCGGCTCCGCTGCTACTAATGTCGATTTTGGTCGTTGAATACTGTTCTCGCAGACACTCACGCACCTCAAATCATCTACGCGAATCCCGCCATTCTCCTTCTGGCGATGGATCGAGTCGAAACCCTTCCTATTCTTTGCCATTAGCAATGCCTCTCTAAGTATGTTGAAGTCTATAGGGACACCTCGACTGACTTCTGCAGCTAACTGTCCCACGTTCAACGTTCACGTTCATCGACTTTGCATGCTTTTCATAGGGTCATAGGGATGGTAACCAGACCTAGCTCCTCACCCTGGTAACCTCAATAGTCTTATACGCTAGACTATCTCTCGCCGCTATCGGTTCCTTTAATAATTGCCAACACCCTTTCAGTACACCTAGCCGATCCGGTTCTGTACTCTATCAAGATGCAAGGATTGCCCGCCGTGCAACCTGCTCGTTTCGGATCGCGAAGCCATGAAGCAGTTCATTGGCTGTGTTGGCATGAACGTGCACACGAAGGTGCCGGAGACCAAGTATCTTGACGTCCGCAGTACTCTTGGGATATGACGTTGAATGGCATGGAAATCAAGCACACGAGAAGGCCAACTAAACTAGTAAAATTCTTGTTGTTACAACGTATTTGAAACCCGACACCTCTGTCATACAATTCCGTACTTATCAACATGATCTTCGCCTTCTTCTTTAGGCATCTACTGCCCATGCCCATGGGCTCTGTCTTACACCTTGCTGCCGTGAGATGTCTTCGTATTCTCGGGCCCGGGTGTTGGAGGTGTCCAGACGGTGATTTCCACCACCTATTGGCGCTCTACATTCGGGACTGAAACAGAACTTGGTGTTAGCGAAGGCAACGACTACATATCGGTGGACTGACCATTGACTTGCCTGCGTCGCTCCGCCGCACTGATAAAGACGTTTCAGTTTATCAGGTATACGTTTACTAGACGATGTTCATACCTCTGTGATAACGAATGTGTGACCGTTCATGCAATTGTAGAAATGACCTCGATGCGAGAAACCTAAGGCCTTTACAATGTCCTGTTTCTCCTGTAGAGACATTGGTTGATAGAAGCTGCCGTTGAGAATGTGGTCTTCCAATTTCCCATATTCTGCGAAGCAGCGCTCGACTTTGACGCCGCAGTTCTTATCAAACCATTGATGATCTGAGATGATCTGGGATGGATCATTTGACGGACGGCTTGCGAGGTATGATCGTTCGAGCTCTCCCAAGCGACTCTTCAACTTCTCCTGGTCAGCTTGGACTTCTGCTATCAGGTCGTCCCGAGACAATGCACCCCATTTGAACATATCCCTACTTTTCTCCAACACCGAAAAACGGAACTGTTCAAATTCTGAACAGAGCATCAAGCTGGCAGAACGAGCAGCTAGACGCGATGAAGAAGTTGCGTGAGCGATAGTAATGGCCTTCTGACAGTCGACGATGCATGACTGATATATGAACAAGGTGAACAAGTACCAGACATCACGATGATGAAGAGCCGCAGGTTCGTTGGAAGTTACTGGAAGTCCCTCGAAACGAGAACGAGCAATGCTTCCCAACATCAGCCTCAACTCGACGGATAATATGAATGCTTCGAGATGGTAGCGACGATCAGCCTTATGAGGAGGTTGTCCAATCTTCCGGTCAACGTTACGCATTGCAATGTGTTCGGGGAAGACCTGGTGTACCGATAGTGGTTCGGCAGCAAGTTGTGCAAGCTCTAAGCGGTATAGAGTAGAAAGAGCAGACTCGTAGGCGCGGACATGTGCAGACCTCGTCTTCGCGATGTTAGCTACCTTTTTGTAGACTTTATGAATATCCGCAACAACACCCATCCATGCTTTGGCCTCGGAGCGCGACAAACCATGACGAGTAACCATAGACCCAAGAGCGAACATACCAGGGTCCAATATTTCATCTGCTTTCTCCGTCATGGAATCTGCGATTAGGCGCTCAAGCCCATCAACAGGAGAACACTCGAAATCTGGCGCGACTTCAAGTTCTTTAGCCCGATCCTCTAGCTCTTCCAGGCCATTACTGAGGGTCTCGATAGACGGGACCGCCTCTGCCAGACGTTGGGACATCATACTGGCAACATTCTGTTCCAAAATGTCGAGGTTCGCTCGCTTGAGGACCCTTCCATAGCGCCGAGCCGTAATGGGTCTCCGGCAAGTTGGACAGGTCGGTGGTCGCTGAAATTCGGTAGGGGGTGCCTTCATTCCTGTGTATGACCCCATTCCGTCCACCTCGTAATAGTCAGTCATTTGACAATGACCGTCTAATGTCTCCACTGTGAAGACGTGACCGCAATCTAGAGTAATCAGTTTTTCGCTGATGTCCTCCGATTCGGCGGGTATATCAGCCAGTGTCCGCTGCATGACGAAATCTACAATGTCTGTTTTATCCTCGTCGAAAAGACATTCGATACATTTCTGTTGAAAACACGGTTCACCGCATACTGGAATAAAGCTTGGTTCTGCTGGTTGAGAGCGAATACCAGGATGACTTACCCGATGGGCAGATATGACCACACTGAAGGATGGTGCGGCATGGTTCATCGCATGGTAGGCGTGCACATATCTTGAGTCAAAGACAACGTCAGCAACTGCGAAAAAGGATTTAAGTGAGATGACTCGCCGATCCACAGAGGACTGGACAGGTCAGATGCGGACAAATCCAGTCACACGGTTCCGCACAAGGTGCACAGTCTTGAGCGCATGGTTTGGGACATATGTGATGAGAACAACGTTGACGACAAGCCTGCGCGCATGAAACATTACACTCGTGGTCCCGAGAACAGTCGAGACCGCATTTGTGTTGGCAGAATAAGAGTCGCTCGCATTGATGGGACTTGTGAAGGGTGCGGTCGATTTTGGCGTCTACTGGACGCCGATCTAGACGTAGTCGTCGCCACGAAGGTTGCGGGAAGTTAAGCTCCGTGCAGTCGCCACAAAAGGACTTGCACGCCTTTCCACAGCACAATAGGGTTCCTCCGCAAGCTGAGAGGCATTTGTACTTCTGGAGATCGTCAGAGCAGTACACTGTTGCTTCGTGTTCACAAAGCGGCAGCCGTTTTGTTATCCTTTCGCAACAGAAAACCGAAGATAGGCTTTCCGCTTGGTAACTGTGGAAGATAACAAATTGAAGCCAGTCAAACATCAATATCAGGATTGATTGATGATCACCGTACCACAAAATCGATGCTCTATGGCCGCAGGGAAGTTCGACATTGTCAAGTGGGAATTTACACTGACCACATTTGTCTGAGCATCTCTTAGGACATGGATGCCCACGAATACATGGGGTTCGCAGACATGGCATATCACACATACTGCGATGATTGTCGAGATCGAGATGACACTAGGAAATGACTTCAGTCTCGATGGAACTTGGAAGAGTTAATTGCAATACCATAGAAGGGCAATTGTGGCCGCAATCCATACGATAATTGCAGGGCAAGCAACAGCCACCTGTAGGTAGTTTTGTTAATTCTGACGGTCGTAGTAGTCGTTACTCCGTAGCTGCTCGCCTTCTGGTGCCACTACACTGAGTTGACCCGGCCTCGTGATTATATTTCTTTGATCCGGGTGTCGAGGGCATTTTACGGGAAAGCCGAATCCAATCTGGTCCCGTTGATCCATTTCGTCTATGACAGCCTTCCACGTTGGATTTTGACAAAGGTTGGAGGCATTCCCTAGAACATACAGCCCGTGCTGAGCACGAGACAGAGCTACATTGATTCGATTGGCAGACTAAAAGTATGCATCACTTGAACAATCTGAATCCACAATAAATGTCCAAATCACCTTCAGGAAGCCAATTGACTCATCGCTATCGAAATCCCCAGAATTCCTGACAAGAGAAACGATGACAATTTTTGCTTCTTCGCCCTGGAAAATATCCACCGTGCCGAGACGAACCTAGAAAGCGTCATCACCAATATAAGGAAGGATACAAAGGAAGTCGTACATGCTGGGACACTGTAACTTGTTCTATATACCCTTCATCGTCCATTCCCTCTCTAGCGAGCTGATCCTGATCGCGTTCATCGACAGAAACAGCGACTTTGAGGGATTTCAGGGCGGACCTCAGTTCTCGTAACTGGCCTAAATATGTGCAAAGGACAGCGATATCTCCAGGTGAACTATACACCTCCTGCTTCAAGAAGTACACAAGAAGATCAACAATCATTTCAACCTGGTCTTGGTATAAATTCCCATTCTTCTCTAAAAGCAAGGTCAACTCACTTCGAACCTGTTAACCTTGGATGGCGAGCCTTCATCTGCAGCTTTCTCCCGGTTCGTGTGGGTAAAAAAGAAAAGGTCTTTTTCCATCCCTTGAACGGGAGGGTACATCTTGACAAGGTCGTGATCCTCCAAGGTAGGATACAAAATTGTTCTGATGAAGACACAAATTACTAAGTTTCATACGACTAGTTAAGAAATGTAACATACCGAATGTTATGGGAAATGCTTGGACGCATCCTCCGCTGAACGTTGAGCAGGGACATTGGGAACCCACCATCTGCTAGTCGTTCCATCAAAGAACGGTCAAATTTGTACAATTCGCGTCCTCGTGCACTATCCATAGAGAGAGCTAAAATTGAGGGTCAGCGGAATTGAACATCAGACGCTGTCTGTGTACTGACAGAAATTTGTCAAAGTAGGGCGGAGTTGCCGTGGATCACCGATACAAATAAGGTGTTGCACTGTGGAACGATTGGTACTTGACTCAAGAAGAACAGATTCCCATCATTCACTCACCAGTTGGCACAAGAGAAGACAAGATATGGGCCTCAAGAACTTGTCCTGCCTCTTCCACTATCACAACTTTGGGTGCTATGGTCTAAAAGGCCATGCGAATATTAAGGAGATGACGGGATGGGAAATATAGAGTGTACTTACTGTCAAAAGTGAGGTAAGTTTAGCAGCACCGGTAGTGGTGCATCCAATAAGATCGACTTGAGATAGCAATTGCCGTCGACTCTGTGATCTGTAAGCTTAATGAGTGCACTATACTCAATAAAGTCTACTAACCTCGTCCTTAGCATCACTGAACTGTTTACAAGCGGCTTCGTATTCTTCCCGACGTTGTTCGTAATCCTGTCTATGCTTGTTATATGCAAAGGTCTTCATCTCCTTTTCCCAAAATGTGGACAGTGTCTGTCGCTCTTTGAAAGACATGTGCCAGATGGCATCGGTGACAAGAAGCTCAGCAATCGGTCTAGAAGTTGGGGAAATAGACGGAACAATGCCCTCTGAAAATCCCAATAATACGAAGAAGTTGTTTGTGCGGGTCAAATAAGCCTGTTGAAGCTCCACCCACTTCTGTATCTCCTCTTTCGATGTCTCCGCGGTGCGATTGAGAGGTTGCGGAGGCTGTATAAACGAAATATCCTGTCCTGATTTCCAAAAGGAAAATATAGTATTAGGGATGTCGACATTACGCCTGTTTCTCTTTCCGACGGTCGTCCATTCCCCTTTCAGATTGATATCCTGGCAAAACTCTTCTGCCAGTTTATCAATCCAAAAAGGAGGGTCCGTGAAAGAGACAAGATGATCGGGAAAGTTCGCCAATAAATAGTTGGTTACTGTCTCCCAGGTGTCTGAAGGTGACTGGATACGCTGGAGAATTGTTTTCATCTCGTTCTCCAGCTCGTCCATGGCACAACGCTCATTGAACACAATCTGATCCAGAGGCGAAAACTCCCGGTCAAAGTTCGTCCTCTCTAGCTTGTCTAAGGCATATTGATTGATACATTCATCCGAGGACCGAGATCCCAACCTGACAAGATTCGTCGTAATCTTCGCGTCCAAGAGGGATAACAGCATGTGATCCAGTGCATGATTCGTAAAAGCAATCATCACAATGGGCTTGACCTTGTTGGCAAATAAGACCCGAAGTAATTCTTTGCCGATAAAGCTCTATGCCGCTCTTAGAGCATACGTCACGTCCAAGGATCAAGAATACACACCTTTCCGGTACCTGGAGGTCTAAATTCCCAAGGAGTTTGTTAGCTTGGTCCAACACGTCGATGATAGTAAGAACATACCCTTGAATCAGAGCAATCTCCTGTGTCAAAGCATCAACCACAGCGTCACATTGACTTGGGTCCAAAAGACTTGATGCCTTCAGCTGCATTCGAGCTCTCCGGATCGATAGAGGGTCGGTTGTGTCCAATGGCAGGATATTTCCCGAGTCTCCAATTGTGTCTTTCGACAGGCACTCTAGGTTATATCGGAAAGATGGTTGTCGGCTGTACTTTGGAGGCGCAATCCCGACTCCTCTCAAAGTGTCTCCACAGATATAATTGGAAAATGGAATGGAAGTAGGTTCCACAGAACGCAGTGTTTCCAAAAAAGGTCTGATAGATTCGAACATGATATTGTTATCCACCAAAAATGCGAAGCGATGTTCATCAACAGTGATCTTTTCTTGTCGAAGAGCGCCGAGTTCCACATCGGGATCGAAAAATTTAACGCGAATTTCAATGCGGCCCTGGTGGGCCTTCGACGATTCAATGATGTCATCTGTCCGCGAAGAAACAGTACCAACATACGTCTTTAGCCGACGTAAATGTGCGACGACTAAAACGACGAGGCTGCCTGCGCTAAGGCGCCGTGAACCAGCATGCTCCCAGAACTCTTGTCTGATTTTTGGATCAGAGTGTCGGGCACGGTCTGAGGGAGGTGCATCGACAACGAGGCCGACTGTGAACCCACGTCGCTCCGCTTGAAGAGGGGAGTATTCGACGTTTGTATAGACATGGAACATAGTCGAGGAAGTAGATCCAGAGGTCCGATACAAGCCCCCCTTCGCCTTGAGTAACCTTTCCAATTGGATTGGCTGCGCTTCACGTCTTGAAGCTGGCGCTTGCGTGGCATTGAAGTCGGCTTGAAGAGCAGATACAGACACACGAAGGGGAGCACTGGAGTACGAGTATCTTAGTCTTTATCACGAGAACACTGTACCACGACTTACACGAGCTCCTCGCGCAAGAGACGGAACTGAATATCCAGATGCCGTTCCATTGAATTTGGAGCCAAATGATGTGGAATGCCTGGAAGGTTAGCGGGAATGTACGGAGGCGCAGCAGAGATCATCTCGTCATGGGTAGGCACAATATGTATGTCGGCTACGTCACAGTGATCATTGTTATGGCGAGGCCCAAGAATGCGAAGGGCACCCGGAGGATCATAGGTCTGAATGAGACGATTCTGCAACGCCTCAAATCGATGGGCTTCTCCCAGACCTTGTGTATGCGCTGGTCTTCGTCCATTCTCCGCCTTCGTGTGCTCTCGCTTGACTATTGCGTCAAGTCTATTAATAGACTCTTTGAGTTGTTCCAAGGTCAACTGCTGAACGGTTGGGTCGATCGAGTCGTCAAAGCTCGATGTCATGATCAGTCCGGCCCATTCATCGTACCAACGGACGAGGTTTCCAATGAATACGACGATATCTGGGTGATTATTAACGGCACGTTTGAAGCGTTGAAAATACCTGAGAAGAGTTAGCACGATAACAACTGAAAATAAGCAGAAATCCTTACTGAGTAAGCAGGGTAGTGATCGTGCCGAAAACTGCCACTCCTGATAGGTTGTTTTGCTGTAAGGCAGGAAGGGCTGGTGTAGGGTCTTTCCAAGATCGATTCTGGATCATTTGTTCCATACACGAAGAAACGACGTCGAATATATGACTAAGGCCACCATCAAGGGTACTGTAGAGGGCGCTAAAGAATGTCAGTTTGATATAGATCATGTACGTATGTGAGAAAGCATACTTGATATTATGGTGTAGATTGGATTTAAGGATGAGGTCGGAGCCAAAGAACTGGAGCTCTGATGAGAAATGCGATACCAAGGATGAAGAGATAATATTTACCTGAAGAAGAGGAAAATATCCGAGCTGGAATGAGAGGACTGTGACGCCCGTACCAGCGCGACAAGAAACGGGGGAGTATTGCAAGACTTCGTGTATGCGAGTGAGGACATGATGCTGATTGGCTTTGATAAGACCACGACCATAAGAGAATTACTAAGACCCTACCTTCAAATCGACTATCATTGCGAGAAATGACTGGGCGCGGACCGTATCCTGTGAAAAGGTTTAGTTAGAAGAAGAGTTGGTGCTATGCAAAGGATGTACCCATTGCGGATTACGGCGATCAACGCTAGCTAGAATCCGGATGAACTGAATGACTTGAACCGGGGTCCTGAACTGGAATGTCGGGGTATTGAATGGCTTGAGCATGTTGTGCGCCTCTGCCGGGGTCACTGTATGCGACTTGTCTAAGGCGATGCTGTTAATACCGGCCAAGCCTTCTGTCGTCAGGAAATCCAGGGTGTCGAACTCCGAGGACGCTGCTTCTAGAGGTGCCTCTGCTGTATTCCAAGTCTGCGGCGGGCGAACATGATGGAATATACAATCAAATCCTTGTCGACATTTCCCAGAAGTCCAGAAGAATTTGCAGTTCCTCTGGCCGGCTGTGGGTGCGCTAGATCTGCCGGATGGTCTAGGAGAATGCAAGGGAGTTGATGGGTGTGAAGATGTTGGACTTCCAGCTGTTTCATGGAGAAACCTGCAGTCCCGACCATTACGGCATCCCCCAGGGCTGTTGAAAAATCTACACGGCGTCCTTCCTCGTCTGTTGAACATGTCAGAAAGGTATGAGAACAAGGGAGACCTCGAGGCATCGATGGGCACCTATAGACGCTCGTTACTAAGAAAGCACCTGATCAGAACTAAGGCATGGCTAGCCACACACTGAATAAATTCATTAATACACCATCAAATTTACATAACCCAAAATCATACTGAATAAACTAACCTTGGCAGGTTTTTTTACCATCCATAAGGCCCAACGCTGCCACTGGTCGACAGTATGGTATCTCCGTAGATGCCGGCCAAGGTGCGAGTATCTCATTTTGAAACATGAACAAAAAGGAGAGTAGCTGTCGCTTCGGGGCGTACCACCAAGTTCGCAGGATCCAGGGAACCTGGTAACACCGGACCAGGACGCCTGCCGGCCAAACCTTATAAGTATATCCTCACCTCACAGAAACTACAGTGAATCCAGGATAAATTGGGGCATAGGGCAGTACCTTGACGTCTCCACTATGATCATCGTTGAAGGTAAAGATCGCTGCAAGATAGCGAAAATGCCCTGAAATAGATATACAGACAAGGTCTGTCTAGTTTATCAGTGGAATTTTGTACTGTTTAAGAATAGGTCCGTTTGTGTTGGATTTGGACCGCAGTAGAAAAACGGCGTTCTCTGTTCTTGGATTCGCACTCAAACAGTTGTACCGTACTAGAAATTACATCACCCTAGCCTTGAAGGTGTGACGCAAAAAATTCCGCTAGGTTTTCACTCGTCGATCTTGAAGCTCGTCATAAGACATCGCACAACTCGCCCAAAGACAGTGCCGAACGCTTGTACGTCCGCTCAGGTGTCGTATAATTGATGTGTTGAATACCGAATCTACGCCCATGCTAAGATAAGAAATCGTCTGAACCCTGAAGAAAGAGTACACACCTTACGGAGGTTCCACTTCCCCACTCTGCATTATCAATCATTGCTAAAACGAGTCAGCAGCGAATTTTGATGTTCGGCTTTACTAGAACTAACCCCAAGCAAAGGCACCCTGCACTGGAACGCCATTTTCGTGTATGGATAGGAACATCTTACCTAGATACGTAAGAAAATAGTCTGGAAACAACGCACAAGCCTTCAATGAACTGAGAATAAAATTCCAGGCGCACTCGTTCGGTCCACATTCTCCTTTATTTGTGACAGGTCCGTTTTCTCGTTTTCGTTAGGCTCCGCGAAGCCAGATTGGGAAACATACTGTCCACCGGTGGTCAGAAATAGTCAATAAAATACGAGGCCATCACACCTACCAATTTATTGCTCGGCC
The DNA here is from genome assembly GCA_030407015.1 of Armillaria fumosa. Taxonomy (NCBI): domain Eukaryota; kingdom Fungi; phylum Basidiomycota; class Agaricomycetes; order Agaricales; family Physalacriaceae; genus Armillaria; species Armillaria fumosa. Next base: position 126,030 of record JAUDYM010000010.1, read on the forward strand.
ATCGGGAGTGGATGTCCTTCAGTAATGTACGAATGGCTACCGGTGTTGCTTGGAGCCAGGCGGCCAGTGGATCAGCAGCAGGACCAACAGCCCAGCCGTAATCCGAGTCGAAAAGTACTGGTTCGTTGCACACGGGCCACAAAGGGTCGGAGGTGTCTGCGACGCACGCGTCGATTCCTTCGACCGGAGCCCTTTACCCATCGAGAGCGATAGGAATCGATGGCGAAGAAATCCGCGGAGCCGGGGATGTCTTTCATTTCTTGCTCTGTGAAACGCGGGAGATACTCAGCTGGGAGGGTTTCCTTGACAATCTTGGGCCAATCGCCTGTCGTGTATGCGGGGTTTGAGAAGATGCCTATTTGGAACGCTGCATGGCGTTCTGCTGCAAGGGCATCTTCAGTAGAGTTGCTTCTCCATGGCGTGCCTCTGGAGACTGTTCAGGTTGCGCAGATTGGGAAGGATCAAGGGACAATTTACACATAATCATCGTTTTTAAAGGCAATCTCTCCCGATATGTTCATTTCGCGAAATGCTAGGGAAGAAGAGATTAGTAAAAAGTGGTTTATCGTAGTACGCCAACAGACCCTTGACGGCTCCTGCATGAGCCTTCACTGCGATAGAGTATCAGAATAGAGGATAGGAGAACGAAATCTTACATACATAGATTATATGTGCATCGATAAGGAGCTGTAGATGAGTTTACACCAGGTGCGAGGGTGGCATCTATTCTCAACCGTAAGCTTGCAGAGATAACTCTTGGTATACGGAATTTTTACTGAAAGGATAAGATGCAATTTGACCACAGTAAACGCGGGGTTCATTGAAAGTATACCTGAAGCAGTTGAGCATATTACGGCTTCAAGAAATCACGGATACCGACCAAGTTTTAACACGGCCGTTATATGCTTTGAATACGGTCTTGGCATAGCTGAAATTGATATAAGCACAGAGTCCGTCGCATCCTTCTAGCGCTCACTTTACAAAGTCGTCGACAATTTGTGGCGATGTGAAAGCCCCGTAGAAAGCCTGAAGGGCGAGAGGTGTATCCCAATGAACTGTTTCAGAAGTATTCAATATGGACGCACGACTACGACAAGAGAATCTTACACAATGTTACAACAGGCTCCACATTATGAGCCCAGTGATAATCAATGACTGCAGCGAAAACGATCAGTGGTAGTCGCGATACCTGTATGAGACGATACCATCAGAATAGTGATCAAGACCAGCGGTGTTAACGGGAGAATCGGCGGCGCCAAACGGGTAGATCCTCGCCCATGAGATACTACGGTACATTGTTCAGAGAAGCGTCGCGTCAGCCGGAGTTCACCACATACGAGAAAGAATGCGCAGTGACACCAAGAGCAGCGAAGCGCTGGACATCTTCTTTGTACAAGAAGTATTGGAGATCGACAACGTCACCTACAATAAATCTCAGTTTGATGTTTGACATCATTCTCACGCTACGCATACTTACCAGTCGTGTTATCGGATACACCATTTGGTTGTCTGGAAGCCCAGTCCCACATAGTTGGACCCTTTCCCTCATTCTTCGTGGCGCCCTCGACTTGGTACGCCGCAGTGTCGAGTCCGAATATGAACCCTTTCGGGAATTTCAAGCCGGGTAAGACATCTTTCGGCGAAGGGGCATAGAAAGATGGATATAAAGGTGGAGGAGGGGGCGGTAAGGTGACCGCTGCGCTGGGAACACGGGTAGTAGTGAATGGAGGTGGCTCGACCGGTCCGATCTGCAGATCAGTGTTAGTAATGTCAAGTTCTGGGACAATCAGCGAGACCGACAAACAATCTCCCAGAGTTGTTCCAGTCCTTCCGGTGTGTAATCGCGAAGAATCGATCCGATTGGAGGAAAGCTGGCGGTGGCAGTTGGGATACTTGTGGGACCCAGTGTACTGATAGCGGTTGATATCCCCCAAGAGCTTATTCCAGTAGTAACAGACGAAGCGAACGCAACACATTCCGTTCCACCCAACGAGCAAGAGTAACAGTATTTGGCTGATCATCTTGAGGTAAGAGGGTCGGATTTCTGTAATGGCCATAGGTTGTTGAGTTGTATATAACCATTTCAAGAGAAGAATCCATGCAGAGTCAGATGTTTGCTTTTCCTTAGCTACTCGGTCATGAGAAACGCAGATGACTTGCGAAAACGGCCCAATACTAGGCAAGAGAGGCTTGTGGTGCCGGCTTTCGGAAATCCATCGAAAAAGGTGTAGGTGTAGAGCAATAAAACCACAACCACTGGACTTTATGCTGAGCACAAATTATCAGAGTAACTCACAATACCAGATGAGAACCAAATGATGTCGCCAGCTCAATAATCACTAAGAGCATTTCGATACTATCAGGCCGTCAGATGATACGCAGAAGATGATTGCAGGAAGTGTGATGGCACGCATCTCGAGAGTTGGTGGAGCAAAGCTAAGTACAGTAATGACAAGTTTCCGAAATAACTTGCAGCCGGAACCCTAACCTCAATACCATCACATGGTTAAAATGCTGACCAAGATACGCGTCGTGCTTCTGTAATCCCGGCACAGTCCGCGGACTGTCTCCTATTTTCTCACCACCACCACCACTTACGGCTGGCTCGTAGTGCTTCTCTTCGTTTTACTTTATCTATCTGCGTATATTTACATTTTCACCCCTTCTATCATCATGTCTGCTTTCAATGATGCCGTTTTTCTGCACAGTTAACCATTTCGAGTCCTATATGTATATATAGGTATCGGCTATATTATGCTGTCCTGAGCAGACCGTGGGAAATTCTATTCGTACACAACCCGGACCTTTCCGATACCTTTCCGATTTTACCCTGGTAACTTAAACGCTTTCGGCATTTGCCGATTTCGCTACCTGAGAATTTCTTGCTAAGTCGTGGGAACTTTTCTATTCATATACCCGATCCCATCCGATCTGTATCCGTGTTTATCCTGGTGGCTTTAGTGCCTTTCTATTCTGAGTCGGTATTCGAACTCATTTTATTCCCAGTGGCCTCATAATGTCGACCCCCATGGTGGCCTACCTGACATAACTGCGGTGACCAGTCATGCGCTGAATGCAATCTAAAGGGCACGGAATAGTTCTCATTGCTTGTACTTGCATGCCAGCTCATGTTTTTTTTGCTTCGACAAATTGCTGGTCCATGCTTTATTCCTTACGATACCTGGCTTGGTTCTATATCCCCTACATCTTCTCTCTTGCTCTTGTTTGTTATCTGGCATGCTTCTATTTCTATCATTTAGTACACCACTGTGATTTAAAGTGGCATGTTATGTATTGGCAGTTTTTTTTTTGGTCTTTTTTGTGATGACTTGAGCTTTGGAGGAAAAAAAAAATATAGGACTCGGTCCTGCCACGCAGATGCGATGGCCCACACACGACTAGTAGGGGTTAGTCATCTTTTCCCCCCATTCATGTAATGTAATAATGAATGCCCTTTCTTAGCCGCTCTTTGCATCCAGGGAAATCATTGGCCTTGGTATCATGTTTCCCTTCAACCTTTCTTCTCAAGAGGACGCTGTCGCAGTAAACGTCGGGCTGACGTCAAATGCTTGATAGCGAGTAGGCGAGGGCGTGGGAGTCGTCGCTTGTGGTGAGTAATACTTCGTAGGAATATAGGAATGTAACTAGAGAAAAGAATATCAGTGAGTTCAATTGATTTAACCTCGATGCTCGTGCTCGTTTTGCTCAGTTGTTGCTCGCTCGTGATGACACAGAAGGTAAGGTTTTATTCCCCTTTACTTCGACTTTATACATCGCACAGGGGGTAGTCGCACGCGTGCTCTTGCGTCGCCAGGGCCCCAGCCAGTCAAAAATTGTCAAAGAAGGAGAAGATCGAACAAAAAGGAGTAGAAAAATCCATAGCTAGACTCGTCGGAAGGGCTAGAACATCTCGGGATAGGCACAAGCACGTATAGGGAGAGTAATGCTGTCGCCCTCAGCATCAGTGAATGGGTCGCCACTCCGTCACTGCTCAATCCCCGTTGCCGTCCGAAGATACCCCTGCCTTTCCTCTGAGTCTCGCATCCGGTGTGTACGGGATAGTGTAGGGATTGTATGAATGAAAATTGTCTGTTATATGAAGAAAATTAAGCAAAGAAGAAAAAGGGAAATCGTACCCATCCTCTCTCCAATGAACCCCTCCTTCCAACTAGTCACTAGGGTACTACGAGCCCCTCGGAGAAATTCTGTGACATCGTGTCGATCCTCGAACGTCGGCCAGATTTGGTAAGGACTGTTGAATTTTGTAGCGTCTTGAACGATAAACCGGGGGAGACTACGAAGAGAGAGTAAGGGTGTAGAGAACGAAGTAGATGAAAGAATAAGAAATGGGTGTAAGCGGCTGGAACATCAGTGACGTGTATTCCACGTGACGTCCAGCGCGCACTACCACAGAGGGGGATACTTAGGATTTCGCCCTCGGAATCTCGGTCTCGTCGTCGATGCTACATCGACACGCTTCTCCAATCAGCCACCCATCTTGTCCTACTGGTGATGTCGATCATTCGAGGCTCGATTCCATGTGGCAGACCAAGGTATTCTTCCCTTAAGTGATCGATTATAGCCTGAGCCCGTGGCAGTGCATCGATGTGCCAGGCTTGCGTCTCCTTCTGAATGCGTGAGACCAAGGAAACGGCATCGTATTGAAGAGCCACATCTCTGGGATCGTATACCAGCAGCGCCTTGAACTCGAAGTCTGTATGATCAGTGCTCACCCTCAATCCAGTCCCCTTTTCCACAAGAAAACCCTCTCCATCTAAACGAAAACGACGCACCATACGACGAAACCACTTCGTGTGCCGCGGATATTGTTGAAGATAGAGGTGTTCACGTTCAACCGGAGGAATGCAGTAACGAGCTGGAGGGTATGTTCCCCAATGCTTGAGCTGAGTCCATATCTCATTCCATTTTAAGGCCCTATCTCGTCTGTACACCCGCACCACCACTGGCAAGGTGACAATCTCGTTCCCCAACTTGAATTCCATCGGTACGTCGTATGCATAGCGCAGCGTCAAATCTCCTTTAAAAACTGAACAGTACTCACCGTCGTCCACAAACAGAGAACAATTAGTATTAAAATCGTGTTGCTTAACAAGCGGGTATGTTGCAAACGGATCGCCTTTGTTCAAGTCGTCCAACTGATGAAATCCGCCCACAGGGTTGTTGTCCAGCGTACGAAGGTCGAAGGTCGAATCCGGGTAGTTTAACCAGGTGCGAAACGGCGAGTGTAAGTCGCGTAGAGGACAGTTCTCGGAACATTGGGAATACGTCTGCATGGTGGAAGGGAAGAAAGAAGATGTAAGCTATAGGAGTATGTCTCGTCTCATTATATTAGTGTTCAATTCATCTATATAAAGAAAAGGAGCTCTCAGCGTGTATAGCTCCGGCAACGATCGAATTCATTCACTAGGCCCATCGGGCATCCAATCGAAACATGGTGTTCCCCTCGGCGACTGTTCGTTTAGGCTTGGGCTGCAGCGAGGTCCGTAGTGTCTGGTTATCAGGTCGATAGTAGAACAAACGAAGTCGGCGGATGTTAACGTGTCCCTTGAGGATCGCTCCACTCAATTCTCGGAGAACGAACGAATCGCGTGCTCGTTTTTCGTGGATGATGTATGGTCCTGAGTATGTCCATTCACCTTTGCCTCCCTTGATCTCGTCTAACTGTGATTCTCTCAGCCAGACATACATACCTTCCTCATAGTCACTGAAATCAAACTTGAAGTGCACCCGTTTCGCCAAGTCCTCGATCGCTCGTCGCCGTGTTTCTCTCAGCCTTTCATTTGCTTCTCTGAGTTTGTCATCACGTCTAGTGATTTGCAGTGCCCTAATCGCAATTAGCTCGTCGTGTGTCTTTACCTCGTGCCAGTTTAGTGTTTGCCAGGTAACTTCAGTAACATCGAATGAGAAAACTGGGTGCGCACCATACAACAAGTAGTAGGGGGCAAATCCCATAGCTCGGCTAACCGTGACTCGTAGCGCAAAGAGAACTGCAAAGAGAAAGCGAGGCCAAATCCCTTTCGCATCACCCGTGCATTTGAATATTGGATCGACAATCATCTGGTGGTGTCGCTCGACCGGCGCCATTCCTTGTGGATGGTATGCTGTTGAAAAAATGACGACGCAATTATACAATTCGCTCAGCAAGTTGGTTACTTCACCTTTGAATTCGGATCCCCCGTCAAATGAGAACATCGGCACACATCCAAATCTGCATATAATCTCCTCGTAGATAAATTTCGCAACTGCCTTCGACGTCTGCTTCTTCAAAGCTCTTGCCTCGGGCCAAAGGATCGTCCGTTCGATGGCTTGCACGATGTACTGTGCTCCTCCAGTGCCCATAGGCATTACAATACAGTCTAGATCAAAGTGACGAAGCAGTGGAGCTTGCCATGACTCGGAGAATGGTATAGTTGGACTCATCTTTATAGATTTCTGGCACTCTATGCATGAACGCACAAAGTAACTCACGTCATTGAACATATTTGGCCAGTGAAATCGGTCTCTCAGCATCCTATACACTGCATCCCTCCCTCGGTGACCGCAATCGTTGTGAGCCTGCGCAATCAGTTCCTGTCTTTTCTCGGTTACCTCAATGGTTAATCTAGGTGATACGCCTGACTTCAGCTTGGGTGCTAGCCACAGACGGTCATTATGCAAGAAGAAACGCCTCGAACGCTTCAAGAAACGAAATCTATCCTTGTCGGTTGTCAGTCTAGTGGGATAGTTGCCTGTCTCGAAGAAAATACGTAGCTCTGTCCAGAATTCCAAGTCCTCCTTATCTCGTGTCCCATGCTTATGGCCTACGAAAGCTTGCAGTTCCTCCTTGGCAAGGGGGATACTTTGGCTCAAGCCCAAAGTTGCCGTATACTCAAGATAAACATGCTCCTCTCCTAATAAAAATAGATCAGTCACTGCCAGCCTGGTCTTACGCCTATAGAACTCTGGTAATCTCCTCGTGTTCCACGGTTGGATATTTCGCAGAGCCGTGGCTGCAAACAGTGAGTATGGTGCTGAGGGTTCTATGTACTCAGCTCGAATTGATTGGGTATCAAATTGACTAGGTGTAGAAATCGCTTGTGAGGTGGAATACACCGGTACTCTGCTCCCCTTCTCATTCCATGACCTCTCGAAGGGATTTGAGTATCGAATAAGCAAAGAGTCGAAGGTGAACTTAGCTATTTGATCCAAATTCCGTCGTGCAGTAACTCCTCGTCTACCTCCCATCGCATTGTCATACTCATCCAAAAACTTCTCCACCTCCCCTTCGTCATATGTAGCATCTTGATCTGAAGTCGGTCGCCTGGACAAAGCATCCTCCATCTTGAATGATTCCGCTCGAACATGCTTGGTCTCAAAATCAAACAACCGTATCCACTGTACCCAGCGCAGCATTGGAGCATTCGGAACATCATCTGGTTCTTTCAACATTTTAGCCAGCGAAATAGCATCATGCTCTAAACGGAAATGTACTCCCCAAACTCTATGGCGTAAATCCTTGAGTCCCATAAAGGTACCAAATACCTCAGTCTTCGGTTGGCCATAATTCTGTTGAGTGCGATTGAAAGTACACGAGCCATACAAGGCTATCCGTTTCTGCCCATCTCGTATCTGGTAAAGAGCCCATCCTGCTCCCTTCCACGATGCATCTACACCCACTACAAGCATACCTTCGTCAGATTCTCTTGGTAAAGGCAAGATCAACTTAGCTATTATATAATCTATCTTGATCAAGACTGGCGCCGTCGACATCCTATGTTTCAGCTCTTCTTGGGCCTCTACTCCCTCAATCGTCATTTGGAAAGGCTCTTCTGTCACACACAATAACACGGTAAGTGGCTTAGCAATCATAGAAAAACCTTTGATCCATTTTCGTCCACCTCCTGCTAATCCTAAGAAACTTCGCACGTCGGTCACCGATGCAGGAATAGGCCAGTCGAGCACCTTCTTGACCGTGCTTGGGGCCAATATCCACCCTTCAAGGGTGACGACCGTACCTACGATTCTCAAGTTCAGTGCCGCTAGGACTGCTTTCGTACCTGAAGCTGTTATTCCTGCCATAATCAAAGCTCCCAAGAACACATCCAGTCGCTCAAGATACTCCCACACGAATCTGCGAATGTGAGGATTGCCAGGGATAGCTTCATTGTCGTACCTTGTCTCTGGTCCTTTCAATCCACAATCATCTACAAAATTGTCAGCATATCCTGCCTCTCGTGGTCGCTTCAAAGCGTGAGCAGTACGCCGTTGAAACTCTTGAACCGCATTCGTATATCCTTGGGACAAGGTACATTGTTGCTTTGCTCCTGCTGGGGTATGAAATGCTAGTAGTGGTCTCGAAGCTTTCGCCACCCAACATGCATCAAATCCTGAAAACAAATCGTAAAGTCCATACATAGAAAAACCAACAAATGACTCAGCAAATTCCTCTAGATTTGGTGGTAATGCCGAGTCTCGAATCGTTACGCTGTTCAAATCTTGTAAGTCGACCACCAGCCTAACTGGCGGGTTCGATCCTGGTTTCTTAGCCACTGCAAACAGAGCAGAACGATAACTCGATGTAGTGGGCTCATACTTACCTGCTAACTCGTTAGCTATGATCTCCTTCCTCACGTCTTCTACAATGGCCTTGGGTATAGGTATCGGTGGCCGTTGCCAAGGTGTATGCTCTATTGTTGGGATCTCGTAGTCAGGGTAATAATCTCTCGAAAACGCACCTTTCTCTGCATATTCAAAGGCAAATGCTTCTTCTCGTCGCAACACTACGAATGATAGAAGGTCAATCTCTTGTTCAGTCAAAATACCTGGCTCAATCTTCGCCAACATGGCTTCCAATCGTTCCAAGGTAACGCGTTGTCCAAATTCCAAGCTCTGGTAAGGTTTGGGAAAAATCGGTAACTCTGTGGGTATAGGTGGTGGAATCTCTTGGAAAACCTGCGCCTCAGGATTGGGCATGTAAGTTGGTACCGGTCGCCGTTTCACATGTACGGGTTTATACTTCTTCTTCGAGGTTAGTGGTGGTTTTCCCTTCGATGCAGCACTGGCAAGAAATGTGTTAGCAATCGCTCTTTTAGTCCATGGAGTAGAAATAATAGAATGCGGGTCTGTATTAGTTCGCGAAATATAAGAATGAATCATAGAGTCATACGACTCATTAGGTATAACATTAAATAATGAATCGAAATCGGAAAACTCATCGTTGCCCATCAATGCCTCAAAGGATCTTCCTAGGGTCGCCTGGGAGGTGTGGAAGATCGTCTCCTCCCTCCCTAGCGACGAAAATCCTCGTCCTCATCGTCCGTAACATTGGTAACCTCTACTTGATGCGATATCTTTGTTGCATTGCGGGGATTCTGTGGATCAGTGATTGTAACAGCCAAAGTAGGACGGTTTTGCCTGTTTCCATCTTTCCATAACACAAGCTTAACCTTCCCTGATCGATCGTAGTCCATTCGTGCAGCAAACCATTGCAAAAACGGTTGTCCTAGAATCATATCATGCTTACCCAACTCTTGATGCGAAATAAAAAGGTGATGAGCAAAGTCGTGGCCGCCAATCTTCATAGGTACCTCTGTAGCGCAACCAGTCAGTCGTTCAGGATCACCATGTACTCCCTTCAATGACCATTTCATCCCCTCAAAGTCGATTGGAATCCCACACCTTGCCGGGACAGAGTTCGATGCCAGGTTAAGTTCGGATCCAGTATCAATCATAGCTGTAAAGTCAATACCGTTGATCGTAAGGTGAAATGTACCCGTAGTCATCGCATAGTATCTGCTTTCTGGTATGGAGTCTAGCGCGCTCCCATACCGCCTCAAGAACTCGGGGAGATGTTCGCAGTCATGGCAATATAAGTGACGATCGCTGCCCATGTCCCCACCGGTTGACTCATAGTTTGTCTCCAACGTCTGTACCTGCTCATAATCCACAGTCTCTTGGTCAAAATATCCATCGTAGAAGTACTCAGCTAGCTTGTTCGTATATTCTCTTTTTGTTCGTGCTGCTTCTCCAACTAGTTTCTGCAAGGCCGGACTGTTGCCCACTACTTGGTACAATGGTAGCGTAACGTCGAGGTTCATAATATGCTTGAGGACCGCCTTTGGGTCTGCCATATCCTGTATATTGGAAGTATAATGATATTGTGGACCTGTAGACGACTTATCTTTTTTCGTAGCATCCTTCATTTGAACGTCGTCCTTCTGGTTCATATTAGCTGGCCTCGACGCTTTCCATCCATCCTCCCGATTAATGGGGTTGACTGGTGGAGGAATATTCGTCTTAGTTGAAGTCGCCGGCTTCGGCGCCGGTATATTCTTTGGCAATGTAGGGTTCATCCTGGGCACTGTTGGAACGTTAGCCACACCTGGTACGTGTTCTCTACCTTTTCCTTTGTCTTCCGGTCGTCTCAGAGGGTCAAACCTCACACCTGTATCTTTTCCAGATCGGAGGGAAGGGTGCGCACTATGGAAATCATCAGGATTCAATGAAGAGATTGCAAACACATTGCCTTTCAAGGCATCTCTCGGTCCTAGGGAGATCCCCATTGTATTTGTACTCGCCGATGCTACAGGTGGGTTTGCTTGGCTCGTCGAAGTAGAGTCCTGTTGATCATGTAGCCTTATCCAGTCAGCCACGCCTCCCGTAAAGCCTCTAGGTGTAACAGGTAAGTCTCTTCCATCTGGTAGAACGTACCTGTCTCTCGCCGCATCGTAGGAAATCCGTTGTTCGTTAATCAAGGCCTTGGTTTGAGGACACCATCTAGGATGTAACATGTGAGTATCGAACTTACCACACATAAAACAACGCTTCGGGTAGGCTGAATACTGTGCTCGTTGCCCTGGCGGTCCTTGTGACTGTTGATTCTCTGGGTATGCGGCTTGATGATTGAACTGTGGTTGGATGTGTTCAGGCGCTCCGTTCGATCCTGTCATGTTAGCTAGCAAGGACATCAATTGTGCTTGGTTTAACGAGAGTCCTTCAAGCTGTTTCGTTAGCGCTTCAATATCCATACTAGAAGAATTCGAGGGCCTAGCCACGGGTATTTCCACGGCCGTTGGCTTCATCTTGGCGTCTATGCGGTCGCCATTCTCGTCAAACTTAACCTTGCGTGTCTCTCTCTCCTTTTCAGTCCTCCAATCCTCGTAAATGAGGCTCTCGGTGTCGAATCGTCGTCCTAAAATCTCCACAGATTCTGCAATAGATGGGGGATTAGTCTTCTTACGGTTGGTAGTCGGCACCTGGTTCATAAACCACTCCTTCATGGAGGAGGGAATACCGCTGACAAAATAGAACTCTTGAAGCTGTTTCGTGATCTTCGCCTTCTTAACGAGAGGTGCAGCTAGTCTGATAAAATCTCTGTGGTAAGTCTCCACCTCGAGCGCAGTGGTAAATGAAGACTTAGCAGATGATTTACGACAAAAATCCTTCAACGATTCTTCTGTTGCTTCAGTATCTTCATCCTCGGCCTTGTAGAGTTGGAGGAGGCGTGCTTCAGCTACGCTCCATGTCTTGTTTACCAGTTCGACGTCGAATTCCGGTACGTAGCGAATAACTTCTTTGACCTCGTCAGTAGAATACCTATATATGTAATCGACCAAGTCGTCCTCGTCCGTCAAGCCCGCATTGGCACCGTGTTGTCGAATAAGACTCAGGAAGTCTCTAGTGAATCTCCCTTTAAATCTTGGAGCGTTAGCGGTACCCGGAATGGGCATTGGTACATGCAACGTGGTGTATTGCGGTATGGTATTCATCGTGAGCACAGGATTCGTGGTTGAGGTCGGATTCGTGTTCAGCGCAGGATTTGTGATTGGAGTAGGGTTCGTCATCGTTGTCCGAATCAGTCAGGGGGGTATCAATGACAATGTATCTCTCTAGAATAGTCAGTAATTTCGGCACGGAAATTCCACTCAGCTTGACTGCAAGTAGCCTCTCTTTATGCCCCCTCGCGGTGGGCTCCACTGTCGCAGTAAACGTCGGGCTGACGTCAAATGCTTGATAGCGAGTAGGCGAGGGCGTGGGAGTCGTCGCTTGTGGTGAGTAATACTTCGTAGGAATATAGGAATGTAACTAGAGAAAAGAATATCAGTGAGTTCAATTGATTTAACCTCGATGCTCGTGCTCGTTTTGCTCAGTTGTTGCTCGCTCGTGATGACACAGAAGGTAAGGTTTTATTCCCCTTTACTTCGACTTTATACATCGCACAGGGGGTAGTCGCACGCGTGCTCTTGCGTCGCCAGGGCCCCAGCCAGTCAAAAATTGTCAAAGAAGGAGAAGATCGAACAAAAAGGAGTAGAAAAATCCATAGCTAGACTCGTCGGAAGGGCTAGAACATCTCGGGATAGGCACAAGCACGTATAGGGAGAGTAATGCTGTCGCCCTCAGCATCAGTGAATGGGTCGCCACTCCGTCACTGCTCAATCCCCGTTGCCGTCCGAAGATACCCCTGCCTTTCCTCTGAGTCTCGCATCCGGTGTGTACGGGATAGTGTAGGGATTGTATGAATGAAAATTGTCTGTTATATGAAGAAAATTAAGCAAAGAAGAAAAAGGGAAATCGTACCCATCCTCTCTCCAATGAACCCCTCCTTCCAACTAGTCACTAGGGTACTACGAGCCCCTCGGAGAAATTCTGTGACATCGTGTCGATCCTCGAACGTCGGCCAGATTTGGTAAGGACTGTTGAATTTTGTAGCGTCTTGAACGATAAACCGGGGGAGACTACGAAGAGAGAGTAAGGGTGTAGAGAACGAAGTAGATGAAAGAATAAGAAATGGGTGTAAGCGGCTGGAACATCAGTGACGTGTATTCCACGTGACGTCCAGCGCGCACTACCACAACGCGCAAATTGCCATCGTTGTCCCACCATCAATGTCACGTTCCAGAGCCAAATCTTAGCTCGACTCGTCGTCTCCCATCTTTCATCTTTCCATTTCTACCTCCGAATCTACACATTTGAGTCGGACCACAAAGTCTGGTATGTCATTATGTGCTATGAGCTTCGACTTGTAATATTTACAAGAACTCACCATCGGAGCCTTACAAAGGTATTGACTTCTATCGTTCGAATTCCAAAGCAGCAATTCTTGATGAGGGTATGGATTTTTCAAAAAGAAAAAACGTCTATCGTCTAACCGGTGGGCTCATAGAGGCTATCTCTGTTTCGAAATGCGCGGTGCCTCAGACACCAATGCTTCCACTATGGCATCCAGGGAAAAACTTGCCTTAACCAGCGGTATGTGAATGTCATTTCGACCATTCAACAATTGACGATGACTGTAGCCTCCGGTTCCATTTTCAAGCGATGTAGTGGATTGGGCCTTGGCGCCCCTCCTATGAAAAGTAGAGACAGTAGTCGCGATGATTTAGACGCATCCCCTCGTTGGGACGAGGACAACGCTATACTAGACATGCCTTCCACTCCTTCTGCTCCTCGGCGAATTTCTCCCATGGCAGCCGAGCCAAAACGACACCCTCGTAAACAACCAGCTGGCCTAGGCCTTGGGCTTCCTCCATCCATTTCCTTCCGCACCACATCACGCTTAGTATCGTCACTCTGGAGCCGCTGGGAATAGCCATGCTTACATCCTCATTATCCATCTCCTCTGAGCTCTGTCGTCTCACTTCCCAACCCCCTTCGAAATTACCACCTCGCCAGCCTCATCCTCAACCTCGTCTACGCACTCGCACTCGTCTCTTTTCACCTGAGGCTACTCTATATTATTCCTGGGTCGTTAACCAGCTCCCTCTTTCAAGGACATCAACGTGCCATTGCGAAGGATGCGGGTGGTGAGGGCATGGTCAGGCCATTTGGGCGTACGTTGTTTTAAGAGAGAAGAAACCGAGAAACCGTTAATCAGAATGCTCGACTCTGAAAAGACGAATAAAAATTAAGAAATATCTTCAGCGAGGCAGTAACGACATCAGTATACCTCGTGTGGGGGGAGGGCTCAAGCTTCTTCTACGAGGGTACGATAGCTTGGAACGAATGATCAAAACACATTGTCTGCAAAATAATTCTGATACTTCTGCGATATACTGCTGCATACACACTACAATGTTTATCAATGATCATGATCTTTTCTTAGTTCCAAATTTTCTTCTTCAAGCGCCTGCGGCCCATCTCCATGGGCTTGCAGCACCACCTTGCTGCTGTGAGATTTCTTCATATTCTCGAGCGCGGGTGTTGGAGGGGTCAAGATTATGGTTACCACCACCTATCGGCGCTTGACATTCAGGACTAAAACAGTGTTAGTAAAGACAACAAATGCTCCAATTGGCAAACTGACCATCGACTAGCCTCCATTGCTCCGCCGCACTGAAAAGATGATTCAGCTTTTTGGGTATGAATATTTTGGACAATGTTCATACCTCTGTGATAACGAAAGTGTGACCATTCACGCAGTTGTAAAAATGACCTCGATGCGAAAATCCCAAGGCTTTCACGATGTCCTGTTTCTCTTGTAGGGACACCGGTTGATAGACACCATCGTTTATGATATGATCTTCTAGTTTCCCGTATTCTGCGAAGCAGCGCTCGATTTTTGCACCACAATTCCCGTGGAACCATCGACGATCTTCATTGATCTCGGATAGATTATTCGACGCTGGGCGGCTGGTGAAGTATGACCGTTCTAGCTCTCGCAAACGGCTCTTCAGCTTCTTCTTGTCAGCTTGAACCTCTGCTACCAAGCCATCCCGAGTCTCTGCTAATGCGCCACCTTTGAATGCATTTCTACGTTTCTCCAATATCGTAAAACGGAACTGTTCGAATTCTGAACACAGCATTAGGCTGGCAGAACGAGCGGCTAGGCGTGACGAAGAAGTCGCGTGAGAGATAGCAATAGCTTTCTGACAGTCGGCGATGCAAGATTGATAGATGAACAAGGTGAATGAATACCAGACATTGCGATGATGATGAGCTTCAGGTTCGTTGGAAGTCACTGAAAGTCCCTCAAAACGAGAACGAGCAATGCTTCCCAACATGAGCCTCAACTCGACGGACAATATGAATGCCTCCAAGAGGTAGCGACGATCAGCCTTAGGAGGAGGTTGTCCAATCTTCCGATCAACGTTGCGCATTGCAATGTGTTCGGGGGAGACACGTCGTATTTCCGGTGGCGGGTCGGCAGCAATGTGTTCAATCTCCAAGCGGTAGAGAGTAGAAAGAGCTGACTGGTAAGCGCGGACATGTGCGGACCGCATCTTCGTAATGCCGGCTACCCTTTTGTAGACTCTATGAAGATCCACAACAATGTTCATCCACGCCCTGGCCTCGGAGCTGGACAAACCATGACGAGTAACCATGAACCTAGCGGTGAACATGTCATGATTTAAGACTTCGTCTGGTTTCTCCGTCAGAAAACCTTTCCGGGTTTCGACGAGGTCCTCAAAGCCATCAGCAGGATGGCATTCGAAATTCGGCGCAGCTTCAAGATTCTTAGCCCGAGCTTCTAGTTCTACTAGACCGCTGCTAAGGGTCTCAAGAGATGGAACGATCTCGGCAAGACGTTCAGACATCATACTGGCCACATTCTGTTCTAAAATGTCGAGATTCGCTCGCTTGAGGACCCTTCCGTAGCGCCGAGCCGTAATAGGTGCCCGGCAAGTTGGACAGGTCGGCGGTCGTTGAAATTCAGTAGGAGGGGCCTTCATTCCGATGTAGGACCCCATTTCGTCGACCTCGTAATAGTCCGCCATTTGACAATGGCCATCTAACGTCTCCACTGTGAAGATATGTCGGCAATCTAGAGTAATCAGCTTTTCGCTGATATCCTCCGATCCAACAGGAATATCAGCCAGTGTCCGTTGCATGACAAAATCAACAATGTCCGTTTTGGCTTCATCGGAGAGACATTCGATGCACTTCTGTTGAAAGCACGGTTCACCACATACTGGAATGGTGCTTAATTTGCTTGAGAACGATACACCAAGACGACTTACCAGAAGGGCAGACATGGCCGCATTGAAGAATGGTGCGACATGGTTCATCACAGGGTAAACGTGCACATATCTGAGTCAAAGTCGACGTCAATAAAAATGAAAAAGGAATAAAATGAGACGGCTCGCCGATCCACAGAGAACTGGACAGGATAAATGTGGACAGATCCAATCACATGGTTCAGCACAAGGTGGACAGTCCTCGGAGCATGGTTTGGGACACTTGTGATGAGAACAACGTTGGCGACATGCCCGCTTACATGAGGTATTGCACTCATGGTCTTGAGAACACTCGAGACCACATTGATGTTGACAGAATAAGAGGCGCTCGCATTTGTGTGACTTGTGTAAAGCGCGCTTGATTCTTAAGTTGATATCTTCCTTGATACCCCGAGCATCCAGATTAACTTTCGTGCAGTCCCCACAAGGCGTCTTGCACGTCTTTCCGCAGCACGACATACTTCCCCCACAAGCCCTGAGGCATCTGTGCCTCCTAGGATCGTCAGAACAGCGCATTTTTGCCTCATGCCCACAAAGCGACAACCGTTTTGTGACCTCTGCATGGCAGAAAACTGAAGATAGGGTTTCCGCTTGATGACTGGAGAGAACAACTTCATGTCAGCCAAGGGTCAACATCAGAGTTGATCATCGTACCATGAAATTGGTGCTTCGTGGCCGCAAGGCAGTACAACGTTGGAGAGTGGAAATTCACAGGGCCCACATTCGTCGGAGCATCTCTTCGGGCATGGGTGCATACGAGGACATGGGGTTCGGAGACACGGCATATCACAGCACATGCTGCGATGCTTATCAAGATCGAGATGACACTAATGAAATGATAAACTTGAGTTTCGATGGTACATAGAATAGTCAGATACCATTGAAGGACAATTGTGGCCACAGTCCATACGGTAATCGCAAGGCAAACAGCAGCCACCTAGAAGGAGTTTTGTTAATTCCGATAGTTAAAGTCATTGGTCTGTAGCTGCTCGCCTTCGGGTGCTACAACACTGAGTTGATTCGGTGCGTTGATTATATTCGTCTGATCTGGGTGGCGAGGGCATATTACTGGAAAGCCATATCCGATCTGGTCTCGCTGTTCCATTTCATCTATGATAGTCTTCCAGGTCGGATTTTGACGAAGGTTGGAAGCGTTTCCCAGAATATACAATCCATGCTGAGCACGCGACAGAGCTACATTGATTCGATTGGAAGACTAGAAGTATAGTACGTCACTGGACCAGGTGAATGCACGAAAACGTCTACATTACCTTCAGAAAGCCGATTGACTCATCGCTATCGAAATTTCCAGAGTTTCTGACGAGAGAAACGATAACTATTTTTGCTTCCTCGCCCTGGAAAATATCCACTGTGCCTAGACGAACCTAGGAAGCGTCATCACCAATAGAACGACGAAAACAAGGGAAGTCATACATGCTTGGACACTGCAACCTGCTCTACATACCCTTCATCATCCATTCCCTCTCTGACTAGCTGATCCTGATCACGTTCATCGACAGAAACGGCAACTTTGAGGGAATTCAGGGCAGTTCTCAGTTCTCGTAACTGGCCCAGATATGCGCAAAGAACGGCAATATCGCCAGGTGCGTTATAAGCCTCCTGCTTCAAAAAGTACACGACAAGATCAACAATCATTTTAACCTGGTCTTTGTTCAAGTATCCTTTCCTTCCTAAAAGCAGAGGCTAACTTACTTCGAACGTATTCACTTTGGACACCGAGCCCTCATCTGCAGCTTTCTCCCGGTTCGTGTGCGTGAAAAAGAAAAGGTCCTTTTGCATCCCTTGAACCGGCAGATATTTCTTGACGAGGTCGTGATCCTCCAAGTAAGGATATAAAATCGTTCTAGTGGAGACATAAATGACAAGTTTTCAAAAAAGTAGCCCGAGAGAGAGATAACAAACCGGATATTATGAGAAATGCTAGGACGCATTCTCCGCTGAACATTGATCTGGGACATTGGAAACCGACCATCCGCCAGTCGTTCCATCAACGAACGATCAAATTTGTAGAATTCACGTCCTCGCTCACTATCCATTGAGAGAGCTGAAAAATAATAAATGAATGAAGGTAAGACGAAGTCTGGACATCCGACTAACAAAAATTGGCCAAGGTGGGTCGAAGTTGCTGAGGATCCCCTATACAAATAAGATGTTGCACTTGGAAATGATTAATGCCCGACTCAAGAGAATATATTACCACCGTTCACTCACCAGATGGCACAAGAGAAGACAGGATATGGGCCTCAAGGACTTGTCCTGCCTCTTCGACCATCAAAACTTTGGGCGCCACGGTCTGATGCGAATACTAAGAAAATGATAAACAGAGGGTTAAGCGTACTTACCGTCAAAAGCGAGGTGAGTTTAGCAGCACCATTAGTGGTGCACCCGATGAGATCTATTCGAGATAGCAATTGACGTCGACTCTGTGATTCATTAGTTGAGTGAATGCACCAAGCTCAGGATCTACCACTAACCTCGTCCCTAGCATCATTGAACCGCTTACAAGCGGCTTCATACTCTTCCCGACGTTCATCGTAATCTTGTCTGTGTTTGTTATATGCAAAGGTCCTCATTTCTTGTTCCCAGAATGCGGCCAGTGTTTGTCGCTCTCCAACAGACATGCTCCAGATGGCATCGACAACCAGAAGCTCATCGATTGGTCTGGAAGTGGTTGCAGTAGGCGGAACCTTGCCCTCTGGGTATCCCAACGGTACGAAGAAGTTGTTCATGCGTGTCAAATAATCCTGCTGGAGCTTCGCCGCAAGGATCAGTTCCTGCTTCTGCTTCTGCTGCTGCTGTTTCCCCTTCTTCCCTTTAGAAGACCGCACGGTACTCTGTGGGGGCTGTGGGGGCTGTAGGAACGAGATATCCTGCCCCGTTTTCCAAAAAGAATATATAGTATTGGGGATGTCAACATCACGGCCTTTCTTCTTTGGGTTCGTGACGGTCGTCCATTGCCCTTCTGCTTTGATATCCTGGTGAAGATCTTCCATCAGTTTGTCTATCCAGAAAGGTGGGCTCATGAACGAGTCAAGATGATCGGGGAAGGTTTCTTGCAGATAATTGGTAACGGTTTCCCAAGTATGTGCAGGCGTCTGGATATGGCGTAAGATTGTCCTCATCTCGTCCTCCAGTCGTCCCATGGAAAAACGCTCTTTGCGCACAATCTGATCCAGCGGTGAAGATGCTCCATCCTTCATCCTCTCTAACTTGTCCAAGGTATACTCATTGATACGTTCGTCCGAGGACCGGGATCCCAGCCTAACAAGGTTCGTCGTGATTTTGTCGTCTAACAGGGATAACAGCATATGATCGAGTGCATGATTTGTGAAAGCGATCATCACAATAGGCTTGACCTTGTTGGCGAATAAGACCCGAAGCAGCTCTTTTCCGGTAAAACTCTATATTTGCTCTTAGAACGCACGTCACATCCAAAAATCAACACTACTACACACCTTTCCGGTACCCGGAGGTCTAGAATACCAAGACCTTATTAACATCATTCAAAACCTCGATGATAGCAAGAACATACCCTTGAATTAGAGCGATCTCCTGTGTCAAAGCATCGACCACAGCGTCACATTGACTAGGATCTAAAAGACTTGACGACTTCAGCTGCAGTCGGGCCCTTCGGATTGATAGGGGGTCATTTGTATTCAATGGATGGATATACTCTCTAACTCTATCTTTCGATAGGCACTCTAGGTCATATCGGAAAGAAGGGTTCTGGCTGTACTTTGGAGGGGATACTCTGGGAGGTGTCGTAGTGGTACCACAGATATAATTGGAAAATGGGATAGAAGTAGGTTCCACGGAACGCAACTTCTCCAAAAAGGGCCTGATAGACTCGAACATGACGCCGTTATCGACCAAAAACGCGAACCGATGCTCATCAACAGTAATCTTGTCCTGTCGCAAAGCGCCGAGTTCCACGTCAGGGTCGAAAAATTTGACGCGTACTTCGATGCGGCTCTCATGGACCTTCGATGACTCGGCGATGTCATCCGTCGAAGAAGAAACACTTCCAACATAAATCTTTAGACGACGTGAATGTGCGACGACTAAAACAACAAGACTGCCGGCGCTGAGACGTCGTGAGCCGGCACGCTCCCAGAATTCTTTTCTGACCTTGGGATCAGAGTGTCGGGCACGGTCTGAGGGGGCCGTATCAACAACAAGGCCAACTGTGAAGCCACGTCGCTCTGCTTGGAGAGGGGAGTATTCAGCATTTGTATAGACATGGAACATAGTTGAGTTATATCCAGAGGTCCGATATTGGCCTCCATTTTTCTTGAGCAACACTTCCAATTGGATGGGCTGTGCTGCTCGTCTCGAAGCTGGTGCCTGCATAGCATCGAAGTCAAGTTGGATAGCAGATATTGACGCGCGGATGGGAGCACTATAACATGTGTATCTCAGTATTTATCGTGATAACATTATATGACTGGCTTACACGAGCTCCTCACGCAAGAGACGGAACTGAATATCCAGATGCCGCTCCATTGAATTTGGAGCCAAATGATGTGGGGCGTCCGGAAGGTTCACAGGGATGTATGGAGGGCTAGCAGAGATCATCTCGTCGTGGGTAGGGACAATATATATGTCGGCTATGTCGCGGTGATCATTGCTGTGGCGGGGTCCAAGAGGACGAAGGACTCCAGGACCGTCATAGGTCTGAATAAGACGAGCCTGTAATGCTTCATACCGATGTTCTTCTCGTAGACCTTGTGGCTGCGCTGGTCTTCGCTTGCTTTCCACGTTCGCACGCTCTCGTCTTACTATTGCGTTGAGTCTACTGATAGGCTCTTTGATTTGTTCCAAGGTCAACCGCTGCACGGTTGGGTCAATGGAATCATCAAAGTTCGACGTTGCTATTAGCATCGCCCATTTATCGTACCACCGAGCAAGGTTGTCAACGAATATGGTGATACCTGGATGGTTATTGATTGCATGTTTGAAACGTTGAAAATATCTGAGTTGAAGTTAGTACGACAATAGCTGAAAATGGGCAGAAACTCTTACTGCGTGAGCAGGGTAGTGATCGTTCCGAAAACGACTACTCCCGAAAGGCTGCTTTGCCGCATGGCAGGAAGGGCTGGTGTAGGATCTTTCCAAGATTGATTCTGAATCATATCCTCCATGCATGAAGATACGACGTCGAGCATATTATCGAGTCCACTATCCAAGGCGCTGTACAAGGCGCTAAAGAACGTCAGCTTCCTAAAGACTACACACTTATTTGAGACGGCATACTGGATGTTATGATGGAGATTGGTTTTGAGGATGAGGTCTGACCCAAAGAACTGTGGTCTTAGTGAGATATGTGGCAGAAGGCAGGGAGATAACAGTTACTTGAAGTAGCGGGAAGTACCCGATTTGAAACGAAAGAATCGTGAAGCCTGTACCGGCACGGCAAGCAATGGGGGCATATTGCAAGATCTCGCGGATGCGAGCGAGGACATGGTGCTAGATGACGTGATAAGAACATGAGGAGGTAAAAGAAGTACAGAACGTTACCTTCAGATCGACTATCATTTCAAGGAATGACTGCGCGCTGACCGTATCCTGTGAAAGCGTCTGGTTTGAAGAAGCGCTTGTGTTATGTAAAGAGCATACCCATTGTGGATTCCGGCGATCAACGCTGGCTAGAATCTGAACGAACTGAATGACTCGATCCGGACTTGTGAACTGGAACGTTGGGGTGTTGAATGACTTGAGCATGTTATGCGCCTCTGTAGGGCCCATTGTATGCAACTTGTCTAAGGAAATGCTATTAATTCCTGCCAGTCCTTCGGTTGTCAGGAAGTCGAGGGTGTCAGTTTCCTGGGATGTCGCCCCTAGAGGCGACTCTGCAGTGCCAGCATTCTGAAACTGCGGTTGACGAACATGACGGAAAATACAGTCGAATCCTCGTCGACATTCTCCTGAGGTCCAAAAGAACTCGCAATTGCCTCGACCAGCTGTGATTCCGCCAGACCTGCCTGGCGATCTGGGCGAAGGCGACGGAGGTGACGACGACGACGGTACTGGACTCCCTGATCGTTCATGAAGAAACTTGCAATTCTGAAAGTGGCACCCCCTAGGAGTGTTGAACATCCGACAGGTTTGCCTGCCACGTCTGTTGGACATGTTAGATAGGTATGGGAAGAAGGAAGATCTTGAGGCATCGATGGGCGTCTATTGGTGCTTGTTACTAAGATGGCACCTGATCACAACAAAGCCATGCCTAGCCACGTCCTGAAGAAGTTATTTAGCGAGCCATTAAATTTACATAACCAAAATCATGTCGGTATTGGGTAAACTAACCTTAGATGAAAGTTTACCTACCTTATAATTAAAGGCCCGCGCCTACTGATCGACGGTGCTGTCAGAACAACTGCCGTATAATGTTCCTGTAGAGTCAACACGCGACCGAAAAGTATGGATACAATTTGACTCATCTTGAAAACACAGAAGATACAAGCAACTGTCGGGACGTACTTGTTAAAAATTCGCGGGATTCTATCAATAACACCGGGCCGCGATGGTAATGCCTCCTAAGTCTTCTCTGAGTTGTTTGCTCTGACTTCACCGAATTTCAAAATCGCAGATAATTTGACGTCCACATTCACTTACAAGACTTATTGACAGCTTCTGTGCAATCCATCCTCCTGTTTTTCCATTCTCGGCACTGAGCCGAGATATGCTGAATCGCGTTCGAATCTGAAAATCCCAAGCTGTTGAAGTGGCAAGTGCCTTCTCTCCGTAACGCTCAATGCAGACTCAACATCATTTTTACAAAATTGCAGTAGATCAAGCCTTGACACTTCTATCTTGATTGATAAAATTGAGAAATGGAAAACGGTGTAAATTTCCAAGAAAGGGTACACATGGAGGCTTTATTGGCAACTAGTCTTTATTTGCGTGTCTGCTGACTGCGATAGAAGAAGCGTATGTCCTGTTCTTGAATTCGCATGCGACGGAAATCAGCATTGGCCATACTATCGGACTTCAGTCTTGAAGGTGTGACGCAAAGAATTCAGCTAGATTTGCACTCGTCAATCTTGAGGCTCATCATAAGGGATCGCACAACTCACACAAAGACAGTGCCGAACGCTTGTACGTTCGTTCAAGTGTCGTATAATTGACATGTTGAATGCCGAATCTATGCCCATGCTAAGTTAAGAAATCATCTGAACTCTGAAGAAAGAGCACGCACCTGACGGAGGTTCCACTTGCCCACTCTGCATTATCAATCATTGCTAAAACGAGTCAGCAGCGAATTTTGATGTTCGATTTTACAAGAACGAACCCCAAGCGAAGGCACCCTGTACCGGAACGCCGTCTTCGTGTATGGATAGCAACATCTCACCGAGATACGTAAGAAAATAGTCTGGACACAACACATGAATCTTCAATAAACTGAGAATAAAATTCCAGGCGCACTCGTTCGGTCCACATCCTCCTTTATTTGTGACAGGTCCGTTTTCTCGTTTTCGTTAGGCTCCGCGAAGCCAAACTCGGAAACATACTGTCCACTAGTGGGTCAGCAATAGCCATTAAAATATGAAGCCCTCACACCGACCAATTTATTGCTCGGCCATCGGGAATGGATGTCCTTCAGTAATGTACGAATGGCTACCGGTGTTGCTTGGAGCCAGGCGGCTAGTGGGTCAGCAGCAGGACCAACAGCCCAGCCGTATTTCGAGTCGAAAAGTACTGGTTCGTTGCACACGGGCCACAAAGGGTCGGAGGTGTTTGCTACGCATGCGTCGATTCCTTCGTCCGGAGCCTTTACCCATTGAGAGCGATAGGAATCGATGGCGAAGAAATCCGCGGAGCCGAGGATGTCCTTCTTTTCTTGGTCTGTGAAACGCGGGAGATACTCAGCTGGGAGGGTTTCCTTGACAATCTCGGGCCAATCGCCTGTCGTGTATACGGGGTTTGAGAAGATGCCTATTTGGAACGCTGCATGACGTTCTACTGCCAGGGCATCTTCAGT
Source organism: Armillaria fumosa (assembly GCA_030407015.1). Lineage (NCBI taxonomy): Eukaryota > Fungi > Basidiomycota > Agaricomycetes > Agaricales > Physalacriaceae > Armillaria > Armillaria fumosa. The sequence continues at coordinate 149,985 of JAUDYM010000010.1, forward strand.
AGAGTTGCCTCTCCATGGCGTACCTCTGGAGACTGTTCAGGTTGCGCATATTCAAGGAGGATTGAAGGACAATTTACACATAATCATCGTTTTTAAAGGCAATCTCTCCCGATATGTTCATTTCGCGAAATGCTAGGGAAGAAGAGATTAGTAAAAAGTGGTTTATCGTAGTACGCCAACAGACCCTTGACGGTTCCTGCATGAGCCTTCACTACGATAAAGAATCAGAATGGAGGATAGGAGAGCGAAATCTTACATACATAGATTATATGTGCATCGATAAGGAGCTGTAGATGAGTTTACACCAGGTGCGAGGGTGGCATCTATTCTCAACCGTAAGCTTGCAGAGATAACTCTTGGTATACGGAATTTTTACTGAAAGGATAAGATGCAATTTGACCACAGTAAACGCGGGGTTCATTGAAAGTATACCTGAAGCAGTTGAGCATATTGCAGCTTCAAGAAATCACGGATACCGACCAAGTTTTAACACGGCCGTTATATGCTTTGAATACGGTCTTGGCATAGCTGAAAATTATATAAGCACAGAGTCCGTCGCATCCTTCTTGCGCTCACTTTACAAAGTCGTCGACAATTTGTGGCGATGTGAAAGCCCCGTAGAAAGCCTGAAGGGCGAGAGGTGTATCCCAATGAACTGTTTCAGAAGTATTCAATATGGACGCACGACTAGGACAAGGAAAATCTTACACAATGTTACAACAGGCTCCACATTGTGAGCCCAGTGGTAATCAATGACTGCAGCGAAAACGATCAGTGGTAGTCGCGATACCTGTATGAGACGATACCATCAGAATAGTGATCAAGACCAGCGGTGTTAACGGGAGAATCGGCGGCGCCAAACGGGTAGATCCTCGCCCATGAGATACTACGGTGCATTGTTCAGAGAAGCGTCGCGTCAGCCGGAGTTCACCACATACGAGAAAGAATGCGCAGTGACACCAAGAGCAGCGGAGCGCTGAACATCTTCTTTGTACAAGAAGTATTGGAGATCGACAACGTCACCTACAATAAATCTCAGTTTGATGTTTGACATCATTCTCACGCTACGCATACTTACCAGTCGTGTTATCGGATACACCATTTGGTTGTCTGGAAGCCCAGTCCCACATAGTTGGACCCTTTCCCTCATTCTTCGTGGCGCCCTCGACTTGGTACGCCGCAGTGTCGAGTCCGAATATGAACCCTTTCGGGAATTTCAAGCCGGGTAAGACATCTTTCGGCGAAGGGGCATAGAAAGATGGATATAAAGGTGGAGGAGGGGGCGGTAAGGTGACCGCTGCGCTGGGAACACGGGTAGTAGTGAATGGAGGTGGCTCGACCGGTCCGATCTGCAGATCAGTGTTAGTAATGTCAAGTTCTGGGACAATCAGCGAGACCGACAAACAATCTCCCAGAGTTGTTCCAGTCCTTCCGGTGTGTAATCGCGAAGAATCGATCCGATTGGAGGAAAGCTGGCGGTGGCAGTTGGGATACTTGTGGGACCCAGTGTACTGATAGCGGTTGGTATCACCGAAGAGCTTATTGTGGTAGATGCTGCAAGCGCAACAGAAATTCCATCCCACCTATTGATGAGGGCGAACGAGAGTAACAGTATCTGGCCGAGCATCTTGGGGACCTGGGGTAAGAAAATCGAACTTCTGTAATGGCCGTAGAGCTATGGAGCTGTATATAACCATTTCTCGAGAGAAGAATCTTTGCAGAGTCATATGTTTGCTTTTCCTTGGCTACCCGGTCATGAGAAATTCATCGAACGCAGATGACTTGCAAAACGGTCCGATCTTAGGAAAGAGAAGCTTGCGACACCGGCTTTCGTTCATGGGGTAAATTCCTTGTCGATGTGTAGGCGTAGAACAACAAAACCACAACCGCAGGAGCGCTGTCAAAAAATTACACTTATGTTGAGCACGAGTACTTACTGACTCACTATATACACCAGACGATATTGCGAACCCAGCCAGCATACTATTTAAGTTCTTCACTCGAAACATTTCGATGGCATCATGCAGTCAGATGATACGCAAAAGATGATTACAGGTTGTGCGACTACACGCATCACGGAAGTTGGTGAGCGAGGGGTGAAATTTGAATTTGAATTTCAGTCTGGCACTTGGGACCCTAATCTCAATACGGTCACATGGTTGGGACGCTGACCAAGACACGCGCTCGCGTTTAATTTCAGCTGTCATTCCCGTCCTTTGCCTTCTTACCACCACCTACGGCCGGCTCGTAGTGTTTTTCTTCATTTTGCTTTCATATATCTGCGTATATCTATATCCATATTCCTCCCATCTCTCGCCATGCCTGCTTGCAATCCTGTCGTTTCTTCTATAAGGTCAACCATAGGGGTTAGTCACCTTTGTTCACCTTTCATGCAATGCCCTAATTAATGCTTTCTGCTAGTCACTCTTTACTTCCAGGGCAACTATCTGCTTGGGCATCATGCTACCCTTCCACTTTTCTCCTCAAGAGGAGAGGCAAGTCGCCGTCGTTGCCCCACCAACCATGTCACCCACCAGAGTCAAATGCTGTCTCAGCTCGTCTTCTCCCACCTATCATCCTTCCATCTCTCCACCCGATTCTATGTACCTTCCAAAGTCAAGTATGTTATCATGTACTATGAACTCCGACTTGTAAACTTAACAAGAGTTCGCCAACAGAGCCTTACAAAGGTAATGACTTGGACCGTTCGAATTCCGAAACAAGCATTCTTGATGAAGGTATGCATTCTTCAATAAATCATCTATTGTCTAACTGACGGGCTCATAGCGGCTGTCTCTGCTTCGAAATACCGCCGTGCCTCAGACCCCGATGTTTTCTCGACGACATCTAGAGAAAAGCATGCATTTTCCATTAGCGGTATGCGGGTGCATTTCGACGATTTAACAATGTTGATGATGATTGTAGCTTCCTGTTCCATTGTCAAGCGATATAATGGATTGGGCCTGGGCGCCCCTTCTACGAGAAGTAGAGACAGCACTCCCGATGATTCAGGCGCATCCCCTCGTTGGGACGAGGACAACGCCATCTGCGCACGCCATTCACTTCTCACTCTCAGCGAATTTCTCCCATGGCATCCGAGTCAAAACGATACCCTCGTAAACAGCCAGCTGGTTTAGGCCTCGGGCTTCCTCCACCCATTTCCTTCCGCACCACATCACCCTCAGTATCATCACCATCGACATCTTTGGAGCCGCTGGGAATAGGCATGCTTACATCCTCGTTATCCATCTCCTCGGACCTCTGTCGCCTCACTTCCCAACCCCCTTCGAAATTACCACCTCGCCAGACTCAGCCTCAACCTCGTCTACGCGCTCGCACTCGCCTCTTTTCATCAAAAATACCCCACCTCACCGTTTCTCAATTCACCAAGAGGCTACTCTATACTATTCCGGACTCGTCAACTAGCTCCCTATTTCAGAAACATCGACGCGCCATTGCGAAGGATGCGGGCAGTGAGGGCATGGTCAGACCATTTGGGCGTACGCTGTTTTAAGAAAGAAGCTGTTGATCACCATGCTCGACTCCAAAAAGACGAATAAAATTAAGATATATCTATTTACAAGGACTACTACGATGGACTTATTTAGACGTTACATATCACTTCCTTTTACTTCCTTTTTTCTATCTCTTCTCGGTTATTACTATAGTTCAACAAGTGATACTAGTAGTACGAAATTTCCTCCAATCTGGAGATGAGAATTGAACGGACAATCCCTGCGTATACTGGCTACTAGCATTGCGGGTAATTATCTAGAGCGTCGCTTAGATCAAGACCATAACCTAAAGTCTGGCAACTTAGCGCTACACTGTTGCGGCTTGACGAAGGTCCAACGACATTTTCAGTATACTTTCAGGCAAAAACTATGAAACGTGAACGCCTATAATGGGAGGACAATGGGAGGACAAAGGAACGAGAATTTTAGGGTTTAATTTGAGCCCAAAGTGGAATGCCGGCGCCAAGCCGAGGAGACTGTCTGTGAAGGCCAAGCACGCGAATTTGGTCCGATCCGACACATTTCTCTCACCCATAATGGGACTCGAGGACAATGTCAAAAGCACCGCGAATAATGAGGGGCGCCCCATTGCACCTTACCCTCTTCCACCACCAGGATACGTCCTATACACCTACTGCACACTATCTGTTCTGTTCCCCACGAATTCCCCCCTAAAAACGCGTCCTTATGGCTTACTCTATGTCTGCATACGGTCAGTACTACTTCTCCTACAATATTATCGTCTATCTTTCTGACAATCTTCCAAGGCTTCGAAGCAAACTTCAATGAATTGTTGACCGATGCTGAAACCCCGTCTTCAGATGCCGCTACGCCCGTCTCTTCTTATCCATCCTCTCCAGCATCATCTCTCTCCACTCTGTCGGATGAACCTCACATCCCTCGTCCGTCGAACGCCTACATTATATTCCGATCGGAATTTGTAGCTCTTCACAAGGAAACTCTCTCGAAGACCCAACAAACGGCTAGCAAAATGGCAGGCGCGGCGTGGCGTCAGCTTCCGAAAGAAAGACAGGACCATTACAGACAGCTCGCGGACAAAAGGAAGAGGGAACATGCCCTTGCCTACCCTGGCTACAAGTTCAATCCCCGTCGATCTAGACGTGGCAAAAAAGCAGGTGGACGCAAGAAAACCAGCGCGCCGGTCGCGCCGGGTAGTATGGAGGCGCAGAGTTTCTACCATCCTTCTCCGAACTCGATCGCAGCCGTGCCTGAGGTTCTTCCGCCTCTTGACCCTACCTCTTTCTCCCTCAACTCATCGCATCGACTTTCTACGACAACCGTAAACGAGATTTCTCCTATTTTCGACACGAACCAGGCTATGTACCTGATGCAGAGCTCGTACCACCCTGCACCTCCTGCTGCGAGTCCTTTTGACTCGCCCGGGTTTCCTCAACTCAACGCCTTTTCTCCCGAGCCCACCGTAATGATGAATGAGAACGAAGGCCTCAACCAGTTCCTCACGATGCCTAATCCTAATGTGAGCTATAAGTCTACCTCGCATATACATTCTTACTCACACTCGTGTATAGCCTTCTTTCCTCGACTTATTTGAGGCGTATCCGGGTAACGCTTGTGAATTTGCGTCAAGTGCGTTGAACCTGCCAGAACCGACCACCTACAACAGTAAGGGATACCTTGTTGGTGCCACTCCCGAGGATTATCCTGAACCCTTCGATCTCTGGAAAGCCGAAGTGGTGCCCTATTCTAACCGATTGTACTAATTCTATTCGATAGTCTATTTAACGAAACGATATGCGACCTTCATATGTACAACGATCCTCTCATTATCATGTATTTTTATTACCTCATTACCCCGGAAATATGAAATATACCATTGTGACAACCTATGATACATAGGAAATCATATTGAGACCCACCTCGCAACCAGTACTATGGCTTCCACTGACGGTTTACGTCTACGGTTTCTGTCGTCTCGTCAAATAACTTGAGTACATTGTACTGTGCAGACACTGATACCATAATCCAGCCAATCATCAAGTTGGGATATTTAGAAATGTCTAACGTCCACCATGTGTTCGAGAGCATGATGAACGTATTGTACATAGTAGAACAAGTGGAAATAGGTATCTGCGGCGAAAGCCCTTGGCTCAAAAGGCATTCAGTTTTGAAGGTGAGATCCAAAAAATTCGGCTAGAATTCATGCTCGATGAGACAAGAAATACTGTAGTCGGTGTGCATACGCACACAAAGACATCGCCGATCGCTTGAATGTTCGTTCCAGTGTGGTGTAGTTGACATACTGTATCCCGAACCTGATTTCCGTTGTATAAATGTGGAACTGGAAAGCAGTGGGGCTTACCGAGCGGATAGCCCATCTGCCCACTCCGCATTGTCAATCATAGCTGTGAATAGTGAGTGTGTGGTATATAAACGTGTATCCATCGTGACCTCACCCCATGCAAAGGTGCCTTGGATAGGGACACCGTCTTCATGGATCGACAGCAGGATTTCGCCAAGATACGTGAGGAAGTAGTCTAGGAAATGAGTGAACCAACTATCCCGCTATGAAATTCTTCTCACATACTTGTTCGAGCGACGTCTTCGGTGATGCGATACATGTCAGTCCACTCACTTTCAAAAGGCTCCGCAAACCCAATTTCAGAGACGTACTTTCACACTAAAGTTAGTATGTCGGGTCGAAAAATTGAGTACGGAAGAGCTTACGAGTTTATTCGTCGGCCATCGTTTGTGAAGTTCCTGCAACTCTCCGCGGACATTTACTGGTGTTGCCTGGAGCCATGATGACAAGGGATCAGCAGAGGGACCTTCAGCCCAGCCATAGTCAGAGTCATAAAACACTGGGTCGTTGCAGACAGGCCAAAGTGGGTGCGAGGTATTGGCAACACAGGCGTCGATACCCTCGGGCGGGGCTCGTATGAACTGGGAACGGTAGCAATCGATGGCGTAGAAGTCTGCCGAACCCAAGATATCTTTCTTTTCGTCCTCGGTAAAGCGCGGGAGGTACTCCGGGGAGAGCGTATCGGTTAAAATCTCAGGCCAGTCACCGGTAGTGTATATTGGATCCGAAAAGACGCCTATCTGAAACGCTGCATGGCGTTCGACGGCGAGTGCATCTTCGGTAGAGTTACTTCGCCATGGAGTCCCTCTACAAGATTACACTCTAAACACCCGGTAATCGAATAAACGAGACAGATGCACTCACACGTAATCGTCGTTCTTGAGAGCAATTTCTCCGGATATGCCCATCTCTCGAAATGCTGCAACATATCTTATTAGGAACTCGCTATAGAGAGAAAGAGAGATAAGAACCTTTCACGGCCGCTGCGTGCGCTTTTACTATAAACAAGGTCTTTATTCGCAATGCAGAAACAACAGGTGGGCGAAACGTACACAGATTATAAGAACACTGGTATGGGGCCATAGATGCGTTGACGCCTGGAGCGAGGGTTTCATCTATTCTGGCAGTAAATCCGTGAACTTGATATGGTTCTTCATATAGCTCACTGAAGGGATAGGAACCGACTTGCCCGCAAAAAACGCGGGGTTCATTGAAAGTATACCTATGTTTTGTGATAGATTGTCAAGGTAAAGGACTGCAGCAATATTTACCATGTCTTGACGCGTCCATTGAATGCATTGAAGATGGTCTTGGCATAGCTAGCAATGTCTTTAGCAGGTGTACGATTGATATTTAGCGGTAGACCTACTTAACGTAATCGTCCACGATATTCGGGGATGTGAAGCCGCCGTAGAATACTTGGAGAGCGAGAGGGACGTCCCAGTGGACTGTTACCATACATTAAGGAAGATACATTAGTGACAGTAGAATGGCACCACTGACATAATGTCACGACAGGCTCGACTCCATGTGCCAAATGATAATCAATCACTGTTCAACTATCAGTATATGAGATCTTATATTCGAGATACTTAGACGACGTGCCATCAGAATAGTGCGCAATGCCAGCAGGGTTGAGGGGCGAGTCCGCTGTACCAAAAGGGAATATTCTTGCCCACGCAATGCTAACAACTTGTCAGCTCTGTCGAGGCTACAATGTCTATATACTCACGAGAATGAATGTGCTGTGACTCCAAGTGCGGCAGTCCGCATAATATCTTCTTTGTACAAGAAATACTGAAGGTCAACAACGTCGCCTACAAAAGCAAGTTAACATTGACGGAATACTCAAACGCAAGTCAAAATCTTGCCTGTAGTATTATCAGCAATGGCGTTCGGTTGCCTCGACGCCCAATCCCACGTTGTTGGACCCTTGCCATCATTCTTGGTCGCGCCTTCGACTTGGTACGCGGCGGTATCGACACCGAATAAGAAGCCTTTCGGGAACTTCAAGCCAGGGAGAACATCTTTTGGAGCCGGGGCATAGAATGATGGATATAAAGGCGGAGGAGAGGGAGGTAACGTAACGGATGCAGTGGGAACTCGGGTAGTAGTAAACGGTGGGGGTTCCACTGGTCCTACCTGGAAGCAGCACGGTTATATGACAATTTCCGACCGACGGTAATGGTGTAGTACTTACTATATCCCATAGTCTCTCGAGACCTTCGGACGAGTAGTCCCGAGGAACAGAGCCAATTGGAGGGAAACTGGTCGGAACGGTAACCACAGTAGAGACAGTGGAAGTCGAGGTCAAGGCAGCAGTAGTACTAGGAATCCCAGTAGACGCGCCTGTAGTCAATGTCGCGAAGGCTTCACCAAAATCCTTGCCAATGACAAGAGCTACGAGTAGACAGGAGAGTTCTACGCGCATCCTGGTAAAACTGTAGGCGATGGAGAATAAAAGACAAGCTACATCCTGTATAAATAGTTCCAAGCCTCCGTTCTACACGAACACAGTAGGAGGGAAAGGGTTGTATTGTATTGAACATCTCAGTGGTGGAATTGAAGGAAGAGCCGGTGATAGTCCGATATTTCTCCCCAGTGCCACGTGGATGACCCTTCTATAACGCTTTCTTCGGAAGAACCCTGACAAACTTGAGTGTCTAAACTTAGAACACGCGTAACTTGGAACTCGTACATTGTATTTTGCTTCCAAGTCACGACCGACTTATATTTGGCTATAAAATTGGGAGCGCATCATACGGCCGTGTCCGAGGTATGGCGACCACCGGACTTGTTTCGTACGCGAAGGGGCACGGAACCTAGCAATGTGCGACCTCTTTGGCACAACAGAGAGCGTCGAAGAAGTTAATGTCCCTAGAGGTGTCTGGAACTCCACAAAGACCGAAACTCCGACTCAGCAAGTTGAAGTGGGAATGCGGCCGCTATGGGAAAGCGACCTAGAGCCGCATGAACAAGAGGATAAAGATGGATAGAAGAGAACATCACAACGCCGCTGAGTCCTCCCCTTATCCATATCTTTATGTTTGTTCCTTAGGTAGTATGTTTAAGGCGACGAAGGACAGTTATCCAGACCACAAAAAGCTTAGACATTTCCCCGAGAGTTTTCCATCCCATAGAGTTGACAAGTGCAATATCATTACAGACGAGGCGCGGTATAGCCATTCGTATCAGAAGAAATATACCCGCGTCTTCGCCCGTTTACGAGCCGTGTTGTAGGTCACCAATCCAGACCATCCTCATCAGTTTCCCAAGTCATAACAGTAATAGAGCACGAGAGAAACATCTATAGCTTGGCCATGGAGCGTACAACCCATTGACTCAGTCACGCATATCAAAGTATATAGACTGAAGACCTCAATAGAAGTCCCCGTGTTTGACCGTGAGTCTTAGTATGATTGTTATACATATTGAAGGCATGGCAATAGTACACTTCCGGGAGAGTAGAAAATACATACTAATCAAAGGGACGTTACACACTCGAGGGTTACATATCGGTTGGCTAAATAAGCTATCGAATAGATTTAGTAAAACTGGTTAGGCAGGTGCACCACCTCTTCTGGCCATAGATCGAAGAGCTCAGGATAATCCTCGGGACTGGCATCCACAGGGCATCCCACACTTTCGTAGGTTGTAGGTTCTGGTAGGTTCAGCGCACCCGACGCCAATTCCCAGGCGCTGTCCGGATATTCCCCAAATAAATCGAGGAAAGAAGGCTATACGTGGGTGTGAGTAAGTACAGTGTATATGCGAGGTAGAATTATCACAAACATCAGGATCGGGTGTCATGAGGAACTGCTGGAAGCCGCCGTTCTCATTCATCATTGCGGTGGGTTCGGGAGAAAAGGCATTGAGTTGAGGAAACTCGGACGAGTCAAAAGGACTTGCAGCAGGAGGTGGAGGATGGTACAAGTTCTGCGTTAGGTGCAGAGCCTGATTCGCATCGAAAATGGGAGAAATCTCGTTTACGGTTGTCATAAAAAGTCGATGCGATGAGTCGACAGAGAAAGCAATGGGGTCAAGAGGCGGAAGAACCTCAGGCGCGGCCACGATCGAGTTCGGAGGAGGAGAGTAGAAACTCTGTTCATTCATACTGATCTTCGCGACCGACGCGCTGGTTTTCTTGCGTCCATCTGATTTCTTCCCGCGTCTAGATCGGCGGGGATTGTACTTGTAACCAGGGTATGCGCGAGCGTGTTGTTCCTTCCTTTCTTTCGCGAGCCCTTTGTAATGATTTTGAATTTCCTTGGGAAGCTGACGCCACGCCGCGCGCGCGAATTTGCTAGCCTTTTGCTGTGTCTTCGACAGAGTCTCCTTATGAAGAGCTACAAATTCCGGTCGGAATATAATGTAGGCGTTCGACGGACGAGGGATGTGAGGTTCATCCGACAGAGTGGAAGGAGATGATGCTGGAGAGGATGGATAGGAAGAGACGGGCGTGGCGGCATCCGTAGATGAAGGTTCAGCTTGGGTCAGCACTTCATTGGAGTTTGATTCGAAGCCTTAGAAGATTGTCAGAAAGATAAACGGTAAGATTGATCGAGAAATAGTACTGACCGTATGCAGACATGGAGTGAGCCATAAGGACGCGTTTTTTTGTGGGGAACGAGTCAGATAGTGTGCAGTAGGTGTATAGGACGTATCCTTGTGGTGGAAGAGGGCAAATTGTAGTGGGGAGGCCCTCATTATTCGCGGCTCTTTTGATATTGTCCTGGAGGCTACTCAAAATTCCCTTTTATGGGTCGTTAGTGGTACGTGAAAGAGATGTGTCAGAGAGTACCCAATTCGTGAGTTGGATTTTCACAGGAAATTTCTTCGGCTTCGTCCTGGCATTCCATTTACGGGCGAAAATTGACTACCAAAATCTTGAACCTTTGTTCTTCCATTCAACTTCCATTGTCCTCTCTCTCATTATAGGCGTTCATCCGGTTACATAGTTTTTGCCTTAAAGTACGCCGAAAATGTCTTCGAGGCCTCTCGTCACGATCATCAAGCCGCAGCTGCGTATCGCTAATTTTCCCCTTCAAATCGGGGTCCAAGCGACGCCTTAGGTGACTACTCTCGCAATGCCAGTAGCTAGAATACGGGGAGATTCTCCGTTTAATTCCAGCTCCAGATTGAATGGGAATTCATACCACCCATTGAATTACAGTCATGACCAAGAAGAGATGGTATGTAACGCCTATATAGGTTCATCCTCCTAAATAAATATTTCTTCAATCTTATTCGTCTTTTTTGAGTCGAGGATTCTGAACAAAGGTGCTCATCCTTATGGGCCGCACTGGGCCCTTGATCACGATCGCTAATCCGCAGCGCATCACTTTCAAGCTGCTTTCCTTCTAGTTAGCGCCTTGATCGTACTAGTAGCTAGTACGCTCTGCCAAATACTCATAGTTCCGTCTTCCTATCAATCAGATTCCGATATAATATGATTGTAGGTTTATTTTTGTAGCAAGCTTGACTTCCTCTTGTCTTCTACAATCCGCCAAAGATCTCCGGTTTCGAGGTGAGTTTTAGTCCGCAATCGGTGCTAATTCCGATGAGGCCACGTTATCGGATCGACGGCCCTGGCGGGCCGATAACACATTTTTTGCTACTTTGACCTCCATTGTTCACATTATCGACTTATTGAATGTCTTGTGTGCCGTAGTTGCACTATATCATCTTCCCCTTGCACTGGTCCTCGGTGTGGAGGATATGGTTTCACAGTCACTTAGGCCGACGGCTATGCCGACTTTTGTTTTACTTTATTTTGATTTCCGCATTCATCACGATCGCTTCTTGGCTTCGTACCACCACCACCTACGTCTGTCCACGAATATACGTTCGTTCGGGCTATACCCGTCACGTTCTTTGTGCTTGACCACGTCTATTTCCAACACTTGGATTATTTTCACTCTGGGTATTCTTCGTCAACGACCTGGCGCGAACCTAGCCACATCATGGCCCCCTCTGTCCTTCTTACTGTTCGCGTAACTTATTTGTCACCAAAGTCTGACATGTTCACACCAGAAGAGCTGCCGGCGGCTATCACCATTCTTCGGGAGGATTTGACATCTCTGGGCATCCCCCACCCCAAGGCATACACGATAAAGATACTTTCTAAAGGAGTGGTCAAATTCTGCTGGGAGACTTGGATACACAGTGTACGCCACTTACCTTATATTCCTTCACCACCCAACTCGCCTCTTACTGCGTCCGTGTATAGCCGCTGCATGTGAACCTGGCGAAAAGAATAACAAAATTGTCGCAGGAAGAATTATCCGAGCGAACAATGTTAGTCCTTGTGATATCCATCTTTTCTCTCTGCGCATCTCATCCTTCTTCGGCTAGCTCGAAGATGACCTTGAAGCAAGAGTGAGTAGTTCACTATGTTTTCGGTTAATCCTGGCTGATCTTGTCCAGACCAAACAAGAAGCTCGATCCTCCGCTTCCACCGAAAGTAACATACCTGCATTCGCACCATGTTCCTGAATCAGTTCTTAACTCTCAAGACTTCACTCCCCACTCAAGAATTATCCCAGAGAGACGTTTAGGTGAATCACGATTCGGCTCATCATCTCAAATATATGTATCGAATTCAGCTCCATGGACGGACACGTCACGGTCACATCTTCCGAATACAGAGTCTGTACCGACGTCTTTTGAGACCTCCAATCCATATCCGCACCAACTAGAACCACCCTCGCAGCCCCAGAGTCCCGTGTTACGCGTGAAAGAAGAGGACACACTCGTATGCTAATATTATCTGTTCACGATACCTATCAATCTGTGCACTCCTCAGGTCGTGATCGGTAAGCGAACCTCTCGCTCGGTATCCCCGCTACCATCAGCCAAGAGATCTCGTAATCGAAGCCCATTGGACGGCGATGAGCGCTCCTTGTTGCATGAGCTTGGGTCGCTCAGCGAAGAGGTAAAGTTTCTTGTTGCACGACAGACGATGATCCGGGAGAAGCTTAGAGACATGGGAGCGCAGTGTGTCCCTGAGTCGGATTTTCGTACGTCCCTTTATTGGTTTCTTACTTTATTTGCTTATGCGTGCTGCCCAATAGTGTTCCGGGACGAAGTAAGGGATCTCGAGCTGGAAATTGAGACAGAGAGGAAGCAAAGAATCGAGTATGAGACGCTGCTAACGGATATTCGGCGGGAGTGTAGGGTCCCTTTTATTGTTCCAGCGTTGTTCGATGCGTTTATCGATATCTCGAAACTGACAACGGCTGCTATAGATTCTCCTCGTTAACGCTGTAGAGTGATTATGTATTATTTAGAACACTGAGGTTGTACTGTGCATGAAACTTTCCACAATATTGATATTCTATAATATCTCTTTAGTAGAAAGACAGTGTAATTGAGTATCTTTGCTGGTGTCGAGCTTTCCATTAAAGAAATGAAAGATCCGTGGAGATAACTGTACGGCCTTATCCGTCATGAACCACGTAAGAATGTGTTCCTTAAGTATATGAATGAGAAGAAGGAAGTAAGGTATGAACTGGTTCGTGGTCCTCACCTGGACGCCTAACTTTCTGATCCGCACATAGGCACCGCGGCTAAATTAATACCTTATTCTGGGCTGAACTCTCTTTTCCATTTTCCCAACACAGAGTGACATCGATTGGCTACGGTCTTCATTTCACTACGCACATTAAATGTCTAAAGCCTAACGCCACCAATCTTGCACAGTTTGGCTTTGAACTCCACTCGGTGATTGCCTAGAAATCGATAAGTGTCGTGAAGGAATTGGTGACCTCGAACACCATGGACAAGTCATCTGGACACACATGCATTGGTCTAGACGCGAAGTGGTATGTTTTCACTACTTATATATAGGATAGAGCGGGTATTAGTATTTCCATTCAACGAGGAAATGATGATAGATGCAAAGCAATGTGATGTGCGACTGACTGAATGTTCCGGATGATAGTATTTGCACGAGAACGACGATATGATAAGTAATGACCTGCAGAGTGTCCTGGACGATAGGAAAAGGAAGTATGTCATGCTCCATGATGACTGAACGACCTGAGGAAGTGCGCTGCAGGCACCATCGGCGTAGGTTGGGCAATGAAGGGCGAGTCCTCACGCCTCCTCAAGTCCACCAGGCCCAATGCGTTATCGCCTTCCTCCTCCGTTTCGTTAACCAGTACCCTCCGGCCGAGACCCTCTGCCGACGTAGGCCTGGCCGTCGCCCGCGACACCGGTGGAAGACTTGGGACAGAGGAAAGTCGTCGATGGCGTCCACGCGGGGCAGGCCTCGTCTGAGGAATCCATTCAAGATCCAAAGGCGACAAAACGCCACTTTCTTCCTCGCGCGCTGGATTTCGCAGAGGCAGGAACGCGCTCGGGTCTCCTACAGGCACGACGTACGACTCAGAGGCACCAGGGGAACCTGCGACAAAAGAAGACAAAAGATTCATGCTGCGCAACGAGCTTCCATCTGAAAGGTGCGAAGTGCCCCACGACACGATAGAGATGGCATCTGTGGCGGGTGGCGCGGGATGCTCTTGGAGAAGTGCTCGTAATCCCGTGTTGAAACTTCGCCTTCGTGTTGTTGTTCCACCTGCTCTAGCGTTACGCTGTTGCGGCCCACCCTGGGACGATTGAGTTTGCTGGGCACCCTCAGGTTGCCTTGACTCGGTTCTAGTGCGAGATTCTGTAGATCCAGACACTTGCTGGGAGGAGGTTGCAAGACCCCCGGCTCGAGAATCCGTAACGGACGAACGAGGATGAGCCCTCGAGTTGGGAAGCTCGGAGCTGAGTTGAGAAGTGTCAGCAGAAGTGTCAAAGTTGACACGAGGATATGTATTGCTGCGATGATACGGCCGCGACTTAGACGACGACTCGGAGCCTGTAGTTGCGATCGATGCCGTTGATGCCGTAGTCTGTAAAGCATTTGCATGCTTTGAGGGTCCGGGTTGAGAGAGAGACTGCTCTGTGAAATAACCACGCTGAAAACTGCCATCGTCTCCTCGCAGATATCCGGTCAGCCTTCCCGCTCCTTGGAAAGAAGGCCCGTCTTGAGACTCTGATTCCGGGGGAATAGTGATACGGGATTCTGGTTGAGCACCACCAACGATGACGTTCTGCCTTCCGAGAGCAGGGTCGTATTGACTTTGCGCTTGCTGGATCGCCTGCGAGAGTTTCGACGATATTGGCGGGTGAAGCTGGGTCCGGCTAGTGCCTGCATTTGCAGGTAAAGACGACTTGTTCAACATTTGGTACTCAGGTAATTGGAAGATGTCTTGAGGTGGCGTCGGAAGAGGGTTCGGTCTCTGTTTTCCTTTTCCCTTGCCTTGGTTGGTGCCATCATCGAAGAACGAATTGACCATGGCAAGTTGTGAGCGCAAGTGATCTACCTCGTCTCGATATCTGCGCATCTGGAAATACGGTGTTACTAATTGTATAACGGTCACAGCTTGAGCCAAATTACCTGGCTGTCAAGAGGTCAGGATGAGTCAAGAAAATAAGATAATTACGTACGACAACAGTTGCTCATTTTCGGCGACCAAAAGAGCCTCAGAATCCTTGTTCCGTTCCTCTTCCTTGACCTTCTGTGTGGCGGTCCGCATCAGCACTTTCGTTTTTTCGTACTTGATCCGCAATTTTCGGAGAGTGTCTGTTCCTTCAAGTGTACTACGAAGGGGTTGATACTACAGATGGTCAGATACTGAACAAGGATGTAGAGCGGACCTATACCTTATGTTCGTCTTGTTCCTCAAGAAATTCTTGAACCTCTGCGCCCAGTTCCGGGTCTGGTTCGGTCTGTTTCCAGGCGAGGACCAACCTCTCTAGCAAATCGGTGTATTTAACCTCATCGGCAGGGGGACCATTCGCATGCAGCCTCCGAATCTTCACAGGATCCCGCTTGAAGCCCTTCCTGCACAAGGGACACGTCGGTGGTCTGTCATCGACACTGGTGATATTTGTCAAGCATCTGACAAAGAGATGAGTAGAAAGTCGGTACAAGAAAAAAAGTCGTACACTTTGCAAAAAGTGTGGCCACACGGAATAACATGAGGCGCCTGGTCCGGCTCGTCCCAAGCATAGGTCGAGAAACAGACATCGCAATGGCTAGTTGCATGGATAATGAGCGGCATGGTGAGTTCGCAGCATGAGTTGTCCCTGTGTCCTCGCTGCCAGCAGATGTCGACGTGCTCGTTGCTGTCCAACAAGAAGTGCGGTAGAAGCCCAAATTGGGAGGACTGTGCCGACGGAACGTGCGGAAAAGTCCGGACCGGTGAATGAATTTTTGTCCGAGTCACGGTTTGGTTGGAGTGGAACTTCAACGATTGAAGTTGAACAACATCCTTGAGGTCGAATTTTTCATACGGTCTAACATGCGTCGTAGCTGCGTAACTTGCGAGATGCCGTTAAGTTACGATTCTAAGATGATTCTGATCGGTGCAAATCATTCATCCAAATTTTCCCGCGTAGTGATTGACCCTTCAAGGGTAGTCTTTAAATAATCTGGACCGAGGCCAAATTGGCCAACCCTTCATCAAGGCTTTCCTACGACATGCTGGCAGCCGCCGTTTCTACCAACAAAAGCCAAGTCGCGAGGTCAGCTGTGTCACTTTGTCGTCTACTGGCTTCTGAAAAGAAGATAGATTGTATTAACCTTGGAACCTTCCCTTACAATGATGTCACTCGGGTGAAGATGTGAATTCCTAAGCGGAAGGTCCTAACCAGAGGAATAACAGACGTACATTTGTTCTTCTCCCGTTTCCGCCTCTGTAAAGCGCTCAGGTTCTCGTTATCATCATTTTACTCGACATGGTCCGTCCTTTCTATCTAACTTGATATCAGTACCTAGACAACAATAGGCGAATATTTTTACGTCCCTCAACACGCCTTGGCAAGGTTTCAGTCGCATGTGGAAGATACTCGTTTGAGACTCATCGCACCCCCGCCCTCCCGCAGTTGTTCAGCCTCTTTCCCTCGAATCCTCCGAATTTCCTGCAAATATTGCCCATTAAGCCGTTAATATCATTTTTATCTCTCGGGGTCATTTATTGGCAATCAAATGACCCAGTTCTCATTGGCTACCGACCTTTGAACATAAAAACGACCGTGGGCCTCCACACGGTGCACCCCGCCTTTCTCTGATGAAGAATGTCGTTGATATGGCCTCGACTATTCGACGAGCGAAAAGACGGACTGATCCCTCTCCATTTTTATAACAAGAAGTCACAAAAAGCAGCCTCTAGCCTATTCATCGACGGACTTTTTGGTTTCGTCTTCAGATGTAAACTCTAAGCATTACCCGATCATCCGCACCGGCATTTTTTCTTTGGCCCTTACTTCTCAACCTCCGCCGTACTGATCAAAATGTGACTGATTAAAAAGCAGCAGATACCTGCTAATCCGAGGCTTCTCGTTGTGAAGGTAATTGCTGCATTCCTTTCCGTTTTCATCCGTTTCTGGTGATGGATGGCTTTAGACTTTGATCCTTCTCCCGTGAGTCGGCAACTTGCGCGGGATTTGATAAGTACCACTCGCTCGATTCGGCATGCTATCGCAGCGCTCTTGCTGCCATGATGCGGTGCACCGTGCGAGCTAATTCTTTTAGATTGAAGTCGCCGTGTTCGCGTGGAATTGGGCCCATGCGCTCAAGAACTCAAGGATTGCCAGTGGCCGGCCAGAGCACTGAAGAATCGATTTCTTTTCAGTTACGACGTAAGTACTAGCAGAGTTTTCTGCTCTTCTCTATGCTAGAGGACCTCCATCTTCTTCGACACGACCGTGGAAGCTGGCACTCGAAAATCGAATGTGAAATGGGATAATAACAATTAGTATCAGGCCGGCCTGATGTCATTGAAGCAGCACGACTCAACAGCTATGTTGAGAGTTCACCCAAGACTCCAAACTCATTGTGCTATTCCTCTCCTCAACGGGACTTGGAAGACCTCATTGACATAGTTCGTTTACTAACTTCCTTAATGTTTATGACTAAAATTCACGTTGGCAAGATACTTCCGCAATAACTGCCAAAGGACCGTAGGCATCCAGCTGCTCATGGAGTAGAAAATGGATGGTTAGTGGACGCTGCCTGTCGCAGGACACTCCCTTACCAAGGATGTCGCGTAGGCGAGAGTGTGTATTCTTGTGTCTTATGTAGGATCCAGGTTCGAAGCAACACTGATATTGACGCGTTTCACCGATGTTTTTCACTGCCGTTCTACCCGCCATGAGGCGTTCCATTCAAATCAGGACGAATCCAGTGGCCGAGAAATGTATGTGAATTTGCACGTCAATCATCAAAATGTCTTGGCAAGAACCGGGGTTTCACTCGCCTGAGTATTGTTGCGCCCCCGCCCTCTCGCACTTCTGGATCTCAATTTTCCGATTGGCCTACAGATTTCTAGTAATGTCATTTTTTGTCTGCGGACTGATATTGGTAACTAATTCGGTTTCTATTGGCCGCAGACGTTTTGTACATGGATAACAACCCTGGGTCTCCATACGGTACACCCCCCAATTGTCTCTGATGAGGAATATCCGCCTACTCGCCTCGAGCGAAAGGACGGACTTCTCTTTTTATCCTTCAACGAAAAAAAACAAATATGGATCTGACTCTGGCGTATATAACGTACACAATGCTCCACATATTCTCATCGCATTTCCCCACCGATTGCGACCATGAAGGCTACTACTCTCACTTCCCTTCTCGTCTCTGCCTTGCTCGCCGCTGCCCATCCCGGCCCCCATGCGCCCAACAAGCGTTCACAGGAGGAGTTGGCCCGTCGCGATTTCGCTTCGAGCAAGTGCGCGCGCCATGTCGGCGAGATGCAGAAGCGACGCGTAGAGAAACGCGCGCAGGGCCTGGCCAAGCGAGATACTTCCGTCAACATCACGACTGAGTCTCCGTACTACCCCACAATTCAAAACGAGACGTGTATCCTTACCCCAGAGGCTACTACGGGACCGTACATATGGGAAGTATCCCAGACTCTGCGCCAAGATATGACCGAGGACCAACCTGGTATTCCTTTGATCATGGTACATCTACCCTCTTCCATAGCGTCAACTGTATCTCACCTCTTTGTAGGACATCGGTGTGATCGACATCAACACCTGCGAGCCAATGCAAAACGTTCTCGTCGACCTCTGGCATTGCAATGCCACGGGTTCATATTCCTCGTTCACCAAGCTCTCCCCCAATACGCCTTTCGAAGAGCTGCTCGAGGAGTTGAATTATACCATCGTTGATGATAATTTTGATCTTCACACCGACGACACGACCTTCCTCCGAGGAATGTGGCCCACGGACGCCAACGGTGTGATGGAGATGAAGACGATCGTTCCAGGATTTTACGTCCAGAGGACCGTGCATATTCACGTTCAGGTATGTTGGCGTCATTTCCTTCGACACGGAATTTTTGACTGACTATCCTATACAGGTCCACCAAGATTGGGTGCTCCAGTCCAACGGGACTGTGAAGACTGATACCACTGCCAACACGGGTCAGATCTTCTTGTCGGATGATCTGTCGGAGTATCTGATGTCGATTGAACCGTACGTCTCGCATACCGAGATCGAGAGGACCACCAACGCAGAGGACGCTATCTATGCAGCCGAGGCCGTCAATGGATGGTTCCCCGAGCTGGCTGTCATTCCTATGGATGGGGAGGATTATGCGAACGGTCTTATTGGATACATTACTATTGGTGTGGATTCCACCCGCACGAACGCGTCTACACTCATGGGAGATGGTGTAGTAACGCACTAAATTCTTCAGAGACGATAGAGCACTTTACTGGACGACTTATTAAAATACCCCATGTCAGTTGACAGTTTTACAAAAAAAAAAGTGGTATTAGAACAACGAACCTTGCGGCTCCGTAACCGGCTCTCTCACGACTTGACATCGCAAGCGAGAAAATTAGATGAGAGACTCGATTTCTTACTTGCAACGACTAGCGTAGTTATACACACGCTCGCCGGTCTATGTTGTTCGAATAGATAGTGGGAGTCTCCCTAAGGGTAGTGGTAATAGAGTAAAGGAGCGCGTCGGGCCGGCAATTCCCGAGACCTGATCCTTGAGCTGTCTTTCTTCCTTTGCCCGTCGTCGAAAAATCTTCCTTGTCCACCGTCCTGACTCCCGTCTCATGCCCAATGACTGTCTCTGTAAAGGTAGACCCAATACTCAAAGAATGCGAGTCTGATGGATTTGGCGTCAAATATGTCAAATACAAATGGATCTGATCTTGTCTGCTTCCCCGACATTCCCTTACTTCAGAAAGCTGGGCCGTGCCGTTCTGTGTGCAGGAAATCTCTATGTCAGATCCCCGTTTGTGTATCGTCTTCTTGCAACCGCGAACACCGGAGCCTGGTTTGCTGCCCCCACAAATACGGATGCTTGTCGATGCGACAGGCCAACAATGGAACTCATTTCATACTATATTCAGGTATCATTATATCTCCTTTGAACAAACTGCGAAAATTTCTTTAACCTCATGGTGTCCGGCCGGTTTTCAAGCCTCAAAAGACTATAGCCCTCTCAGCACAGCCTATGATACTTGCCTCTGCCTGCAATGGAACTCAATTTTTCGTCTGTATCGTTCAAGGAGAAGTCCTTTTCTACGACGTCGACAAGCTCTGCTCTCCCGGATCCGACGACACCCACTTCGTGCTTCCAACAGCTGGACATATTAGCTGATTGCATCGCCATCATGCGTTTTTATGGACACATAGAAGTTGTCAACTTGCAGTTGCAGTCTCAAATTGGTCAGCAAGGGAACACAACGCCCTGCTGGTAGCAGGCATATTGAGACTGTTATACATCCTTTTATATATTCTGACGATGCATCAACATCCTGGTCTCCAAAAAGGCAAACTTGTAATTGGTCCAATGCGGCTTGGCGACATCCTGACCTACACCATGAGCGACAAGGCGGCGCCGCACAAGCACATTCTACCGAGTTCGCACGCACCGCAGATAAATCTGCCCTTTTCCTCTAACTTAGGATGGTATACTTTGTATCCTGGACGCCGCGCCTTTCAAATTATTCTGAAAGCTGTTTTTTTTCCGGCCCGATAGCACCCGATACGCTTTCCGCAGCCGAACGACAACAAACTCACTACCATCCATTAACTTCGTCAAGGAAGAGGTTGCGGCCTTCACCGGGGGTATATAAAGATATAAAGCATGATCCATGTTAGTCCGCGTCTTATCTACTCTTGCGTCACTTATCGCTTATCTGGTTTGCTCTCTTTCAAGGCCATTCTTCGTACTCTGAGTCGCGCCGATACTCTTCATATAGACCCTCACAAGAATTCTGAACACGTCGCCACTGGTCTTAAGGCCGCTGTCAACAGTTCCAATATTAGCAACAAAGAGCAGGAGTGCCGAAACGCAGACACTCGGTACCGTGTATCTTGAACACCAATCCTACATCGTCGTCTGCTTGTTCGGGTAGGCTTCCAAGTTCTTCACACCACCAGTTGATGCAATGTCCATGCTTCCAATCTTTCATTGTCGTCCACAGATATGTAGGGATGAGAACAACAACGGTCCCTGAATCCGGGGTGCTGTAGACCAACGCGACGAGACTCAAGTCAAATACAATGTAACATATGTCATGAATAAGAGGTATACCTGTTTGGTGACTGCAAGTAGTTCATCTTTTTTCCGCTCGGTATAATCTGACATGAACAACAGGAATTAGAGCGGAGAGAGTACACGCAACCCACGACTTCAAAGGCGTAACGACAGGAATAACGTCAATGATATCCGCAAACGTTGCAGCAAAATCTTGATAATGGCGGTGGATCGGCCGATGTTTCATTGCTTTGTATGCTACCCCGTAGCGCACAAATAATACACGATTTTAACAAAGAACTCACGAAGTGCCCTTTCTTTGTCCCGAATTGTTGTATCTAAGGTACGACGGCATCAAACCATGCCAGCGCAGTATGTGAGAGCTTGGGGCCGCATTCAGCGGCTTTCAGGTATGCATAACAGCCTGGTGGAAATGCTCAAATCTTGCGCGACGCAAGGAAGACGTACCGCGTAAGCCGACGATAATTTTGAGGCTGTATTTATCTGCCGGTCTAACGACCTTGGGGATCTGGCCAGAAATATAGGGTTTGCCGGCAAAGGGCTTGGAGGGCCCAGCGGCCGATTGGGATACAAACATGGCTCAGAATGAAGAGGAGAGATAGCAGCTAGTCGAATGCTGTCGAAGGCCAAAGGAAAGTGAGAGTAAATAGTTCCTGTGAGCACTCTGCTGAGAATCTGCTTCTGTGACTTGTGGGGTAGCCCAGCGTGGGGTCTTGATGCTAGCCAAACGTGTGAAGTGGCCGACAGTATTGGGGTATCCTTGGTCGACATGTTAGGCGTTGTTTTAGTGCGTCTCTCGGCCAAGAGGAGAGGGTAAATGATATGCCGAACAGTGATGGAGTGATCCAAGGGCCAAGGGTATATATCTAACGTCAGGCATCGTGTCAAATTAGGGCGGCAGGCATGTTCACTTCCAGCGTTGTTCCAGCACAAGCCAGCGGCTAAGGTTCATACGGCGTACTTTGCCTGTGCTGTAATAAGTTAACTCTAAGGTATAGTCAGGTTAGGTCAGGGCATAACGAAACAAGAGCGGTATAAGTTATGGAGAAGGGTATAAGGCTTGGCAAAATATGCTGGATACCACTAGGATATTACCATCCGTTTATTCCCCGTGAAACGACAGCAATGCTACGATGCAACATCTGGCAGGAGTATTTGTACCTGACGAAGCTCGCTGAGCTGTAAAGAATGGGTCCGCGTGTTTCTTCATCAACACAGCGATAGAATTTAGCCATAAAATGATTATAACATAGGAATCTGGCTCCAAGGCCTTGTCGACTTTGGTCGTGGTAACTCCTGGCTTGTCAATCTCCAGTTACAGTATTACTCCATATGCCTAAGGAAAACTTCGCAAATAGATAGGTCAGAAGGACAGTTCAGGAGTTTCTTGGGCATTCTTATTGATCTCGCATCGCTGAGGCTCGACGTCTTAAGGCTAGACTTTTTCCCAATAGAAGTACTACTAAGCAAATGATATATGATTGATATATAACGGACCCAGAGGTTCAGCATATGATGACTGAGGCGATAGGGCTTCTATAATACAGCAAAAGGCCTGATATAATATTACAACACCCTTGAAACTATCAATAAAGGATCAACACTGAAATGGAGTCAACCACCGGTACGAATGTACCATGATCAATGCGCCAATGTCAATCTGGCCATGTGTTTTCAAGAGTAAGTGGAGGTATTACTTCACGTAAGTACCATGGACATTTCTACCGCATATAAAGAACAAATAACTAAGAAATATTTTATGAGATGGTACCAGAACGAGGAAGTCGAGTCACACAGCCATATTGGGAAGGGAGTCTGAAAGAAATTTTCAGAAGACGTGTCATGCGTACATATGTCCTTATACCTAGTTACTGGCGCTTTATTTATAAAAGGTCCTTGAGAAAGCGGCAGAAAATGCCACAGTATCATTAGTGATCGAGCGATGTAAACACGACAAAATACGATGATCCCATCATTCCAGAGTAAAGGCTCAAGAGATACGCATCGTACTTATATACTGTACCCTACGCATCAATATATCGACTATATAGAGGATAAATACCGCCAGGATTCATTATTGAGAACGTCCATGTTCCGTATTGAAGGCGGTGCAGTGCCGGGAGCCGGGGGTTCCCTGATCGAGATTTGTGATCTACTACCAGTCCATCGGTCCATTTCAGTTTCTCTCCGTCGATACTCAACGTTGTTCCGTCCTTTAAATCATTTGGGTGTCATTCAAATTATGATTTCGGAAGAATCGTCACTGGGTCCTTGTCTTCGGCAACTTCGCCAAGCGCAAGGACTCAGAACCACTGCTGTGCTAGTGGTTACTACGGGTTCCCCTGGCCTATCGGACTCCAATAAATTGCATGTCTTCGACACTTGTTCACGTACATGAGGAGACAGCGTTGCGACAATGCATAAACACCGATCAGAAAACTGAGAATTTTCTTGGATCTATCGAAGTTTTTGATGCTCGGTTTAAATTCCGCTACATTCTATCCTCCTACTGCTTTGGTGAACACCTCTTGGCGATGTTGTTTTCGCGCGTAGTCAATCCATCCACTAGCAACCTCCTGGCTGGTCCATCTCAGAGGCATCACACAGTACGTATTTTTTTTCGATTTATCCACTGACCAATATTGACCGCCCCCAATAGAGAAGGGCTTCCGCGTCCAACTTCGACGAAGAGCCTACTGAATTAAAGCCGTTATCTAGCAAAGTACCACCAGCAACTTTACGCCATATTTCTGATTTATTGTTACATAGTTTTCACTTTCTGCAGACCCGCAGACTTGGGGCATGAATGTGTCGCCTCATGTCCCCGAACCTGACGATGACCTTCACAATCCTACCGTACGAAACGGGAAAGTTGTAGAGTCTAGTAGTACTGTATGCATCTCCAAGCGGGGTCTTGCCAACGTGGGCTGCTTAGGGATTCTCGTCCTCGGTTTGCTGACATTATTGTCGATCTCCAATACTGCTGTTTCTCTAGATTTTCTGAATGTTCTGTTTCCAGTATCGTTTACCCGATTCTCAGGTACACGAACGACCACAATAGATCAACTGGTACCCCGTTGGGTGCCGATGCTTCTGGCAAGGTGAGTCCTACCTCCCGCCACGTGTCCTCATGCACTTACAAGTTGCCCCGCTCAGGTCCCAGAGATCCCAGGAAACTTTGGCCTCATTGACCGTGACACACCACAAGACGCATACACTATCAAGTCTTGGAGAGACGGCAGAGTGCTCTAACTGGTGTTCTCTGATGAGTTCGAACAAGACGGACGGAGCTTCTATCCGGGCGACGACCCGTACTGGGAGGCAGCCAACTTTCATTACTGGGTGAGACCCTCGCCGCCTCGTTAACCAAAGCTCATTTTCATAAAGAACACGAATGACCTCGAATGGCACGATCCTGCGGCGGTGACCACGCAAAACGGTTCCTTAGTCATCACCTTATCGAAGAAATCAACCCACAACGTGGACTACCAAGGAGGTGAACCCCGTCATAATCAATGTACGGCTCGTTCGACTGACAGCTAGGACATACAGGATTTGTAACGACATGGTACGCTTGAAGACTCAGCATCGATCTCTAGCATATCTGATATCTAGCGTGAAATTATAGGAACAAGTTCTGCTTCACAGGTGGTTATGTAGCTGCCTCTGTTCAACTCCCAGGAATCAATAATGTCGTTGGTCTGTGGCCTGCCGTATGGATGATGGGAAATCTGGGACGAGCAGGGTACGGTGCATCACTTGAGGGTCTTGTATGTACCTAACAACGGTTTGAAACTCCTTACTGACGGCGTTTATTCAGTGGCCCTACTCATACGATGCTTGTGACGTTGGGACCATCGCAAATCAAACGCTCAACGGACGACCAGAAAGCGCTCTAACCACTGGTCCCGCTGAATACAACTATTCGCTATCGTATCTGCCTGGACAGAGACTATCTCGGTGCACGTGTGAAGGGGAAAGCCATCCGGGTCCAAAGCACGCTGACGGCACTTACGTAGGACGTTCGGCTCCAGAGATTGACATATTCGAAGCACAGGTCAGTGGTTCCGTAGGAGAAGTATCTCAGTCAGGCCAATGGGCGGTCAGTCATCATTGCATGTTTTCCATTCTTTTCATCTCACTGCCCGATAATTCCCCGTAGCCTTTCGACCCCTCGTATGTCTGGAATAATAATTCCGACAATCTTGTCATTACAGATACCACATTATCACGTATCAACACGTATCGTGGCGGGGTAAGACAAGAGACGACATCCGTCGTCTCACAATCCGCTCAGGATTGCTACGAACTGGGGACTGGATGCTTTGCTATATATGGTCTTGAAGTGAGCTTTTCACCCTGATTATAGCCGTGTTCTTGCCTAATAAGCTGTTTCAGTATAAACCTGGTATGGACTTTCATTTCAGACATAGAAACATAAAGTTTGCTCATGAACTTTATACCCAGGATACGAATCTGATGGCGCTGTAAGATATTCCTTCAATAAAATCATGGTAGCAAGCAGCTCATATTTTCCCAAGTATATGTCGTGGATAAATGATGGCAAGGTTGCTTGGACATTGAACGCGGCAGGCGTAGGAGCACAAAGCGAAGTCGGAATTTCCGCACGCCCCATCCCGCAGGAACCTATGGTAAGCAGAGAATGGGTGTTCCATTTTGGGATTCATTCTGATACGGTACTCATAGTATCTTATTGCAAATCTTGGCATATCTCATAACTTCGGAGCCGTCGATACAGACCATCTCATCTTCCCCGCGGCCATGAGCATAGACTATATCCGAGTCCACCAGGTGCTTCATTTCCCCCGTTACTTTGTATCTATCTGACTGCAATGTTGTGTAGGACCCGGACAACTTTAACATTGGCTGCAATCCAGATGACTTCCCGACGGCGACATATATAGAAACGTACGTCGTCTGTCTTTTCTAACTACGTCCAAGTCTAAGGAATATTGGCAGCTATAATGAGGCGTACTCTAACCCAAATCTGACAACTTGGCTGGACGACTATGGCCAGGCCGTGCCAAAGAATTCGTTGGTTGATCAATGCTGACGGGCGCACACCCGAGCAAAAGTTCATCTTGAAAATCCTTTTGTCTAGTATTATATCTCCCACATTGAATACTGGTTATTCTACATACCTAGATCTTCGGCACGCCGAAGTGTTAGTAAGAATATTGTATCAATGGACCACTGACTCATGTGCACGCCCTAATCTGGAACGGTCTTACAAATTATAAGGCGTACACCCTGGTAAATCCCCGGCAATATCTGTGCCGAATATTAGTTGGATATTATTATTGGTAATAATTTTGATCTTCACACCGACGACACGGCCTTCCTCCGAGGAATTTGGCCCATGGACGTCAACGGCGTGATGGAGATGAAGACGATCGTTCCAGGATTTTACGTCCAGAGGACCATGTATATTCACGTTCAGGTAAATTGGGAACGTCATTTTTTTCATACGGATTTTGTCCCCAAGTATGCTATGCAGGTCCACCAAGATTGGGTGCCTTACGATTTTGAAAATGCATTGTATTCGTTGGCAGTTTTTGATGGCTATAATAAAGGTGTTCTCAGATGGCTTACAATTTATCACGTTCAGCAAAGTTGGAATACTCTTCGACCGGGCCCGGAGGGTCGCCGTTCAAGTAAATAGGGACCTTGCAAGCAAGAAAGGGTGATGTTCACCAGATTAACAGAAGCAAATGTCGATGGAATCCGACTCAGAGTCGAGTTCCGCGAAACTGGGTTCCCGGTTCAACAGGCAGTCGACGTCGCTGTCAGAGTCACCAGATGGCCCGCCCGCCTCTCCTATGAGAATATATCCGTAAACATATTGCCTTTTACGCTCGTTAAGACCGCTGATCATCTCCTTCAGGGTGGAAGGCAGCTTATCACAATCGTCATATTGTTCGTCTAACTCTTTGTTAAAATAGAAATGAATCGCGCTCTCCAGAATAGCCTTGCAAGCAAGGATAAAGGACAGGCTTTGTCGAGAATATCCAGCAGACATCCATTTTTCGAATGTGCGCGGGCATTAACCGGATGATTGCTGGTAGAGATAGGAACGGGAGCTCCGGGCAGTGTGAAAGGGATACTTGGACGACGTCATGAAGAGGATAGTCAAAGACTGCGCTTATAGCTTTAGTCGTGCAAAATTGTTTGGCCGATCAAGGAAAGCGATAGTGTAGTCAAGTCGGGCGTAGCATTTGGAGACGGACATTCTATCATCATCGGTTTCTTTGCACGTCATAGCGGTATACGAAGGAGCGAGGAGGATCTGCAGGTCCAGCTCGGCATCAAATTCGAATGGACAGTCAAAATAAAATTCTCCTGCATCCTGATTCCTGACACCAGATGTCATGGGGAATGGCAGCATGAGGTAGTAGGATAGACGGCTGGAATCTTCGGTATGCGTCCATGATGAGTGTGAAAAGGCATTATTCCTATTCGAAGGCACGAGATTCCCGTTATAGGAGCATATTTGGACTCCGCTTAAATTTCGTGAGGACTCGCCGTGTGCCGGGGTGCGTACAATCCTGCGGCATGCCGGGAGCATGTCGATTCTCGGCATAACAGATCCCTGTTTAGACATTGTCAATGGTCGCCCGAGGTGGATAGGACTCAGAATTATCTGTATAAGCGTAGACGGTGTGACATCGTCTAACTCCCTCAGAGGCAACGACAACATACTTCACTTGATGATTTTTCTGATGCATCATATCACTTGGTAGTCCTTCATAGAAAAGTACTGTAGTGGCAAACCTTTTCCGCCTTAACAAGTCCAACAATGACGTTAAATTCTGTATATTTCTCCGAAATACATATGTTTGGAGTCAGATTTGCCACTAACTTCTGGACCGTTCCTCCACAAGATTCATTGATTAGCTTGCACATGTCCTGAGGCTCGAGGTCTCACACCAGTCGGACGTTCGCGTTCTCGTGGTTCCGCAATATATTCCATTGCTAGTTCGAAGACCCCCAAAAGATCCCAAAATTGCGAAGACATCGTGCGAAATGCTCTAGCCTCAAACTGAATTGGCAGGTCCCCGTCACTCGTGATCCCAAGCACAGATTCAGACCACGTTCGTTGACTCCAGTGGTGGGAGTTTCTGGGACTTCGGGGTTCACCCCCTCACGCTTAAACTTAGTCCTCACCGATAATTTTCCGCACTTATAAAGGAGATCAACATGCGCCTACACTCTTCAACAAGTCCAGTCTTTCTGTGTTAGGAGCTCTTCGGTGAACTATCTGAATACTTATCCTCGTTCTGCGGCACTACTAGACTTGCCCTTCAAGACGGAAATCAGTCCCGTCATTTCTCCGAGCTCAGTACCGGATCAAGTATTTTTGATCTTATCTAAATGTTATGGTGCGAAGACTCTTCGACCACCCTTAACGTTGCAAGCAAGAAGGGGTGGCTGTCACCAGTGTGCTAGGGGAAAACAATAGAATCCGACTCGGAGAAGAGCTCCCCGAAGCTGAATTCCCGGTTCTCGTCCTCTCCGCTGAACCCAGCGGCCAAGATATCGATTCTTCATATGTCCATGTCAGTAAGATCCGGCCTATCTCTCATGAGCTCGTCCACAACCGCACATGCACCGGCTCCAACGTCCCAAACAATCATTAGCACATAGAGATCGAGTCGACGAACCTGGATCGGAAGGTCCGACGCAGCATGAGGGTAGGCAGCTTTATTCCTTCCGGTGACAACCAGAAATTGTCACCTTTCGCGGTCTCTGAAATGCAGACATGAAATGGAACGTCCGCTTGAATATAAACGAATGAATTGCAAAGTGCGATAATAGTACATTTGCGGTTCCAGAGTAGAGGACAATACGAGTGTGCTATCATATGGTAAGAGAACGAAGAAATGCTCTTGGCCATGGGCAAAGAGACAATAAACATAAGACAAAGGACAGCGGCGGGGAGGGGGGATTAAGACCAATGAATAACAACACCAATTCCGTAAATGTCCCTTCCAATCTATAGGATGGAAGATACCATATTATCTCAAAAGCGTATAGTACAGGAGCTCCATTAAGCGTAAGTGACACCACTGTGCGCCATCGATGAAGCTATCATCTTCCCTTTACCGCTGCCAATGGAAGAATGATAAGACGAAAAAGGAGGTGTCGCCCGGAACGAGTTGGATGTCTTTAAAGTAGGGTGTCCGTAGATAGGAGTCCGTGAGGTGCCAGGAGCGGAATAGAAGTTTGAGATGGACTGTGAATATGATAGGGTAGTGGTGGGGCGCGAACGACTCTGGCTCTCTTCACGCCGCGTGCTGCGGCTTCGAGAAGTCTTGGGAGTTTCAGGTCTACGGGATGTAGAGGGCGCCGGCGCCTGGGAAGTATGTATGTCTTTGTCGGGGGTAGGAGGAGGCGTGTCGTCTTCCTGCACCTTCCGTCGAGAACGGGAACGAGACAATCGGCCTCTCTCCAATTGCTGAGACCTTTCGAGAGCGTGGGCAGCATCGCTGGCACGGGTGATCGGTTTACCGTACACCTGTTCCGAAGTTGTTGATATCTCGGAAGTACGCGAAGGAGGGGGATGCGATAAGGATCCATAACGAGACTGAGAAGCTGAGGTACTAGTGGAAGCGTGCTGAGAAGTGAGTGTTGAAGGAAAGTGACTGGATGTGAGATTCGGCATGGACGACGAAGCGGGAGAAGACGATGATTCGTCTTGCAGTAAGTTATACAGGCGATCTCGGAGGTGCAAGGAATTGTGTCTCTGAGGGGGTTGGGGTACTTTGATCTGTGATGGTTCTCCCGGGCTGGAGGAGCCAGAACTGGAACTCGAAACTGGCGAAGCTGGAAGAGTCGGGGGATCATCTGCGCTAGAGCTAACCGTCGGGCCGGGAGCAGTCAACGACAAACCACTGGCGCCAAGAGGTACAGAAGCTGGCTCATGTGAGGAAGACCCTGAGGCGGCGCGAGTCACGGAGGTAAGTATTTGAGATGGATCATCAAAGAGATCGACGGATCGGCACTGGCATGAGAAAGGGCAGCCCACGGCCCCACACCGCTCAGGCTTCGGAATCTTCTTGGCGCAACATCCGTCGACGTCAGGAAGCGCCACGAAGCTCCCCATAGCTGAGGTCTGGAGGATCGTACCGGCAACTTCTGGTAGAGGGGATATCAGGAGCTGTGTGGTCAGAGGAGAGAGGATATCCTGTGCGGCTTCGGTGGAAGGCCGGACATCGCTCGCCTTGGGGACTTGTTCAGACTGGGATAAGGGATCAGTGATACCGTATTGACGTAACACGTCTCTCAACCTAGTTCTCTCGCTTTCGGCATGAAGGTACTATACGGAGAACCGTGAGTAGCCGTCCAGATTCGCAGCTCGACGAGAAAGGACTTACTAGCCTGGTGATGATAGATGAGAGGGGAGAGAAGCACGTCAGTGATAGGAATGTTGGAGACGGGGACATGGCTCACTCTGCAACACCAAAGTACGCTCCTTGGGCCTTGCTGCAATAGTCCCGTAAATTGTCCTCCAACGCCTGCGCATTCCTCCTATCCCTCTTCATGTCTGCCTCAAGATCAACTACCATCTGGTCTGATCGAGCTTTCTCCGTCGTCAAATGAGCGAGTTCTCGTTTGGTCTTTACCAAATCGCTCTTGACGTCGCATAGATACGACACCACCCGATGGATGAATCGCAGCTCTGTAAACTTTGGGGGATAATTAACATAGGGAATATAAAACAAATATTAAGCATGACGCACCAGATTACGCGGTTGCCCAGCGAGGAAGGACTTGCAATCCTGGATGAGCTGCCGAAGGCTCGCCTCTGTCGACCCTTCATTGGCAATATTCGCGATGGCCTCCTGCAGCCGTCGAGCCTCCAGCTCAGCTGGAGACGTACTAGGTGGTCGTTCGGGGGAATGAGACGATGACCGAACATCGTCCACGTCAATATGAAGCTTCACGAAACCCTGCGGCTCGAAGCGGCTTCGACAAAGAGGACACTTGAGACGCGTGATCTGATTGAGGCAACTAACGAAAGGACGTTATTGAGAACGTCGGCAACTAAGAACAAAGGAGACTCACTTGAGGCAGAAGACATGCCCGCACTCTATTGAGCAGGGTGCTTTGGTATCATTGCCAAAGGGTTCGAGGCAAACATCGCACGTCGAGCCAGACCCAAGACAGAGCATGAATGAAAGGTGGGGAGGGATGCCGGAAAGAAGGGGCTCAGGAACTTGAAATAGATAGGCAGCGCCTTTTAAAGGAAACGCGGGGTGAATAGTATGAACAAACCAGGAAACACGTGGGAGGGTTCGTTGATAGCCAATGGTACGGTGGAAGAATCGAGGTAGAACAGGGGAACGCCCTGCATGGCGACTATATCAATGTTGGACGAGCCAAACGGAAACACGAGGCCGCTGCTTTGAACCCGGTCAGATGAACTGGGTCGAGCCAAGCCGGGCCTTTTTCACATACCATCACTGAACCAGAATGGGTCTAGCTGGATCTAGTAAAAAGTCACTTGGACTGTTCGGAGCACACTTTGAAGAGCGTGACCGCTACTGAACTCCGTGGTCGTGGTGGAGAATGAGTCAGATATGACCCAGGCTTTCTGTTGAAGGCCTCTCCGCCCGAACTTGCAGAAGGCAAACGGTCGCACCGGATCGATCGGAACGAAGCTCAAGGCGGAAACAATGTGCCTGCGTGTAGGCGATCCTTGGGCCTTCCGAGTCCGAGAATGACTTCTGCAAAAGCGCAAGATGGGAAAGACTGTGGGCGATTGACCATCAGAATGCATTCATGGGCACCCACCAATGGACAAACGTGTGATTTTAGTTATTCTGTGAACCGAAATCTGGGTCCAGAAGACGTTCTCGTTATATCGAATCCGACTGCTTTAATGCGATGAGAGAGATATTGTCAGGGCCTTACAGTGCATCATACATGATGACAACGATTAATCGCTTGCTTCGAAAGCCAAGCCCAATGGAGCGAGGTTGCTAAATTTGACTTGTCTTTGGGTCAAGCGCTTGCTCTGTAACAGCTGAGTGGCGTATTGAAGCTTATAGGAGAAACGAACGATAAGGACCAGCAGCACGACTGGCTCGTCGTTGCTTGCTAGGCCAAAGTTGCCGGCTTTCAGTCAACGTAATCTTAGAAGAGGAATGTTACCCTGACTGGCTCGATCCTGTCAGAAGGTGAAGCTACCATACAATGTCGTACCCAAGGAGATCGCGTGTTGCAGAAGACGGCGACCCTGACCTTCTTGAGAACAGGTGAGCTCAGTATCGTGGCCCTTCGAGATAGGATGAACTTTTCTCGATATCCTGCTCCAAGACGTCCCATAAGGATCTTCCTGTAACATCTCCTTGGGCCGTCCACCATGAAACAGAAAAAGAAACATACTTGAGACGTACTTTGCTGCAAACATGTCAGAAATCCGGAGACAGAGTATCGGATCACAAAAAAATACCTCGTCGCTGTTGAGCTCACCGGTTCCGTTGCCGGCGATAATCGTATTACATTGAGGCATACAAGAGCATCACATACCACGAATATTCTTATTATTCAAGAAGCAATATTGACGATATTCTGCCCAGCATGGTGAGGCACGAGACAGGACCGTGACGGGCGAGGAAATACGTGTCATTGCCACGTGCAGCAATCCAGACTCAATTTCGACACCCACTGCTTTCGTCCTTTCCACCATTATTCTTTCTATTTTATCGTAATGGTATGCAGTATTCTCTCGATACGCTGCCCACAACACTGAAATATCCTTCCAGTCTGATTCAGACTCACCCAAGACAAATGGCAAGGCTCCGACCGTAGCAAAACCACCTGGCGCTCAGATTCGGTACGCTGAGTGCGACACGTCCGTATACTGATGTGGCTCACCCTCTTGAAGACGCCGGGCAAACAATACACAAGTGTCAAGACCCAACTCAAGTCGGGCGGCAGGCGCTGGTGGATCCTCCAATACGATGTTGAAGCTCTACACAGACGACTCTCCTGGACTGAGAGTGTGAGTAACTGCTCGTTCTTCTGTTTGTAGTCAGTTTTAATGACTATACAATCTCCAGCGATCCATTCATCGTGCTTATGTTGTCGATAGCATTTATTGCCTCCATTTTCTTCCTCCACATCTCGGCAAAAGTCATCCGTCTATTCACCAAGTAACCGAATTATTCGGATGGGCTGGTAAAGAGTCACTAGGTATCGAGGCCGGCCACCCTATTGTATCCAAAAACATACATGTTCGACCATTTATACCACTCCTTTTGATGCGGATTTCTGTCCTGGGGTATCAAAAATGAAATCGTCCGAAATGAAGTCTCACGACTGCAACATTCACACTCTCAAGATCTCAAGCCCAGGGATTGTCCAAATTTTCGCATTTTCCCGGAACAGATGGGCCGAGAATTCGCTGGGACGTGCGCAACTTTGTCGGTAGAAATTACGCATCAGACATTTCCAATACTGAAGCCACTTATCGCCTCTGCTCAGATTTGCTACAATTTACGTCTTGTCAAAGTCGACGTACCTTACTGCTGTCTTCGTCACATATGCACATCTCATCTCATCATCTCATCTTACGCAATGAAGGTAATCTACACGACTTGTCTAGATAACGATCTAGCAAAGCGTACTCACATAAACGCCATTGCGTGTCCAACGCGGTTGGTGGTACACTGGTTACCGTCTCTCTGGACCCTTGCTTGCTTGCAATGTTAAGGGTCCAAAGAGACGGTAACCGGCCTAGGTTGTGGCTTTCAGTCCACTTTAATGCATTCCAAAGCCGCGTAAGGTTCGACAGGTTTCCTCGTCATGTTACCTCTCTTTGCTCACTTACATGAACAGCGTGTGTCCACCAAAAAGTCATTTCCGATTGAGTTCAGGCCGATAACACTGCGCCTTTCTGTAATCATGCATCTTGCGCATTATAACTTATGGAGATCTCGGGTCAATACCCAAGCTTTAAGCTTCTATCCACCGCAAGGAAAATTTCCTTCTTCTTTCTATCTTCTTTACCTCGTTCTTGTTAAACCGGAGACCTCCTGAGACCTTATCATCCTTCGAACTTCGAAAATGTGTCTGCCAGGTGTCTGACGACATGCACCTACAGCATGTCTGACCGTATCATCACCCTCATTCATTCTCGACGTCCTAGGAATAGATCAAGGCTAAATACTCTCCGGAGAGAAGAAAAGTCGGCATTAACGGCCGAAAGAACAGAACAGACGAAAAACGCGGTATACACGTGTTGATTCTTGAACTGGTTTACTTTTGCAGGGCGCAGTGGGAAATAGGGTAGACGAGGGCTGTGAACGATAGATGCTTTCAGAGTACTGGAAGGAGTTAAACGAAGAGAGGCGCCGCCGTCGTTTCATCCCAGATGTCGATCCGTCAATGTGAGAAAGCAGATGTGAGATGTGAGAGTGATGGTTTACATGAATAATTAATGAACGGGCGAAGCTTGGAAAGAAATGAAGTGAACGGCAGGCATACGATGAGAAGGAAAGAAGAAACGGCGTATCTCGCATTATCTCTTCCATGATTAAGTATCCGAGGTTTCGATTAGGCGGTCGTATACTAGGAACAATCAACCTTTCCACATACACGACGTCATTCATATGGGAGGAAACTTGACAAAAAGTCTCCAGAGAACTCTGATTTCCCCAGCGGCCCCCCGCAGCAGCAATCCCACAATCATATCGCAACGCGTTCGCCCTGTCCTAAAGTTTACTTACCCAGAAAAGCGGTACGGCGTATATTGAACTCGCAACTCGCAGAGGTAAAAATAATCCATTGATATATGGAATGATTCATGTAATATGAAATGTCGCCTCTCCCTGAATAAAACATACCAAAGCATGGGTCCATTTTGTTCGCGATGTCGACATAACCTCGGGAAAGGCCTGTTATTGTCCCGAGTAGCATCTAACAGCAGCACAAACAACGGCGGCCGAAGGGTGGATCGAGCGGTGAGTGAACAAAAGCGCCCACTCCCGGAAAACGGAACAAATTTAGCTGTCCATGTAATAGAATATTTCTATAGAGCAATATCATTTAATAATACGAGCCAGTCGGCGTGCTACCAGTGTCCTAGGGTTGCTGTGTCGCTTATCCCACCCTCACCAGTTGCTACGAACCGATGCCTGCCCTGTACCTCAAGACGGTGTACCCACATTCGACTGTCTCGGTGCGTCCTGTACCCGGTTTTCTAAATCCGAACTCTACAACGAAATTGAAAACGGTAACCAGTATCATCAATATCAGGTTGTAACACTCACTGTCTTCGGTGCAAGAAGCGTTGAGGTACGCGAAAATTTCCTGCCAAACGAAAAGAATGGAATGGACAGGCCGTCTGAAAAACGTGTTATACTCGCCTTGTCACTAATCAAGGTCTATTGCACTCACGTATAATTATACTCCCCAATACCACAAAGGAAACGATCGGTTGCAACGTAGCCGCTAACAGCTCTTGCTGGTTCTGCGGAGGGTATTGAGGCTCCGGTAGCCTCGTCAAGGCAAGCGTGGAAACAAAGATGGCCCCGACTCCCATCTGCCAAAGCAATAGTCAGAAAACCATTCAGGACGGCTCTATAGTGAAACAAACCGGTCCTATAACGCTGGTCAATACCTAAACTTAGGTCCAATGTCCAACAC
Organism: Armillaria fumosa; assembly: GCA_030407015.1. Classification (NCBI taxonomy): domain Eukaryota; kingdom Fungi; phylum Basidiomycota; class Agaricomycetes; order Agaricales; family Physalacriaceae; genus Armillaria; species Armillaria fumosa. The sequence goes on from JAUDYM010000010.1 coordinate 186,095, forward strand.
GTACCAAAATGCCCAACAAAGAGCGCGTCCTGCCATGACTCAATCTCAGGTATCCATTGATACAACACTAACAGCGAAGGAACCCTTCTCAATACCAGTATCGCGAGGAGGAGGATCATCAGCCTTCCAAGTGTAACCCCCAACAAAGGGTCGTCAAACGCTTCAAACCTTAGCCACGCCCCAATATACACGAAACATCCACAATTCAGCACCAGATCCATGACCGACGCAAATGCCTCGCCTTCAGTCTGCACGTTGAAATCTCCATCCCACGAAACAGCAGTACCTAGATATCATCATGACGGCAAATAAAATATAGAGAGTGCGGAACGCGCACCTGCAGCAAATGCAGCGAGTAAATCGTCACTTCCCACGGTGGTTGCAATTCCAACGGTAAATAGTGTTAATGCTAGATACTGCGCGATGTACGACTCGTGATCGATGTAGCCCTTTTGGAGGGACGCTTTCATTAACGAAGAGAACGTAAGACCTGCGGCCCGCGTCAATGGAAATATAGCATGACATAGTGGGATATAGTACCCAGTATAGCACCCAAGGCGACTCCCAAAATAACTTCGTCTGGTGGTCAAGTCAATGTAATCCCAATGAACGTCAAGACGGAAAACATGCATAACCACCCAATGATCAGCCACTTCTCAACAGCTACTCGCCTTGAGGATTCTACAGTGAGGTAGATCGATATCGACAAGAATGGATAAGCTTCAAGTGAAGGAACTCCGAATCAGTCCAAGTCAGAGGTTTCAATTGAAACTACTCACCAAGCCCGTCATTCGCTGCAGCCTCAGCAGATAACATATGTCGAATATTCACAGGGACGTGTTTCAAAGCATAGTTGCCTCCTACCAGTAACAAGTAAGCAGGTCAAGTCGAAGAGAGGAGAAGAGGCCACTCACCGACAATCGCTGCACATATGATTGGATCCGTCGGCGTAAGGCATGCTGCAATAGCTAGGCACGACACAAAATCCAAGTCCTTGAACAGGACACGTAGTACACCTAGCATCATAAATCATCAACAATGCCTATCAATGGACTCTATACACGTACCCGCAACAGTCACCCACCCAAAAGCCATAGTCGGCACGACCATCACAAGCAGCCCCTTCGCGTGCCTCGCCATATAGTTCCTAGGCAGCTCGACCCCAATGGCAAACAGCCCAATCGCCAGCACAACTCGCATGACTTCTAGCGTAACTTCGTGCGACGAGCCCCAAGAGTGGGGGTCAAAGATACCCCAACCATACGGACCCACAAGAACACCAAAAGCGGTCCCTAGCACGACCTCGCTGATGAACAGCTATGCCAGCGGAAGTTAGATAAGCCCGGGTCCCTGGCAACGAACAGGGAGACAGACCTTGTCTTTGACAAGTAGAGAGAACACGGAAAACTATGAAGTTAGAAAGAGCATCGAGCACAGATGAGAGATGAACATACGATGACCACGAAACCTCCCAGAACTATGTATGCAAGACCCGGTGCGGAAACCTACACATTAGTGTTATTGCGACTGAATCTAGGCAAACGGAGAGTGGACGGAACTTTGAACAACTCAGAGAGATCGATGAAGCTCGGGAAGTTGGGCCTTGGTAGTACCAGGGCTCCGGCAGTCCATTCAATGGGGGCGACCATGTCGCTGTGTCAGGTTGTATTGGGGCGAACCTCTGGTTTATAAACCGGCCTATCGTCCTTCTAAGCCCACGGATCTAACAGAAGCCTGCATCTAGTTCCAAAACAAGGATTCGTAGGCTTCAAGGTCGGCCTTGTTGATAACAAGTCACCATCTAAGGTCCGCCAAGCCATATGTGGGGCGTCGTCTGATCCAGTCCATTCGGGAATATGGTGCAATGGAGAGCCTTGGTATTGAATGGTGAGCGTTACGGATAGCGAGTCGACCAAATGGGTACTCGACAGGGGGCTAGGTCTGATGACGGTGAAGTTTTGATGACGATACCGTGCCGTGTAATGATGATAACAAGCTGTGGGGATAATCAACTTCCGAGCCTCGAAGCTTGATCCCCGGATAGTTCGGACTTTGATGGGGTATCACTCTCAGGAGATAGGCATCCAACAGTGAGGCCAACGGGAACCAAAGGATACCTTCGCGAAACGGCAGAACTGGAAAAAGATCGAGAAAGTGTTATGATCTCTTTCGTTTCGTATGCAGGATATGAAAAACATATCGAAAATTGTTCAGCCTAACTTCTGAGCTCGTTTTTACAACTAGATGGTCAAATGAAATATCGCAACGTTGAGATCACGTTTTTCAGCAGAGAAATTGTACTGTCGCCAGTGGTGACTCAGTCCTTTTCGCATCGGTGACACAAACAAGTGGAAATACCGCTCTCTAGCCAACTCCTCGCGGCGCTTCTCGACGAGATCATTCAAATCTATATAGCTGATGCACAGCTCTCCAGCCTCGATATCCCGAGTGGCATGACACTGCATTGAGCGTCCTTCCCATTGCTTAGGAGAACAATATGCATGAAATTGAGTACACCTAGCGGGTATCGGAATCAGACACCTAAGGACTCGTCTCGTTAATGCCAATGGGTCTCACCCACTAGTCCAAATTCCAGAAATGATACGCCTCCGCTACTCGTACTATTCCCCTTGCCTGGCACTTTGGTAGGCACTCTTCGAACCTTGCGACCTCGCGCCCCATCTCAATATGGGGTCTGGATCCGTCGTTGGGCTTCAGGTACCATCCGGGCCTTTCGGGCCTTTCTTGTCCAACAACATCCTCGAGGTGAAAGTACATTTTGATAGATGCTTTGATCTCTCTCAGAGCATGGAAATAGGGATGCTGGAGGATGTCATCGAGCTTATCCCAATCTATATCATACTGGGGGAGATAATGGATGTCAAGCGTCTCTAACATGGGGGTCGTAGAGCCTAACTCGACGAGGCGTCTAAGCAAAGGAATGAGGTACTGGCCAGTGTCGTTAATCCAGAAATTAATCCGTTTAAGATTGGGGATTCGAGCGAGGTCGATGAGTTCGATCCGGGCATCTTTGAGAACTGATTATTTAAATAGGAAGAGAAGCCTGTAGAAAACATACCAAAGTCGTCACCATCGTCAAATTTCGCTTTGAATTCAAAATCTTCGAGACGGTCGCCGGCAGACAACAGCAGCCGATTTAACTCTTTGGCCAATGCCGGCTTGAAGTCACCAAATTCGCCGTAGTTAAACCGGAATACTCGAAGCAATGGACAAGGAATTAGAGAGCGCATAATACGAGGGTTGGTTGTGTCCTTGAGCGAGATGGTATGCAAATTGGCAGGTAGCGAGGGCCCAGCGTGCAAGTGATTTTCCTCCAAATCGCTAACTCGGAATCGTATAGCCTGCAGGGACAGGACTTCCAATGCTGGAAACGAAGCGAGGAGAGCTTGAAACTCTTCGTCGGTCTGGAAATAAATCCTCCACAAAAAAAGCTCCGTCACGTTCTTGAATCTCTGCCGAATGCTCAGTCTCTCCGCGTCACTTAGTCTCCACCAGCCAACCCGTGTCACAGACAACTTCTTCACGTGCCCAAATAGATCTGCAGGGCACCGTGACAAGATGCCCAGATTCTCAAGCAAATTGTTGTCGAGATTTTCGCCTGTACTCCGAGTAAGCTCTGCGACAAGAAGTTCGTACTCGCTTTTAACAGAATTCTGTGAGACATCAAGCTCGCGTGTATGAGCCGGAGCGATGGTAGCATGAGGACTCTCCAATAGCTGGAAGAATGGATCTGCTGTGTCAGGGCCGAGTACCACTTGGTAGAAGAGGTGAAAACGACATTCGGGGACCCATGCACGACATACGAGGGAGCATGCTAAGAGGGACGGCTTGGAGTCGTGGAGATGGTCGATGATGAGGTTACACAATTCGACAGGGAGCATCGTTTGTATATAGAGACCAGCTTTACACAGTGGAAGGAGGGAAAGGAGGGTATTGCCTCTCTGCACACATGAATATGTTTAAGTAGTGACGATAAACGATATGTAATTAAATAATGATTTAAATAAATAAAAGAAAATCGACGACAACGGCCCGGATGCCACGCTCGGGACGGAAAATCTATCATTGATCTTTCATTTACTATGATTTCCTCGACTTGCCCGCACCATCACCTGCTTCATCGACTGCAACAGATATACAGTAGAAGCAGCGGTTACTTATCTCCGCTTCCTATCTTACAATACTAGCTTCAATACTCTCTCATCGATTTCGTGCTCTGCCAGTGGTGGACCATCGCTAATGACCGCTGCAAATGTCCACCTCTGTGTCCGCTACCACCGAGACAAGTCTTGTGCCTTACCTATTCATACTGTAGGCGCGAGGGGACGACACAGCTGGAAGTAGATGTCTTCAATCCAGACACTCCGCGGCACGTACGAGACCCAATGGAACGCGCACAGATGTACTCGAGCTCGTTATCGTGTAGTTGTTTAAAAATTTCCCATCCACCTCGATTATAGCAGGAGCGAAAAATCGCACGGTATCAAGTTCCAGTTCTGTCAGAAGCTCCAGGTCGAATGTCGATGTTTCTCAAGCGGCATCAAGGTCTTTCTTGCTGGTAATCTCCTTTCTAGAGCAAGGTTCCTTATTTCTCCCTTGAGCGATTTTGCCAGTCTGTCCACCGCAACGTTTATTCTCCCCAGTAAACCGCCTCTGTCCATACCCAGGCATCACGACATCCTACGGAATAGAATAGTACCCCAGTGTCGTCACATCGATTATTCCACACGTTACAATTGCTGTCAAATGCATAGGAGAAGCAGTGGCCACAGACTTCTTTGCGAAACACGAGCTATATCACGGAGGCGCAGGGAGATAAACAGGTAGACGTCGGACGAAGGCGTTTTGAATATCGATGCCGTTTCGAATAGATCACGACCGCCGTGTGCTGTCCCCTTGATATGCAGCAGGTCAGAATCTATGCATCCAGGCGGCCGTAGCACTGGCAGCGTAGTCACGGTGCCAACACAAATATATTTTCAGGCACTTGTTAGATAGAATTGACAGCAACGCCCAGATATCCGTGCTTTTTCTTGTTGGCGGCAAAGCGTGGCTCCTCGATATTCAATCTGTGTCGATGGACGGAGCATCACAACTTGGAAAACGTGCATATAATTACGTGATCCATTCCGACGACAAGGATTGGGCTGCGAGCTTCAACTCCCATGGCTGCTTCTCGTGCAACGAACTACTCAATCGCCATTTCCTTGCGGCCGAATATTGTGGGTATTCCTGGATAGCAAAATAGTCCATTACAAGCGAACGGGGGTAGGATATCATAAGTAAAAAGCTAGAGCTATACCCATATGGCTGGTGATCTAATAAATAATAACATAGCGGGGTCGGTAATGACACGCAGATTTGATAGTCGTCACCCACTAGTCGAAGGGACCCGCGAAATGATACGCCCTCGCTAGTCGCACTATTCCCCTTGCCCGGCATTTTGGTAGCCTCTCCACGAACTTTGCAATTTTGCGCCCCATCTCAATATGAGGTCTGGATCCCTCGTTGGGTATCAGGTACCACCCGGACCTTTCAGGTATGGCTTGCCCAACAACATCTTCGAAGTGAAAGTATATCTCGACAGTTGCTTTGATCTCTCTCAGAGCATGAAAATAGGGATGCTGGAGGATGTCATCGAGCTTGTCCCAATCTAGATCATATTGGGGGAGATAATAGATGTCAAGCGTCTCTAGCACGGGAGTCGAAGAACCTGACTTGGAGAGGCGTCCAAGGAAAGGAATGAGGTACCGACCAGCGTCTTCAATCGAGAATTTAATCCGTCTAAGATTAGGGATTCGAGCGACGTCGATTAGTTTAAACCCTGCATCTGCCAAAACCGATTATTTGAGAAGGAAGAGAAATATATAGACAACACACCAAGGTCGAGATCGTGGTAAAATTCCGTATCAGCATAGATCATGAATTCAAAATCTTCGAGACGCCCGCCGGCAGACAACAGTAGACGATTCAACTCTTTGGCCAATGCCGGCGTGAAGTCATCGAACTCGTCATAATGACAATTAAAAACTCGAAGCAATGGACAAGGAATCAAAGATCGTATAATACGAGGGTTGGTTGTGTCCTTGAGTGAGATGGTATGCAAATTGGCAGGTAGCGAGTGCCCGGCGTGCAAGTGACTCTCTTCCATATCGTTAACTTGGAATCGTATAGTCTGCAGGGACAGGACTTCCAACGCTGGAAACGAAGCGAGGAGAGCTTGAAACTCTGTGTCGGTCTGGAAATAAACCCTCCACAAAACAAACTCTGTCACATTCTTGAATCTCTGCCTAATACTCAGTCTCTCCGCGTCACGTAGTGTCCGCCAGCCAGCCCATGTCACAGACAACGTATTCACGTGTCCAAAGACATCTGCCACAGACAACTTCTTCACGCGCCCAAAGACATCTGCAGAGCACCTTGACAAAATGTCCGGATTCTCAAGCAGTTTACAGTCGAGATTTTCGCTCCAAACGGTATCCTGCGCGACAATAAGCTCGTGTGGGTGTGCCGAAGCGATGGTAGCACGGGGGCTCTCCAATAGCTGGAAGAATGGATCTGCTGTGTCGCGTCTGAGAAGCACTTTGTAGAAGAGGTGAAAACGGCATTCAGGGACCCAGGCACAACATACGAGGGAGCATGCTAGAAGGGATGGCTTGGAGTCGTGGAGATAGTCGACGATGAGGTTGCACAGTTCAACAGGGAGCATCGTTCGTGGTGGTTGATGGTGACTGCCGTTGAACGCATAAGAACCAGTTGGAGGACTCGCACAGCCTCTCTGCACACTTACGACAAAATGATAAAATAAATAAATCTTATAATTAGAATACTAATAACGGCCCGGGTACCCGCGCGTCTTGTCAATGAACGAAATATCGCAAATTGAACTTTCCCGGACATCTTCACGTCTTCAGGCGGCTTCGTATGGTCTGGTTTGAGGACTTTAAACTTCATCATGGATCCAGGATAGCTGGATGGATATCTATCCCGCAACTTGAACACCAAGTTCAGTGGTTCACTGCAATCGTGACCTCACTTGCGAACGCTTTTCATTAGTAATGTTCTATGGATCGAACGATCGGGAGCGGTCCCCGCGAAGTGAATGGAGAACACACAGAAGACAGCGCTGAAGCTAGTCAATGATGAAGAGCAAGAGAAAGGGAAAGGAGGGGGGAAGGAGAGGCCTGACGAGATGATATAGCTTGTAAGTTCTATGTTCTATACCTGTTGTATCCCAGTTCAACTCCCGCACGGCTGCTTCCTGCACAATGGAAGTATATGTCTTTGACCCAGACAACTCGCGGCGCTTACAGGATCCAATTTCGACATACTATTTGGATCATAGGACTCTTGGGGATGCGTTCTTATACATGGACACACGTGACGCTTATTGGGAGTCAATGCATGCTACCTCGAGCAATCCCATAGAGATGATAAGCAAGGGAACACCGCGGAAATTAATCGACGGTTGTGGATGACTTCCAAAGGGCCTCGCAGTACGTAGGTAGTGTTTCTTCTTTCCACTCAGTCTAAAATTTATATATTTAGGGTTCAGGCGTCTTACCGCTCTCTTAGATCACTTGGATATAAATGGATGCAGCGGTCCTTACTTCGTTTGAAGTACTAACTCCGGGATCCTGTTAATGTTTGACGAAACACCCTCCACTGAGTCCGCAGCCCCGACATGGACGAGGTCATGCGCTGTTGTCATGAAGCTAGCAGGGAAAGGCAGGACAAGGGCATCGTCAAACGAAGTCAGTTGATCACTCTCGTACATATCTTTGGAATATTCAAACTTGGTAAATTCACAGTTTGAGGCTACAGGTTCACCTTCCGCAGGTCGGCGATGACGGTTAATGCTCAGAGCTGGAAGACACTAATGTGGAGGCTTGTTCCCTAAGGCTACAGTCAATGCCGATGCAGGCTCGAAGAAAACATCGTGCATGACTCCAAGGTGACATTCCTCTACCTCGTTGGTGTGACAATGATGGGAATCAGTATGTAGAATGGGTGATTGAGCGATCGTCTTACCGGGCAGATGGGAAGAAGTAATACAAGGTCTACACAGGAATTCTAATCGTCTGCAACGCTGAATATATTGTTTCGCGATATGACGACGCATGAAGCACAACAATGGCGCTGAATTCGAGTTCCACTCATCTCGTCCGCCACTTTACCACATTGATCTATCAAAAAAAATAATACCCCTCCGCCGGTCGTAATATCCCCCTCGCTTGGCATTTTGGTAGCCTCTCCACGAACTTGACGATGTTATGCCCCATCTCAATATGGGCTCTGGATCCGTCGTTGGGCTTCGAGTACCATTCCGACTCTTGCCCAACAACGTCTTCGAGGTTAAAGTACGTTTTGATAGATGTTTTGACCTCTCTCAGCCCATGAAAGTAGGGGTGCTGGAGGATGCTATCGAGCTTCTCCCAATCAAGATCATGTTCGGAGAGATAATGGATGTCCAGCATTTCCAGCATGGAAGTCGAAGAGCCTGACTCGGTGAGGCGCCTGAGGAAAGGAATGAGGTATCGGTTGTCTTCAATCCAGAGATTAATCCGTTTGAGATTGGGGATTTGAGCGAGGTCGATGAGTTTGAATCGGACATCTTTGAGAAGTGATTATTTAAGTAGGAAGAGAAGAGAAGTATGTAGAAAACATACCAAGGTCGACACCATCGTTAAGTAACGCTGCTGCTTGGATAGTGAACCCAAAATCTTCGAAACGCTCGCCAGCAGACAGGAGGAGCTGTCCGAAGTCTTTGGCTAATGCCGGTGTGAAGTCACCAAAGTTCACATAATGACACTTGAATACTCTGAGAGATGGACAAGGAATTAAGTAACGCAGAACACGAGAGTTAGATATGTCGTTGAGCGAGATGGTGTGCAAATCGGCAGGTAGCGTGTGCTCGGCATGCGAATGATTTTCTTCAGAATTTTTGACCCGGAATCGTATAGTCTGCAAGGATATAACTTTCAAAGCTGGAAACGAAGCAACCAGAACTGGCAATTCTTCGTCGGTCTCAAAAATAACCATCCACAAAGCAAGCTCCGTCACGTTCTTGAATCTCTGCCCAATACTTAGTTTCTCCGCTTCACTTAGCGTCCACCAGCCGACCCATGTCACCGACAACTTCTGCACGTGCTCAAAGACATCTGCAGGGCACCGTGACAAGACGCCCTGAAACGCCAAACCGTCTAGCAGTTCGCCGTCGAGATTTCCTCCTCTGGTGACGGTATTCTGTGCGACATCAAGCTCGCGCGTATGAGCTGAAGCGATGGTAGCATATGGGCTTTCAAATAGCTGGAAGAATGGATCTGCTGTGTCACGGTAGAGCCGCACCTTTTGGAAGAGGTGAAAACGGCATTCGGGGACCCAAGCGCGGCAAACGAGGGAGCATGCTAATAGGGACGGCTTGGAGTCGTGGAGATGGTCGATGATAAGGTTGCACAGTTCGGTGGGGAGCATCGTTCGTATGTAGAGATCTGGTTCATGTCCTTTATTAAAAAGGTGGGCTCGCACAGCCTCACATTGCCATGGTGCCTAGCATAAGTAATGCCTCCGACGGTACCGGGTTGTAGTAAGGGTCTGGGTAACATACTCCATAATACAGGAGGTCAGGTTCAGAGCATGCAATAAATAGAAGAGAGTTGACTGCTAGGTGTCATTAATCTCATGAGTAAGTACGGCAACATTTTGAATGCAAACTCACACCAAGGCATTGCAACATTGCACAGCAAGAGGCCTGTACTGAAGAATGAGTCGAACGCCATATATTTTCCTCTTTTGGATCTTCCCAGCTGTACAAAGTTGATTTCGGAAATATAAACAGACGTAGAGGGGCATTTACACTGTACTGAGTGCACCGCTCACGCAGTGCGCACTGCAGCAAGACTGCCCAGGCTTTCCTCTAGTCTGGCTATGCTTTTGATTTAGCACGAACGTAGGTAACAATGCCACGAGCCTTGGATAAGTAAGTTATGGTAGAACAACGTTGCGCTTTGTATGGCATGGGCGCTCGAACTCCATGATGTCGCCGTATTAAGAGGTCGATTTGGCGGAGTGACCGCCGGAGTTCGAATTCTAATATATAATTATATATTATATTATATTATATATCTATATTATAAATATTCCAAATTTGACCTGAAAACCATCACGTGACTGTACCGGCGCCTCTTTGTTGCAGAGGATTTCTGACTTAACGAAGGCAGGGTCAAACAGAGGTAGAGAACATGAATTTCAGGATCTAGGAAATCAATGCGCACATACATTGCTGGTTAATATATCACTGGAATCAGAACCAGATAAGCATATGACAAGGTAAATATCATTGAAACAGTAAAATGTGCATATTTATAAGAGGGGAATACCAGGAAGAGAAGGAGCGTTTAGTAGAAAGTGATAATTAGATAGATACAAGGAGGAAGAGATTCATACATGGCGCGTGATACCCGTTCCCTTCCTCCGAGAATATACACCCCGTCCACTACACGGATACCAACAGTCCGTAAACGGTGTAAGAATTTATCTCGCCGAATTAGAAAAGAGTCGCCCAGCTGGTTCCTATCAAATGAGTCACAATATACAACTTTCTCTTCAACATTCTCTATAACGTTTATGAAAGGGGCGCAAAAAATCAGCATCAGGAGTAGCGCTGGCTCTTTACTGCGATCATTTACAGCTCCCCAGTACAACCAGATCAAGTCCCAGCAGAAATGGCAGTGTAAGGATGCGAGCGAAGACATCACTCCTTCATGAACAAACGCATATCTTTGAAGCATTCCTCCGAAGTCTCTACTTTGAGCATTATCACAAAAGGCTATACAAGGCCGGCCCCGACGATTTCAGGATTGAGAAGATTGAGGTAAAGAAAGGTGACCATATCGGGGGAAGTAGATATCTGCATCCTTGTGAAAGAAAAGGCTCCACAAGAATGATAGCTACGACGATCTCAAGCTCGGGTCTATTAGCTTGTCAAGCGAGGGAATCCATGTCTCCTCCGGGAAAAGGGCACGATGCAAAGCCAAGCGGGTAATTTTCCTTGCGATTAGACTTTGATGTACTTCTCTGAACATCGATTCAGTATCTATCTGAATGTGCAGGATTTCTTCGGTGAACGGAAAAACTTCGGGCTGTACGCGGGAAAAGCGACGACCTTGAGTGTGCAGCAATTCTAGGTGATCAATGTTTCTATCATCGCCGACACCCCCAATGGTAGCGTACCCATGAGCTCCAGCGTTTCCAGCATGTTGCTCGATATTCGGGGAGTGTTCAAGGCCGGATAGGGAGAGGGACCCGTGCGATCGTGAACCCCATGGGATTGAAAATACAAACACGCATTCACGCGCAAGTGTCTTGTACAAGACGACATTTCTTCCAGCCGCGGGTACTGAATTGTGTTTCCCCCGGAAAAACTGTGAAACATCCCGGTCCATCACATTCCCAAGTCGCATGTTGCACAAACTGCCTGCCGCGATTTCAACCGTGAAAGTGAAACCCCATTCAGTTGGCTCTGTATGAGATTTTGCGACAACCACACATTTGTGGTTAAGGACGTTCGAATCGGGGTCACTGCAAGCACATGTAGAGTGATCTGCAAGTTGCGATCGATGAATTTGAACGCGTATCAATGATAGTAATGCAGAGCGGAACACGAGGGCCTGAACATTTGAGGGTTCTTTGCATCTCCGGAAACGAATCTTCGATGTGCTGCGGATCTGTCGATCTAGGTGAATAAGAGTCGTTGTCCATAACGAAAAACACGTTCTGACAAAAGCTTGCAGACTAGAAGGAGAGCGATGGGTATCCGCGAAATAGGCCTGTCTAAGGACATTGGATTGTCAAAGATAATCTCGTGGATGGTTTTGAGTAACAAGTCCTCGCAGAGTGATGTGATTTTGTCAAGTAGTAGATGCCTGCATCTGCTCGTCCGATTAGGCTTCTCCTTAGAGGTAAAAATGGTTAGAAGAAGTCCAAATTTACCACCTTATACTCTCCCCTGGATCATCGGGATTCGGCATCAGAATGGTGGACATGGCTGTGCGACGTCCCAAGAGCCAAGAGGTAATACACTAGGAGAAGAGCGGAAAACTATGAAATGCCTGTCATATCGATTGTCAGTGGTTGCGGAATCTTCAGACGGACACAGACTTTGTTTGAGGGCGCTTCGCACGAACTGCGCTCCGCTGAGTAATGCATCTGTTGACAAAAGGACTAAAATAAACTATGTTGAACTTACGACACTGAGTGGCGGACCTGAGAAATTCGACCAGTTTGAAGGTGGTGATAATTAATGCGGGTTTGGCGGCGGTATATATAGAGCAACAGGTAAAGAAATGGTAGTATCGGTAATGCAGTAGTCAATCACTCGATACATACAAAAGCATGAATCGTGTCGGGGCGGTATGCTACCACCGAAGAATGATATGGTCCGCAGCCTGTCCATCTTTCTGCAGTGTAGCTTCATCGTGCTCCATCGCATCTCTGAGCAGCCGAGCCAGGTCATCAAATGGTGACATATCAGGAGGGGTAGGAAGAGGGTTCCATGGCTCCTTCGCCTTGCCCTTATTATTCCGTGGTGGGTCATCGAACGGTGACCTATCAGAAGGGGTCGGAGGAGGGTTCCATGATCCCCCCGCCCCGCCCTTGCTAGTCTGCGGCAGGTAATCAAATGGTAGAATATCAGGAGGGGTCGGAAGAGGGGTGTATGTTTCCTTCGCCCTGCCCTTATTATTGGACCTGGGACCATAAACTTGCTCTTGTAGATCCTCAATCAGTAAGCGATCTTGTTTGGCTCGCCTGTACATGACAATCAGAACACCAACAGTGGAAACAGGAAAGGCTGTCATACCGTCGCAGCTCCCGTAGTTCGCCAACGGTCGAGCCCCCCATCCGCGTCGCCTCGAGCTGTAGGACAGTCAGTTCCAACGACTTGATCTCCTTCCGATACTGCTTCCGCTGCGCTTTGACCTGCTGATATCGGGTGAGTAGATTGTGTGCCTTCTTCAACACACGGCTTTCCTGTATGCTTGGTCAGTCTCACTAACCAAGAGGAGCAATTGACACAACTTTGCCTTGCTCAAGCCATGCATTGACCTCTTCCACAATGCCCTCCAGCTCACTTGGATCCTCCGAGTCGACCGCCAGCAAAAATCTCTCAAGAAGAGCTGTCTCTCTGTCCTTATCAGTCTCTTCGACGGGCGCTAAATGTAATCTTCGGATCCCCTGCACGTTGAACGACTTTCGACAGAATGGACAAATCTGTGCATGGGTTGGTATAGACATCAAACATCTACACACCAAGAATTAGAAGATACGGTGCTTGTATGAGTGAGTGATAACCTACGCTCTGCAGAATACATGTCCACACGGAAGCGAGTGAGGCGCCAGGTCTGTTCCGTTGACAAACAGCTCATAGCAGACATCACAAGTACTGGAAGGATGGATCAACAACATCTCGAGAAAATCGTGTCGGAGGCCAGGACAGCGCTGTGTCGAGCCGCAATCCTATCGTCTCGCTGAGCCTCGAGGATTTGGCGTGTGGCAAGCGCCGTTACTGATAGAAGGATCACCTGATAAAGGAATCCTAGTGCCAGCTGGATTCTTTCCAGGAAAAGAGAGTATAGCCGAAAGAAAGAACAGCAAAGGCCTCGTCGAACATCGTGGGTGCTCTAGAACGGATGACGGTAGCTGGATACTCCGAAGCCTCCTGCTAGCTTGGGCGATTTCCCGCAGATGGAAATTCAGAATCAATTGCGTTCGAAAATTGGAACTTTTCCACGTGACAATTTGGTACATAATCTTGTGCAAATTTTCGATATTTATCTTTCTTTGTTGATTTTCCTCTTGGAATTTGCCTGGAATATCCTGACTATATGGCCGTAGGAGCCGTACCGTACCATATACGTTGCATAGCAGGGCCCTGGCCGCTAGCCTTGAGATACTCAGAGCTCTTCAAAGGATTACAAGATTTCCTGGTTGCTATGCACTCTTGGTGATAGAAGACAGTCGTATGCAATACTGTCCACGTTCAAACACAGAGCTATGATATTGACGCTGGTGCGTTTACTTTGTCCGTTTTATTCAGAACGATCCCCCTCATGTTCACACACAGTTTTGACCACATTCAGGTCATTGGAAAGATCCCCCTCGTTCCCTACATGTTCCTAGTACATCTTGGGGTTGGGCTTGCCAACAATGTATAGTGCTAGCACTTACTAGGACTAACGTCCTACCCCCAAACATCTGCGGAGAGTATATGCGGTCCTAATCGCAATTCAACGGCGGGCCTCGTAACGATCCGCGCATTGCATGAGCAGGTGAAGGTGAGTCCCGGGTCTTTTTCGTGCTACATCTCTGACCCACGTTGTGCCTTCAGGATCGCAGTACAAAGAACGCTAGACAGTAGATGCAAACTCGCCAATCAGAGGCTTCGAGAACCAAGTCCTCCGAATACAGTCTTAGCAAGGAAAACAAGTGCTATGACCGCTTTGAAGGCTTGGAAGCGTCTCGGAATAGCTTTTCTGGCGGACCTTTAACTTGCGATGTGCTTGTTGACCAAAAAGATGACCTAGCCAGCGTGGTGGCTCGTTTTTTTCACACATGATGAGCCGAATGTCAGCGCTAGTCAACAGGCAACATATGACTGTTTACCCCGTCTCAAGGGAATCAAGTATACCGGATGTTTTTTAAGATAGCTGCGTATCAAACAATGTTCACTCGGCCTATAGAGGGGGATCGTGACCTTGCGGAATCAGTTTCCGGAGGTCAGAAGGTGGAGATTGCGGTCAGAGTGGGAACACAGACCGGACGTCGACAGAACTATCCGTATGATCAGTTTGGGATAACTTAGTTGCGTCAAGATTATGGAAACTAGGAAATTTGCTACGGCTTGAAATCCCCCGACCAGAATGGGCTCTATGTTGAAGCAACCTTACGAAAATATGACATCCAGTAAATCTGGGATCATTCATCGTATGTCTGCCACCCAATAGACGCTTCCTTTACACGACGGTCAACGTCCCCTCCATGACTTGGACGGCACTCCCCGCCAATTCAATAGATTTTACCTCGCCTTGGGAGACGCTGACGAAAACCGTGATCTCACTGCGTCTGCCCATCTCCACGCCCTGAACAATATCGAACTTCCAGTTACCATCACCTTTACTCTGTCCCATCCCCCCAATGCGGAGGCAGCCGAGCCTGTAGCAGGGTCTTCAAATGTGCCTTCCAACAGCCTCGTTCTGATAGTCCCATCTGGTGTTTTCACAAACGCGTACAAAGCGCCGAAACCTTTCCAGTCCCCCAGATGCTCATCAGGTATCGTGATGGGCTCACCGTAGTGCTGGAGCTTTCCCAGCGCTTCCACGGAGGACAGCTCCATCATGATAAAAGACATGCCTTTCACAATAGATACCTACCATTTAAAATTGATCAACGAAGGAGTCATTCAGTGAATTTCGAATACTACTAACGACAGGTTCCGCGCCTACTGCACCATTCACGTAGTCCTTGTCTTCCAACGCCAACTGTTTATCCTTCAGCATCTTCCTGTAGTAGGGTTCATGCACCTTCAAATCTGAAGGAACTTTTAACCACACTCGATTGCACTCTTTAGTGACCAATATATCTCCCGCTTTGGCTCGCAAAGTTATTTTATCCAACCCAGTCTTGGACAATAGATACCAGCCCGCGCCAATGGTAGGATGCCCCGCAAATGGAAGCTCAGCTGAAACCATAAATATGGAGATCGGGAACGTCACGCCAGATTCTGGCGATTCCTCCTTGTCATAAATGAAAACAGTTTCTGAGAGGTTGAATTCTCGTGCAATATTCTGTTTCTGTTGCTGCGAGACTTGGGATGAGTGTGGAGATGGTAGAAGTACGATGGCGAGAGGATTCCCAAGAAATCCAGTTTTTGTGAATACGTCGAGAGTCAAATAGGACACTATGATTGGGCTTGTCGACATGGTGGGAGGAAGGGACTTCTATAAATAGACAGTGATCTGATGTGATCAGTGATTGCCTACGTAATATCACGTGATACATGCGTCATTATATTCCCCTGTTCTGAGCTCTCTGAGACTCCATCCAATTTACCACCAAGGGAATTTCGTCGCTCATCTTTTTACCTCTCTCTGCGCTTCGAAGATATTTCGCAAAGAAGGGAGTGATTCAGTACCTGTTTCTTCCGGATGTTGCCTATATCTTGGCTAGGTCTTGTCTTCCTCACTACGAACGCCACAATGTGGCGTATCTTCAGGTCGTGCTCGTGTCCTTCGATGACCATAATCTGAACTCTGTTGCCTCAAAATACTAGCACTGCTACTCGTCGGCCGACAAAGCAGTGATTATTCAGTCTAAAGCCACGGAATTACCGACCTTCGGTACTTCTTCCATGCGCTTGCCGCGTGTTTCATCACAATATCTCGACCCTTCCTTTCATGTTTTCAAAGTTCCGTGCATCTGTTTTTAGTATCGAGTCATACATGGCTTCGACGGTCGCGCCGTTATGGTGTCTATATGTGTGTGTTTTTATCCGTTCACTCATGCTTAGATTGCAGCGAGGTTACCACGTTACTCATCAGGTGAGTTACCGTGGGCTTGTTACAAGAATGAAATCTACTGACGAGGATACTGTTTCTAGATTATCAAACTTATAGTTCCTGTTTTGCGATAGCGATTGCCACCTGCTCATCCAAACCTAAATATCCGAGAAGGTTTAATAAATTCATATCCAGGGCCCACTCTATATCGACCCTGCGTTACGGCTATTAAACTGATATTCTCCGTTTCCGCCTCCGGACATGAAGGATCTTGTCGGCTTAGGATATATCGCCTCTCATCATGACTGAAGTCGTACTCAGGCCCCGGTTATCTGATGATCCGATTCTACGCTGGAGTTGCTGGAGTTCTCTTGGTTCCAAGGTTCCAAGGGTCTTGTCATGCCGTTCTTTTGTGTATGGCAAATACTTTACGCAAGGAACGGATAGACTAATTCGACACGGGACGGATGGCCTTCTATGCACAGGGATTGCCTTGTGACATGGTGGAAATCCCACCACCCAAGGGCATATAGGGTATTTCACTAACTCTTCCGCATGCATATACCTCAAACAGGGTAACTTGAGGCTTCGCAATTTGATTACCGGAACCCCAAGGGGCGGTATCTTGAAGGAACTTCGCCGTCCCCAAATCCTTTCTGTAGTCCTCCGCTATGCTCGGTTAGGAGCCTCGTTACCGGATATACTCGGACGTATCCAGTTGCGACTCACCCGTACGTCACTGCGAGGTGCAATGCCGTGCCGTCCAGCGAAACATTGAATTTCGCCGCTGGATGGGATTGAAGCCGACCCTTGGACTGACGACACTTTGACTGCGCATCCCCGATGGGAGAATCTGAATTGCAAGGCATGTGAACGATGAACGGAAGCATCTGGAATGGCGAAGTCGCTCCTAGATCGTTCGCAACCAATTGCTAAACTCCGGCGGTCCTCTCTAACTATCATTAGAGGTCTGCCTTCTAGGACTCCTCCTCGGAACCTTTGAATGATACTTCAACGGTGTCCATTTATCATTGCATTAATAAAAGCATAGCTTGTGAACGCGAGGTAAAACGGCAGAACGTCCGAAAGTGCCTTGGTGAGCCTAGACTGTGGTCACGTGTAATCATTGATCTGATTCCTTTTTCAGGGTATTACGTCAACGTGCTGGAAGGGTTCGAACTGGCTTCGGTGGGCCGCTTTCTTGCTGACCTCGTGGGACTTGGATTGATACCTTCCCCGAAGTGCCTCAGGGCCAAGCGATACCTTTTTCTTCTTCTCCACCACCATCATGCCGCCACCACCACCGCCTCCTCCGCCCATATGTTTTCCCTTTGGTTCGAAAAAAGAAAAACGGCGGCTTTCTTTTTCCAGCATGTCCGTACCACCATTGAACGGATCCGCGTCGCAGCTGGAGAGGGCCCAATCTCAACATTCTAAGGCTTCCTTTTCGTCGGGGTCAGCCTCCAGGTCTTCAACAGCTTCCAGATCTACCTCATCTTCCATGACCGCCTCCGTGGACAACCTCACCTTCGTAACAGATACGGAAAAGTATGATGAAGTCCCCAAGGAGCTTCCTCCGCTCGAAAAGTCGGGCAAGAATGGCCGCCTGCAGCGTTCAAACACGATGACGGGCACGAAGAAGTCCACCCTATCAAACAGGTGGGGATACGGATGGGGATTGGGGAAACAGAGGGAGAAGGAAAAGGAAGCAGAGCTGACCAGGGAGATGTCACAGTCCCAGCGATCGAAGACACCTTCTGTCGACCTCCCCGTCTACCAGCCTCCCGTCCGGCACAACTCCCAATCGACGCAAGCCAGTCGAACTACCCAGAACACCCAGAACACGCAAAGCACACACCGCAGCAAATCAACGCATCACTCAAACCGTTCAGGCCGCAGCCAAGCCTTAAGGCCTAACGAATCTTCCAGCACCCTTGTCGGGTCTGCGCTTGAACGCAAAAATACTTTTGCGGATTCCTTGCGGGATGTGGTGCACACGTCGGAGAGATTGGCGGAGCTACGGAAGCAGATGGAGAAAGAACAATTGGATTTCTAGTGCGTATGCTACTTCTCTTCCACTTTACTGCAACTCAATATCGCCTCTCTACTCAGCATTATACCGAACGAAGATGCTCACGGGTCAGAATATGTGGCGGAGAGTGACAAACGAAGGGAATATATCTCAGGGTGCGTTGTTATTGTTTCTCGCAGCTGACATCTTGAGTGACGTGAGATAGTTTTTCGGGATCTGCGGGACAGGCGATCGTCTCTAAGACGGAGGCTTACCTCATCACTGATTCTCGGTATTGGCTCCAAGCAACAGAGCAACTGGATGCTAATTGGAAACTGGTTCGTGCCGGTGCTCAAGGGGAGCCAAAAGATTGGATAGACTGGCTTGTGGTGAGTGGTTACGCTTTAGATAAGCTTCTCTAACAACTATGGTATTATACAGGCTCATGCCCAAAGTTCAAGAATAGGCATAGACGGACGTATGCTGCCGTACGAGCAAGCTATGCTTATTAATTCCAAGATTAACCCCATGGGAGGAAAACTGGTGTATCCAGTGCAGAACCTCATCGACTTGATATGGAAGGGCAAACCCACAAGGTCAAAAGAGCCCGTATTCCTGCAACCAATACAATACTCTGGTAAGTTTATCCTTGGCGCCGCGCTCTTGCGTTTAAGTCTTTCCAGGCGAAGAGGCCCATTCCAAGATTGCCAAGGTACAGGTGTGGATCAAGAACCAACCTCCAGATATCCCTTCATACTCTCGCTCGGAACCAAAGCCGTCACAATATCAAGTTGGAACGCTCATCACCTCCTTGCCTCAGATAGGTTCGTATCATTCTTTCTCCATGGTTACGTGTTTTTGTTGACCTGAATTGTTTACAGCTTATTTACTGAACCTGCGAGGTTCAGATATTCCATTCAATCCACTCTTCCACGCCTATCTCTTCATCGGGGTTGACAGTGCTATCCTATTTTTGGAGGGAACCAAAGTACCTGAAAATATCACCTCTTACTTGGAAAAACTAAAAGTAACACGGCGGGACTACAGCGAAATCTGGGCCTTCCTGCGCAAGCGAGAATGGGGTGAAGGCAAGGTACGACGCTTTTTCTATGTTGGACTCTGTACGGTGAATTGAGCGGTACCGCAGATCATAATATCACCGCAGTCTTCTTATACTATCTCACTTGTCCTGTCGCACTATCGGTGCAGTGTTTTACCGTCGCACGTGGAATACATGATTTCAGTCAAGAATGAGACGGAGTTGAAGGGTCTTAGAAGAGCTTACATGCGAGATGGGGTTGCCTACGTGCGTCTAGCGCAAGCCATTTTTATCTTTTCCGACTGACGCGTACTAACAGGTTCAATTCTTGGCTTGGCTCGATGACAAGCTGAATGCCGGCTATGATATCACTGAGTGGGAAGCCGCACAACGCTTAACAGAGTTCCGCAGGAAACAGGAGCATTTCATGGGCCTTGCGTACCAGAACATTTCCGCAAGCGGACCGAACGCTGCTCTTCCCCATTACTCGCCCCGCAAGTCAGAAGCACGGATGATTGACAAGAACACTCCGTATCTCAAGTGAGCTCCAGGTTTTTTTTCGCAATCGGACACGTGAGTCTGACATATCGTTTAGCGATTCGGGAGGGCAGTATCTGGACGGGACATGTGACACTACTCGAACCATACACTTTGGGCGACCAGACGCAGAGCAGTGTGAAGCATTCACAAGAGTTCTGCAGGGTCATGTATGTTTTTGGAGTCTCTATCTATAATTAATGAAATGTCCTCATGGTTCTATCTCTAGATTGCAATCGATACCGCTGTGTTCCCGGAAGGCACATCGGGCCGTCAACTAGATGTTTTGGCACGTCGAGCCCTGTGGAAGGAAGGCTACAATTACTTGGTAAGCGGTTTGTGACTCAAGTTCGTGATGCAGTGTTAACAGCGGCGGGCGATAGCACGGAACCGGGCACGGCTTTGGATCATTCCTGACTGTGCATGAAGGTCCGCAAGGATTCTCTAGTAACGTGCCTTTGGTCCCTGGACATGTCGTCACTAATGAACCTGGGTTTTGTGAGTTGTGATCATTCATACTCGGGTGGCGGAATGACCGATTGATTTTTCATGTAGACAATGACGGGAAGTGGGGTATTCGCATTGAGTCGGCACTCGCTGTGCGTCGTGTCACGGTACGTTCTAGGTTCTTCTCATTCCCATGTCCACCATTCTGAATGAACCTCGCCCTTTGCGCAGACCCGAGGAGAATTCAATGGACCAATCTGGCTCTCGTTTGAGCGACTGACCTGTGTCCCCATCCAGACGCGCATGGTCAAGGACAGTATACTAACCAAAGAGGAGAAAGCATGGATAAAGGTGCGATTGGCCGCATGTTTGGCGTACCCATTCGTTTATCGTTTGACAGGATCACAATGCCGAATGTTTCAAGAAATTGAAGCCTCTGCTGCAGAATGATAAGCGGGCATTGAGATGGCTGGATCGTGAGTCCAAGCGTGAAATAGGCCTTGCTGCTCCGGGTCCTGGAGGACTCGTTGTTGAGTGGGGTTAACGCGGCGGCTTTTTCTTTCTCATTTCTCTCTTCTGGAATCTCCTCTCATTTCTGTTGTACATATGCTTTCGGATCTATATATCGGCTTGGATTACTTACTATCTATATCATTTTATTTTGGATAACCCTCTCTATCTAACTGTTCTTGGAATTCACCTCTAATAGTCCTTGGACGTTCTTTTCATTTACGTATGTTAGATGTTGTACAGCATGTCTACTAGTGGCTTTTCAAAATGGATGTAGTTTTGTGTACATATCCGTCCCGAGTCGCGACAAGTATTCGTATTGTTGCCATACTGAATTCTGATTGACGCGTCGGCTTTGTCAGGCGCGTGACTTGTGTCGTGCAATTATGGTGACAAAATGACGAGCGCGCCTTTCCGCACATGCAACCATGACCAACTACTTTTTTTTTCTGGTCCTTGATGTTCTGTATAAAAACCTGGTAACGTTGTGATACTTGGTTACAACACAAGTGTCCCACATCTCAAGATGGCCACGAACATTACTTTCCACCCTGGTACGACCAGCCCAGTTTTCCGGTGGATTCATTAAAGACTGATTTGCGTCCAAAGGTTCCGTCTCTGCTGAAGAGCGAACGAGTCTCCTCACACAGAAAGGGGCGACCATCTGGCTGACGGGTCTAAGTGCCAGCGGAAAGGTACGTTCGCTCACCGCGTAGCCCTTTGGAGTCTGGACGCTGACACGCTCGTCGTAGTCGACCATCGCATGTGCACTAGAGCAACACCTTCTCCACCTACACAAATTCTCCTACCGCCTTGACGGCGACAACGTCCGATTCGGGCTGAACAAAGATTTAGGCTTCGACGAGAAGTCACGGAACGAGAATATCCGCCGTACGAGTGAGGTATGCATTGTTCTTCCATCGTTCGCGATCGGTATTGATAGTCTGGGGACAGGTCTCCAAGTTGTTTGCAGATTCTTCATGTATCGCTATTACTGCCTTCATCTCACCATACCGCGCCGACCGAGCGTTCGCTCGAGAGATACACGAGCAGGCATCGTTGCCGTTCATCGAGGTGTTTGTCGATGCGCCTCTCCACGTTGTGGAACAACGCGATCCCAAGGGACTATACAAGAAGGCTCGCGCCGGAGAGATCAAGGGTGAGTTGTTCCAAGAATCCCCTTGGCAGCATATTCAACTTCGACTGTAGATTTTACCGGAATATCCGCGCCATATGAAGCACCGGAAAACCCTGAAATCCACATTGACACGTCCACGACAGATGTTGTGGAAAGTGTCCGAATTATTACCGACTATTTGAAAGCCAAAGGATATATATCCCAGTAGATAGAGGATAGATATAATCATGTACAGGTAGAGGTTTGTACTTATAAATATCATTTATACAGTAACAGCGGAAGAAAGTAGGTCAAAAACAGCGGTGTAAGTAATGACACGTGGGACGGTGTCGGGCGACGTAGATGGAGGATGAGAAGAAACGGCGCGTGATGTTGCGGTGACTTTAGTGAAAAAATAACATATTGTTATCGAAGAGCGAAAAAGAGTTTGGCGATAGCCATGTTTGATGGCTGAGGCGTGAAAGATCATTGGATTATATAAATACCAATAGAAAATGCGAATACAAAGCAATTCGAGATATAAACCGAGATACTTATCAATGTCCCTCCAATTTCAGATAGTAAAATGGGCCTTATACAGCAAACATAAAATCTTCAGCGTCTTGTTCCAACTTCACGATCAAGGGGTCTTCATCAGACTTTTTCACCGTTCGCTTGCCACTTGTAGCAGAAGATGTATTTCGAAAAGGGATGATAGACTTCTGCGCGACCCGTGACTGTGTACCCCAAGTAGGTCGTGTTGGAATTACTCTTGAACGCGTCGAGGCTGTAGTCACAGACTGGGACGTTGCTGGCCGTGAGGTCTTTGCAGGATCCACTCTTGGTTGACGAATAGCAGTGGCGGGACGCGACGTTACTTTGCCGGTGAAAGCGGTCGGTTTGGGTCTAGAAGATGATGCTGTCCCAGTACGAAAAGTGGGATTGGGAGTAGATTTGGTCGCGGACACTTTCTTTCCCACTGTGGTTCGTGAAGACGCTGAATTGAGCTTTGAGGGAATATTCTTGCACATAACTCTCTTAGGACCATCATCTTCTGTTACTCTCGTTAATAAAATGCCACAAGCGTGGCGTCAAGAACGCACCAAGGTCCGAAAGAGGCAACAACCTATCCCAGGCTATCATACCCAGTTCATCATCCTTAACCTCTGGCAGTGGAGGAGGCTTGTCTTCATAGGGCGGCGCACGCGTAATCTCAAGAAGCGCCTTTCCAACTGACTTGTAATCAGGAAAGTCGAAATCAAAGGGCGGGACATAGGGCGTGTCTGAAGGAAACGTGAGTTGGGCAACAAGACATTGATGCAAACTAACCTAGGGAATTGGGCGGCATGTACTCAATCTCATCCAGATCATCTTCCAGCACCAGCTGTTTCACCACAATCTCTGGAGATCCTATGCTCACATCGCAGTTCCAAGGATTCCCTGTGTTGACGGGCGTCTCGAAGCTCTTTGTCGCACTCCTGGGTACGCGAACGTGCCGCCTGAGGGAGCTGGGCCGAAGAACTGAGTCGGGCGATGCAAAATTAAATGTATAGGGCGTTTGGAATTGTACACCTGTGCGATTTGGAAAAGGCGTTTTGTCACCGAGTGGTCGTTGAGTCGTCAGTTTGCCCTGTGTTCCTTCCTTATCTTGGGCAGAAAGGTAAGAACTAGGTGAGGATTGGATAACGCGACGGTGACTCACTGAACTTCCCTCCATTGAAAGGTGTCTGCAGGAGCGTATTCTTGCCTTTCCCATGAACAGTCGCCGGGCCCCGATTCGCATTTTCGTTCTGATGGATAATGCGCCCGGGAGTCTTGGCAAGTATTTGTCGCTGCCCGGCGAGATCGTTGTTTCTTGAAATTGGGCAGGAGGTCAACATGGTGGTGGTTGTAAGAAATTCATTCCGGCGTCCGTCACAAGAAGTGGCAATAAACGTCACATGATCGTGGCGGGAAGGCCGACAAAAGCCGAAGGTAGTCGAGGTGGACTTCGATCAGTGGTACTTTTCAAAATGTCCGTAGAGGTGATCCACCAAGATCACTGGTCACTGGTCAGCACGGTTGTCAACTTCAAATATGAGCTGTGCAGAAAGGATGTCTGAAATAATGCTGAAACATGTCTACATTTGACTACGAATGCTGAAGGAGAGTAATTACTATAGGTAAGTGATATAGATTTTTATTAACCGTGAGCTGAAAAAAATTTCCTGGATAAAATGACTGCCCCTGGCTCGAGCTATAATTTGGATGGGTTCAAACATATCGCCTTGCCGAGTCTGTTCAAACCATATCCCCAAAGCGTCTCCCGGTCTTGCCGCTGCTATAATCCAGTTCAACCTGATATTGCAGAGTGTGAGAGAGGTCACTTACCGCCTATTAACAATACTTTCGTGACCTTGATAAATGAACACGTCATAAAACATAGCAGCAAATTGTGCGCCTAGAATTGGTGCCATAATCGGGCACCAGATCCAATAATGACTAAAATCATGTCGGGTTCGATAATTTGCTTGGTGACAAGATGATGAAACGTGCTCACTTTCTGAATGTGTAGACCGCTTTACCATACCCGACCATGGAGGTAAGTAGCCTGGGACCTAGATCTCGCGCAGGGTTGATCGCAAATGCTGCGACAACGGTTGTGAGAAACATGCTGAGGTAAAGTATAATTTCACTTACACGTCTCCATACCCAGGGAAGCGGTTATTCCAAGAAATGTTACGAAAAGTACGAGAGGAACGAGACCGCTCGGAGGCACGCCATTACGCGAATCGAGGATGGCAAGAAGGACAAGTACAAGAATTGCAGTACCCAAAAATTCAGAGAAGAAACAAGAGACATTCGTCATGTAGTCGAGCTTAGAGAAATGGAATATCAACGTACAAAATTGATGCAGTTAGTAGAATTCTCTTACGGGGATCGTGCCAAAGTTCCCTGCGGTCAACAGAGTCCTGATGCCCCGTCCTCCTTCCACGATATCAATCGCATGGAAGTAATTCGCGTAAACAATTCCAGCACCGACAATCCCACCCAATAATTGAGCAAGGATGTACACTGAAGAAAAAATTAACCGATGCTCATTGCTTCATCTCGCATATGCCAAACGGCCCTACCTGGAACTTTCTTCCACGGAAATTCGCGCCATGTAGCGAAAGCCAGAGTAATCTGGAACGTCGAGTCAGTGCCACACAACACTCAGGGAGGAGAAATGCGGTACCGCTGGATTGATGTGACCGCCAGAAACGCCGCTGCTGACCCATGCACCAAGGGCGATAGCTAGAAGATGGCATTCATGAATAAGAAGCACGATATTGATATGCCAAATCAGCACGTACCAGCTCCCCAGCCCAAGCATACTGAAGCCCAGTCCTATGATAATAATTCTATGAGCAACAGCGTAGTTTCTATTTAGAACATGGGGATAGTTACTCACGCCTTTGGGAGAGGACGCCACCCCTGAGTTAGCAGATAGACCAGCCTGGCAGTTGACGCCAGTACCAAAGATAACGAGGAGCATTGTACCAGCGAACTCGGCGGCAGGCTCCCGGAGAATTTGACTGTGGTAAATTAGTTGGCGTCCGCGGCCACAATTAGGAAGGCGCACCGATACTTCCACCACCAATTGGGCTGAATCTGAACGTCGTGCATGGGCACGGGTTCAGCAGACGAGGTGTCTCCCAAGCTGACGGAGGACGGACGGGTTTTCTCTGTAGATTGAGGCATGAGACGAGGCTGGTATGCTGACTCTGGAAGCCCTCACAAGTTATATACCTTCTGCCTGGGACTAATCCCGTTGGCTTCGTGGTCACGTACCATTTCTCTTGTAGAAACATTGTCGAACTGTCCGGGGCGTGCCTCTATATTCAGAATCCGACATCGCCGTACCTGGTCTATTCTCCAAAACTTTCTTCCCGTCTTCCGTTTGGACACAACTACTTACTCCGCCGATAACGCAACGCACAGTAACTGCAGCCTTCGAAGAACCTTTGAGAACGGTGTCTGGACATATGAGGAAGTTTGGGATGATGACACAGAATGTTTTGGACAGTATAGTATTCAGACATCGAATTCAGATGAGGGGAGAGCTCAGGTCGTCAGGACGTTTAGAATGGAAGTCCAACAACATGTCCAAGCACAACTTGACGCGTCCGGTATTGACCTTTCTCCTTGGACAGTCGAACTTGACTGAAACAAGACTCGAAGCTCAAGTTGGGTTTTACACGGCTATAATCTAGCACCATGACCAAACGCATGAAATCTCCGACTTGCGTCGAGCCGGAGAGCATAGCTTCCATATTACTGCCTATATGAGTTCACGATGAGTAGCACACAAACATCATAGTGAAAATATCTCCAATGCTTACATGACCCTCAAAACATCCCGAACTTTGCCCGAACTCTCACCCGCAATATTCGGGTAACTAAATCCAAAGTCCCTAAATTGCACTTGCCAATGTCCACAGTCACTCCCCGCTTAGTCTTCCCTAGGCAAAATCTTGATCTCTTGATAGGCAAGTAGTCCTCTCGGCTTTTAGAAGGATAGAAGAATGAAAAAAGGATTTAAATTTCGAGTTGGTGATCACGTGTTTCAAGAAGAAGTTAGACTGAAAATTTCGTGTTTAGTTTTTCACTCTGTACCGCCCATGTAACTTCAATTTCTATTCATGTCCGATACTATCGTGATCCCTCGTGCGCTTCTATACCTCAAGGAATACTTACAAAGGGCTGTGTTTTCAATCATCTCGGACCATAAATGTCTCGAGCCTTTCTCCCAAGTATACGGGTCAACCTGAACCATCCTCAAATGTCCCAAACCGGAACTCCGCCCTCAAACCGTCCGAGGTTGCTTTTTCAAAGAACTCAGCGTTATGGGCGGACCAAATTGCCATATCGCGAGTCGTGCGAAGCGGTGTGTGCGGAGTAGCGCTTTCGTATCGCGACATCGCGAAAGTTTGCGCAAAATAGGTTTCCATTCACTACCTCAGACGGTTAGGCAGACAACAGTGAGAACTGCCCAACAGCATATCGTCAGCACATTGATACCTCGTTTTCATCGTTGATTCTGATTTCAGCACCCATCGGGCACATAGAAGAAAAGGTACTAAGCTGTCAATTGTGACCACAACGAGGTTCCGTGGTCAATCAATTGAATTAAGAGCAATGGATTCAAAGCAAACGTTGACTATAAATAGTCTTGAAATACATACAGTGAAATCGTAGGGGCCTCCTTGACACCGTCAGAGTCCCCGACGGGCAATAGGGCGCGCAAGATCAGGATGGTACTCCCGAGAGTACGAAATAGCATATAATTTGCGAAGCTTTTAGGCCTAACGTACATGGGGTACAGATGTGGGGCTCTGTTGCAAGCCATAAGTGTGGGTGCGCTAACTATGTATCTATTCAAACCATATTCGCAGAGTGTCTTCCGGTCCTGCCGATGCTACCATCCAGTTCAGCCCGATACTGCAGAGGGAGAGAAAAGTCGCTTACCGCCTGTTAACAATACTTTCGTGTCCTTGATAAATGAACACATCATAAAACATAGCGGCCACCTGTGCACCTAAAATTGGTGCCATGATTGGGCACCAGATCCAGTAATGACTAAAATCATATCGGGTTCAATAATTTGTTTGGTGACAAGATGATGAAACGTGCTCACTTTCTGAATGTGTAGACCGCTTTACCGTACCCGACCATGGAGGTAAGAAGCCTTGGACCTAGATCCCGTGCAGGGTTGATCGCGAATGCTGCGACAACGGTTGTAAGAGACGCGCTGAGGTAAGGTGTGATTTTACTTACACGTCTCCATACCCAGGGAAGCGGTTATTCCAAGAAAGGTTACGAAAAGTACGAGAGGAACGAGCCCACTGGGAGGCGCGCCATTACGCGAATCGAGGACGGCAAGAAGGACAAGTACAAGAATTGCAGTACCCAGAAATTCAGAGAAGAAACAAGAGACATTCGTCATGTAGTCGAGCTTAGAGAAATGGAATATCAACATAAAAAATGGATGCAGTTAGTAGAATTCTCTTACGGGGATTGTCCCAAAGTTTCCTGCGGTAAGTAGAGTCCGAACTCCACGTCCTCCTTCCACGATATCAATCGCATGGAAATAATTCGCATAAACAATTCCAGCACCGACGATCCCACCCAACAATTGAGAAAGGATATACACTGAAGAAAAAATTAACCGATGCTTCATCTCGCATGTGTCAATCGGCCCTACCTGGAACTTTCTTCCACGGAAATCCGCGCCATGTAGCGAAAGCCAGAGTA
This sequence comes from Armillaria fumosa, assembly GCA_030407015.1. NCBI lineage: Eukaryota > Fungi > Basidiomycota > Agaricomycetes > Agaricales > Physalacriaceae > Armillaria > Armillaria fumosa. The sequence continues at coordinate 214,606 of JAUDYM010000010.1, forward strand.
ATCTGGAACGTCAAGTCAGCGCCACATAACACTCGGGGAGGAGAAACCGTCGCAGTACCGCAGGATTGATATGACCGCCAGAAACACCGCCGCTTACCCATGCACCAAGTGCGATAGCTAGAAGAAATCATTCATGAATAAGAAGCACGATATTGATATGCCAAATCAGTACATACCAGCTCCCCAGCCCAAGCACACTGAAGCCCAGTCCTATGATAATATTTCGTTGAGTAACCGCGCAGTTTCTATTTAGAACATAAAGATAGTTACTCACGCCTTTGGGAGAGGACGCCACCCCTGAGTTAGCAGATAGACCAGCCTGGCAGTTGACGCCAGTACCAAAGATAACGAGGAGCATTGTACCAGCGAACTCGGCGGCGGGCTCCCGCAGTATTTGTCTACGGCAGGTTAGTTGACGTCCGTGGCCACGACAAGGTATGCGTACCGATACTTCCACCACCAATTGGGCTCAATCTGAACATCGTGCATAGGCACAGGATCAAGGTTAGACTCGATAGGTGAGATTTCTCCCAAGGTGGCGGAGGATTGGCCGAGTTTCTCTGAGGAACGGGACATGGGAAGAGACTGATTGATGCACTGGCTCTGAGCGAAAAAAAGACTACCCCTCCCAGGTTATATACACTCCGTCCGGGACTTTTCTCTTTGTCTAGTGGGTCTCGTGGTAGGATTGATGTCGTTTACCATTTTCATGCAGGAAGATTGAGACGAGCTGTCTACGCTGGGAGAGAGGCTATATGTTATTTTTACGTTCGCGACAAGTTTAGGACACCGAAGGTCGGATCGAGGGCGCCATGCGGAGACACAGGGCGCGGACCGATGCAAATAGGAACAAGTCCTCGGTTAGGGTCCCCACATGATAGGATCGAGAAAAACGGTTCCCATAGAGTTTTCTGCGCAGAAGACCATGCGCTTAGAAATAAGGCTTTGTGTGGCTCGGATAGGCTTGGTGTAGGGGGTAGCCAACGGCATTGTGATAGTCCCTGGACTCTGGGGCGACAGACCAGAGTTAGGGCGGGTTCAATTTGGCGCGGTCGGGTCATTATGGACGAAAAGTCGCGTAATGCATACGGCATCGGTCCCTTTCGTGATAATTCAGCAAATACAGCGCGCCTAAGGATGGTGGGAGAGAATAATCAGTCGCTCGAGCACTGAGGTATCGATAACATCGATGCGAAGGATTTCGACGAGATAGGACATGCAATAAGCCTAAATTAGTAACTTGATGACAGTTGAAAGAAATCAATCTTGATGCTTCTCTATGACATCGATGATCGTGTTCATTCATTTCGACAATACAGTGTGCCTGTGGTGAGTAGCGCTTGAGCTTATTGAGCTTGTGAGTAATTTCCGTCGTTGACATCTGCGATTCTTGAATACACTCTAAAGAGGAACGAGAGCATTTCTGAGTCGAAAAAAGTTGGTGCTTACCAGTACCGTAGTCGACGGAAGCGGCCCAACTGACGTCTTCCACGAATTCGCATGGATGGTGGCCGTACTGGTAAGTCTAAGGCGGATGATGATCGGAGTAGAAGCAATATACCTCCCTTTGCTCAGCTCGCTTGTGTTAACAGACCTATGATTGTTGACAAGGATCCGAGGAGTCTTTCATGCTGGGCATCAGGAGTACCATGTTCTGGCCCACTTCCTTCAAGTTCGGAAAGCGGAAGATCCACAAAATGAGTATATGGATGGCTCAGAAGGCTGTATAAATGGGTATCGTATACGGTATAGCATGAACCAAGAAAGAAATAACAATAGGTTCAACTCCCATGATCAGGCTTAAGCACCAATGTTGATCGGAGTGCAGCCCAAGGCAACGAGGCCGTTCTGTTGTCTGCGTCAACCTTCACTTCTGCAAGAAGGATATCCCGATACTCACGTAGTTGTTCTGGTCACAGCAGACGGGCTGGTTCGCGCACTGGGTGGTGCCAAGACCAACGACCGTGATTGGGTCGCAAGTCAGACCACTGCGGAGAGCACAAGATTAGCTCGAGAAGAACAGATACGCTGCACGAGAAGACCTACACTCCAGCGGTGATGCCGCCAATTGGGATCCCCAATACACCGAGGGCATCCTGAACGGCACTAGATTTGGGCTGATGAACGATATCGATGAGTTAGAATCACTTCGGGGCGGAAAAACACGTACATCTTGCACGGACTTGCAGCACTGGGCAGATCCGGTGTTGCATTTACCCCAGGATACCGTGGTGTTCGTAGATTCTCTGGGCAGTACGCTAGCGGCGGCGAGGAGAGGCAAAGCCAAAACGGCAAGAGAGACAGCTGAGAGACGAGAGAACATTTTGGAGAAAAATGCAAGTTGTTCACTGATGAATGCTGAGAATTGAATCCTGGCGTCTTTTGTACTCTCAGCTCCAACTAATATTAGGCGTGGAAATAATATTAGCTTCACAATTTTCAAAGAAAATTGACCGATCGACAGACGAATGACCGCCCGAACGTTCTGAAAGCCACAGCTCCACAAAGGCGAGAATGTTGCGTCCACCGAGCAATCGTCGGCATTCATTGAGTTATCATTTTCGGCTTTACGCGACGAAAATTTCTTCTGCCAGGTTTTTAAAACAATTCTCTGCGGCTCTGTTTCGCTCCAAAATCGAAAGTTCATGAGATATGTAAGAGGAATGGGGGTATTGACACTGCCACTGCTCGACGATCATCACGACCGCTGGACATGGCCTCGGTCTTAAGTTCCTAAAGGTGGGTAAAGTCATCGCAGCGAAGAGAACGAGACAGTGAATCCTTGGTGATATCCAAATAATCGGACTGCCCGACAACCAGAGTTTCTATCCTGTGACTCTGTCAGCATTGAAGAAGCTTCGGAACTTTAGGACCTACGTACGAAGTTTGCAATGAAGTGTTTGTAGCTTCAAGCATCAGACTAGAGCTATAACTGGAAACTTGATAGTCATACAGTAAATGGGGGTATTATCTTGAACAGATGCATCAATTCAAACCACAACGGACTTTCTTGTGTACCTGAATACATGCCTGCCTGCTTATGCTTGACATCGGTTGTTTCTCAGAGGATTTGCACCAAGTTGCGTCTTAAGTCCATTGCAAAATCGAGCGCAGCTACCTTACGAAGAGTCTCAACTCTGCACGATAGAAAATCCGTGAAAGGCCGAATCCCGAAAGCCGAGTCGGAGATACGGGCGGATGCACTTTTTAGTTATAACCACCTTTCCTCTTTGCCCCCGGATGAACCTCAAGTAATAGACAAGTGAAACGAAGTGGCGGAAATGAAACAGAGATACTTACGTGGAGATAAGACGGAAGACGCGGCTTAGCGCTCAAGGACAGTCCGCCCTGAACATTGAAGTACGTACCCACCCGCCCAAAGAGGGATCGAGAGTCCCGAATTCATGGTACGCCTCAACAGCCACCGAACTCCTTTATGTTGGGGGAAAATGTTGCAAAGACCGTCCTCGTAAGCGTGCGCCACTTTACCCACAGCGTCAGCTTCCGGTGGTATACATAGGAACCTAGCGCCTCTGACTCGTAGTTGTCATGAGAGTAATCAACAATTCTCCGGCCGTTCTGTTGGTTGTTCTGTACCAATTCGAGTTCGCAGATAGTAGCACTGGGAACAGTCGTTAGACGGACATTCGATGTAGAGCGAAAGAATGGAAGGCATCGAGAAGATGATTGCATTCCGGGAACCTAGGAAGGTATAGTGTCGTCGTCTGGGAGAATATCTGGATGAACCCTCCGTAGCTTTAGAACGCATACGTGAACACCAGACCTTCTCGGCCCGGGCATTTGCATCGTGATACCTCCGCTGTGGGTATCAGTCGACGGTAAAAGAAAGGGTGCAAAACTGCATATATGCCGTCAGTAAAGAGTAATAAAGAGAATCTGGGCGCACCAACCACCACCGAGTCAATTGATGCAACCAGTCGGAAAGGGTCGAGATTACAGAGGTATCCGTAGTCAGAACATTCCTTCAAGAGGATGTATGCGGTCGTTAAGAAGGCTTGCGATACCGGTTGCTTCGCCTTGGATTGGACGTACTCTTCCACGGAAACAAGACGAGATAGCGGTAAAACGACGTTGAGACTGCAGGCATCGGGCGAGTTCACTTCATTTGGATGTACGAATTCGAGAGGACTACGCTCCGACGCAGATAGCATACAGCCGAGGGCAACGAGAGAATCAAGATATTCGATTTAAATAATGGTGCATGCGGATGACGGTGGTGAGAGTACGGAGACAACGAGCATCGTGGCGCTATGCAAGGCTCATCCCCGTTACCACCACCATCGTCAGTCATCGAGCTCTTGGGTGTGTCTCTCACCGTCGTTGCACAGGATACGAACCCCTCGAACCCTATGTCTACCGAAGGCAGCCCTTTTAATTCGACTTTAATAAGCTGGAGCTGCGGCCTGGCCTGGCGCCTGCCAGTGCAGCTTTCGTCACGGCCACGATGGTGACGCTACATTATACCACTCTCGACGTGTTCACAACGACGCCATTTCAAGGAAATCCTCTAGCAGTCGTCCATCTGTCATCACCAGAGTCGTCTCAAGTATCACAGCAGCAACGGTTGCTTATCGCTCGCGAATTCAATTTTTCGGAAACAGTCTTCGTTCACGACCAAGAAGAATCACCGGACTCGGGAGTCGTATTCGCCATCTCCATCTTTACCCCGTCCCAAGAGCTACCTTTTGCTGGTCATCCCACTGTAGGTGCAGGATGTTATCTGCTATCGAAAACCGGCAAGGACAAGTTCACATTACGGACGAAAGCCGGTGATGTACTAGTATCTAGCAAGGACACGGGCGTGCGCCTGAAAGTACCAGTCGACTTCAAAGTGCATGCGCCGTACTTGAACGATATTCTGAAGGCGAAGCAACCAGCCTTGGAGGATAAGGACTACGTTAACGGCGCAGATGGTGTCGAGCCGGTGGTACGTTGTAGTATTCCTTTAGAACATTGTCTCTCTCTCACTGATACTCTAGGTTTCCATCGTCAAAGGAATGTCCTTCATCATGCTCGAACTTTCTTCCTCTGAGGCGCTAGGAAAATTACAGCCGTATTGTCAATGGTTTAGCTTGCCAGACGAGCATCTAGGCGACTGGAAGGGAGCCGGAGGGCCTGCGAAGCTATACGCATTTGTGCGGATGGCGGATGGGTCAATTAGGACTCGAATGTTCAAAGGGAGCTATGAGGATCCTGCTACCGGCTCCGCTGCTTGTGCGTTGGGGGGCTGGCTAGGACAACAGAATGGTGACGGTAATTGGTCCTTCAAACTGGTACAAGGTGTTGAGATTGGTCGGCGAAGCGAAATAACGGTGTTCGCCACTGTATCTGACAGACAAGTGGTATCTATCGAACTGGTGGGCAACACGGTTCAAGTTATGGAGGGCAAGGTGCAGACACGACAAAGGTTAGTACATTTCATCTGAGAAAAAGAACGAAACCCTAAAGGTTTTTGATTTAGCGAAGTCCTTGGCCGTCAGTAAACGATATGAAAGCCTTTTACCCTTCGTTTGGCCTGTGCCTGTCGTCGTCACGATGCATACCAGCTCTGTCGCGTCTATGTAAATATATCAAGACCACTATTACACCAAATCCACAAATGCGTGAAAGTTCGCGAAGCCATTGTTGGCTTTCCCGTCCTGTAACCTCCCCTGGCGTTCAAACTTGATCATCTGTCGATGTAGGGAGCATCATCAAGGGGAAGCAGCGGTAAGAGTACTTGGACGGAGAGTAAGTCATCCTCGAGTGAATTCACGATAGATATATAGGACTAAGTCCAGACTGTACATTGATGGGTATTTCTCATGGCATGGGTCATATCGCCGAGATTGTTGAGCAGCAACCCGCATCCCGCCAGGGTGTTTAAATGTTGTCCTGAATCTCGTACACTTGCAGTTGAGATCATCGACGCTGTCCAGTCCCTCACAATCCATGTTTATGCTGCCTCACTCTCGATGTACCACACCCCATCAAATGTCTCTAGTCTGCGAGATGTACGATGCACCACTGGCCTGTGTAGTGAGATATCTAATTAAATAATGGTATACTATTGTTCCTCGTTGGACTGTGCCGTGTAATACTACCTACCTACCTCAAAGTACGTGGAATGTGCTATTCTATATGTCGGCCTTTCCGTGGTCTATGCGAATGCGCTCAATGTCCGACCGTTGCAGGTTTGCTTCATTACACAACGACCTGAAGATAGAGTCCTCCTTGTCGAACAAGTTCATGACCGTGTCAAACTCTGCCACTTTCCCGGCATCCATCACCATGATACGGTCGTAATAAGCTACTCAGAAATGATGTGAGTTCCTGATCCCAGTTCAGATACATTTGAGGCTTACCTATGGTATTCAGTCTATGGGCGATGCAAAGCACCGTTGAAGAAGAAAACTCGGTTTGGATCGTCCTCTGCAGCTTCGCATCTGTTTCGACATCCACGCTACTCGTTGCTTCGTCCTGAGTAATATTAGTAGAGTGCCTGCCACGAATAATCACCTGAAACTTACTAGTATGATAATTCGACTGTTTTTGACCAGAGCACGACCAAGAGCGAGCAGTTGCTTCTCGCCCGCGCTGAAATTCGACCCTGGAAGAAGTACGTCAGTATAGACACCGGCAAGAATACTGAACAGTCTTACCTTCATCTCCTACAGTCGCATCCAAGCTAAACTTGGCCTCAGCAGCAGGATCCTTGACACCGTCTTGCGGGAGGAGCCACGCGCGTTGGAGAACAGAAACAAGTTCAGCATCGGTACGCGAACCCAGAGGATCACTACGTGGCGTTAGACGACAACGATGACTTTACGAGAAGAAAATCTCGTACAGATTATCCCGTAAGGTTCCCAGGAACATAGTCGTATCTTGAGGTACAAGCGCCAGGCGGCCACGGAGGGTATCGAGTTCTATCTTGCTAATGTCGCGGCCGTCTATCTCTATTTTCCCTTCCTGAAGTTCTACAATTCTATGACACGTTAAAATCAGCGCTGAATGAGTTGGGGAATGGTAACTCACCGGAAGAGGGCCTGTAAAAGGGAGCTCTTGCCTGTCAATTTTAATCAGCATACTCGCATAGGATTGCGAAAGTTTGGGATCACCTGCTCCAGTCCTGCCTACAATTCCCACCTTCTCGCCGGGATTGATTGTAAAGCTGACACCGTGAAGAACGAGGGGTAGCCCTTCCCTGTATGCTAGGTTAACACCTTCAAAACTGATGGTGCCTTTTTCAGGCCATTCAGCGGAAGGTTCGTCGGGTGAAGTGGCATTCCCTTCCGATGGCAACTCAGTATACACTAATACACGCTCCACAGCGTTCATGTTCTGCTCGTTTTGCGCAAATTGAGCCACCATGTCAGCTAGATAAAAGATTAGCAGCTGCCTCTCTGCACCGCGTCAGCAAGTAGAGGCTTACAGAAGATCTGTGTAACTGAAAAAAAAGAATCTGTCAGAATAGCTGTCTCAACTTAGCGAGTCATAAGCTTACTGTTCAGGGTATATGTCAAGACGACTCCGATCTTTGATGGGCTGACGGTGTTTCTGTACCCAGCAGCAAAAAGGGCTATCCCAAGGATGAGAATGTTTCCGAACATATCAAGTCGGACACTAAGCCATCGTTGGATGGAAATTGTCATGTAGTATGCTCTGTTCTCCAAGTCGAGACCAGCTTCGGCGCTCCTCACAGAACGGTCCTGAGAACAAAATATATGAGAGACGACTAGGAATTTTTGAGAACCCATGCCGTACCTGTTCACGGAACGCTCGGATCGTCGCAAGACCGGTCAATGTTTCTAAATAGACCGTTAGCACAAGTGAATATCAAGGTATGATATCAGCACAAACCTGAATAAGAACTATACAGAGCTGAACGCATAAGGGAGTCAAGTCGCTTGGTCTCTATAGACGTCCGTCGGTAAAACATCGACACCAAGTAGTACAGAACAATCATAGGAGCGAAGATGATCCCGAGCAGCGGAAATGTGTAGAAGACGAGAGCGATAGTTCCAATGACAGAGCTAAAAGTGGTAAGAAACTATCGAAGACTGTCAGATGGAATAAGCGGCGGTACAGAAATTGCAGTACCTGTGCGAGGATCATGGCCAGTTCATTATCCAAAGTATCTTGGTCCTTTGAAAGCCTTGACAATATCCGTCCTACCATCAACATTTTAGCACATGACTATACAAACCACAAGGATTCGCCGATCTCACCAACAGGAGTGGTGTCGAAGAACGAGACCGGAGACCTCACTACTCTTGTCAAAGCAGTTCTGAACAAGGATAAACTAGCAATCAGCGCAATTACGCTATTGCGGGCAGTTAGTTCAGGATCAAAAGTGAAGACCAATTTAGATTGGACTGACGCGAAACCTGCTGTCGAAAGGAAAGTGAAGACGGCTTGAGAAACACCTGTATTATATCAGAAAAGAAATACGTCTAGATGATATGAAGACATACCGAGGCCGGCATAGACAGCCATATACTGTCCTTGGGTGAATCCGTGAATAGTTTCCCCAGTCCAGAAACCCAAAAAGAGGTTATTTCCAACTGCAGAGATGAATAAGCAACGATGCAATAGGGTGAGAAGAGGTGCTGACCTTGGGAGCATTGATTCAAGACTAGCAGAGACAACAAAATCGGGGCCCAAATGGTACCCCCAGCGAACTGCAGGTATTTACGATACGTCGTCCACGTAACGGAGCCCGTGTATCTCTCCTCCGTTTGCATAAGGACTATCTTCTTATCTTTCATCGCGTCTTCTTTCTCTGCCTTGGTGTGGACGACGTCGATTTCTTCAGGCTCTGGAATATCTTCCTCGATCTCCGTCGTACCGTATTCCTCCATGACACGGGAAAATATAACGCTGTTATCCATAAGGTCCTGAAATTATGCTCAGTAAGCGATTATGTGCATGATGGTATGCATACCGCGAACGTTCCCTGTTCCTTAATCACACCTTCGTCGACAACGTAGATGTAGTCCGTCTTATCCAGTACGTGCAAGGCATGGGTGACAAGGATCCTGGTTTTCGAAGCAAGCGGACCCTTGAGCAGACAATTATCTAGGATGGCCTTGCCGACGTAGGCGTCTACGGCCGAGAGCGGATCATCAAGCAGCACTACATCTGCTGGGGAGTATGCAACACGGGCTAAAGATACACGAGCCTATCCTAGCATTAGTAAAAGGATGAAATGATGGCTCATAGCTCACTTTCTGGCCGCCTAATGAAACGTTGAGATTTGTTGAATAAAAAAAGAGAACATAAAAGATGGAAAAACGCACCACTCAAATTGATTCCCTTCTCGCCGATTTCTGTTTCTTCTCCTTGGGGAAGCATTTCAAGATCTCGTTGTAGACTGCACGCGCGAATAACTTCCTGGAGTCTGAGTTTCAATAAATCTGAATGAGCAAGATGAACAAAAGTTGGCCGGTGAAAGTACTTGACCTATCTTCGTCGAGGTTTTGGCCAAACAGAATGTTTTCGCGTAAAGTGGCATTCTTGATCCAAGCACTCTGAGGCGCATAGGCAACCGAACCACCGAAGATGACCTGTAGGGGCATTAGCAAGGCAATGACGCATAATTCGCAACGACGTACCTCGCCTCTGATCCGCCGCATCTCCCCGATCAGGGCTTGGAGAATCGAACTCTATATAAAGATTAGAGTTAGCGTGAAGATAAGCGCACTACGGGAAGATGACAGTGTACCTTTCCGGACCCTACGCGGCCAACGATGGCGACGAAGCTTCCCTTGGGTACAGTCATATGAAGGTCTTGAAGTTCGAAGGGGTGGTCAGTCGATGTGTGCGAAGAAGTGTCATCGATCTCCGCTTTCGAGAGGGGCAACATATTTCCAGCCTTCTGTTTATCCCGCTTCTCAGGCTTTCTGCTGCGAGGAGCAAGCTTGGCATTATCGGGTTGTTCTACGGTTTCCCATGTGAAGGTTCCGTCGACTTTCACAGCATATTTACTGTGGTCATCGACGATGTATTGATTGGAAAGCTCTTCGGCAGTCAGGAACCTGGAGACACGACCCAACGCTACTAAAGCGTCCGAAATGGCAGTGGTGATCAGAGGTAAGATCATAAGAGGAGTCCGAATGTTCTAGAAACAAGGTTCAATGACGGATGTGAGAGGGAAACAAGGCACAAACATTGAACAGTTGTAGAGAGCTGAAGATGATGGCAATGTTGAGATCATGTCCAGTGAGCCCGTAAGTGATCTAAGATTGGTTGATCATTGGAACTACCCCTCAACACCGATTGGAATACTTACAAACGACAGGACCGATGAAAGAACGGGTATGAAAGTGACAATGGCGATAAGAGCTGAACGTGTATACCTGTATGTATCCTTCAGCCATTATTCAATGGAACCAATGGGAATTGATGACTACGTACGCAGCTTGCTTGAGGATAGTGATTTCCCTTTGGCGCAATTTACCGATCTGGAATGAGTAGAATGCTTCCCATGCGTAGAACTTTATCAATCGGATGCCTTGAAGGACCTACTAGCGGTCAGCGTTAGCCACGTACAAGGAACGGTGAAGACGCACCTCTGTCGTACTTCGTACACGAACATCTGTAATCTTAACGCTCTTCTTTCGAAGGCCAAACATGAGACGCCCAATGATTACTTGCATAGGAAAACTGAGAACGAGAACCTAAGAAACGTGTAAGTGGAGGATATACAAAGAATACGAAATAAACATACACCAAGGCCGACCAGAGCAGAATACCCAAGCTGTTTGACACATTTTCAGAAATGGGAACCATGGCAGTGGAAATAAACGAACGTTGTCAATGAGGAGCCCGATAACAATCGCAATCTAGGCAAAATATTCATTGACAAAATGAGATATGAGCTGAAGATATAATACCTGAATTGGAGATACCCAAGCACTATACGATTATCAGTCAACGAGACGTCTTGTCGTATACAAGAAGACTTACTTGTGAATATAGTAGCAGAGTCGATCAAGACGACTTGCATCCGCGGAAATCATGGTAGTAATTTGCCCAACACTATGCACAAGCCGGGCACGTCCAGAAAGTCTCAATGATTTTCGAAAGATGCTCCCGATGATCTGATAAAGAAAAGCTCAATGCACAAGCAGCATGAGAACGACGCCATTCACTTACTCCGGTCCTCAATAACAGCCCCGTTGTCATAGTCACTGTTTTCAGAGTTAGCTCGGTCCGGAGATGGAAATACGAACAAGGACGTACGCTGCATGGAGTGATTCGTAAACTGTGAAGGTAAGTGAGTAAACGTGTGAAACTGCAAAAGTGTTTCCTTACAATACTAGCAGCTTCTGTGATCTATGTGAGCATGCACAGAATATGAAGTCAGGGCTGGCTGTCGTACCTTGCATCACAAAAATCGCAAAACCAAGTCCGATGCCGTAACCGATTCCCCTCGGACGTTCCATTACTCCCGACGCTCTTTGCTCGTCTGTCAGACGATAGTATTCATACGACGTAGTAAGCCAAGTCAGTAAGAGTTTTGTCACTAAAGGTGTAGTAGTCTTCAACGTGTCTAAAGTGCGGGGGTGAGTCATTTTAAGATGTTTGATATAGCCAGTTACCTCCGGCGAGTTTGCAGAAACCTCCAGTCCAAAATCGAATGAGAAATGTTCGATGAAGCGCCTTTGTCAGAGATGAATCGTATTTTTTTTGCCTTGTGTTCTTTTTGGTATCAGGTGCGACCTTTTCATCATCATTTAACGATTCCTTTGAGGAGTGTGGATCTTCATCGTCATTCGGAAGTTTGTGACGGAGGTGGAAAGGCCTTTGTTCAGGGGGACACCGAGAATAGAAATTTATTTCTACATCATCAGTGATTGAGCCAGTGGTGTGCTTCTGGGGAAGCCGCCATAAATCTAGAAAGCAATGATGAGTAGAACGTGTTTCTCATGACTCACAATTCCTACCTTCTTTTTCGAGAGGCCTTGAGAAGCCAACATTAAGGAAAGGGCCTAACCACTGGAAGATCAGCCTCGAAAGATATCTGTGAAGAAAATATCAATAAGTATGGGGCGATGTAGCGTAAAATCACGAACCCTGCGCTCTCCTCTGGTAACACATGGTCACCTGCAAAGCCAGGAAGTGCAGGTGGGGGGTGCAGGGGGTTGAACATTGCGATGAAGGGGTTCAGTGTTATAGACCTAAGATGCTAAAGCCAAGGTTTTAAAGTCCACAGAAGGTCGGAAACCAAAAACCATGGGTATTGTCTTCGGCAAGGCCTGCCTCGCATGCTCGGCACTTGTGGTTTGACTCGTTTTTTCTATAAATATACCGATCCAGATCACGTGGCCGATCGGACTCGGATGCGGCTACGGCACCACGGAAGTTAAGTAGACTGACAGTATTTGCCAGCTTTGCGTCAATTGAAGAGGGAAATTTGGTCGTACTTTTGGCTATAGAAGCTTCCTTTTCAGCGCACTACAATCCTAGTCTGTCGAGTAGGGACTGGCTCGTCGAGAATCTGATGTTTGAAGTTTTACGCGTCACGAATTCAAAGTCACTGATTGGATGACGTGGCCCAGATGACGAGTCGCGTGCCAAGTACAATCGCACGCAGGATTGATGGTGCCATGCTAAACTTAGCTCACCTATGAAATTCCTACAATATCCAATAGTCCGAAGTCGGAAAGCGTAGTACAACCTCAAGCATTGGCTATTAATAGTACTGACTCATAATGACACCAAATGGATGTGAATGGGCGGCCACCACCACTACAAGTCAAGTTACCCGACTCTGAAGCTGGATTTAAACACAACATGGTGGACTTTCAGAGGTCCCGCAGGATTTATATTCATTGTGCGATCTAGGCAGTAGCACGTAATAAGAACTCGTCATATCGTCAGTTCATTGCCCGTCCTTTTTGCTTTTGCTCACAGGTTTCAAGTCGCCAACCCTTCGATTTGTAAGTTTTGTCGGACTATGAACTGTATATTATAGGCCGAATATTTTGCTTCACCTGCAAGTCCTAACTACGTCCCACCAGCACCTGTGTTGTGGATTACGCTCATAACTTTGATATATGAGCAGCAAACTGTAGAATTTATCAATAAAGCACGCATTTCATGGACAATACCGTACCGCTGCACGTTCTAGGCACCACTCCCAATGACGGAGGCGTGAGGCATCCTGTCTTGTTTGCCTCCCTGCGCAAGATGTTCTTTATGTTGGTCGGGTCCTTTCTATAGGCGGTGACAGCTCAGCAAAGGTTAGGATATGACTTTATTTGCAATTCTTGCGTCAAAACGGCTCTGCTGTGTCCTTCAGGCTCATCATCTTGCACGCCGTTAGTCTGAAATAAAGTCTGTGAAGGCCAGTACATACCTGTCTTCCTCATGTAGTCTCAGAACTGCAATGCACCGTCAGTTCGAGCCGTGAGACCAACAATACCCTGCTTCATCGATACGAGCTGGATCCTCAGAGCGTTTCTCTTCTGCTCCACCGCTGATAACGCCTTTCCTCTCGGATCTCCTACATTGAGCGTGACTCTATCGACGAAGTGGTGATGAGCTTGGTCGATCATGGTTGTGAGTTCTTCAATGTCGCGTAGCGCCGTTACGTTGGGCTGACAAGCGAGTTTTGTGGCTGCAGTGAGTATTTCTTTGGGAATTGGATTATTTGTGGTTGCCATATTGAAAGTGCGACCGCTGAATATGGACGACGTGATGGAGAGAGGGAACCCAAGTCCTGACTCGGATCGCAAAATGCTTACGGAATATCCTGATGTGTCTCCGACAGGTCGTGGGTGATCCTACCGCGTTTTCTATGCAGCCATGTTATTTCAAAGCCCTTTAAACTTCGCATGAATAGTTATATGAATTTGAGGGAGAAGGACAACATACGAAAACCTTTTTCTATCTCACCAACGACTGAAATACCTTCCGCCTTCGCCAGTCTCGACAGGGACAACTGACGCTCAGGCCGCGTCACGAATTCTTATCCGTGCGATTCAACTAGCGTATCGTGCGCTTAGACTGAGATCAATGTCTCAGGTCACCTCCCAGTGAGTCAACCAAAATACAAAACTGTTAGAAGGTGGTCACAAATGAGACAGTACATACTGGCGGAGTCCTCTCGGAGAGCACTTTGTGGAGTCACCATACCCTAGGGTAGGGGGGTGTGAGCACGAAGGTTGTGCAGCATTTCAATCCGCAATGAGATCCTGCTATGCCGAGCAGAGTGCCGGGGTGACTCTACAAGAGGATGACGAAGCCCATATGTTTTCAAGTCATCTTTATCGTACCCGTCAACGCCTGCAATACTGGAATCTTGTCTGCCGTTCTTTCACCCTATGTCTTTTCAATTTAATGTTTTGATTTATCCTACTAATCGCTCTTTCAGCAGGGTTGCGGTCAGATGATCCTATCGCGTTCTGAGGATGATGTGTCTGTCAATCCATTCGCCTCTTGTAATGCCTGGAAGCTAGGATAGCCAGAATAGAAAGGGAATGTAGGAGGATCAGGCTTCTCCGGCATTGTGAACACCACAGGACCACTCCACGATGGCCCCCCACTTCATTCTATCTGTTCAGTTTCTATACACATTTGAAAATTTATTGGATTGTTGAGAAGCATATACGGCGAATCTAAATATGAGAACGAGTATTCTTTATGTAGGCGTGTCACCTCAGCCTTAACAAAACAACCTCGTTAATGACGCGTACTACAACGTAAGCACAACTACCTTTTGAATCGGCCCTGATGAGGGACTATAAACCAGCCGCTTTCAATAATGCAGGAAAGCTGGGAGTGCCAAGACCGGTGACCTGGAATAAAGCAGAGTTAGTGAGCTAGAATTCGTCCCGGGAGTAAATACGACGTACAGGGTTCCCTTAAAATGGTTGAAATTTCACATTAGCCTTGTTTTGTGCAAAGAAGTTCGTCCACTTACAGCCACGTCGGGCGGGGAAACCGTTAGTCCCACCTGGATTATATTTATCAGTATGCTACATCAAACGAAGGAAAAATGGGCTTACATCCCGGATTACTACCGCTAGTGATCTCGAAGAACGCCTTAGGGTTGGCGTACAAGCTATTTCATTTTAGTTCCTGCTCCCACAACGTTGACCTCCACTCACAAGGGGTTCAAAAAGCCTAGAGGCCTTTTATGCGCTGCGATCAGGCGATCATTGATCAGGGCAATGACGCTCGCAAATATAGGGCTCGAGCATGACGTTCCCGCAGTCAGGATCGATTGTCCTCCTGACACGGTCTCAAGTTTCATGCCTTGCGCCGCAACATCAGGGAATCCTCTGCCCTTGGCTTGGTACTTTCCAGCATAGGTATTACCCAGCGCGGTGAGGTAGGTGCTAACAGCCGAGGCTTGATACGACGGACGAGCAAAAATATTCGAGAAACCTCCACTGCTGAGGCCTGCCGCTGTCTCGGTTACACCCTGTGTTGCACCTACAGATGTGATGACTATGTAAACGTCAATTTCAAGGAGATTCATCGTAAATAATTCGATACGTACATGAACAACCTGCAGGGAAAGTGGGAATGAAAGAGGTGCAAGTTTTTCCTGGGGATACTCAGGACTTGACGAGAATGAAAAGCAATTCTAAACAAACCAGGTTGGTTGCCCGCTACTCCGCCGTCGCCTGGTTCAAGTTCACCTGATCAGAGCCAATATCAGGCGAGATAGTCCAAACATACCCGATGCAAAGAGGATCGACACGCCTCGAGCACCGAGGCTCATGTAAGCATTGCACAAGCGTCTAGGCACGATAAATTATTTTCCGTATGAATAGCCCTTAAAACACTAGCAGATCACGCAGCAAAACTGGACGGGATACCCGTCTCATCGGCACCGTAGCTGGTTGTCAGGACCTAGACGGATACCATCAAGTTGTGTAATTAGGAATAAATAACAACATACTTGAGGCGGGTTAGGTTGGCTATTGAGGAAGTTAATGATATCAAGGAAACCAATGAGACCGTCGGTTGTATGGGCGCCAACAGAGATGAAAGTGGTGGGAACGCCGGTGGCAACACCAACAGTGTATCGAATGTCGAGATTCTGCTTCAGTGTCAGCACGGCCGTTAAAAAACTAAAGTCCACTGAGGTCTTACGGCCTCAATCCCAGCGTGATTCACGCCCTGAGGGTTCTGACCACCGTCGAGAGTCTGCAAGGTAAACGTTGTCGTCGGCGGGATGTCACGCCTGAACGTAGTAAGAAATGTTCGAAGATCCGCCATCTGACATGAATGCTCATCAGCTTGGGACAAACAAAAACTCTAAAATTCTACCTGAGCAAATTGATTTAAGAAACCAGAAACCAGAAACGGCTAAGATATTACTCGATTGAGTAGCACGAGTCGCAGGAATGCCATAGAGAGCTTGAAGACAGGCAGGTGTAACAGCATTGTTACACGACGAAGGTGCCGGATTCGCTTCCTCGGTCAGATTAGACGTCATGGGAATCGACACTGCGGGTTTCGGACCAGACGTGAGGGTGGCAAAAGACGTCGTAGGATGCACAACCTCGATAAAGTCGGTTAAATCTGACGGTATCGAAGCTGCCAAAGTACGGATAAGGAGTTCCCCGGTGTCGATATGCACGAAAATTTCATACTTGGCGCTGAGGAGCGTGTCGGCTTTATCTACAGGAATGGTGAATGTTAGCCAGTCATCGAAAGCACCGTCAAGTTTGACGTCGGTGATCCCGTTCTCGGAAAGCCATGCAGTGACGGCAGTTGCTGCCTCTGGAGTCGGTGCGCTGAACGCTTTGACCTAGGCAACAATGATTAGAACAAATGAGAATAGATGAGAGAGACAAAATCGGACCTCCTCGAGGCTAAGATGCTGTCCGTATAGATCGCTGTCTGGTTCGCTGACAGCGTACAAGGCTTTCTCGAGGCCTGCATTATCTTTTGGAACCAGGCCAATACGAAAATTCAGAGTGGCCTTGGGATACGCTGCACCCACCCTGGCGAATTCGTTGGGAGCGGCATCGCGCCGCTCATGCACGGACATGACACGGGGAGCGGGACTCCCAGTCACGAAGGAAGAGATTGCGAGTAGAGAAACGGTCAGAGGGATGACTCCGAACATGATTCAGGACAGCGTCGAGCGATGGGCACAGACAATATTCGCCGTAGAACCATTGCAGTTTAAATATCCGCCAGGAGCATAGCACAAAGAGTTGTAGCAAGGTGTTCATTTTGGATGCGGGGGTAGAAAGATGATCAGCGATAGGCAGAAAGTCAAATAGCTTAAATTCTTTGAACAACGTGATCCTCGTCCGGTGGTTTCTGATGAGAAAAAATCAACCTTAACGGAGACAGAAGCTTCCAGTACTACTATAGGCTGATTGGTTGCATCTGTGGTAAGCACAACAAAGTCACAAGGATATGAGAAAGCGCTTCCTCCCTTCGTGTCGCAGTCTTGCAACTGAATGCTGAACAGTCGTGCCAATAGACAGTAGAAGCCTCAGGAGCAGATCCTGAGTTTTAAAAAAATTGTATCGCTGATCCATCGCAATGCGAGCCGCATTTTGAAGGACGTAAAATCATTAAGCATGAATAGTCAAATATTACCGCTGGGAACGCACATACGACCTATGTACTGAGCGAATGAAAATCACACGGTTTGGTAAGCAAGGCGCAATACTTACATCCTTCAAGTTTATATTTGTCGCAATGCAGCACTAGAGCAAATCAGGTCCATCGTGTCCACCTGCTCGTTGCAAGGTTGATAGGTAGAGGAACCAAAGAGGAACAGACAAGATCGCAAAAAGGAACGTAGATTGTCAGCTTTGTGGCTGTGCATAGGATCCATTTTGACTCCATACAATCACCACCCTATTTCTCCGACGACTTTTATCTTTTCGACTCTAAACATTAGGGTCGCATGTGCAGCAACCCACTCGATCCCTCTTACTCTAAATCTAACATGAGCTAGAGATTTACTTGCAGGTTTATAGTATACGACGCCAAGCCCAAGTTCGGATATGAAAGGGAAGATGAGTAATAGGTGACAGAAATTCAATTCGTACGAGAATCTCCTGACTCGGATGGTGGCTGACCCAGTGACTTTCAGCTCGCAAATCAATATCAGAATCTTGATGCCAGGCCTTCTCAGCACCACAAATTTTTATTCATGCCCAACAACCTATCAGCATAGGTCTCTGTTAAGGATATCGACTGTCTAAAGAGTAGTTTGAATCCCTTCACAAGTTCGTCCTGCTTTATCTATACATATCTTCATTCTTCCTAACTTCTGCTTAGCCGAGAGGGAGCCAAGCCTATAAGAAGGTACGGATCCTCTCCAGGGATGCCAAAACGTCATTTATACGAACCATGCAGATACTGCTCAGGCTTTACCTCCGGTTTCCAGCTTAACTTTAAAGACTCATGCCCAATTCCTGAGTCCTTGTAGGATAATCACACAATTTGGTGCCATCTGGATCTCACCGACTGCGATTCCATCTTTAGGTAATCGAATCTTTTTTGATATTTCACTTTTTTCAGTGTGAGAGATACCTCTGATGTCTCCCTTCCAGACTACTAAAATGGTGCTGAGATTCCCCGAACGTCTTTTTGTGGGTGATCATGAAGTGCGCTATATAACTCGGTGTCCGAGCCCTTAGTTTGCCCTTAGTTTATTTCTGACTCGCATGCAGGCAATGCTACTCAGAGAACCGTTCTCAATACCAATCAAGATCCTTCACACTTGAGTTCAGGTGAGGTAGAGTGACCGTATTGGAAGTATACAAGTGTTTATGTCACGAGATTACATTTCTGATTTTTGCAAGTTCAACGTCTCTGTTCTTCCGTCAACATCATGAAATTACCACTACACGACTGTGAATGGTCACCGTCTGTGGTTTACTGAAACTAGGTCCTTGATGTTGAATTCGCTCGTACACACGTCGCAGTTTCTTGAAACCTGAGCTAAACTAGCAGCAAACACGTCTCAGGTCTGTCCCATCACTTTGGGTGCCGAAATGCCCTTATAAGGTCAGTACTATGCGTGCCAGCATCCTCGCAAGATACTCCCCACTGAAGCTTTTTTGTCACGATATATGTATCTTTACTCAGTCTAGGCCGACGTAACAATGCCGACGACAGATGTGTGTGTGCTAGTAAAGAACTGATTCATAACCGGTCGGCTAATTAGGTTTTTCTAAGCGGCTATATTCTGTGGTGTATATCTCGTCGACGGCTCCCGTCTCCTGCTCTACCATTTCTGATGAATGTCAGGATACGAAGTTTATAGAGGTGCGCTATATATGCTTCTATCGAGAGCTACAGGTAGTTGACTCTACAGTTAGATATGGCGTGGCTTGGGAGCATCGCCTTCTTGTTGCTCAAGCTCTCAACTTCCACGACATGCAACTGTGGCCCGTCGTGGATTCTTTCTCATTTGAACGTTGTACCTTCCAAAGCTATGATGTGAATATCCTTCTTTCATCCCCATGACCATTCTGCCAGACGCAAGATTGGAACTGAAGCACAGCGAGCCCTGGAACCAAAGGGAGGATGTCCAGGATATGACTTGTAACGACATTTGACAGCGTGAGCTTCGAAAGACCCCGATATCCGGACCGGAGATTAACAAGTCGCGCACATTCAAGAGTGCGTTTAATTCGTCAGAGAAGGCTCTGGAGAAAAAAGTCCAAGTCGAAGCTTTCCACGCTCGGCGCTGTCACACATTGGATCAGGTCTCTGTGTGATCCTTGGAAGTGTCGCCCTGAGCCATAAGCCATCAGCAGGGTTCGACCACATTGTAATTGGTATTCCTATGTCGTGATATAATAGCGTTCTTGCTGTGAATCATAATTGTAGTAGTTAGCGTTAGTTGACAACGTCAGGCGTGAATCCGTCTTTCACCTCATGTCTCTTTGAGACCACATGTAATTATTGACTATTTATTGACTAAGTACGCGTTTGAAGATGTGTCAGTACAGGGGACATGACCCGCAGGTAAGCGAAAGTCCCCCGAAAAGTCCTATGGCCTGACTCGGAGACGGTTCAACGATATATCCATGCCTTCTTTGAGTAATCCCTCAAAGACTGATTCCTGTTGCGGGGACCATATTCCACTAGGCACAGTGGCTTGAGCCACAACTTTTTTTAATGTTTTTGCGCGGGAGGTGACCATGTCAAGAAAGATCTCATCAAGACATAAGACAGGAGAGCGAGGATCATGGACGACCTTGAAGGAAAACTTGCGGAGATTGGGAATTACTTTCGGCATTCCAACCTCGTCGAGGTCTGTCATTTGGTGAAACATGCGGCGAAAAATATCTTTTTCAATATCCTTCCGGCAATTATTTCGGAACTGAAGCACGGTGAGAGCTGGCAACAAAGGGAGGATATCCAGAATATGCCTCGTAATGGCGTTGGTGAACTTGAGCTCAGAAAGACCCCGACATCTGGACCGAATAAACAAGTCGCGCACATGTAAGAACACGTCGTCGTAAAAAGATGATGTGGGGGAAGTGTCCAAGTGGAAACTCTCCAGATTCGGCGTCGTCACATTTTGTATCAGGTCTCTGTGTGATATTCGGATGTGTTTCAGCTGTGGTAAAGGGATCGGTGGATTTTCTATACGCGATCTCTGAGTTGTGGACATGTGGAAGCTGGTGAATGTTTGTAGGTGTTGAGGGCAGGAGCGAAAAAAAGTGAAATATGTGTCAAAGGTTGTTAGTGGTGACCTGTACCTGTAGTCCTCGTATGAAATAAGGGAAGGATTTCCGGGACCAAGGACCACACCCGGACCATGATGAATCTCGGCAGTACGCAATTGGGAAGCGAACTCAAGTGCCGTAAGCGGTAATGCGTGAGCAGGTTCTTTGCGGATGACAAGAATTTTCAAATTCGGGATGCGACCACGAGCCTGACCGAGAAGATTGTGGATCTCCAAACAGCCGTTCGAGATTGTGAAAGAGTGCCAGCGTTCAGAGTTGTCTATAAGAAGCTGGACAATATCTTTAACTTTGTCTTCGAATGCGAAATCTGGGAAATCGAAGAACACGAAAATCTTATGTTCCCACGATCGAGCCAGACATTTGCGGAGGAGGGCAAGTGGATTACTCCGGCGAAAGAATTTGATATCAATGCCAATATATAGATTGGACCAAAGGGTTCAGGAATATACCAGCGCAGTGGCTCTCCAATAACGACTGACATGACTGAGGGACCAGGGACTATGTGAGGTGTTCAAGACGGAGTAGCCGCGTCGTTGAATTGTATGTTGGAAAATCTCAAAGAGAATTTCGGCAGGAAAACGACGAAGAGGAGAGAGAATGGATCCAAGGTCTGACTGTATTTCCAGCGTTGCAGCGCGAGGCTTCTGCAAATTTTGGCCAGCTCGAGCGGGCACCTGAGCATCTTCATCAATCTTCTCCAGGAACCGGTGAATGAGCCACAGAATTTTTGCAATCTTTGCTATGTCTCTGTCATGAGGAATATTGTTGCTTTCGAGGTACGTGGAAATATGTGCGGGAATGATATATACTGAACCATCGCTTAAGCGGGGGGTGATTTCGGAGAAAGGCATCTGGATGCATGACGATATGGTTATTGCGTCTAAATGAACAAATTGTTATCTGAATTCCAGACGAAGGCTTAAAAAAATCGAGTGGATGTAGTCACGAAAAAAAAACTCGGACCACCTTGCTTAACGAATCTTTCAGGGCAATATTCGGCAGATAACAGATCCGAGGACCGCTAGCAATGTCGAGCAGGGGATGCAAATGAGATTGATTGGGACAATATCTAACAAGTTCTTGATTTTTTAACCACTCTTCCGTTATGTAATAACCAGATTTTCACGTATTATTCACATTATTTCACATAATATTTATTAACAGTCAATAACCTAGTGAATAAATACCCTCTCACGATCCAATGATAGATAATATGTTATTAACAAGGCCAGGAATTATTAGCTCTACCTTAGCACGTATCCCCAGCATGGGCTACACAAGCAAGGACGACACGCATGTGAGGGGGGAACCAATCGATTACTATCAACATCGTCTTCAGACTGCTCTATGTAGTCAAACTGATGATGAAGCCGTACATGGGGGTTTAATACGATACAGGTATCTACAGGTATCTACATATAAACTACACGTGGATCACAATACATCATAACATTCACTGCAGAACGATAGTTCAATCAGGCAAACTCCACATAAACGACTTTCCAGTCTCCTCCCCATGGCACAGGCTCTCTCTACAACGGAGTAAGTACAAACTCTCAACAAAAATGGGGAGACTTACCCCAAAAATTTCAGTGCCGTGACGGCTGGCGGACGAACGACACCTTTATCGACAGCCCGGACTTTCATACTTCTAATTGTGACAAACTCCCACTGAGCTCGGACATTTTCCGGCGTCCCGTCTGCGGTCCATGTGCGTAATACAATCGAACCATCGGAGCAACCCGTCGCCAAAATACCCAGATTAGAATATTCACGCTCGTGGAAAGCTATGGAGGTTATGGACATTGGGCTCTGCGTCAAGTCCAACGATGATATACATCTTGCATTGATGGTGTGGAGGTACAATCTGGTTTTGGAACAGGTTGCGACGTATCCCTAAACATACTATCAAGGATTTGCCTCTCGAGAAATTCGCAGGAGGCTTACCGTGCTCTCGTTGATTGCCGCCAAATGAACGGGATTTATTTCTTCTTCAGATGTGCTGTGCCATATAGAACGGACATATGTACCACGATTTAGATCCCAAAGAGCTGCACTTCCATCTCGAGAGCCGCTCACGATAATGGAACGCGAACGTGAGGTAGCCACGCAAGTGACGATATCTGTATGAATACGCATAATATGGGAGAGGGAGAGTCGCAACAGAGGAGGGTTGTGCGTCCGTGTCGTTTTCCATATCCGTACGGTATAGTCAGTCGATCCAGTGACTAAGCAATCGCCATCAGCGAATGATGCACAGTTGCAGAACGAGCCTTCGATCACTTGAACCACCTGAAGCGTGCAAATCAATACCGTAACCTCTGATAAATAAGGGAAGATCCCACCTTGTTATCCACAAGCAGGCGTAACTCTCCACCGCCAACTCGGTTTGCACCCCATTCTATTTGTTCGTGAGGATGATGGGGAACACACAGGACACCATCAGGACAAGCAATAATTTTTTCTCCAATTATGTCGAACACTAGCTCGCCAACAGGGACATTGGGTCCTAAATCTGTTCAAAAGCGTTAGGCACAGAGGATCGTGGATGTCGAAATACACGGTCAACAAACCTTTGAAGCATCGGCTTCCTTGGAGTAACAGGTGTGGATCCTCCTCTATTCCATGCAACGTTCCCAGCGGGAGTGTACTAGAAGCATGGCCGTACCGCTGTGGATGAGGAGCATTGAAAAGTTTACGAGGTGTTTGGCCAACTGGAGAAAATGAGCAAGAGATATTTTGACGTGAGATAGACGACAAACAGTTGTGAATGATGCCAACTGTGGCCTCCCTCTCAAGTTCATCGGTGATGGAATCAAGGTCTGCGTATGTTCAGATCAGAGAGATACTAACACAACAAGGAATAAAACTAACCAATAGAACCTTCGTACGACAATGGATGGAAACAATTCAAGGATTGCGGGTCTCGCTGCTTACAGCCCCAGATAAGATCGATCCAGGACGCAAGGTGCTCGCTAACGTAGGAACTTTCTAACGCCTAATGAAAGTATTGGCATAGGGCACCCCAAAAGGTACCGCTATCATACCTTACGATTCATGACCACAAACAAGAGAGGATCTTGCCTTGCCCAAGGAGGTAGCTTGACATGATGAATCCTTTCCCCTGTGTTTTGCTGGACACCAAAGTCGATGTTGCGAGAGTTCTCTAGAAATCTGGAAGAAGTCAATGAGAGTACAATTTCTATGGACGTTGGAATCTGACTCTGGGCATGTGTAAAACTCTGGGATGAGTTCTCTTACGTCTCCACGAACGTCTCTAGCAGCTGAGTCATAAGCGCGCGCAACATCACTTGAAGGTTCCATGAGTTGTGTGTCGAAGACAGACACCATTCTTTGCTGACCTGAACAATCGATCTGGCAAGTCCCAGTCGCCGCCTTGCAGTGTCTTAAACATGTTCGTGTACGGGGCTAACCGAATGAGGAAATGGCAAACAATCATTGAAGAACTGAAATGAGTGCCATAATGGAAAGGCTTTTCATTAACACTCTCCAAGCTCTCGTAGCGAGTGATAGCTGCTTCTCGTCGAGCGTCAGTCAGCGCCCCCATGGGCCTAGTTAGACTAGAGATGTCGTATTGGGTTACATCTATATGGTTCAGGCTTTGTGACTCACTCTCGGTAGGATTCAGGATCATTGAGGTCCAAAGTCGACGACGAATAATCCTGTAGCACCCAAGCTGGAGAAAAATCAGCCCCCAATGAACGATGAAGACCAGAGGTCTACTAACGAAAAATAGGATACTGTGTAGCGTCACTTGGTGTACGCCCAGATATCTGATTTAAGATACTGATGTAGGTGAACTTCAGTAGCAACATTAACTCGACGTTCTGGATAACTGAAGCGAAAGTAATCACATTACTGATCTCTCTGGTTTGCCACTTCCGTTGGGCTGTAGCGAGCTCATCGGGTCTGAATCCGGCTAGAACCCTTGCACCGATAGTTCCAAGCAGGGGAGTGATTAAAAGACCTGGCGTAGTGGGTACATTGCTAGAATTATTGATCATGGCTGACAACCGTTGATCGATATCAAGGCGCTTTTTCTTGTCTAGGAAGACTATCAATAAGGAGCGACTGTCCTTGAAATATATCTCTAAACTGAAGGCAAGCGTCGTCAAGGGACAGAATGAACGGAGAATGGCGGACATACGCTACATCACGAAAAAGAAAATTCTTGTTACTGTATGTCCCGACTTGGTCATGGGCCCTGCAGAACGTTAAAAGAAGAAAAACACGTTAAAGAAACGGATCACACCATCTCTGAGCCCGCTGAGGACCATCTAGTTCCACGATGCTCCCTGGCACAAAAAGAAGTCGCTTAGGAGCATCACGAGCATCAATCACCTCCCCTTCTTCGTTCTCAACCAGACCGTCTAGCATGTAAAGATGAGTACGACCGATGATGAGCAGGCCAGCTAAAATGAGATTATCAGCTCATCGTAAACATGGAAGCATTAGAGAGACGAACGCGAGGAATCAACTCCTGACACACGCGCAACTGTTGCAACTGCTTCAATGACATCCCCAGGTTCCAACTCATGTCGGACACGTCGGTGCTTATCTTCCGCGATTTCTTCGGCTAGTTGGCGTTCTAGAGATTGCTGTCAGAGGAATTCTTGAGGACTAGCCCTTTCTCGTTACCTTCCACATCTGTAGATGATATCTCATAGGTCTCAGCCCATGGAGGCACCTCTACCTGAACGATGGAGCTCGTTTCTGATTCTGGAATATCCACATCACGAACATGCTCGAAATCGACATCGATTCTAGTCACTGGCTGACTAATTTCGGGCTCCAGCTTGTTGCTGTTCATTCGTATCGGGACAACATGAGTCACGGTTTTCATGATAAACAGATGATAACACATACCGAACTCTGTGAGGTCCCTCTGTCTCGTCCAACCTCCACAGGCTTGCTTCGGTTTTGGGCCATAGACCTCGCTCTGACGACAAGGTGTTGCTCCATTCGTACAGCCGAGATATTTGTCTCCGATATTCCCGTCTAATGAAGGAGTTAAAGAGGACAGACGGGGGATCCTATATAGGAGGGCATACAGATCTAGCATATTTTTCCGAAGCCGCTTCTGTTCGGATATCCGGATGGTCTTTCTCCACTCTAGCATCCTCGCAATGAGTTTGATCACGGTACGTTCGCTGACATGGACGGTCAATCTTGCAGATGCTATTCTCTGGCGAAAAGACCGTGTGTCTGCAACAAGTTCAGGGCTAATGGCTGGTTGCCGTTCGGCGCCTGGATTCAGGACGGTCTCAGCGTCTTGAAGAATGTC
Organism: Armillaria fumosa; assembly: GCA_030407015.1. Taxonomy (NCBI): domain Eukaryota; kingdom Fungi; phylum Basidiomycota; class Agaricomycetes; order Agaricales; family Physalacriaceae; genus Armillaria; species Armillaria fumosa. Next base: position 240,604 of record JAUDYM010000010.1, read on the forward strand.
TAGTATCTGAGGGGGGTGAATTAATCACAATGAAAAGATTTTGAAAGGGGTGTCTTACTTCGCGTTTCTGAACACCAGCAACAGCGCCGTCCAGTGCCAACGCTAGGCCAAAGTGTGTCATCTTTTCTAGGATGCGTGATGTCCGCTGGTTGACACTAGGTGCGGCAGAGACTTGAGAAACAAAGGACTTGTAGGCTTCGACAAATAATCGGGTCGTCTGTTGAGATCGAAACACTTGCCGGAAAGTGGCACTCGACGCATGAAGATCAATGAGTTCTTCCACAAGCACTTCCATCGTCGATTCAGTCGCCCATGAAAAACTGTTCGGCACTATGTTTTCATCAGGGGGAGGATAAACTAGAGAAGATCGCATCTTACTTTCCTCCTCCTCAGAAATGGTGCAGTTATTACCAACCGTAGCCAAGCCAGTATGCAAGGCTGCGAATATAGCCGGAACAATCTGCGGACAAATCACGGCATTATGCCCTTGCGCGTCGACCTTCGTGGTGCCGGTGCGCCCAAGCAATATATCAAAAGCAGCCTCGTTCACGCTTGGATCCCAGCACGCCGGCAATACAGTTTTGAGAATACTCCAACCGCTGATCAGCTCAAACTTCCTCGTGAAAGAAGCCGACATTTTTACGCTTATGCCGATAATGAGCAGAACTTGATTGGCGACAAACGGTTGCGGTTTGTCGCCAAGGAGGAGGAGACATATTCGGGTCACCGGCAGCGCAGTTATGAATTTGTTGTAGAACGTCGGTACTAACAGAAGCGAAACCAACAGTTCAAGGACTTGTTCCGCTTTCTGGCGAACGTCTTTGTAATCAATTCGGGAGATCATAGAGCGAGGCGAGTCAGCTATAGACGTAGCTATTTGGACGGCATTTAGAATTTCCCGGTTCTTAGACTGGGGAAAAAACAGCAAACCTTCATTGAGTCTAGCCGCGATGTATGATACCATCGGCTTGATGGTGTCCTCTTTAGAAAAATTGGCTTGTGCGGCAGCTTTCAAAACTTCTATGAGATGCGGAATAATATCATGCTGATACCATTCCGTCTGAAGGACAAACAAAAGTCGCCGTGTTAGACCGAGCTTGGCCATGCGTTGCTTAATATTGAATGTCTTATATCGACTGGTCTGCAAGAGGGTGATGAAATGCTCGAGATACACTCGCTGGACTTCCTTGCGAGTACGGGACCAAAACTCAAAGTCCAACGCAATGACTTTGTATGCAACAGCATTCACGACTGTAGATTGTCTACAGATCTCATGAGTTCAGTTTTTCAGTAAATTTGACATAACTCTTACTCGGGCGAGCGAAAGTTTATTCCCAGAGCTTCGAATATTGTTTCAAAGCTGGTCATGTTGATCATTTGGGCCTTAGATCGCAGAATGTCTGTTAAAATGTCATATCCACCTAGAAGAGAGGCTTAGGCACCACCTAGCCGCACTTTCAATAGGGTTAACGCACGTAAACGCTCCATATCCTCAGAGTTTTGCCAACTGTTTCTTACGCTGTCCATCAAGATACTCAACGCCCTTGAAATTTCATGAGGTGTCTGACATGCGCGTCAGTTGCAGACCGAGAATATCATACATATAAACCGACCTTAGCCACTTGCGACAAATAGAGGGGTAGGGCAGCCCCGCCAATTTTCCAGAGCGACGTGTCCAAACAGGCGGCTTTTACAACAAAGATATCGCCTTGGACAGTGACATCTTTATCACTACCACCTACTCTTACACTATGAACGGTGCCTGATTCTGCTATATTGGAAGGGGATAGGGAGAAGATGATTGAAGAATTGCTGATTCCTAGTCCTTCTCTTATTGTTTTCACCAAAGGCAAAGACTCCGCAGAGGACACTTTCGACACAGCTGTGGATATGAACATGTTCAACGATGTCGACGCTTCGTATGTCAGGAACTTGACCAGTGCTGGATCTTGGAAACTTCCTTGATACCGTGGCCCGAGATGGTGGATTAAACGAGGCAAGTCGTCGCCTAGAAAAAATGACATCAGTGTTTGATAGCAACGTAGATGTCAAAGTACACTAACTTAACGGGCGCGCAATCAGACAAGCAGTCGCAATACACCAACTCATCTTAGCCTCGGGGACATTGCTTCCCACAACGTATTCCACACTAGGTGCCGAAAGGTCGGGTCTGGGATAAGCCCAGGTGAGTGTCTCGACGAGGATACCGTCAATGAATAGTCCTGAATAAACAGTGATCAGCACTGAGCAAAACGAACAACATGTGAAACACACGGATACTGGGCTGCGAGGCTTTTTGAGGATAATGAACCAACGCGACATGGGTCCACCGGGTGGTACGGATAGTCGACTTCCCGAAAACGGCGACAGATTTGTGCCCGGATGTGTTTAACTCGAATTTTCCGTCCGAATTAAGGCATAGAGTGACAATACTTGTAAGCCCCGTTCGGACAGTAAAAATGGGGTGAGCGGTCGTTTTCGGAAGAGTTTCGATCCGGAGCCATATCTAAAATCTGGGATAAGTCGGAGAATAGGATACTTATTCAAAACAAACCGCAAAAGTGAACCCTGTGGATGGTATACCTCTAACACCGTCATGGACCATGGCAAATTCTGCAGGCGACTCCAAAGAAAAATGTTCCGGCCACCTGGACTTCATGGCCGACCTCACAATCTCGAGTGTCTCTGTATCGAGGCTTTGCTCTCCAGGTAGCATTGTCCTGTGGAACAACATTCTTGCCTCCGGAGTTGTCGCTCCCAGTTCCAGCAAGCGACGCAGCAGCTTCTGAACAACCTGGTCCACGTTCCCCCGAGTTCTGGCATCAGCATAGTACTCCATCACGGATTTGACGATACCAATGCTGCTCAGCGTCGCCTGATTGCGATGGCATGTCGCGCAGAGACGCTCAAAGAGCTTGAAGAACGCGTAGTACATAGCGGAGTCGTCTGCACAAAGTTGTGCCCTAAAGTCCCAGAGTAGGCGAATGGCGCTGGGCAGTTTGATGAGGCCAAGACGAGACTCGAACTCCTTGATCTTTTGATCAAGTTCTTCGACCGGAATGCCTCGGAGGCTGGTAAAAATACCAGAGACAGAGAAATCGGTGAGCGACATGGAAAGAAGAAACCCCAAGGTCACGTCAACCATTCTGCTATCAGCTACCAGGTCTGCCAGAGCCAACGCTAGCGAATCGTAACCAACTGAGACCTTGGTAAATGATCAACAAACGTACATACGACCAAGTAGAACTCACCCTGAAATATTCGGCATTTTCTGGGTAGTCATTAATTGCATCAGATACTATCATGAAGACCATCCGGATAGATTCCAGGACCTCGAGCAAGACCTGCTCATCGGGTTCGCGAACAGGGCCATCATTGCATGACTGAATTGTCGACAAGACGTTCATGAGGACAACGAACCCATCCAACTCGCGAAAAACCGACTGATTGGAAATAAGTAATGAAGCAGAATTCCGACGGGGTAACGAACCTTTGTGCACACGTCTTGCAGCATGATTTTTTGTATTTCTGTCAAAATCTGCACTGACTCAGTGAACGTCTCATGACGGACTGCTAGAAAACGCACTTCTGTCTTCTCTCGCGTCGTATCGCTCTTCTTGAGGTTCTCCACCGCATTCCGCATGAGCTCAATCAATACATCGCGTGCAAAATCCTCCGGCGAAGTCTCTGCATCGCGGCTAGAGTTTGGTGGCGAAAAGTCAAAATGAGCCTTCAACGGCGTGAGGAGAGTACGAAGCATGGTTTTCTATCGCATATCATCTCATTTAGCTTGAAATCTGTGGCCTGAGAGATGCCGTGGCTTTGGAAATATGGACAAGATCGGTAGTAGGTCGTAGTGATGGACAAATAGTCATCAATAATGTGCCGCAGTGGGATTAGTCAGACATCAGACACAGCCACGTTGCGTCCGTAGCTCTGCACTGTAGGTAATTAAATATTTGTGCTTTCCCCCTTGAATTTGTCTCAAGTTTGGCCTTTGCATCGAAATGCATACGGTTGATACGCGTGACAGTCACCGACGTGGCCTGTTAAAGGATGCATACATGTCGATTCTCGAACATACCCTGCTTTCCACTCTTGACATGATTTTCGGGCGTCCAATCTTACCTGCTGTTCGAGTCATTTATCTATCCGGCAAGACTGCAATCTTCTACTCTGGAGGCTTGAGCAACGCTCTGGAGTTCCTCCTCGCTGACTCGGCTTCTCTATTCCTTCCCCATCCCGAGGAGTCTGATGTGCGGATATTGCTAGCAGGCGTCCTTGAGCTGTACTTGGAGACAACTGAAGAAAGCGTATGTTCCATGTCCTTCTTTTTCTGTTGATCCCACGCACTGGTAATATACTTTACACTACACTCTAGCGAGGAAACTCGCAAGCCCATCGAAAGACTGGTTGCGAAGTTTGACAGGTGATATCCGAGTCTTCTGGGTGTTTTGTCGACTCTGTCAAGAGATGAGTGCAGGACTTGCGGATGGGAAAGACGTCTCACTTCTGTTAGTATGCCGTCGAATGGCTGAGAAATTGGTGAGTGTAGGCATTCTTCAACGAAATATATCCCCGTACATCAACTAGCCTCTGGCAATTATAAACGTGTCTGTGTGAAGAGAAAACGCCGCCAGCGCATACCTTCTCCGTTGACATCTGGCTGGCTACCTACTACCTCCGACTGCTCTTTCGACAACTTCTCTGCCGAAGTGACCGAGTTTTCACCACTCAGCCTTAACATGTCTACCAATGCCACTCCTTCACGAGAGCCCGCTGTGCCGCTGTCAAGCGCGCCAGTGTCCTCCAAAGATGTGACATCAACGGAGGACGCTGCGATGCGCCAAACCTAACTGAACGTAAGCGTAGCGACATTGTCAGAAAACGGCCACGAGCAAGCGCCACCGCGTCTCTGTACGTAGATTACGGGTAGCGGTATAGAAATATAGAGTCAAAAAAAAAAAAAAAAAATTGTCAGAAAACATGTGACCGGAACACTTTCTTGTACCCGCCACTTTCCCACGAATACAAAAGCCTGCTGTCACTAAGCCAGTGCTCTGTACTGGCAAGTCTCTCAGCCAACGACATCCCCACTTCCACAGAGGAGATGACACCATCACATGTAAGCATTCCACCGTTCAGAGATGTTAGTACTAAGCTTTTATTCCCAGACGAGTGAGCGTACACCGTGATGTCCAATTTCTGCGTCGACACCACCACCGGCAAAACGCGTCTATCGTGAACAAGAGGTCACGCAATTGATGCAAGAATTAGAGCATCTCAATCAAGAGGTCGCCTGTCTCGCCGCGAGGCAAACAGAGATAAGAGAAGAACTGAAAGACGCAGGCGCTTCTGATATCCCAGCACTTGATTCCTCTGCAGAGAATTTTGGTCCGTGCCACTTGTCACAAATTTTCATGCCCTTATACCCATATGATTTCCAGCTGGTCGAATCCGGCTTTGAGTCCTGGAGATAGAAATTGAAACAGAACGGCAGAAAAGGCTTGAGTACGAGCTGGTACTTGGGGACATTCGAAGGGAGTGCAAGGTTCCGTTCATCGTCCCCTCTTTGCTAGATGCTTTCATTGAAGTCTCCAAGCTGACTAATGCTGCTCTGAAACCCTGATTTAGGACCGTGGGACACAGCATTCGATGGAGCTTTTGGGATGTTGGCAACGATATTCTGGCTTGTCCTTCGAGTGATTCGAAGCGTTCACAATTCATAACCAATATAGTTGCAACAAAACAATAATGCCTACGGCATTTAATAAATAAAGTATGGAAAACATACTCATGCCAGACTGGATCTGGTACATAAGTTGAATGCGGATGTCAGTGCAGGGAATGTTCAAAGCGCTGAGAATGAGTGGGGGATACTCATATTCCAATCTGGACACTCAAACTCGTGTTTTGCTCTAAGCTTGAGTCTGACCTGGTTTAAAGTAGTAGTCACATTGAAACACAGAAGTTTCAACATCCGATGTCTTGGTTTTTCCATTTAAATACCTTGCTCAGCTGTCTTGGGCTTTACACACCCCCTCAACGACCTCTCAATGTCCGATTCGGTTGCTTCCTCAAGCTCTAACATCAAACTTCATGCCTCTGGATCATCTGTGCCGGAAGAGCATCCAATCGCCTCTGAATACCACAAGTGGGGGATATGTCTCATCGGCCTGACAGAGCTTTGCGCTGGTTCTGATAGTGCTCATTACAGCTCCGTTTTCTCGCAGCCCGGCCAAAGGCGCCTCCAGATCTTGACTTGACGGCAAGATCTATGGAGTTCTTCTCTTAAAGGCGCTGGCTAATCGAATCATTGCTCTAGGTGCGCGATGCAACACAGAATGCACTCCGAAAGGCATATGAAGCCGAAGTAGATGCTGCAATGAAAGATGTAATCGAGGAATACAAAAAATGGCGAGCGGAACATGAGCGTGAACTATGTGCGTCTTGATTAATCTCGTATTCATCAACTTTTAATGCTCGCTTGATCAGGGGAATGGTTTAAGAGTTGCGGAGAAGACGAAGAACCAGACTTCTGAGGGCCTTCGATGCTATCTCAATGCTATCTTATCCAATTCTACATTATCACTCGACGTGTTGAGGTGGAAAAATGCCACCTCACTAAGTACCCCTATTTGTGTTATCACATCATCAGTCTCGTTTTGCCGCTCTGGGGATTCGATTGTGTTACCAACGGACTGCGTTTAATAGGCGCGAGCCACCATTCGAAATATGAACGTCTCTACAGCCATAGTGCAATGCACTATTGAAGTCTTTGTTTAAGTCTGTTTCTTTCTTGGAGATCGCGCTTTACACTATGCATTGAATTGCGCGATATCATTATGTAACATGTTACTCAATCAAGGCGGCTTGTAAACAAAAAAAATGCAGATACAGAGATGATATACAACAGATAACAGATCTCTCTCGTACCGAGGCACATTTAAACTCTGATCTTCTCCACTAGGTTATCAAGAAGGTTCTTCAACCGAACAGTTTCATACTTTGCCAACGTAGCGTTCGCATCAATAGTAATGGACTCTGTCAAGGCGGGTAACGTAGTCGCTCCATACCCTAGAACTTGTCAAAAAGTATACTTGAACGCAACATAGCAGAGACTTACCAAGCCACTTCCCAGGCGCTACGCCCAGGTGCTTGTACCACTCGCGTTCTGAGATGCCGTCTTCCGAGATGAACCCTCGTTCAAAGGCAATCAGCTTCTGATTGACAGCGCGAAGTCGCTTCACGGCCTCCTTGAATTCGCCAATAGGGAAGTGGGGAAGGCGCGGGATTGATTTCGTGCATCCGCGCTGGAATTTCTCAAAGCCGGCTTGTAAAGCGAATCCATACATCATCTCATTCTCCGCTACTTCCTGTCGCCAAGCGGGAAGACGTCCAATACGATGCTCAAATCCGGTTCGGCGGACGCGGCGTTCTTCCTCTGCAAGTTGATACTGTTCGTCGTGGTGCTTGTGGTGGTGACGAGGCTCGCATGGATGACCCAAAGCTTTCTTAACCTTGCAGTACGCCTTTCGAAGCTTCTTCTTTACTTTCTTCAACTTTGATGCTTCCTTTCTCCATTTTTTAATGACCTCGATGATATTCCGTTCCGCGTTGAGTTTTTCATAATCCAAAGCTAAACTGGCGGCTTGCAGAGAATGAATGGACTGCCGAAGAGGAGACAAGTCGACATCTACGGATTGTGCTGAAACGAGGATTTCCACTCTGCAGGACCTTCAGCTCCATTGAATAGAATATAAGAAAGGAAACGGACTTGTCTAAATAATTCTCGAGCTCGTACGAATAATGCGTTGTGTTGAAAGGAAGAACGACATTATCAGCTAAACGAAGAGCTTGAAGTCCAAGATGCTTTGCGACTGCAATCTAGGAAATGACAATTAGTGCTCCAATAGCCTAGCTTTGAAAGCAACCCATACATGGCGGAAGAAACCAGGATCACCGTATAATTCCATCCAGCGCTCGGAATCATATACGGAGTGATAATGATAAACTGGATCGTGTATCGTTTGGCCGAACCCGCCATTGGTGCTAGCGATCTGGAAACATTGTATTAGTATAAAGATTCCATGAGACATGGAAATAATACCCCAAGTCGTTGCAAAAACACCGTATAGTCACTGCCTGAACCCAAGACCCCAACACCAAGGGCATCAACAGCGTTCGCGTGTGCTTCACTTGAGGACACAACGTCTGGATCTATAACAGCCTCTCCGACCTCCCTTATGCCAACATACAAGCCAGTATCTTTGGTAGCATCCCAAAGTGTACGACCTTTCTGTGTGGGATGCGGTATATCCAAAGCACTTTGTTGCACAAGATGGGCAAGCAGAGGGGAGGCTTGGGCTCCGTACCTGGAGCCGCTGACGGAAACATCTATGTTTAGCGTAGTGTTAGCGAGTGTCAACATGAGAGCTTTCCATACTTACCAATATTCACGTATGCAATGACATATTTGTCGATGAATTCTGCAAAGTCTTCGCCCCACTCCGTGCTTCCAATAAGACCGTACTGTACAGTCGTCAACATAAGATGAGCAGTGAGGCGAGAGTACTGATCCCACCTCTTCGGCATCCCAACTTGCAATAACGATGGTGCGAAGTGGTTTCCAACCCTTCCTCATCAAGACACCGAACCCTCGGATAGTCTCGGCTATTGATGCAGTACCACTGGTGGGATCCGATGCACCCATAACCTGAAGTCAACAATTGAATTGAGAGGGGTGCCACGATATTCATCGAATTTCATACCCAAGCTAGAAAACAACTCAAACTCATGCAACGACAGAAAAAAGAGGTATCTACCATCTCTGTGGTTTCCAACGACGACGATCTCGTCAGTGATGTAGCCAGGAATAACGGCCATCGTATTCCAGATCGGTGTAACCTTGTCATCGACTGACATTCATTCAGATCTGAGCGTTGATACACGGTGAAAGACAATGAGCTGACCGTGGTTGACCAGCCTGACATTGATTTCTCCCTTCTCGGAGAACTCCAGGAGTTTCTGAGCATTGGCCCAAGAGAAAGGTAGACTGGGTATTGAAGGGGTGTTAAGCCCCTCCGTGCGCGTGACATTTTCATACGAAGGATATCCTGGAGTTGTCGGATCACCAGGATACATACTAATAAACTGAACACTGCCCCGCTGAACCGAGGTGGGGCTTCGGGCAGGACCATCTGGGTACGGTTTGTAGCCATTCTCCACAGTTACTGCTCCATCGTCGCGAGTATCACTGTATATGAGAATACCAACAGCACCGACCTCTTGTGCACCTTTGACCTTGAGTCCACGGAAATTGCCACCATATCTTGCCAAGATGATTGAACCGGTAAGGTTGACGCCTAAATTGGTATTAAAATGACGCAAGGACACGACAGAAGCACCGAACATGCCTTTCGTAACAAGGGCATCATAATCCTGCAGCGCGTCAACGGAAAGGGTCTCATAACTGATGAGCTGCTTACCTCTTTCAAGCCATAGTTTGCATACACAAGCTAGGGCAAAACACGATCAGATGTCAGCACATTAAGGTTCATGCAGACTACTCACCTTTCCAGTGACATCGCCGCCTTTGCTTAATCCGTGGAAAGTGGGCACAAAATCGTAGTACTCTCCGGCCTCCGGGTCCGTGTCATCAGTGTGTTCCGTTAAATCCGCGTCCCAAATAACATTTCCGTCCCGATCCAAAGCCTGCACGAAGCGATCAAGCGGCGTATTCATGACCGGGTAGTAGACGTCAATCCAAGTCTGCGCAACATGCGTCTTTGGAATGGATAACGTGGCGCTTTGAGAATCTTGGGACCCGGCGGGATAAATGGGATCCTCTGTGGGTGCTTTGATTCCAAGCTCGGTTTGTAGGAAATGCAGGAAGTCTTTTGCAGTAGACAAGTCGATTTCTGAACCCGCCAGATGGGGCTTCGCAGTATAATGCCGCGACGATGCTATGCACACGTCCTCGTTTGGTACAGACCTGCAAACATTCGAGCGTGAGATAATATGGGCGATGCTATACAATACATACAGAAAGACATTCTCGGCTCGCTTCCCAACCAAAGGCTTGTGCGCTTTGGTATGCCTATCCAGCGATACAACATCGAGCACATATGGCCGCAGAACAGAATGAAGGGCGACGACCACGACCCCGAGAGCAAGAACAAGCTTGATGATGCCCCGTCTACGCGCTGTAACATTTGGCTCGGTCGTTACTGGCGTCCGTATCGTTTCGCTGTCTTTGTAGAAGGGTTTCTCATCCGCCATGGCGGTTACAAACCAAAGTTGCTCGAGATAGCGAGAATAGACGTCACTGATCACGGTATTCCGCCACATGTCAATGCCGATTTTCGGGGCACCAACTGTCAGGCAGGCAAAGCCAGCTTGCTGGGAAAGATAAAGGAATTTGACGAATAATCACCCGAGATAGCGCGACGCAGCAGGGCATAGCTGACGCCGTTCGTGATGGTGGTAGTAAGTGGGAATATCGGAACGGGGTCGGAACGCATATACTTGTTCTAAAAAAAGATACAAACTTGAAGTTTCATTAATAATGTCATGAAATATCTTCAGTAACTGCTGTGGTAAGCTGCGAAATCTGAAGAAAAGCGTCGAATAATGAGGGAACGAAGAATGGCTTTTTGCACTCCCGCCTGATGTCGCTCAAATTCAGCTCGAGTTCCCTACACCGCTTTCGTTCGGCCTCTAGTTCAGCTTGTACTTTTCTCAGTTGGTTTCGCATCACTAAGAGACAATCATGATGATTTGTAGTTCCACCACACGAAGGACACACGTACCAAAGTTATCCACAGTAGGATCGTGCTCAGGAAGAGTGACACCAAAGCGTCTTAATGATTCTTCTTGTTTGGCTAGGATGGCAACCATGGTAAGAAGTTCCGCAGAGCGTTCATTGTACTCTTTCAACGCTTCCGACTTAGCTCGTTCGTCGGAGGGACTGATCTCTCGCATTACTCTTTTGGCTGGAGGTGGAGGAGAAACCGAACGCAGGTTTGTAGACCGCTTGCCAGTCTTATCCCTATATCAGTAAAAAAAGCATAAGTTCTAAGTAAGGACCCACCACGATACTGACAGGTGGTGTTTCTGTTTTGCTTGGAGTTTCCAGGTCCTACAGAACACGAATGAACGAATGAAAAAGAAGATAAACAATCGATGGATACCATACTGACCATCGATACCACCTCCGAGTTAGCTTTCTGTGGTTCGGATAATATCTATGAGACAGCGAAGGTCAGCTGGAAGAAGGGAGAAGCACTCCCTGAACTCACGCTGAACACGTTCCGTTCCTGATCAATGATAGTATCAATATTCGTTTCTTGATCGCCGCGTCCTTCATAATTCAATCCAGGAGGTGGGCTTGTAGCAGGTATCATCGGCAAAGTCTCTGTTTGGATGGATGTCTCGAAAGCCTGGGATAATTGCGGCGTGGCCGGCAGTTCCTTCCCTTCAACTGACACGGATTGAGGGTGAGGTGAGGGATTGCGTGGTGGCGTCGATCGGATCGAATGTTGATCATGAGACGAGGCGCGCAGGGGGGAATGAATAGAGGCAGAGGAGTTATGAGGGGTAGTAGCTGATTGAATGGAATGGTGAGACGGAGAGTGGGATCGTTCACGATCATTGAGATCTTCTTCCATTTCGGCGCTCGGAGGCGGAGACCTACACAGAGGAGAAATTTCGTGTAGGTCAAGAAGACTGGGGGGGCCAACGGCTGTATCTAGCTCGGAAGTCTCCTCCCCAAATAGGTCTTTTATCACTTTTGCAATAGAATTCTCTTCCTCGTCGCTCAAAGAAGATGAAGCGATATCGGTGATGCCGGCGTCGTTCAGCATCGACGTCGCACCTGTTGATGAATCGACAAAAGATGCAGGCATTACAGCTAGATCCTGCATGTTCTCCACTACTATGGTATCAGAGAGAACGTTCCCGTCGTGAATTTCTATAGCAACGAAGCCAGCAGATTCAATGGATATAGGGATCTCTCCGCCTGCGGACTGCAGTGGATCTACGACTGATAGATGCGGTGAAACAAGATGCAGAGCTGCGGGCGCTTCGTCTGTATTTGCGATAAGTTTATTTTCGTCGCTGCATTCCGATGATGTCACTGCTGATTGATCAACAGCTTTAACAGTTTTTCTGTTCGCGTCCAAGACGCTTGTGGGGCGAACAGGTAACATAGAAACTGCAGTTGAACAGACTTGGGGTTGCTGAGGAAAGGATGATTGTTGACGTCGTGGTGTCGCGAGGGAAGATCCTTGACTAATAGAAGGAACTGCCTGATTCCACGGCCTCGGATCAGGGTGATTTCTCCTATTTCTTCGCACCGCGCTCTGATATGGAACAGCTGGATGTAGCTGGCTGTATCGGTCGGGATCCGGACTCGTTTTGTCCATTCTGAACATGAAAAAGTGAGCAGCCAGTATTTCTAAAATAGCACTGGACAGAACGTACTCTTCATAAAGCTCGATGCTATCACTTCATAAGGGACCACAGTAAGCGTGTATCCTAATATTGTTAGACACGCATACACTTACATAGATGCCTCGTGAAGCGCCGAATCAGGGATCAATATGTGGTCGTGGAGATCGGCAAAGATTTTACGTCTCAAAACAGTTTGCAAATCCTGAGAATAGTGCAGTGATTGATTCCAGCAGAATCGGAAATATTAGCTTATGCTGTCCACATAGCTCGACCAGTAAAACTCGACTACTCCAGGAGCAATGACATGGATGCGATGAAGGGGGGGCAGAGAAAGACCAAGGATCTTTGAGTCGTCTTGGACAAGTCGACGAGCAATATTAAGGTTTGGGAGAAGAAAAATCCCTCCTTTGCCTTGACAGTAAGAGATTCTGACCGTTAATAGCATGGAACGATATGCCCCGCTCTGACCCGTCATCATGAAGAATATATATCAAAGCTATTCAAAATTTATCTTCGAAAGCACCGTGAGCAGATATTATAGATGTGTACATATTAGATATGAGCATACCTAGAGGGCAACTATATTTCACGAAAAGAGAGGTTTTACGTGATAAGCAGGATAATTAGAGTGAGACCAGATGCAAAATGCAACCTCCTATTTTTTAAGTATCACTACATCGGTCCGGGGTCTCCGGGGGTGTCGGCACGTGATCTGAGCGACGCGTCGTGTCACGTTAAATTTGGCCTTAGTTTGTCACGACCAAGTCACGACGCGTGGGGCCCTTGTACAGTAGTGAGGCTCTTCTGGATCGAATATCTACCACAATATTCTCTGGGGCGCTTTCTTTGGCCGACTCTATCTCCAGACTCCCATGCACATGCCAATGGACCAGCATCAAATTCCCCTTCAAGTTCATGCTTCAATTGTGCTTCAACCTTGACGCGGATCCTGCGACCATAATGCGGGATGCGGCTCAAAGTCCATGATCATAATTCACCGGTGGCCGAGACCCCCGTCCCTTATATACTTGTCCTTTGCTACATTTCGGTTGTAATACTCCGAAAACAGAGATTTGGCCGGTCATAGTGCAGCAAAGACCGCGTACTGGATTGCTCTGGTATACGAGCAGAACAACACCGTCTCATCGAGCCTGGGAGCAGATACTATTCGTTCTTTCTGTAACGCCGGTGTTTACGGGATAACAGGAATAGCGGTGAGGTTCCTGATGATAAAGCCTGATGTTCAAGTAATTCATTATAGCGTGTAGAGCATTAAATTGACGGCCAGAGCGTAAAATCCGGCGGCTTTTCTTGGCCCAACTCGCGGCCAAGCGGAAGCAACAGTATGAGACACCCTTGCATATCGGACCGCTGTAAAGATCTTTGCGACACTGGGACTATATATTCTGTGATACAGGTGTCTGTTAACGCCACTGGTCATATTTTGAGCCAATATGCACGTCGCTACTTCTCTTTCGTTTCTCCTCGTGGCTACAACCCTCGGAAGGGACTTCGGCGAAGTATTAGCAGAATCGACTGTGCCTCCTGCAACTAGCATTCCCAGTACCACTACTTCTCTCTCAAACTCTGCTGTCTCTGCTATTTTCACCACTACAACTAGTTTCCCTCCGGTCGGTTCTATTCCCCGGGACTACTCGTCCGAGGGTCTCGAGAGACTGTGGGATGTAGTACGTTTACCATTCCATCCAGGCATAATTCACATTATAACAGCACCCTTTCCAGGTGGGACCAGTGAATCCTCCACCGTTCACCACTACCCGAGTTCCCACTGCATCCATTTCGTTACCTTCCTCTCCTCCACCTTTATATCCGCCATTTTATGCCCCGGCTCCGAAGGACGTCCTCCCTGACTTGAAGTTCCCAAAGGATTTCGTATTCGGAGTCGACACTGCCGCGTACCAAGTCGAAGGGGCGACCAAGAATGAGGGAAAGGGTCCAACAATGTGGGATTGGGCATCAAGGCAGCCGAACGCCATCGCTGATAATACTACAGGTGGGATTGTGGCTTCAGTTTTAGTAGCCATTCAGTTCTGACTTCGAGTTTTTGAAGCCGACGTTGTCGACCTTCAGTACTTCTTATACAAAGAGGATATCGAACGTTCTGCGGCACTTGGAGTCAAAGCCCATTCGTTCTCGTGAGTATCTAGGCATGGTAGCTTTGACAGATCTGATATGAAGCTGTTAGGATCTCGTGGGCGAGGATATACCCTTTCGGTGCGGCGGACTCGCCCCTCAACCCTGCTGGCATTGCGCACTATTCTGATGGCATGCCGCTCAATCTTTTTTGATAATGCGATCGCGTACTAACAGCCGGACACAGTGATTGATTATCATTTGGCATATGGGATTGAGCCTGTCGTGACGTTATGTCAGTAGTGCCATTTGAGACTTCTGCAATTTCACTGTTACTAAAGATTTTTTCCAATGTACGACAACAGTCCACTGGGACGTCCCTCTCGCTCTCCAGGCTTTTTACGGCGGTTTCACATCTCCGAATATCGTCGATGATTTCGTTAAGTAGGGGTTCCATAAAATACCGTTCTTACACCGGCTAATGACGTTGCTAGTTATGCCAAGACCATCTTCCAAGCATACAATGGACGTGTCAAGACGTGGTAAATATCGTTGCAGTCCTTCGCCTCAATAATGTCTCACAAAACATAGGTATACCTTCAATGAACCCCGCGTTTATTGCGGTCAAGTCGGTTCCTATCCCTTCAGTGAGCTTTATGAAGAAAGCATGTCAAGTTCACGGATTTACTGCCAGAATAGATGAAACCCTCGCTCCAGGCGTCAATGCATCTATGGCCCCATACCAGTGTTCTTATAATCTGTGTACGTTTCGCCCACTTTTTGTTTCTGCCTTGCAAATAAAGACCTTGTTTGCAGTAAAAGCGCATGCAGCAGCCGTGAAAGGTTGTTATCTATCCTTCTCTCCGTAGCAAGTTCCTAATGTGATACGCTGCAGCATTTCGAGAGATGGGCATATCCGGAGAAATTGCTCTCAAGAACGACGATTACATGTGAGTATACCTGTCTCATTTATTTGATTAACAGGTGCCTAATGTGCAATTATGTAGAGGGACTCCATGGCGAAGTAACTCTACTGAAGACGCACTCGCCGTCGAACGCCACGCAGCATTTCAGATAGGCGTCTTTTCAGATCCAATATACACTACAGGAGACTGGCCTAAGATTTTAACTGATACACTCTCCGAGGAGTACCTCCCACGCTTTACCAAGGAGGAAAAGAAAGACATCTTAGGTTCAGCAGACTTCTATGCCATCGATTGCTACCGTTCCCAGTTCATACGAGCTCCGGAAGAAGGTATCGACGCCTGTGTTGCCAATACCTCGCACCCACTATGGCCCGTCTGTAACGACCCGGTGTTTTATGACTCTGGCTATGGCTGGGCTGCAGGACCCTCGGCCGATCCGTTGGCATCCTGGCTCCAGGCAACACCGGTAAATGTCCGCGCTCTGTTGAAGGAACTTCACGCGCGATGGCCGACGAATAAAATCGTAAGTAGTTCAATACTGATTCTTGAAGACCCATATTCACCTGCTTCGAAAGTATGTCTCCGAGATTGGGTTTGCGGAACCGTTCGAAAACGACTGGACTGATCTGTATCGCATAAAGGAGGACGTCTCTCGAACAAGTACACGAGAACTAATTAATAGAGGACAATTGGCTGATTCATTTCCTAGACTACTTCCTCACGTATCTCGGCGAAGTCCTGTTGTCGATTCACGAAGACGGTGTCCCCATTGAAGGGGTCTTTGCCTGGGGTGAGATCACGATGAACAGGCGCTCACATATCAGATTCTGACCTTTTACAGCTATGATTGACAATGCCGAATGGGCCAGTGGGCTATCTGCTCGGTAAGTCGCAGTCCTTTCCACTCCCGCATTCAATCACAACGGAACTAGGTTCGGGATACAACACGTCAACTACACTACACTGGAGCGAACGTTCAAGAGGTCGGCGTTATCTCTGTGTGCGTATACTCATCATCTACAGTAATTTCTATCTTATTGAGCAATGCGCATGGATGCCATCAGCCGAATTCTTTAGCTCTCACCTTCAAGACTGAAGAACTCTAAAGACTGTGTTCATATCTCCGTTTTCATCTGTTTTACCACCATGCGCTCATGATGCACTGTTTTAATATATGCTGTCCACTTCTTAAGTCATGTTGGACTCGACAATGACTAGATAGATTATAGTATCTATTCAGCGTTGTTCCTATGCTTTGAAAGTTCGAAAGTTCACGATATACGGTAACTTCCTGAACAGGCGAACAGGTTAATTCTCGTTGCTATTTGGCTTATGGATAGCACCGATGATGTAATCGTGTCTGTAGATCCTTCTTATCTTTGTCTCGCAGCGTTGTCGATACAAACCCAGACGACTGGCTTGCTTTTACATTTCTACTGAAAAAACATGTTACGATAAGTACACAGGATATCTACCGAGTTCCAAGAGAGAAAGAGACGATGATACATAATAACTATACAGCTCTAATGAAGAGAATCTATAGCAGCCGTTGTCAATTTTGAGATATCAACGAATGCATCGAACAGCGCCGGAACAATAAAAGGTACCCTACACTCCCGCCGAATATCCATCAGTACCGTCTCACACTCGATCCTCCGCTTCCTCTCTGTCTCGATTTCCGTCTCAAATTGATCACGGAACACTATTGGCCAGCGCGCATAAGTGAATGAAAGAGGAAACGACAGCAGGGGCATACTAAAGTCAGGCTCAGGGATGGTCTCTGCTCCAATGGCTTTGAGCTTCTCCCGTACCACCGTCTGCCGTGTAGTAAGTGTCTTTATCTCTTCATTGAGCGACCCAAGCTCATGAAACAGGGAGCACTCGTCGTCATCGGACGGACTTCTGCTACGACATCTCTTGGCTGGTGGTGGTGGTGGTGACGCCGAACGAGAGGTCCGTTTACCGATCAGGACCTGAGGGTTGGGCTAGTGTTAAGCGGAATTGTGAAAGGACACCATCAACATACAGACGGTACTTCTTCCAATGGAACACTCTGGTGTAAAGAGAGCAGTCCTGATTGATTTGTGGGGTTCGAATATGAGCTAGGTATCTCAGAGGACGTGGGTGCTGGGTATCCTGTTCCTATGGATACAGGACACTCTGACTCTGTATATTGAGGATAAGACACGTCCATCCATGCAATCTCGGTTAGGTCTGGCAGGAATGATTGTGATGGCGCATCCAGAATATTCTCTGTGAATGTTGCCACATTGGGAGTGAGTGAGGGAATAGGGTGTGACACGGGTTGATGTTTAGGTTTGATCTTCTTCTTTGGCCTGGTTGCAATCAGTTGAGTCTCTACGTATATACTGCTCGATGCTCACTCTTTCAAGAAAATATCTGAGCTGTTTAGCGGAACAATGAAATAGCTGATAGGCATCAGAATATTCTGCGCTTACATTGACGCATTGGACAACTGTTCCTGTTGCACGTTTGATACTCTGTCTTTCAGAAGTTCGTGGAATGACTATCACTCGTACAGTGAGACACAAACTGACAATTATATAAACAAATGGACATACGCCGCCTCGTTCTGTCTTCCAGGAAAATCTGACAACGCCCTTCGTTGGAATCGATATGGAGGACACCTTGGGGTACGGGATGCCCAGAGAATATAAGTCCTTTCGGAGCCTTTTGAGAAAGCTCTTGGAATTTTCTGAGCCGGGAGCGAAGGCAGCAGCTCTTGTCGGTAGATAAGTCACACAAACAGTAAGAAGGACCGAGCGGGCCATGTAGCTACGTCGCTGTCGGCAAAGAGTAGAAATATTCCGAGTACCAGTGAGAGCGAGAGCGCAAGGACACCTAAAGGATAGTGAGTATAATATACGCACACAACAACAAGGACGTGGAAGTGAGGAAAGTGATGAAGCACATGCGCGTGATCATTGATGTTCAAGTTGAACATTCCGTCTGTCGGTACAATCAATCTGATCCGGGATCCGGCATACCTCGGCATCTACTGCAAGCCAGCGCCTCCCCAGAAGGGGGTACATTGATATCTGCGATATGGGTACCTAGTCATTGAGGTGGATGGGTAGAATTCGGATTATGAACAGTTGTTGAGCGCTTGGAGGGAGTGGTAACTGTAGATAACGCGCCATTGGCTGACGTACCAAGGCGATGCATGGAGCCACAGAATCCAGATTAATTCTTGAGCTTGAGGGCTTAACTCCAATCAAGCTGCGGTCGCGGAACCGTAATAAGAAGACAAAGGAAGAACAAAGGCCTAGGACTTTCGTAGTCAATTTGAGCCCATAAATGGAATGCCGTCGTGAGGCCGAGGATATTTCGTCTGGAAGCCAAACACACGAATCGGGTCCTCATGACACATCTCTTTCACGTACTACTAACGACCCATATAAGGGAATTCTGAGTAGCCTTCCAGGGTAGCAGGAGTAGTATTATAAGAACCGGGAAAAATGAGGTCCCTCTCATTGTATTTTGCCCAGTTCCACCACCAGGACACGTCTTACACATCTACTGCATATTATCTTCCTCGTTGACCACGAAAAAACGCGTCCTTATGGCTTATTCTGTTCCTGCGTACAGTGAGTACTACTACTCGATCATGATGATCTCTCTTTCTGACATATCTTCCAAGCCTTTGAACTGAAATTCAATGGCCTGGTGACCGGAGCTGGAACTCCGTCTACAAATGCATCCACGCCCGTTTCTTCCTATCCATCCTCTCCAGCATCATCTCCGAGTGCTAGCAAGTCGGATAAAGCTCATATCCCACGTCCATCGAACGCCTACATTATATTCCGATCGGAATATGTGGCCATTCACAAGTCTCTCTTAAAAACACAGCAGAAAGCTAGCAAAAAGGCTGGCGCGGCATGGCATGAACTTCCCAAGGAAAGTCAGGATTATTACAGGGAACTCGCGAAGCAAAGGAAGGAGGAACACGCGCGCACCTACCCTGGCTATAAATACCAGCCTCGCCGATCTAAACGGGGGAAGAAATTAAATGGACGCAAGAAAACCGACGCGCCGGTCGCGCCGATTAGTATGGATGTGCAGAGTTTCTACCTCCCTCCTCCAACTCTCATCCCCAGTGTACCCGAGGTTCTTCAGCCTCAGCCTGACCACGTTCTATCCTCCATCGATCTGTCGCACCGGCTTCTTATGGCAAACGGTAATGGAAACGGGAGCGAATCCTTCACCGGTTTCCCTACGATCCAGGCTCCGCGCCCTGCACACCCTCCACCATCAGCTTCACTTTCTTCCATCCATCCCGATGAGCCACAGATCGAGAGGTACGGCGCCTTTTCTATCGACAATCTAGATGAAAACGAGGACCTTAACAAGTTAATGAAGACGTATAGTCTCGATGTTCGTCACAACTTCTATCTCTACAAAAACAGGGTTACTCACGTTCACTTATAGTCTTCTTATCTCGACATGATTTGCGACCAGCCTAGTGGAAGCCTGTACAATGAATGGGGATCTATATTAGATCCGGGTTATCCTGCCACTCCCATAAATTATTCCCCACTTCTCTCGTCTTCTATGGCAAGCGATGCAATGGATCCCGTCTTTCCCAACTCGTTCGAGCCGTACTAAACTCATTCTCTAGTTTATTGATATGACTGGTCCACACATATATACCGTTACTATTTAGTACCATTTCACCTTTAGTATATGTTTCTATTTTCTCGGAAGTGTATTATTATGATAGTCTATCGCATGTACTAGGAATATCTCATTGAGGCTCACTCACAGCATTAATCTTCTCTCGGGATAAATTACCAGTGACCGATGATAATGCAAATGCGTGATGAAAAAAAAAAGAATATGTACGGATAAGTAAAATAAGTAAATTGTATGTATGCGCTTTTCTACTGTTTTGAAATGTTTTTGTACGGTTGGATATAAGTCAATCTTATCAAAATAATGTACGCCCAAATGAGTGAACCACACTTCCTTCAAAAACCTTTCCATCGCTACATCGCCCTCCCTTTCTGATAAAGCTATCATGGCCCTGATCCGGCGAACCCGTTGACGACTCCGGAATGGTGTAGAGTGACCTCTTCGAGAATTTGGAAAGGGTAACGAATGTCATTTTCGACGAGAATAATCGCTGAGCACGAGCGCGCGGCTGTGAATATGGATGTGGCTGTGACCGCGGTGGGGGTTTCGGTGCACATTGGGACGTGAGGCGACAGAGTTCAGAGGAAATGGACAGTGAGGATGTGAGCATCCCCATTCCAGACGGCTCTGATGGTGGTGGCGATGGTGGCGCCGGCGACGCAGTCTGGAGAGAGTTGGTCGTGGGATGCCCAAGACCCAGGCCAGCTGGTTGTTTGCGCAAGTGTTGTCTCGGCTCAGGATTTGTGGAGGAAAATCGTGGAAGGACTGGAAGGGAAGTGGACGGCATGTCGAATGTAGCATTTCTCTCGCTCCACTGAGGGGATGCGCCTAGGTCCCGGCCCTTGCTCCTGATAGTAAGAGGGACACGAAGGGTGGCTCCAGTGTACTCCTTGAAATCGGCATCTGAAGCTACAGCCATTGTCAAGAATCGAAAGAATGCTGGTCAACATACACATACCTTTATTGGAAGAGGCCGGCTTTCCTTGACATTTCGAAAGAATAGCACCGGTGTTTGCGATACTGGAGCGTTTCGAAGCAGGCAAGGCCACTATGAGATCATCATTAGTAGACGAAGTTGGCTTCGATGAGAATCACATGCCTTCATCAAGAGGAGCTCCTCTGGAAGTAGGGTGACCCAGGCCAATGCCTCTGTATAGTCCTAGCATGCAATGTTAGTACGGTCACGGTTGCAACGATGTGAAACGACGTACTTGACTTCGAAGATCGACGGCATAAGCTCGGAGAAACCGAGGATGAAGAGGAAGGTAGAGTCTCAGAGAAACAGAATGCCGCTCTGGAGCACAAGTTGGGTGGAGTGGCTACGGTGATTTGCTCCTCCTCTTGAGCAGAAAATTTGAAAGGGAATGCGATACCAAGGCCAATGGATGCCTTGAAGGAAAAGAGCGACTGATAAAAGGGGTCAGTTAAGGCATTTCATGCAAGGAGAGGCTAATAACCTCCATGGTCGTTCTTGCCGAAGAAATTGCATGATTGCAAGCAGACATGGTGACAGAAGAAGAAGTTGGTGGAGAAATATGTGGATATGTGAGGGTGAACGGGGGATAAACAACTACGAGCCAGTCGTAGATGGTGGTAAGAAGGCGAGAAGGGGGGGAATGACACTTCCAGAAGCGCGTGTCTTGGTAAGCGCCACAAACATGTGATCGTGTTGAGGTTAGGGTTTCAGAATCTACTCTTGACCTCTGGTAGTCCCAACTCATGACGAGTAGCTACTGCTGCTACAAAGGCAAGGAACCACCGAGGCCATCTGCTTCTACATACTTGAGTGGTATTACTATTAACGGAGAAGGCCGATCAATCTTGAATCCAGTCTTCCAGTCTTCGGTAACGAAAATTTTACCGGTTGCTGTGCGTCCATGCCTCACGCGCGCATCAGAGGCTAGGGCACACAGCAATGCTCTCGCTAGGAATCGAACCTAGCATTCGAAGCAATGAGCATAGCCATGGCGCTTCGCCGTTGCGCCAAAGAAGAGCTAAGCAGTCCGGTGATAGTTGACTCATGATCATGATCTGATGTGTAGCATTACACCCTTCCCATAACAAGAAATAACTTCTTCTGTCCCGGAAGTGTAGCTGCGCGCCGTATAGTAAAGAGCATGCTCTTGTGGAAAGTGCCATGTAGTTTACGATCCTTGGATTATGATGTACACGCAGCTAGAAGATGAAGATGAATAAGTATGCAATATAACTGTTGAGTGGCTGTTCACCTACCTTGCTCTACAATAGATGCGTTCGCCAGCGTAGTTGAGGTCGTAAAGCCAAAAGGACGTCTACCCTGGTAGTCATCACCGCTTTGTGAATATGTCACTACCGCGTTCAGAACCATGAACCTACGTTGTTCAAATGTGTTAATCGAATCATCCGTCTTTGTGTTCACGAGATGGCGTCATGCGATCCTGTCCCCAAAATATTCGACGGCACAAGCACGTGAGCTTGTGGCGTTGATAAATTCAGCCTGTTCGCAATCGAAAGGTTACAGATAGGCCTCCAGGCAAGCAAGTCTACTCACGAAACAGAAATCGTCGGGCGCAAATAACTTCTCTGCCGTCATCTATACAAAGAACTTTGCTCCAGACTCAGGGCTACCCGACGTCTTCCAAAAAACTTTCCGGTAGTGAAGGTGGCTGCTTTGGATGATCTAGGGCATGAATTAATTGACTCTAAGCCACCAGTGGCGAGACGAGGGAAAAGGCTGCAACCAAGTAAATCGAGAATGCCAGGACAAATTAATTGCTCTTCTCACGGTCAGGACCCACAGTCACCCACACCCCGCAAAGGTATCCGGGAAGCGTATTGTTTCCTGACCTGCCGGTGCTAAGTGCTTACTACACCATGAATCAAATTCCCTGGCGAGAAGAGGCCAACCGAGGTTCGTACGTGACGAGATACACTTGGTACGTGTAGAAAGCTTCTTTACCTTCGAGGCCGTCTGTACAGTTGCTATGGTCAATGGTCACGCACAGCGAACATAACGTTACCCGCACCCTCTCGAACCATATAAAAGACCCAACATTTCTACCAGCATCCTCAGCATCATGTCTGCCCCAGAAACCGCCACCAAATTCTCCTCTGCTGAAACTTCTTCCGTCGCTGGCGGACAACTCGTCGGACGCTCCAACAAGGGTGCCGTCGCACCCAAAGAAGCTTTGAAGCTTCGTCTTGACCTCAACCTCGAGGTGGAGATCGCCATCCAGGCCAAGGTTAACGGCGACATCACCCTCTCCCTCCTGTAAGCAGGGTCTTGCTTCCTTAAGCGTCCTAGTACTGACTGTTCGGGTTTCAGTGAGTAAACGTGCTCGCATTCGAAAGATGGTGTTGGAGCGTAGTCCTCGGGTTGAGGTGAGATCCGTCCTACCGAGTCCCTTTCGTTTTCAGTAATACTGACATTCGTTGCGAGGCTAGTACAATGCATCTCTTGTACCTTCGCTCCGTCCTCCATATATCGATGTCAGTATTTACCGGTCTTCATTGCCTAGTACTTCGAAATGTCAGGGTTTTGGGGTTCATACAGTAAGAGGTGGAATATACGCACATTCATCTGGAAGAGCAGCGAATATAGTAACGTGAGCGATTTGATATAGCGCTACTCGAATTCGCGAGAGACAATACCAATATCAGAGCAGTTTCATACTTGACCATCCACCTGTTGCCTCATGCACGGAATTCCTGAACGGCGTTGTCAAAAAATTGCAGTCATCGTTTAGTGGAAGACAACAACGAATTCTCAGGGCTAAGCTGGCCAAATCTTCGTTAAGGTCTACCCGTAGGCACTGCCGCCACAGAAACTGCCAAGTGACCAAGCCGCGAGACCAGCCGACACCAACAGTGCCACGGTGTAGTCTATCGGTTTCTAAGAAAATAGGAGATTCTCCGAGCCGTCAAGCGGCCTCACTCTTCGCTGTCGTCCAATGCCCATGAATAGTAGGCGACTGTTTCCAAACACCTTTATTTTGTCGTAAGATATGATAATCGAGCAGCTTTATAACAAATGAATTCTTTACCACTATTTTATCGCGTCTCAATATCAATGAAGGCGATCAAAGGATGTCCCAGAGATCTTCAAGTGCACAACAAAACTAGCGAGATAATTCAGTGACAATCAAACAAGGGAGAGGTCTTCGGTACCTTGCCACAAGCAACGCTAGCACTTAGTGGGCACTCGCTGATACTAATTTTTTCGTCGACGTAGGCGTCTGCAAAGTCATCCCTTCCACGGGCCATAGCACCCACAAACACAGCAACATTATGAGTCTGAGGTAGGGTGGGCAGGTATTGTGAAAGACGCTGCGTTTTGGCATCGCCCGAAAGTGTCAGCTTAATGGTGTTCGGTGGGAAGTGATCGACAACGGGATTCTTGATGACCTTTAATAGCTTTTCTGGACCATTGACACCACGAATGGATAGTTTGTGGAGGAGTTGAACTGAATAGAAACTCATGTTAGCAAAGGGAAAAAAGAAGAGAATGCATGCAGCGGACATACCCATCAGTCCACTGAACCGCTTGAACGTCCTCGGTATCCTGACATGTGGATTGACTTCGATGAGTACGCCTTTCGCAGTATGAATGTACACTTGAAGAAGGCCAGCTTTGTTCAAAGGCGAGTCTAAGAGAGTCAATAGGCACTAAAAAAATCAGCCGTCAGACCACAAATGACAGAAAAAAGACGCACCTGGTGAGTAATATCAGGCCTAGCATCTGCGATATCCCTTCCTGTCTTGGCAAGGATACCCTGGTGGTCGTCGCAGTTGAGCAAGGTATACTTGACGTCGCCCTCGCCTCCTCTGCCATGTTTGCCGCCCTTTGAGCTCCCACTCGAGACACGATAAGCCTCCAAGCAAGCCTGCTCTAGCACTACGAAAAGACGCCGTTGAGAGGCAGCTGCTATGCCCTTGGGCACATGCGCCTGTACAGGGAGCATCAGCGGGTTGGGATTGGGCACGAAGGGCTCTGCTTTGAGCCTGAGCGACGTCGACGTAGAGAGCTTTTTCATCTTGGATGCAGGAAGTGGTCGAGTAGGCCTATCCGTCGCGACTCTCGCCCTTTTCAAGATGGTAATTCCGGTACCATTCCCGGCCTCGTTTATTTCTTCATCGGTACTCTGCATATTACGGATCTGTTCTTCCCGTTCAGTATATCCTGGCGTCGACGCTGCAGCGAGTGTCCAGCGATAGTTGAGACTAGATGATTCGCGTTGCGGTATTGTTGCTGGTGGTGCTGGACCAAGTCCCAATGAGGGGCGAGGTGCCGCTTCTATTTGCACGTGGCATTAATGTAAGTACTTACATTACTATTTACACAACCCTCTGCCTCCTCAGTGACCATCATGTCCAAGATCAAGATCGTCATTGACGCTAAAAACAAGCCCACCAACCTGCCGAGTCCTGAAGCCATCATCGACCAGTGCCCCAGCCTAGCTCGCGATCAGTTTACCGCCACCAGTATACACGGCGTCCGACTCGCTCTCGACAAGGGGTCTAACGACGATGCTGCCTCTGTCTGGGTCAAGTTTGGGTGGGGCATCACTATGGGTGAGGCCAGGACGCAGAGCCTCGTCGCGCAAGTCCTGGACGACAATGGCGACCCCGCCGTGCTGGCCCCCTGTGTCTACCTCGCCTTCGAGTCGCTTGGGATAGGCTATATTGTGATGGAGTTCATTGACGGGAAGACATGTGACGACTCCGATGCTGGACTCGTCGCTGCCGCCGTGGAGTCCCTCATCGCCATCCAGGGCCCAAAAACTCCCGGACCCGCCGACGGAGGCCTGATCGAGCACTGCTTCTTTGTCGAAGGCAGGTCCTCCACATGGTACGAAACCGTCCAGGAGCTGGAAGATCATATAAACAGCGTAAGTGTTCCCCTTCGTCTTGCGCCGTCCCTCTTTCACCTTGGCTGGTTTCCGGATGATAACTTTAACACAGATTCTAAGACACGAGAGGAGTATCCAGCGTGTTACTTTCAGTCACGAGGTTGACACTCACGGCCTGCGCCTCTGCGCTTCTGATATGAACCGCAACAACTTCATGAAAGACAAGGAGGGTAGGATCGTGGCCCTCAATTTTGGCGCCAGCTGTTTCCTGCCGCCCTCTTTTTTCGTCTTCGCGCTACGTGAGGGAGACGATTTCACCCAGCTCATCGCCAACATGGTCGACTACCCCAAATCGACACAGCTTGGGGCGATGCTAACGGCCTCCCGCGCCTTGGTCCCGTACGGTTCGAACAAGATCGGTGAGCACGTCTCCTTACTCTCTTTGCTTTTCTTGCCTCTCGTTCCCTTGCAAGCAGACTGAGTTCAATGTACTGCACAGGTCTTCCCGCCAAACTCAAGTCCAGGGTCGCGAGTAAGCTGTCCCCGATTTAACAGGACCACATCCTCCCTTCTCGCCACCTGCGCGCGCTGAACTGCTTGAGGAACTCGTCGGTGCAGTTGTCGCGGCCATAGCCCAGATGGACTGCACGTCGAGGACGAGTCGTCCGTCGAGGTGCGGGGGGCATGTGCTGAAGAGAAGACGGAGAACGTCGAAGTAGAAGTAGAAGGTAGGCAGGTCGCTGGGCAGCAAGGAGGAGCCTCGGAGAAGGGGGATGGGGGATGGGAGGGAGTCGAGGGATAACCAGGCCAACGAGGGGACGCCTTTTATAATAGCAGCGACTGGCTGTGGTTGGCGATTCTGAAGCTGAGTTGCGAAGTCTCGACTCCTAAGTCACCTTCTGCGGTCTCGTCACTCATGGCGATGCCGCTCATCATGACAGAGTGAGTGCATTGCCCCGATCGCCAGGCAAGCTTTTGGTCCTGGCGGCAGCACAGGATGAAGTCAGGTCGCCGTCGAACCGCGTCTCTCAGCACCTCGTCCCAGACTTAGTGTGTAAGTTTATACTGCTCTCGTTGGCCATTACACTTTACATCTTTCTTCTCATCAGATCTAATTTACGGACTATAAGAATTTGTGATTACAGTGCATTATCGTCGATAAACCAGAACACTTTTAATAGTTACAGTGTTTCCATGTTCTTCGACTTTCCTGCTATCATAGTGAGCATACGTCCCACTCCTCTTCGACCTTGTATCTCACTTAGGATTAGAATGAAATGATAGCGGTGATCCCGACAAGCACAGCCATTGATTTTTTCATATTGATCATCATTTGTCATTATCTGAACAGAGGCAGGGCTGCTTCAATGTTCCCAGGGTCCGTAATCTGGCTTGTTCTTCCAAGTTGTGTCATTGATATTGTGTAAATTCAGCACTGGTTCCATGTTGGTCGCGCTGTTGCGGCTGAGCCTGATATCGGGGTTGGCAACTAGGTGAGCAGACCTATCAGCCTTTGCAACCAGCTTACCGATGTATGCAGCGTGTGTCTCAACGCCACTCTTATAGCGGTATGCCAATTATTATGTGCTATCACATCTCAGTTTCATGATCGACGCAGTTTCTCATGTCGCCAAATACGCTCATATTCGTTGTGATCGATCTCCTCAAGCCTGGACGTCAATCTTTCGTCACAGATCTAAGAATTTTGACCCATTTGGTTATCTACAGTGTATTCCAACTCTTTGTTAGCGTTGTATATACCAAGCGCTTGCCAAGCGCCGTCATTGGTGTCCATGAACTCTGGTGACTTACCCGAGTGCCTAGGCTTAATGCACGAAAAGAACTCCGAAAAAAGATTCGGGACTCCCCGTTCCTGGACATCTGAATGCGAGTGTGGCAGGGAAAGGAGATGGTATGGAGACCACACACTCACTCAACGCCAACCGACAAATGGACTGCTAGCCCACAGTTATATCTATGAGGATCGAGTCAGAATCAGCGTAATCGTAGAAATCAGTCTTAGCGTCTAGGCCTGCAAGCAAGGTCAGTAGCACCAGGCGAAAAAATCTACAACAGGACGATGTATAGCCTTCAGTATTATCTCTGGAAAGTTTTTTTGTAGTTGAATCAACGGGAGGTAAACGCAAGATGTTGGCGAGATGGGCCGTAAACTCACCCTTGATTGAAAGTACTCCGCACCAAATACCTTCGACTGTTCCGTTTAATCAAGACTTTTTCCGCTTGGTTCAACGTACGTAGCGTTCAATCCCAAGATGCTACGGCTTAATGCCGAATATTTTGAACGCGGTTCGTCTTTGAATTGACTCAGAAGAACTTTTGATACCATTCGATTCTTCACCTGCTATAAGCTGAATATATTCATTGAATCATTGCCATCCTGAGTGACGAATAGGGATATCCTGGCTTCGACATTGTAGCAGACGTTCGATGGGGCTAGATAATTTGGGTTGTGAGGGTGGTACTAGTCCATGCTGCAGAAAGCTCGAAAGTCCTCGACATCGAATGACGTCACTCGTCGAATTGATCTGTCATTTCAAAGGCCATGGTACTCGTCAGCAGAAAGCTTGAATAACAAAATACTACAGCGACACATCGTTTTCTTTGAAATTTAGTTGCCACATACAATTGAGACTCGAGGGTCAGGACTCGGGAGGATGATGCCTTAGGACTCTGCAAGCCATGCTACGGCTCGCACGACGCATCCGTCGACCCGGTGGATTCAGATACTGTATAGCACATTATAAAAGATATTATGTGAAAAATGATTATCGCTGTGCGTTGTGCTCATCGTATGAGCTAACGCACTGCGATTGCCCCAACCGGGAATCGAACCCAACATCGTCGGCATAGGTCGTGTTGTACACCCTTCACCGATAGGCCACCAGAGAGCAATTGTACAGTACACATTCTTAATTTGTATCTATCTATCACACACGCTAAGCACTATACATTCCGTGTCAATAGTCCTCAGTTGGGATACTTTGTTGCAAGGAGGGGAAAGCTCACATACTACAAGTTAGTATGATGGGCCATCGTCCCTCCCGAGTCTCTAAACCTGACTACCATCATTAGGTATTGGCATTGGTATTGGTACCGGCGCAAGGTCCCTATAAGGAACGGCCGGGTGTAGAGGCAAGAAGCGAGACAAAGACAAGGCTACAGCCTTCAATATATATATTCACGCGATAATAGCCGCGGCCTTGATTCAGATTGCCACCGAAGCTCCGCCCCGAATATCTTTGATCCTTACCTTTGATCCAGACGTTTGTCGTGTGTTCAACGTAGTAACGTTCAATCCCAAAACGCTCCAATTCTTACTACCCAACATTGTGAAAGAGTTCGTCCTTTTAAATGTTTGCCCTTCTACGCATCTACATGACTCAGAAACTTTAAAAGCTATTTAAAACCCTTTCACCTGTTAAAGTTGAATATTCGTTGAACCCTTGTCGGGCACGAGGCTGTGAGGGAAGTCAGTAGCAGGATCACGCGCAATGAAGGTATGGGCGCTCAATTCCGCAGCTCATTTCAGGACCCACGGTATCAGGACCCCGAATTGGAAATCGAAGTTGTTCCAAATCATCATGACCTCACCGACATCCCAAAGCGCTGTTCGATGGTACCCACCCTCGTTTGACATACGAGTTGAAGAGGTTCCCGTTCCAGAGTGCGTTCTTTCGATTATAGTGTTTCCCTCAGGTATGGATTGAAATCGGTACTCGTAGAATCAGCGAACCAGACGATGCGATCGTGAAAGTCAAGGTGAGACTATCCATCTATGACTTCGTGTTCAAGATGCCTATCTTGCACAGTTCGCAGCTCTCTGCGGTACGTTATCTACAACACCGATTCTTCCACATCGGACAGCCGATCAATGATTGCGATCAGGGAGCGATCTACACATTTATCGAGGGCATGCAGGCGTTACCAAAGTGTGAGTAGGAAAAATAGCACAGTGACAGCTTAGTCCTCACAAGAACAGCCATATCTGCGGACACGAGTTCATCGGCGAAGTGGTGAAACTTGGCTCGAGCTACGGAGGACTAGCCCATGGTCGGCCGGACCTATACTCCACCTTGAAAGTGGGTGACAAGATCGTCTCTCCCTTCACCGTAAGCTGCGGTGAATGCAGGTCAGTTCGATAGAATCCGCATTTGAAGCTTCGACTGACCATATGCCCGTTCCAAGTGTTTGCCGACTCGGATACACTTGTCGATGTCCTCACGGCGCCCTCTTTGGTTCACCGGTGCTCGAAGGAGGCCAGGCACAATATGTACGTGTGCCGAAGGCCGGGGGGACACTCTACAACCTCAGCGACACTAGTTCATGGTCTACCTCTCTATCAGACAAGAGTACCACCGCGGCCCTCGATAAAGTATCTGAGAGCTCGCTTGTCCTTCTCGCTGATATCCTTCCAACGGGGGTATTCGCTGCCATGCAGGCTCTGAGCCACCCTAAGGTCCTGACGGCACTCACAGGAAGGCCATGCCCGTTGAATTTCTTCCCATTGAAAGATCTCCCATCCAAGCAGGATGCCCTTGTGCAAGAGGACAGAATACTCACATTTGCCATCGTGGGCTTGGGTCCTGTGGGAATCTGTGCAGCGGTCAGCCTGCTTGACCTACTTTCCACTGGACAGTATTCTTTCCGTGTTGTCGCGATCGATCCTATCGAGAGCAGGAGAGAGAAGATGGAAGCCGTCTATTCGAAGATCTCCCCGGACGGCAGAGGCTCAGGAGAGTTTATCGTCGCGTCGATCGAGGATGCCAAGACCAAGGTTCAAGCGTGGACGTCAGATGTAGGATGTACCGCCGTTCTTGAGGTAGGGCTGAAGTCATCTCGTTGTGCTCGACGCTGATGCACCATATTCCAGGTGGTCGGTAATAACAGCGCGCTTAGCCTCGCCTATGACCTTGTCCGAGACTTTGGTGCAATCATATCTGTAGGAGTTCACGGAGCAAATCAAGTTCCATTCACAGGGCGACAGCTGTATAACAAGAACGTATCACTCGAGTTCGGAAGATGTCCTGCCCGAACTATGTTCCCTCCTGCTTTCGAGTTATTAGGTGAGAATCTATATCTTTGTCTTAATTATCATCGTACACTCAAGTGTTTCTACAGTGAAGCGACAGGATGTCTTTGGAGGCGTGGGTGATGCCAGTAACCTAGTCGACAGGATTGTTGGGTTTGACCAGGCCCCGGAAATGTATCGAGCATTCGAAAAGGGAGACGTCGGAAAGGTCATATTTGACCCTTGGAAATAAACTCTATGGTTTGTAAATACACGGATGGAATGGAAAACCATATCGTTCAGCTCATCAAAGCCTGAGGGGTGATCGTGCTCCATTCCCTCCACCTCCAAGAAAGTGCGCAGTCCTTTTCTCCTGGGTGGTATCATGCAATGTACTCTGCACTGTTTCGAGGCGACGTCGAGCTACGCGACGAACCGGAGTCTCGGGATGCTGAATTGGAATTCTACATCGGACATATATGCAGCATCTGGCGGATAAGCAGACCTTTAAGTGGTTTCAATAACTATCTAATACACACCCTGATATCCCTGGAGGTGTCTGGAGGTGTTTCTGCCAAGAGATGTATAACTGACAAAGCCATTTTCTGCTGCTTGTTTACCCTCCGGTCACAGTCAGTCATGCTCACATCACGGTTGCATTCTTAATTGACTGTACTTTCTCCTGGTCTGTTCAACTCTGTCAGTGGCAAGGCATTAGCAGCTTGCATCCGCATTCACCACTGAGCATCCGCTCCTTTCCCCATCCGACTCATCAGTTACGGACTCGACAGCTTCTTCTCATGCCGTTGATCTTGACGACAATGACGACGCAAACGCGTCTACTTTATGCCATCTGTTCCGGGCGTGTTTTGTCATCCTATATCTATTATGTGCACTGATGGTCTTCATACAGCGCATAAACTATACCTTTGACACCATCGATTCGTAAACTTTGTTCCCTCGCCAAACTCTCATGTACTACGTACCTTGATATCTTTATCCTCGGCGGCATTCTGGCCAACAGAAGTGGCAGAAGCCGACACTTTTCTCACGCACCGTGAAAGCACCGCATTCAAGAACATGAACAATATTTTTCACTCACACATTTATTGCTGAAGCTACTGCTGCAATGATAAAAACAGAAAATGGGTATCATGGTAACAGAATGAATGGAAATAAGATACGTTACGATGAATATATACAACACGGACGACATGCCCCAAAAGAAGACGTATAATAAATATTCCATCGTAAATGTACCAGCATCTGAAATCACTAATAAAGGGTAAGACGAAGAGAAGACAGTGGATTATTAAATAAAAAGGTACAGTTTTGCATTCACATGCCGCCATAGGCATCTTCGGGGTCGTAGACCGTATAGACCGTGTCGGGCCTCTTCGAGCCTACAGGGGCCGGGTTTCGAGACGCCGTGACGGTCTCATGAGCAGGAGGAGCGGACCGAGATGTAGGAGCGTAATCGGGTTGCGTAACCTCCCGAGCAAGGGGTGATGTAACAGCCGGCTTCGCGTTCTCTGACGAGGAAGTGGAAGGCGCCACAAAAGAGTCATGAGAGACCTCCTGAGTGGGCGTAGTGACGGCGATCCCAACCGAATTGGCGCTTCCGACTGAGGGAACCCTGTTTAAATCAACGTATTGAGCTTCCTGTTGCTGTTGGAACGGATCGGTCTGGTACGTCTGGGAGGAGTCCCTGTTAAGCTGCGCCTCGATCTGGGAAGGTTGCATGTTCAAGTACGAGTCATGGCCGCCCATCTGCTGGCTGATCACAGAGGGATCTCTGCTATACGCAGCCGCTGCGAAGGGATCGTTATCAAAGCCGCCGGAGGGGATGTCCATTTCGTTGAAAGGCCTAGGTCCCACAATCTGACCCGGAGAGAAAGAGGTGGGCGAGGTCGGCTGCTGCGCACCGTATCCGTACTGAGCTTGAGTGAACGACGCAGGGCTGTTATTGACGTGGCGCTCAATCATGGTTGGAGGCCTCAGATGATTGTTCCATCCTGAGCCCCCACGGCCGGAATCCCCGGACATGGAAATGTCGTCGTCAAGGAGTACAGCAGAGCCGCGGAACTGAGAGGCATCAAAGACATCCTTTTCCTCTCTGTGGCGACGCCAACGGCGCTAATGTACAGTGTGAATGAGAGTACTACTGAGATGCAAAGCAAAAACTTACAATGAGGAATCCAATGACGATTACGACAAAGGCAATACCGACTAAACAACCGATACCAATACCAATGATAGTGCCTGTACTCATACCGGTGTCAGCGCTAGCTGTAGAGCTGGCGCTGGCACTAGCACTCGCCGACGAGGACAAAGACACATGAGTGGACTTGGTTATCGTTTCAGTGGTGAGAACCGAGGAATGACTAGAAGTAGTCGTGGGAGCATGGGTGGTCACAGCCGTCTATCGCACACATTAAAATCGATACAAATCGAAATATAATAAACGGACATTGGCAGTCGTGACTGGACTGGCACTTGTTGTTGTAGCAGCGCTAGTAGTCGACGTAGTGCTACTGCTTGAGGTAGTAGATGTGACCGAGGTAGATAAGGTGGTCGAAGTGCTCGATGCAGTCGACGTCGTCAATGGAGTCGTCGATGTCGATATCGAGGTGGAAGTGGCGGTCGTCGAGGTAGATGAGCTGGTTGTAGTAATTTCCGAGGTCGTGGAAGTCGAAGTTGAAGTCGAGGTCGGCGATGTCGTCGTCTCCGCCGCGGCAGAAGTTGCAGCTGAACAGCAGATGATTCACTACTACAACTAAGTAAAAGATTATCATACCAGTCGCTCCCGCCGTCGTAGACCCCAAGCTCCCGCCCATTGCCTGCCGATTTACATGGATTTTCCGCCATTCGCGCCGTTCGAATTGATGATGGGACATGATTTTTATATTAAGTCGTCGAAAAAAGATAGGATTTTTAGGGTCGGTAAGAGAGCGTCGATATCTTGAAAGAAAGTGGTGGTACTCGGTCGTACCAGAACGTGGACGTCGAAGACGAGAAGGGAAGGGGCGGGAAAAGGCGGAAAGTGGGAAAACAGAACTTGCCTATTGTGACAGGCGTGACACGGGGGCTGAAAGATCACGCAGTCACGAGGTATGCCAAATATTGTCAAGTTATTTTAAGTTTCGTCGGCACATGATGCCGTAGAACCAAGGCGCGAAGAAGTTGGCGCAAAAGCGCGCGTTATTCTCCTATTGAACCCACAAACCTTTCTGAAGTTGGGGGGGAGGGGTGCAAAATCATAATATCGCTAGACTTGGTCCAAAGAATTTGAACTCCCGCTCACAACCAACGAATGAAACACGGAAATGAATTAAATGATACTGATGCTGATGATATTCAAGTTCAGAAGTTGATGACATGCAACATATCGTGTTAGGCGAAAGTACGGCATTGTACAGAGGTTTGACATCCTCCTGCTGCACTTTGACACGTCACGCGAAAAAAAAAAAGGTATCACGGTATCATTTGTGATCTAAGTAAAGGGATTTCCTTTGTTGATACTGTTGATGCTAGTGCTATGGAATCAGAGATGTCGTTACTACTTATTCGGGACGGAAATCTTTCCCTAAAACAGGCCCAGCTGTTACCTCTATGGCACCAAAAGTTATTCTTCCAAGAGCTGGTATAACCTTTGATGACGACTGGTCCACGTCGATCTATCACGATGCAAGAACAAATAGAGGCCGTAGAGCATCGTAATTCCCATAGAATGGCGTAATAGTACTGTATACTGTGAAACATCGTGAGTAGAGGATCCAGGTACACCCGTTTATCGCAATTTGTCGTAACCATCATGATGAACCTCAGTGCGCCTCGATGCCAGGGTCACAAAGTCGGTGAAACTTGGCGGGGAATTTGGAAAAGCGGCAACTAAATGAAGACTGAAGTTCGGACCTTTCGTAAACAGACATTTACTAGCCGCTGCCAATCCACCCTGACGGTAGGTGAGCGGGAGAAATATAAGTGAGTCATAGTCGGATCCGAGATGGGCGGAGCCACCTATATAGTGGTACTGGACTGTGCTGGACGTTCGAATAAGTTCAGCAAATTTGCAATCAAAACAATGGCTCGGTGAGCCGTACAGGCTGTACAGCACCAAGGACCTAGGCCATTAGCCGGTTCCATCAGGCATCTGTCACACTTAGCGCTAGTGCGTCAACTAGATAACATGGAGCTACCTGATGTGAAATCAGTACTTTGTTAAATCATGGATCTTTCAACGATGAGCGTTCGGAGGTGGACGATCTGATCAAGGGTAGAAGATAGCTGCCAATCGAAATCACTAATAGTTCGGTCGAGTGTTAAGCACAAGTAACACCGAGCATGAGCAGATATATGTGGAAACGTCAACGTATAAGAACGATTAATGGTGAAGAGCAAGTATGCGTATTACTACATGAACTGTGGGATAATACTTCCAAATAAGTCGATGACGTCCGTTGAAACTGACCGCAGCCCTTTACCACTAACTATCACCCACACGTAGCAATGTCACTGGTGCGGCATACGCTACCTGAAAACCAAATTTACCTCATTTACTGCCATTGTAATAGATACATGCTCTCGTAGCGCAGGGATCAACAATTCTCGCTGAACACAAAGCAGGGAAACGGGATTTCTCTCAAGGTGAGCAAGGAAAGACTAGTATTGCGACTGCATCTGATGTGCTTGGTAGCTACGCAAACTATTCTGTCAAAGATCCCACCAAACAACAGGTCGAGCCTGATTATCTTCTACTGCACCTGTGCTGACTACGAACGTTTTCAGTAAACTCACCTACGTCTGGGAGCAGTATCTCTTTCATTATGTTTCCGAGGGAGGATTCACGTACTTGGTCATGGCGGATGACTCTGCTGGAAGGTGCGGTCATTGTTTGTGCCTTCATATGGCTGCATCATTGAATCGAGACTGGCAGGAGGATGCCCTTCGCTTTCTTAGCTGAACTGCAACGAAAGGTACGTCTATACTTTACTCATTTTTCCCCCGGAAGACACCAACATTATCCCTAGTTCACTTCAGCACCCTCGTCCTCGTCGTCTGATGATATGCCTGCCTATGGTCTCCAGGGCACGTTCGGACCTACCATATCATCACTAATGCACACCTACAACACCGCACCCCCATCCGACGAACTTACTCGAGCACAAACAGAACTCAACCAGGTCAAAGACATCATGGTGCAGAACGTCGAGCAGATCCTGAGCAGGGGAGAGCGAATCGAGCTTCTCGTCGATAAGACTGACGCCATGGCTGGTCAGGCGACTGCGTTCAGACGTGGAGCACGGAATGTACGAAGGCAAATGTGGTGGAAGAATAAGAAAGTACTGGGCCTTGGTATCTTGGCGGGGCTGGTGCGTTCTTCCCTTTGTCAGGCAGTTATTTGGCTAAAAATTAGCAGGTCTTGCTGTGGATTATATTGGCACAGTTTTGTGGCGCTAGCTTACGTTGTGCGCGCAAGACGAGCGCTTAGATTATCACAGCTATCTCTTATCCCTTATGTTATCGCTGGATTCAATATTCTTCACCTGTACCATTCTTTTGGATTATCGACTCTTTCAATTCTGTGGATTGTCTGTCATTCGTTCGTGTCTTCGGTTCTGATCTGTCAGTCTTTGGGACATCTGCTTCTGACGTAGGCACCATTGTGGCTTTCTTTCGAGGCCCCAGGGTTCATCACCATTGCTGTCGTGTTGAGACAGGCAGTATGTATAATACTAAACACCGGGCTTTTAGCAGGATCCGGTTACTTCCACTTAGTTACCGGCAGGATGGTACCTCCTTCAGGATTTTAACATGCATCGGAATGGAGATACCAAACTACTTATCCCAAACCTGCACGCCCGTATTAAGAAAGACCCACCAGAGGCCGATTGATCTAACGGTCTTCATATGTTTTTGTCACATTGTTTTCAGGAGAATCACTGTGTGGCTGTATGTATATGTAACCAGCTTTTGAAACGTAGGATTCTGTGTATGTCTTCCACTTCATTTTAACGCTTCTCCGTTCTCGTCACTGACGAGATGAATCTCCAGCGAGCAGTCCGGAAGAGGTCTATACGAAAGACTTGGCACATTACTTGCTCAATATGGTCAGACCGAGCTCAGTTTTGCAAAGTCTAACGTGTTTACCCAGGATTTCGGACCCCTGCAATCTGATATCATTATGACTGCACACTCAAGTTCCATCAGTTTGTCACAACCCTAACATTTCAAAGTTGTCGCTGATGAAGTTAGGCACAGGTGCTTGGTACATACTTGCGTCCCAGCCAGGACAATGATATACCGCGGCCACGTGGGGGTGTAGAGTGCGTCAACGTTTCCCCCCTCCCGCTTGGTGTACCACATCGTCATTAAGCCTCAAATGACAAGTATCAACACGTAAAAACATAACCCTCTGCGCAGACTCGGGGCGGCATCCACTTACAATAGCGAATCCAGGCGTATGTCCCGAAACGGATACATTTCCTTCAGTCCGGCCTCTCATCTCCCTCTTTGTTGCGCACCCCGATGGAGTCCCTATATCTTGACGTCTTTTCTCCCCATCTACGCCGTCGCTCCTTGTGCACGAGAACATGCACTTCGGGTATCCGTCCTTGGCGCCTACCCTCTTATGCTGAAGGACGGGCGCGTGATAGGGCAGGGTTCCTGACCCTACTGCTCCAGCACCCGCGTTTATTGCCCCCTCCGGCTTTGAAGGACCACCCCCCGATGCAACTGCAATGTCGGTACGCCCAGGCCATTGTGGGTATAGCACGGCTCGCTTCACCATGCGGACAGTTCCCAGAGTCTGGCGACCATAGGGTAAGGTCATTCTTACGGTTTTGCAGTGAATCAGACACGGATCTGAAACGCCTGACTCATTGAAAGATGATCAGACTCATATTCAATCGAAAGTTTTGTTTCAATCACTGGCAGGCAAAGGTTTCCACCGAAATATTCTCCGAGCTGTTCCACAACTGCGAGGACTGATAGAAACCGCTATGATTACTTCCCACACTCGGGAGCTGTTCCGCTGCGGTCATGTTTTTTCTTTTGCGTTGCCTCTAAAACTTTATTTCCTGCAAGAACCTCTAGGGTTTTTTACTACGCCCCTGGTGTGCAGTGATTGACAGTTCTACGCCACTTGGGCCCCAGGTGGTTGCATGGGGTCAGAAGTGGGTGCGAAGAATAAGGGATAAATGGACAATGACATTTCGAGATGCGAACGTTATCCAACCAGTCGCTAAGCCCGGGCACAAGTTGGACCCTTGGGTGAGCAACCAATCCGCGTCGTAGTGAGGACTGTGGATCTGATTCGTTTCTTATCCTTCCGGGTTTTTTTACAGACCACGAGGCCGAGTATCTCATAGTCGGGATAGTGGTAGTGCAGCCGCAATGTCTTCTGCATCCGATCCATTATCTAGCCGAGCTATTCATTTCGATCTTTTTACGACATGTGAACTCCACGTAGGAAAGGACTTGGGGGGAAGGAGCGTGCTGTGATCGACGCTAGAAGCAGAGCATAGAACAGATTCTGTCATGGACAGGCCGCATGTTTTTCTGGACTATAATGGAAGGGGGGAATGAAATTTACTAGGTGCGAGATGGATAAGACCATACTACGGTGGGTTAGGATCAGAATTGGCCGGAAAAATCTGGTACCTTGTTAAATGAATCGATATTAGTATCCTATCATTAAAAGAGTTTAGAGCCAGTATACTCCTGCGGCCAAGTACAGATGAAGGCAAGAAGATAAGCGCTGGCGGCCGGGGAATATTCCGTCAGAGGCGGCCGTTCCAAACCTTTCTACTCTCGACCTCCACGCAAGTGACGATATGGGTCATATTAGCTGTCACTCTACGGTAAGTTTATTGAACAGAAAGTTTGAAAAGCCTCGGAAACGAAAATGTTGGAATATACTAAGGGTACAAGCTTTGAGCCTAGGTTGGTCTGAGCACCACAAGGCACACCGGTATATCATCGCACAGTGCAAACGCCGCGTCGTGAAGGGTACTGACTTCGGAGATCAAGGCAGCCCAGCCGATGCCGATCACGCCGTCCTCGAACGTATATTTACTCCTTTTGGAAAGCGACCAGGACATCGGTCCCTCGAGCTTCCTTCCCCGCCTTTCACCCACCACTGCCACGAATAATTGACGACTTTACGGAATCTTGCTTCGAACTTGGGTAACTCGTCCGGTTGTTGCTACCCGACAGCTTTATATACCCTGGAAAGATACGTAGGGGTAAATCCTCCTTTTTTTACTTTCTTTCCACCACCATCACTACCTCGAATGGCCACTGCAATTTCGTTGGACTCGTTCCCAGAGGAGCTGATTGAACGTATTCTGTCGTACTGTGTCGTAGCGACGCCGACGCCTGCCGTGTCGTCCCCAGCGTGGGCAATTGACCAAACCGCCACCGCCCCACGACCCATATGTTCTCGTCTCTCCCCCCTGCTCGTCTGCAAGGCATTCCACCGCATTTCTCTTCCACATTTCTACCACACCATTCACTTGACACGCCCCTCACAGCCGGGGGACCTCCTGGCCGTTTTGCATCACTATCCATGGCTTTCCCGTTATGTCCGCAGAATTGTCATCACCGGTATTTTTGATGGCGCCGACCAGGTCTTCCGGCGGTGCAATCATGTCAAGGCGCTCGACATCACCCTCGACCCTCGGTTCCCCGACCAGTCGTACTGCCCAGCAGTAGAGCATATGTGTGACTCGCTGGAGGCTCTTGACGCGGTCACGCATTTGACTATTCGCAAACCGGGCCGTTTATACCTTACCCACGCCGGTGTGAAGCGTCTGCTCGTCCGTTTGGCCAGTGCCATCACCGGTTGGATAGATCTTGTCAGTTTAATTTATGTGTTGAAAAGACTCCGTTCACTTACCTGTTCTGTAGGAATCTGCCCACCTTGCGTTCCGTATCTCAGATGATTCAACAGCAGCTCAACCCCGGGGTCCCATATCCACTATCACACATGCTCTATCTCTCGCGCCGTCGTTGCATACATTTTCCACCCAGCTTCCGAGTCTCTGGAACGAGGCTATTCTTTGTGTCAGTCAGAACCCCCGTCTCGAGCGCATTAGGCTGGGAGGGTCTGACCACGATGACAGCTACGGGATCATCAGTGGTGGCGGATTATACATGATACAAACGCGTAAGCATCCCAAGTTGGCAGAACTGATCAGGAATGGAACGTAAGTCGTTTTTTTCTCCTACTTGCCGGCATTAATCTAACTGCCTCCTGCAGACCCATGATCAGGTCAAGGGCGCACACGATGACTTCGCAGTCCCTGGCGGCGTTGTCAGTGGGGACCAAGAAGGATGAGACGCCGACGCCGCACATCGCCAGGCATCACAGTCTGAAGAGGCATGGTCGTGCCTACTAGGCTGCCGTACATACTGTAGTTGGATCAGTCTCAAGAGGCATACACACTGTAGTGGGATATGGACCGTTGTTTTGATCGCTCTTGTACATCACGGTGGACTTTGAGGTACTCTATTTGGTGTCATAATTACATGTTACACTTCTTGCCCGTTTCGGCCTAGCATACTTTTATTGTACATACAGTATTAATTGCATTCATTGAAGCCCACTGCCCCGAGGATCCGTCAAATCATCATTCATGATTCATCGGAGAAAGTCGCCTGTGGCACATGAACAGAATCTGTGCACTCCACTCTTCCGTGTCTTCACGGGTTACCAACCCCAGCTTACGCCTCTTGCTCACCAAGCATGTAGTCGTCAGCAATAAATGACGGCACGGAAGCACCAAGTAATCGTATCATTCTGAGAAAATTCCGATGATAACATTTGGGGGGAGGCATCATGTAATCATTATTAACGGGAGAAAACCACCAGTGATTGTTTGTGGCACACGAACAGATTTCACGCACTCCGTAGAGTGCCGCATAGTTTATGTAAGTAATCAGCTCTTATCCTATGTCCTCCACCGATACTAAGGACTCTAGCAAATCACCGTCACAGCAATACCGCGAACAGGCCTCCATATTTTTATCGTTTCACCAACACTAAAGTCGCCGGTTCCCCCCCCCCCTGTCTCGTAAATTATCTATTTCTCCTTCTTCCAACAAGCTGTATAGACGCTGTAGAATATTATCCCCCCCTCCGAGGCGTATTACTGGTCACCAATTCATCAGCTGAGGCCTCTTGCTCATGTAACCAGCAATAAAATGACGGCACAGAGGCACTAATTGTGCCATTCTGAAAAAGAAAACTGGATGGTAAACGTCAGTGGACGGAAACGCACAATGGCCTGGTGATATGTCGGTCACCCAGGAAATGCTTCCGTCCTCCCGGGACGTTGCAACGGAACAGATCGATGACATGGGTATTCAGGCGAGGTAGTAAGTATGCGACGAGGATAGAAAAGGGAAACTTGTTAGCTAACAAATTATTTTCTGTAGTGTTACCCTGTAGCTCGCATCTCCTGCCAGTGCACTTAGCCTCGGTATTATGGAGAGTCCGTTATAACGGTAACGTCCCGTCATCCCGCGACCTGTGATGATCAGTCCAACAGTGATAGATAGAAGTAAGGGTTTGATGGACGGGAGAGAATCAACGGTGGTTGTTTGTGGCGCACGAGTAGATTCCACATTCTCCTCAGCGTGCCGTACTGTGAGTGAATTGTGAACACCTTGTAATAAGTAAATTCAGTCTCGTCGAGTGCTCGTATACAACTCGAATAGCTAAATTGATATTGAGCCTTAATACATCCGGCAAAGCTATCAAACGGTGGCAGAGATGTTAAAAGTAGTTCACTGACTGACAAAAATTTGGAAAATACTATTGAACCATAGTACTTACTATATCGACTTAGGAAATTCTGCCAAGGGTACGAATTCGGATCGATGAGAATTTTTGACGTACGATGTTCTGTAATTTCATCAGAGTAATGTTTCATAAATTCATGAACGCCTTCTAGAATTATCCTCCGATATTGAGGTCGATATTGAGGGACAAAATGCAGTGCAAAATGTTGCGCACTTCCAAGCAGAGCAGTTGTGCCGGTAAATACCGTGACTGCCTTTAAACGCACGTCATTGCCGATGCCCGGCTCTGGAACTTTACGGCCATGCAGAAATCGTTGGCTCACATCCATCAAGTTATGTGGAGCCAATTTTCGGCATGAAGCTACGAAACACTACATCTAAAGCTCTTAGCTGAGTTCCATTTGCTATTCTTCCTGCGCCCAGAATTGGTGAACAGTACTAGTCCTAGTCTCGTATGAAGAAAAGTCGTTCAAATAGACACGGCTGCAACTGCTTAATTACTCTGAATCAGACGAAGTATTACTTACTACCTTACCGCTCAGAGTCAAACTGGGCGCATAGCACGGGACTAAGCATTGCGATATATTTTGGCCAAAGGAGTCGGTTCAGCCCCCTACTGCTTGCGCCTCATGCTTTCGCCGTCCTGATATTTCTCCTTCCCGCAGGTAGGCACTTTATACAATGAAAGAATAAAAAAGACTCGTAGAATTTTATGCTCACCACATATGTAGGCAACAATAAAATGACGGCACAGAAGGACAAGTAATTGTATCATTCTGAAAAAAATTCCGATGATAAATTTTGGGCGGAATACGCACAAGGCTTGAAGAGGTCACCTAGGAAATGATCCCGTTGTCCGGCGACCTTTGCAACGGAACAGCTCAACGACATGGGTAGGCGAGATAAGTATGCAATGACAATAGAAAAGATAAACTTACTATGCGGATAGCCAACAAGCTACTGTCCGTACCATTACCCTTCAGTAGCTGACATTTCTTTCACGCACCCTCGGTGAATGTGAGATTCCGTTATAACGGTAACGTCGCCGACTCCCGTCATCCCGCGACTTGTGATGATCAGTCCAACAGTGATAGATAGAAGTAAGGGTTTGATGGACGGGAGAGAATCAACGGTGGTTGCTTGTGGCACACGAACAGACTCCGCATACTGCCCAGGATGCCGTACTGTGAGCACCTTTACTTCGTCGCTTTGAAATGTATTCATGCCTCTTCCCTTTCCTTCAGGTGCTCAAATTATGAATAACGAGGTAGAGATGATTGAATCCAGCAAAGTAGCTGTCAGACGGTGGCGAGGTTCAAAAGCAGCTCCCGAGCTGACGAAAGTTTAGAAAATACTATTGAACCGTAGTACTTA
This sequence comes from Armillaria fumosa, assembly GCA_030407015.1. Taxonomy (NCBI): domain Eukaryota; kingdom Fungi; phylum Basidiomycota; class Agaricomycetes; order Agaricales; family Physalacriaceae; genus Armillaria; species Armillaria fumosa. Next base: position 283,767 of record JAUDYM010000010.1, read on the forward strand.
ATGATCTCGACTGAAAGTCCGCCAAGGGTACGAATTCGGATCGATGCGAAAATTTGATACACGGTTTTCTGTAATTTCATCTGGGTAATGTTTAATAAATTCATGAACGCCTTCTAGAATTATCCTCCGATATTGAGGCCAATATTGAGGGACAAAATGCTGTGCAAAATGTTGCGCACTTCGCAGAGCAGTTGTGCCGGTCCATGATGCCACCACCGATGCCGCCGGCTCGCTGAGGAATGAGGAGCCGCGGCGTTTCACGGCTATGCGAAATCATTATGCACAGCAGTTCCTTCGTTTTGCGCACATCCATCACGTTCTGAAACCAATTTTCGGTCGGCATGCAAATACAAAACACTGCATCTAAACCTGTCTTTTGCCAGCTCCCAAAAATCGGTGTACAATCCCTCTGTAAGGCTTTGTCGGCCGAGCTGAACTTGTGAATCTGACGCTGGTGTTTCAATCCGATGAACTGCGACTAGTAGTAAGCAGCAATAAAACTCACAGCGTAAATAATATAATACTGCGCCTCAAGTCATCCCAGGCGAGTCAAGCACTGCAGTGCAAAGCCGGAAGTAGCCGATCTCCAGATAGACTAAATTTTAGTCAGTCTTTGCTGTCTCGAAGGGCTTCAAGTTTTTGTAAACCGTCTCATAAATTACCATGTAATTTTTATTGTACATGCTGTTTACACAGCTACAAGAAAAACGACGAAGCCAAGTGCCAACCTAAGCGCCTGTGGATTGTTTTTCTCACGTTTTTCGATCAGAATGCGGTTATCGCGAGCTCAGGCTGGTGTTTTCATTTTTGTCAGACTGGAGTTTGAAGTTATCTGCTAAAGTCCAGAATAGGTCCAAATTTCATCCCAGCAAATGGCACAGGCAAGTGGAGCGCTTGACGTACTTTTGAACTCTTACCCACTGTAGCTTTGAGCTGCGTCGCTTTTGTCACAGCTTCCTGGGACTATATGTCTGAAATAAAGACATGTTGAACTGTCATGATACGCACCGTTAGTGACCCTCACTCACGGCTTTATCGCGCGGCGTGTTGATATTGATGGTTATTAGACGCAAGAGAAAAGTTACAAAGTGAGGGATTGGTAATGATCGGAGAAAAGTCCCCAGTAGCTGCTTGTGGCGGAGAAGTAAAATCCTCTCCCCCTAGTACCATATGGACTTTTGGAAGTATGCAAAAACGCGTTCGAGCGGAGGGTACGAAAAGCGGTGTGGCGCTGCCCATTGCCCACTGCCCAGGTAGAAAGTCCCCCCGTAAGAAGGGTCTTGGCGCGTCGCATGCCTGATGTCAACAGACATATTGGAAGTGCCATTGCATTAGACTTGTGCTGAATCCCTAGAGACCCACATACGATCGGCGGATGAGATCTCGATTTGCAATTCAGATGCCGCGGAAGCAATGTTGCAACTTGGTAGCAGTGTGAGGTCTACGCACGGCCATGTAGGAGCTAAAAATCCTAACGATAAGAGAAGTGAACCGTGCTGGGTGCACGAGAGATAACTAGCAGCCTCGTGGTCCTCGCATGTTGAAAGAAGAAGCAAAATGTCCGGCGACTTCGAGGACAAGTTCGGTCTCCCGCGATTGTCAGAGGCAGGGTGTATTATGTACGAGGGTCCAGCTCCGAGTAAGTAGCACCTTGAGAATCTCAGTTGGAGGTGCAAGTTGGAGCACGATCATTAAAGAGTGGACCTTAATCGATCGAGGATAGCTGCAATCGATCAGAGCCGGCAGGAAAAGAGGTGCCATTTCGGAGATTATAGCAGGCGAATGATAGTGGACCCGGGAAAGAGAAAGTGAGTAAATGAGTAGAATGAAAGCGCGAGTTCGGTGCCGGAATGAAACTTGGGATTTGGAGCTATAATAAGAGGTGCCACTGAATTCGAAGGGTTTCCTTGCCATTCAAACGTCGAGCGAGAGAGGAACGAAGAGGTAAAAGGATAGATATCAAGTTGCTGATGATCAATCATCGTCATCACGATTCGGATTGCACAGTACCCGAAACGAGAATATTCACATGCTAGAAAAGATTCCGTCCGATTCTAAAATGAAGATTCATTTCTTCTGGTCGGCGGTTGAGAAAGCACGAGTAAGCGTCATCATTGCCCGCGGGGTATTATCGCAGTTGGATCAGAAATGAGTCAACAGACCCATTTACGCCGAGCCGAGCGCGCATCACTTAAGCCGCTTGCAAATCAACAAACGATCCAAGAATAAAGAGCTGCTGAATCAGGACAAGTATGACTCGGTTCGTTCCTTGTGGTTCTCCCCCCTTCGAAAATACACCGAATGGGAACAGGGTGAAGAAGCCAACACAGGATCTAGCAGCGTGCTCGCCTTGGGAGAGAATGCTCAGGAATGCTCTCGATCTCGTGGGCAGAAGGGAGAGGGGGCGAGTTGGGCAGGGGGTTTTACCAAAAAGGCGCATGCTTACGGCACGCCTTCTTAGATCAGGGTCTGTCCCAATTAGGCACGCATAACTGTTTCTCATAAGTACCTCGCATTAGGGTTGAGGGCAAAGAACTTTTTTTTTCTCTTCCCACTTAATAATTCCTGGGGACAGCTCCCTCAACGGTAACAAGATGCTGACTCTCGCTCCTGGTTCGGTGTGCGACGTCTGCGCTGAGGAGTACGGTCCCCAATGTCTTCCCCACTCCATTCCCTGTGGTGAGTCATATTTCCGAGGGGCATCCAGCAAATTTTCTGACGACGGTATAGGTCATGTTCTGTGCGCGAGCTGCAGCACTACTATTGCAGACAAGACACCCTCACGGCTCAAGCCTGTCTGTCCCTTTTGTCGCGAAGAATTTACGGCCAACGACATTCGTTTAATACGCACGGATTTCAGCTCAGGGAGCTCGAGTGGGTTTACGACAACCCGACGCTATCCTGCCCCAATGGAAGCCAGCAAGAGTGATTCTGCTACCGACTTGTGGGCGCGTAAGGCTGAGAGGTTTTTGCTTTCCGACGTAGGTTGCTCGAGATCTCGCGAAGAGGCCCGAAGGCTCGAGGACAAGGTCGCCAAGGTGGCCAGCAAAAAGTGTTCTGTAGAGGAGGTCTCTACCCTCCATAACGAACTGGAAGAATGGTTAACGTCCGCCGTCAAGTCTGGAGATCAAGTATGTTCTTCTGATTCTTTCTCTTTTGTTCATCAATTGATTCTGCCACCCCAGACTTCCTCGCTGTATCTCAGTGCTGCCCTTCTACGCGCTATTCTAATGAATCATGTAGCGCATTCCGAAGCCAGTAAGACTGCAAGGCACACTGAAAACAGCCTCAAAGGCAAGCTTGACGACATGGAGATTTCGATGGGTAAGCTAGAAGCTGAGCTCCGCAGGTAAGCACATTCTACCCCTCATTGTTGTGTTCCATTCTGACGATGTCCATTCTTTGCTTTGTCACCTCATTATAGACAAGTGAGTCATGATCTTTTCTGCTTCTGATAGTCATTGCTGACTCTGCTCCTAGCGCGAACAATACTCCCAAAAATCGCATGAATGCGAGAAACTGCGGACAGAGCTCAGCCGCTTCAAAGGTGTTTCACCGCTTTCCTCGTCGTACGCGGCGTCTCCGCCACGCTACCAAAGCCCGTCCTCCCCGACACCACCGGCGACACCTACGCCACCGTCCACTACTACTTACAGTCCTTCCGGGAATTCCCCTCTTTCACGATACAACTCGCTTCACATGAGGTCCACCTCCATGAGCGCCTCTTCACGACCTGTTACGCCGGCTCAGCCTGTACGATCTCACACGCCTTCGCTACGATCCCAGACGCCCTCCCTACGATCCCAGACGCCTTCAGCACGATCCCATACTCCGGCACCCCCGCTGCCGCCCTTACCTCGCTCTGCGATACCTACCCCGATCTCGCGGTCTCAGACCCCAGCACCACCCAAACCACCCAAACCCCGCCGCTTATCCCAGCCTTCACCCCCAAAAATGGTCCGCTCCCTCTCGGAAGAGAAGCAGGAGATGCACCAGCGTTGGATCCCCCCAACGCAGGAGGACCTTGATGCGTATCCCGGTAACCTCCTAAAGTATTCCTCGGCGCGATATGCTAGCTCGCGGCTGAGGGATATTCGCTCACCCTCTCCAGGGTAATTAATTGACCGAACGCATCTGCTTCTGGAAGCCCAGACATTGCATTGCATTTCATAGGACTCTGTGTTTACGCTAATACTTGCTGTTAGTTTTCTTCTTATCGTTGCTTTCTTCCATTTTTTAGTACATATCTTTCTTGCTGTGTTCGTTTTTTGCTTGTACCCGTCCCGGATCATACATACATACATATACCTCGTTGCTGGCCTTCGTTCGCTTCTGCACATAGTATTACCATCCGTTTTCACTAATAATCGAATGACTACCTTCTATCTTTCCGTACAGTCATTCGTCTTTTTTACTCTTACCTTTTTTACATAACTCTTATCGAGAGCAGCTGCTCTCATTCATCTTCTTCGTTTTTTGGATCTCTTTTTTGTCGTTTCCTTTCACTTTTCCGCAGAAGATAACGGTAGAGAACGGTCGGAGCGAAAACTTCGTGTAGCCATTATACATCTCTTTTCATTTGCGTATTTTATACGATACGTATATCCATTTGAATGATCATTAATACTTTTATCCATTGGTGTTCCCACAGACTTGACTTGTGGCGCGGGAAGGAGATGGACATGTAATTTGAGAGGAAGCGATGAGGGAAATGCGCGGCAGAACTGCTGGGCTAGGATCTGATAGATTTGGCGAGGAGGGGGATATTAAGGAGGTAGTGATACGAGCATTGAGCACGGCGGGTCCGAGAGGAATACAGAGGGTAACCTTCAGCCGGAGGCAAAACAGAACATCCCATCCCTGCTACTCCAAACACGCGGGTTTGGCGAGCTAGATAACTTCCCAAGCTAATTCTTATCTCAACATGAGGGTATCGCCTGTAATACATGTACATGTAAGAAGGAAATTTTCGTGGACGGGATTAATGAAATGGACCCTATACGGTGTAGAAGAGGCCCCGGACGTGGGTGTCAAGTCCTGGGATTCGAACGCCACAGTCGTGTTGAGTCAGGATACATGTGTCGAAGGGTCATTAATGTGGCAGGAAGAGGCGAGTGACTCGATGTACCAAGTTCAAACGGAGCACTCATTATTGGTTAGTGGTGACGTCAGAATATTTGCGGATCTCTCGTAGATGGCTCGGATCTCTCGTGTGTGAGTTACAAGTATGGTACAGTTTCTTATATATTGCTAGTTGGTACTACAGATATACGACTACAAGTTCATCCGGCGGTGGCATGTGCACCATCGTGTGGGGCCTACGGTCCGTGAGATGGGTCGAACGGATGAGAAGGAGAACGACGTACACTGGACGACGAGATGCCAAGCACCTGCGCAATGGCGTTGAATTCGGTGGAGGTCGGTTTGGCTTTGCCGGTGCAGACTGCTAGGTTGTCAGTGAGGAATGTAGATATGAATAGGATTACAGACTGTCGATAACACGCTGCTCGGAATCGCCGATCTGTGAGGCGATAGCGGCGTAGGAGACGCCTGTGTTCGTGTGGTGAGCGGGTGGAATCTGAGGTGAAGTGAGGAGCACGTACCTTTCTTCTCCTTTGCAGCAGCGAGCGCGGCGCACTGAGGGTTGGGAGCCATGTTGAGTGAGGAACTGAGAACGATAATGGGAAGGATTAAATAACCCGGGGGTCGAGTGAATTTGATGGGTGGAGGTGTGATTGCTTATCGATGGCCTGGGGGCGTGACCGGGCAGAGTTATTCGGATCTAGGCCGTGTGTGGGTTACCGGCAGGGCGAGTGAATAGGACGAATGCCCAGTGCCCACATCGCTGGATTGAGTTCGTGGTAAGAATGGATCACGGGAAACAATTGGAATCTGAATACTAAATCTAGTCGACACGGGGTGTATGACTGTTGGTACATCTGGGATTCAGGCTGACGAAGATACAAGGTCCCGATTTGAATTTGTAGAGTGTTATCGATGGCCAATGATAGAAGAGGCATTAGGTCAATAATGGGTACTGAAGCTTGAGTTTCAGTTAGTAATGGTGACCAAGAGCTGGATGAGGGAAAAGGACGACTAAGACTTGTAAGTACTAGCAAATAAGTATTGTACTTAAATGTTTCGATACATTCTAAAATGCGATCTATTTACGGGTACTTCCTAGTTCTGCAATCCGAGTCTCGACTTGGGTAATAATGATCATCAGGAGAAGACAGAGAGGGAGCCAGAAAGCAAAGATAGAGAGGCGTGTATGGCAAGCGTAGCGAGCAAGGTTCGAAAACGTGTTTGGACCTCAGAGAAGATACGAGAAGCAAAAGCAATGGTTTCTTGCAACCAGACCGCGAGGTAGAATCATCCATGAGCGCTAGCCTCCAACCTGTCTGAGTAGTTGACGGTATCAATAGTTACACTACGGCAGTTTGCAGAAACATCTTGTGTTGTTCAGATCAAAACAAATGAATGGCAAGCATCATCTCGTTCGCCATTATCAAAATGATCCCGTTATGCATTCGAATTGGGTATACACACGCACTCAGACCAAAGACGAGTAGCCTGGGCCAGAGCGAGTAGAGATAGGAACCTTCTGATGGATCATTGCTACAGTGAGGGCGTATCGAAACGTGTACTCCAGGCTCAGATATGTGTGACATGTAGAAAGAAACTCAGTGTGGCGCTGGGAGAGTCCGAGAGCCATGTTATGACCGCAAGCACGTTGGGATACTCTTTCAAGTTGAAAGATAAAACCAGGCTGTCCACGGAAAGAGAGAGGCTTCGCTGATTGGAGGGTAATCCTTGTATCAAGGGTGACAAGGCGTACGTAGTCCGTGTCCGGGAATCGGATATCCTGTCGTGTTCAGGAGAGATGAAACGGAAATGACTCAGACCAGTGGGGGATATTTGAAAAAGAGATGCCTCGTACAGAGGGACAGTCATCGAGAGAGGGCCTCTCCAATTTCTTAGGAAAGAAAGAGAACTATAGGCTTAGGGCGCAGTTCCAATGCCGCGTTGGGAGCAAAGGGGTTGGTCGGAGTATAACGTCCTTGTATTCTCGTCCGGCGATCTATGCACACCACGCACCATAGGTGAGGGTTACATGCAGCTGCAGCAGTAAACCACTACTTCGAGTGTGAGAGGTTTAGTGGTCGGCTCAAGGTCCTCGCGCTGGTAGTGAAGTTTGAACGCGCCTCGATTGCCATATCTGGATATTGTGCTTTGTTTGACATAGCCGTCCAAGAGTGCCGAAAAAGTTCTTACTCCTCGTCCTCAAGCCATCCTCAAGCCCTTCAACTCGTCCATATCAAAAAATGGTATGTCTATTCTTCTTCTAATGCGTTCGGGCGGTGTATGCCTCTATATTTCTTGAAATTTTTGGTATCCAATCGCTCAGGAAACGATGGATGGCCCGAAATGAGTTTGGATGACGCTGATGACCTTTGATATTTCTAGCCTCCCAAGAAAGCCAAGGCACCAAAGGAAGAAACCACCGTCTCGCTGGGACCTCAGGTCGCTGAAGGCGAGCTCGTTTTCGGTGTTGCACACATCTTCGCCTCTTTCAACGATACTTTCGTCCATGTTACGGATCTGTCGGGGAAGGAAACCATCTCTCGTGTTACTGGTGCGTCTATAAGTGTCGTGTTGTTATGTCGATGGTTGAAGGCGATATAGGTGGCATGAAGGTCAAGGCTGATCGTGATGAGTCTTCTCCCTACGCGGCTATGTTGGCGGCCCAGGATGTCGCTGCACGATGCCGTGAGGTCGGATTCACTGCTCTCCACATCAAGCTCCGTGCAACTGGTGGAACTGGTACCAAGACCCCCGGTCCTGGTGCACAGAGCGCTCTCCGTGCCCTGGCCCGTGCTGGAATGAAGATTGGACGCATTGAGGATGTCACTCCCGTCCCCACTGACTCTACCAGGCGCAAGGTCTGTGACAATGATTATTCTCCTTGATGTGCTACTGACTAGGGATTGACTAGGGTGGTCGTCGTGGTCGTCGTCTCTGATTGCCTTGGGGCATTCTTTGGGTGCTACGCCTATCAAAATGAGCTAGTTGTTATGATTGTATGTAGATGCTCAATCCATATGTCGCCGTTCGACGCGCATCAGGTTTTCCATGACCTGCCCCGCGGTCGTCATCCCCCATGTTGTGATGTTTATCGCAAATATTAAGACAACTCTTCTGAAAAAAGAGCTGTCATTTTCAAATTTTCAAGTATTGAAGTCTCCCTGTGGCTGTACTTCGGAATTTCTTTCTTCAGCACTTCCAAGACGTTCTGTCGGTGTGATCGTCCAGAGTGGTACTCATGTCAAAAGCCTTGCTGTTGCGGGCAGGGCACTGTCGCTAGTGGCGGCGGTGACGGTAACGGCGACGACGGTGATATTCACATGACTGGATCTCAGTTGACTTGAACATCGACAACCATGACCTTGAAGCTCGTATATCGCATCCTTCGACAATTGTCGCACTGGACAGTCGACGGATTCTACTCTGAAGTATACGTCGAAGGCGATGAGAACGTACCGAAAGACGGTCCACTCATCATGTACGTAAACTTCGATGTATGCGCCTTTTTGCTGAGGACTTTGCAGTGCCGCGACGCACCACAACGAAATTATCGACGTCGCCGCACTTGGTCCGTCACTGAAGTTCTCGTTGTATTCCCCTCGCTGAGCGTGTCTCTGCAGCTGTGACGATACCCTACCGACGACACGTCTGTTTCTGGGCCAAATCCACGCTTTTCTCCAATCCCGTCTTTGGATCTATCCTCGCTTCGTCAGGCGCCATCCCGGTTACGCGGAACCCAAACCGCGACGATGGGACCTCCAAGACGATGTTATTCCAGTCGACTACGGCGGCGATAGCCAAGGGCGAAGTGGCTGGCGTGTTTTCGGAGGGGGCGAGCTATTCGGAGCCAACGATAGTGCAGATCATGAGCGGGACGGCATGGGCAGCGGTGGAGTATACGAGATGGCGCGAAGAACACGCGAAGGACGGGCCCGAGTTGGTCATCGTCCCCGTCGGCCTGGTGTATACGGAGAAAGATACCTTCAAGAGTAGGGTGAGTCGCGAGATGTTTTTAGTTGGCTGGCGGACTTATTTGGAACCTTAGATGCGAGTTCAGTGCGTCACGTCTCGGAATCCTGATGCGTGTGCTGATGCACATACACAGCTATGGCTCTCCCATCTCTATGGCAGATTACAGTCAAGAACTGTTCGGTATACCGCCTGGTGCGGACCCTAATGATGTTGGCTATGCAGTCGTACACAAAATATCTAATCGAATAGAGAAGGAACTCTTCAATATGACCATTAACGCCAATGATTGGTGAGGATTTCGATTCGTCTTTACCTGAAGCCTTACGAGCAATACTAGGGAGACCCTATTCGCTGCACAAACAGCTCGTGCAATACTATGGGGAGACGACAAAAATCTCGACTTAAAGTACTGGAGAGCAGTTTCACAGACGTAGGCCCTTTCAAGTTTAAGCGAGTATTTCATCTTATTTAATATAACACAGGCTAGTAGACCTTCTGTCATACCATCCTACCGCAGAACCACCCCCAGAGCCCATACGACTGGTCAAAGCCTCTCTCATTAAGTATTTCTCCCTCCTGCATTACACTGGTCTCTCCCATACTACCCTCGAAAGTGTCATTCCTTCTACTTCGCATGTTCCATCGCTACTTCCATCTCTGAAATCTGTACTCCTCTTTCCGATGGCGATACCAGCTATGCTGCTTCACGTCCCAGCGTGCATTACGGCCGAGCTTACTCTCAAACTGTTCGCGCAAGCTGACGAGTGGGAGGGGTTCGCTCAGTATCGTTCCGTAGGCGGTGGTATTGGGGTAGGTGTTGGTATCGCCGTGATGTATCGAGGTGCGAGTCATTTTTTGAGGGATGGAGAATTTGGCGTTCCTGCTTTGGAATGGATGAAGCGCACTGTCACGCATAGAGGGAACGTAGGGAAGCTTATATCGTTCCTTGCGTTTGGGTGGACGATGATTAAGTGGTATGGGCTATTTTCTGGAGGTAATGCTTATGTTCATGGCATTATCAACGTCATCTTATGTCAATGTTCCTTTTCAGGTATTCATCGAAGGTATTGTATCTTTTTTCCCCCTACGTATCATCGGTACTGATCTGAAACCAGAGCAAAGACCTTCCTCGCGACAGTCCGGGTCGTCCTGGGCATTCTTCTCCCTCCATCTTCGACTCTGAATGCGGATATGTACAAGAAACTCCCACCACCTCCACCGTCCAACGCGTTCATTCGCCGAAGGAGAAATGCGGAGGGCATGTCTGCTGAGTTCTGGGACAAGAAGGAGAAGGGGGCGGAACAAAATGCTCCTCCTCCCGTTGCTCCCAGGAAGTTGATCAGGCAATTATTGGAGCAGAGGAAGGAGACGATGGGGCAGTTGAGCAGGACGCTCGTCGAGTTGGAGGGTACAGAAAAGTATGGCGAGAGGGTTGCCCGGTTAAGGGAGATGGGCGCGAAGATTGATTAAGCAGTTTGGTTCGTCCGTCCGCAGTGTAATGTTGAACCAATTCGGAGCTTGGTACCAAGCTGATGTGAACCGTCTTTGAAGGTTCCTAAAGCAGGCCGTACCGCTATGTGAATGTCGAACAATAGCGCGATCAAGGCTTCCTTGGTCAGAGGATTCCGAGGTGGGAATTTGGTTCTCGGACGGGTCTTCTTTTAGGTTTGCTAGCATGTTGTTATCAAGCTGGGTGTGGGTATAGTTCCGCGTCTTTCGGGGAAGATTTTTGATACCTGGTGTGCGTCCATCATTTGCTTTCAATGTCCGAATTCTTATCGCTGCGTGTGGCCTAGTCATGAGCTGTACTTGGTGGCAATTCAATGATGAGTTCTGTTTATAGCTAGCCGGTGTACATGTATAATCATACAGGGCTTTCCGTATTGTCTTAGCATACTCAATCGCTAGTCAACAGTGCCAGGTTGCCGCGATATACTCCATCCAGGTATATACGCTCAATATCAAATGCATCAACATCACTGACATCAACATCCATCACAATAGGTATGATATATTTCCATCGTAGCAGACAATCTAACAGAGGGTGATACAGGTAATCCGAACTTTGGCGGTTCGGCATCGCAAGTAATGAGCAACATCGCTTCCGACACCCCCCCGAAATTGAAAACGGATGTGAGATCCCTGCTTCTTTTTTTTTGCATGATGTTCTATCGTTGTGTACACGGCAGGATATCTACTCGCTGAAAACGAACGAGGACGCCCGAGGGGGTAAGGAGGGAGGGTCACGACCTTGTGAGGTCCAATCGGTGCTTCAAAGCTTCTTTGGGCGACGACACCCTTATTGGAGCGTCCGACGGGTTGTCCGCCAGTGCAGAAAAGGATCTGATAACCGGTGCTACCACGGGGAGAGGATGCCTTTTATATGAGATTCGATATGTGCGGTTTCCACTATCCGTTACACGGATGTCTCTGAATCCTTGTCGCGACTTGGACTTCCAGTGGAAGGCAGTCAAAGGAATGCGCTAGGCGCGTAATGACCTCTAGGTACTTCCATGGTTTAGTGCGAAGATGGCGTTTGTCGGCTGAAGATGATATGGGGTGTGGCGTCAAATTTGGTGAAGTACTTCGTCGGCACCATTATATTACTTATACAAATGTATAGATCTTTGTGGGTTCAAGGTTTCTGCTTTAGAGTCACGACACAGTAGTCGCTGAGAAGCACTTGTATGTTCCGTCTCTTCTGCCATCAGACTTTACGACATTCGGTGGTGAGCCTTTACTTCTAGAGGTGGCAAATCTCAACATTCAAAATTCTCTGGTTCCAGAATATGGCAGATACGAGAAGAGAATGCGTCGGCCTAACAGTTTCGTAAGTGGTCTTCGTCATGACTGAAATCTGCCCCTCAAAATCGCGGCACACTTCCTAGGGCAAAATCGCCATAGGTCACCAATGCCGCTGTATTCTTTTGGTGATAGTAAATGCATGAAAATGGGTTGTGCCGTACGAGCCACTGATAGAGTTATACTTAATCGATTGCAGGTTCCAGCAAGAGTTTGTAGCTGTCCTCTGTTGAATGACTGGGAAATATTTGCCTAGATTTATGCTTTTTACAAGGTCGCTCAAACCATGTAACTGCACAAAAGATACAGCGATCCTGCCAGTGGTAATCTCTGAGCAATATTCAAGATGAGAATGCACAGCCAATTCCCGGACAGTCAATACAATAGTCTTTTTCCTTGCAAGTCTGAGCCAGACCATTTTAGGCGACTCACGATTGGGCTACATCGGGACACAATAGTGCTCTTCCATCTGGATGTGCGTGTATTCATATTCAACTATTATGAACCCCCAAACCCCTGATATTTCGTATGTACTAGGGATTGTACACGGGTAAATACCAATCAACAGCAAGATAAAAACGATGGAATGAAAGTGCGAAGGAAGCGTTTGTCCTGCTGTCGCAATGAATCTCAGTATTATTGAAAATAAGCCGGGGACTCTGGAGCTCACCTCAACGGCGATAACTACATTCCAACACCATCTGTCGGATGCGAGCACATTTACTCACTGGAAACCGAACGGTCAGCACTTGGACGCTCAACGAGGCAAGTACATGCTTACAGGAGGGAGAGGGTGATGTCACCGTTAACCTTAGCCTGGATGGCGATCTCAACCTCGAGGTTGAGGTCCAAACGAAGCTTCAAAGCCTCCTTGGGTGCGACAGCGCCCTTGTTGGAGCGTCCAACGAGTTGTCCACCAGCGACGGAGGAGGTTTCAGCAGAAGTGAATTTTGTAGTGGTTTCGGAGGCAGACATGTTGGTGCTAAGGATCCTTGCAGAGTGGGCGATCCTTTTATATGTTTGGAGAGGGGGTGCAGGTAACGTTATGTTCGATTTGCATGTCCATTGACCATAGCAACACTGCATAGACGGCCTCGAAGGTGAAGAAGCCTTTTACATGTATCAAGCGTATTTCATAATTGGGATTGACATCTTCTCGCCGGAAAATATGATTCATGTCGTAACGAGTTAGCACTGACAGGATAGAGTTCGATATAACGTGTTCGAAAACTGTGACGCGTTTGGTCTCAACTGTCGATTAAAAAGTTGGAGTGGGTAATTGTGGGTCCAGACTGCCCGTGGGAAGAACGATCGTTTTGTCCCCTTTAAGTTCCCACTCGCAGCTTTTTCCTCGTCTTGCCATCAGTGGCTTAGAGTCATTTGATTCATCCTGCCCGAGTCCTAGATCGCCAGCAAATACCTTGACTACCAGAAAAGTATTCCGGAAGATGTCAAGTAGCCCTGAGTCTGGAGCGAAGCACTTTTATACCGAGTCACCGAAGCCCTAGAACATAACGAGAGACAGAAGTTTCTTGGACCTAGTCTGGAGGTCAATTTCTGTTTGGTGAGCAGCTTTTCTGCCTTGAGGTCTATCTGTACCATTGGACTCTACGACTGCACTCGTGAGGCAGCCAACCGACCCGGATGGAACAATTAAAGAACGAGCATCATCCAAATTTCCTGACCAATTTCAGGTACAATGTGGCAGAAATCGGGCAGAAGTTAGCTGGGACTTAGTAAGGTGCTGCCGCGAGCCTCGCCGTCGCCCGCCCGCCCCTCGGCGCGGGGTCATCGCCTCACGGTCTCACTGCTCTCCTTTCTATTTCAACCATGATGTTGGGTTCAACATTCAAGCACTTATCGTGCTGAAGCTCTGAAGGGGGACTGAGGGCTAACGCTCAGGCTTCAGTTGTGAACCCAAGTCGGCAATTAGAACTCTCGGAACACGACGTACTCATCTTCATCTTCTAGCTGCATACAACTTGAGTGTCATCAACAAAACAATTACTCCTATCCATGTTCTTCATGCGAAATGACTGCATATGTGAGATGACCAGCCAACTTACGATCATTCTTTGTCCTCAGAAAATATTCCAACGCAGATCGTCCCCGAATGGACTGTCTGCGCTAGGACATACGTAGGGACGTTACATATTCCAACCTTCCTTACGGGCTCGTGTAGTTCCTCCTTCCGGTCAACCAGCATGGATGTTACCCCGCTACCGTGGATTGCAAGGATGATCATTACGGTGGGTTTGCCGGTCACGACAACCTTGACCATAACACGGCTATTCAGATCCACCAGGGTTCCGTTGTTATCTTTCCCATCGGACAGCTCCAGCTCGGCATGAGCTGATGCTTCCCCATCTGGTAAGCTTTGCCAGCTTCGGGTCTTGCTTGCCAAGGCTCTGCTGAGGCGCATATCCCCAAACTTTGTCACTAAGGAATATCCATCCATTTCGCTGCAAAAAAATTGACCCGACTAGCATTTACAAGATGGAGAATGAGACGGAGCCGAGCCATATGATCGCGATGCCATGGAACGGGTTGTTCCCTATTGCAGACAAGCCGACAAACCAGACTAGGGTAAGGATGGACACCGACAGCCCTGCAAGTCCGATCATATCCTCGTTAGTGTATACGGATCCCTTTCCAGGGAAGCTCTCAACCCTTCATTTGGCTGCCAAGAATGCTGGGAGGCATCTTAATTCCGGACTTGTCAGGAACTCCCACTGGAAGCGCGTGGACAACTGGCTCCAGCCTTTCATTTCCTGCAGCAGGTTCAATGGGAGGGCCTATCCAGCTGCCATCCCCTAAGCGGTACACCGCTGCCAAACTCGCTGTATTGTAAATTCCTTGATTCAACTCCAGCAACCACGCTAGGTCTGCCCATCCGTCTTCTCCTTTCAAATCTTCAAGCCGTGCACGACGGGGTAGCAGACCATTCAACGCCTTCCCGAGCATGTTTTCTTCATATCCCCCTTGTCGATTTCGAATGATGGCCTCGACAACGAGCACATGAATAGCGCTCTGCCATGCAACGGAGCTGGCGTTGGCTGAGTGCTGCATGACGGAGTGCAAGTGCCAGCGGTTTCCAAACACGACCTTGCTCTGCATACGTTCACGAAACACACGAGCAGGTTCTCGGTATGCGTGCGTTATCAGGAGGACACGAGCGATCGTTCTGGTCTCTCTGTCGCGTGAGACGAATGACGGATGCAGTATGTAGTACCTCGCCGGTTGTGAAAAGATGGGAACCTCAAACACACGAAATAGAGCTGTGTTCACAGCCTTCTTCATGGCAGAAGACGGGGACCTGGGATGCATTACGGAAAATATCAGGAAGACGTCCGAGTTCTTTCGACCTCTCCGGAGTATTGTCTGGCAGGCGTTCGTCAGACAGATAAAACTCGTCGAGCCAGATATACTCGGTACGATTAACAGCGTCTCGAGTCGCGGAACGGTATTCTATGAGGAGCCGTTCAGCGGTGCGCTTCCGGTCCCTTAAGCTGAAAGCACGTTTCTCAGTAGGCCGGTCCTGCACCTTCAAACCGGCTCCACTGAATAAAACCTTCGCGCTATCCATGGGATACCTTAGCGCCGTGTATCCCTCGTTTCTGATTTCCTCTAACCAGCGGACCTGCTTTACCAGTGCGATAGCGCCATCTGCGATTTGAATCATTAACAACAGTAAAGCCTGTAGGAGCGTATACACCCGATCTGCCACCTGGAGCAGTAGTTAATATCGCGTCAGGTGTAGACGTTAGTTCAAAGGCCCAAGATTTGTACGTAGAATGCATGTGGAATGTAGATGTAGATATGCCCTAGGATGATGAGGAACCAGGACACGGAGAATTTGTACAGGAATATGGAAAGTGTCGGTGCTTCGGCGTGAAAACCAGCATGGAGCCGTGACATTTGGATCTTCAATGAAGAGTCGCTTGATTCGGGCACGGGAGAGGGCTGAAGTGGAGGATTTCACCGAAATACACCCTTTTTGGAACCAGCCGGGCAGGCCAGTGTTGGCGAACTTCACACATATTGCAGAGATAATCAAAACGGGTCCCCCTGGAAATCGGCTCAGAATTTTTTCTCAGGAAAAGAACGTAAGGTATCCCTCACAAGGTATTGGAAAGACTTGGTAAACGACCGAAGTAGCTAGTCCGAGGATGGGTGTCAATGCCACGATGTTTCCGAAGACGAGCCCTTTGACTGCGGTAGGCCGTACCATCGTCGATTTGTTGTGTCTGGTAGACGGAATGAGATAAAGAAGAAACAATGGGGGAGGAAGATCTCACCCTGTAGTAGGTAGGGAGCGCGCAGGACGTGAGTGTTGAGAACAAAGAAGGGCCTTGTGTACGGAGTGTGTCTTAAGCGCCTGCAGAGCTTCGAACCTTGGGCATTGGATTGAAATCGTAATATCAATCAAACATAGCCAGCCACTGATCCAATTACAGGCCCAGAGTAGGAGATATACCTACAATCACATAAGACGGGCACGATTGAAGGACTACAAACGCTCTATATACTGGATAAAAAAGGGTTCAAATTAGGATGTTACAACCTCGAAAGAGTGATGGATAAGTAGTCCAGTCCCAGAAATTTTAAGATGCCGAGTCCAATATGAGATCAAGCGAATGCCTCGCTCAACTTCTAGAATTTGGGAGGAAAATCAGTAATAATACAACACTTGTATTTTTACAGACAATTACGCGACTCACTGAATATGATCATCCAAGAACTGATGGACCCCGAGATGCACCAAAATAAGTGACGAAAAGGTTCTTCTGTGACTTCGTTTAAAACGCAGTGTACATCCAGCGGCAGCAGGCGTGAAGGAGCAAGGGCATATCCAAATATTGGGCAGGAATTATTATAGGACGTACGAGATCGAACATTAGACGGCAAAAGTTTTGGTCGGTGGTAAGTAAGTGAATTTGTCAAAGCTCGGAACTTTCCCGATGGCAAATAAAGCACGCCACCGCTTCTCTTTTCGCTCCACATTACATGCTCACCGCTTAGTGTCTGTTGCTGTCTGGGACTTAGTTTCTTTTCCATTCGGATTCGCCAGTGGCTATAGCGAAAGCTCTCTGCGGCACTCTCTAACTTTACGTCCTCATCGTAAAGCCTTACGATGACCATTTGCTGTCATTCTCTTCTAACGCGAAGCAAGTTCCTTGTAGTAAGGTGAAAATTGCTGGCCTTATCCATTGTTTAACGATATACGGCATTTGAGAAAATCACTAGTGACGGCGCTTCTACTGTCTCGACACGGAAAGGATGCAGGGGTCACCCGTCATTGTGCAGTCCCCTGTTTGAAGGACCATTGGCCCTAACCTCTACAGCTTTCGTTGGCAGGCGTGGTTCCATTTACAGCAATAAAACATACGCAACACCGCATGTGTTCAGCTCGCTACTGGTGTTTCGGCGAAGCGTGCTGGCGAGAGTCGGTTCGAATCCTAACCAGAGAGACCGCAGTACGCACCCTCCCAAATGCGGGAGGGTATATGTTGCCTGATTCTTTTTCAACGTTCTTGTGTCGGTACCTAAAGATTGAACGCAATCGTACAAACAGTTCACAGAAGATCACCATTACTGGAGCTTTGTAAGACATTGAACATCTTACTGGCAACACAGCAGAGTTCAGTGCCCATCTTTTACCTCCCTTCCGCACCAGGGCCTAGGAATCATTCTGTGCTTTCATCATTAGCCATGCATGTGCGGTGATATCAACATCTAGCTTCGTCACCCTTATGCCTGCTTCAAGTGATCCTTGCTTAAATCAGTCACTACCATATGCACCGGGACAATTTTCTGTGGGATCCTCCATTCGCTTCCGAGCTGCTTCAATTGGATTGCAAGCATGGCTATGATTCACAGCTACTGCAAACGTCCGGCTGTCAAAAGATTGACGCATGTTCGCTCGCACACGAGGATCTGTAAGCCCACGTAAAAGATTCACGGCAATGGAAAGCTGGCTTCCCTCAGCCCTTTTAGCTCTCTGTCGGCATATCGGCGAAACGCGGTATAGGGGCTTCAAAGGCTGGATTCAATTCTCAGCTAGAGGGATTGCAGCACCCACCCTTCCACAAATGGGAAAGTGTGCGCTATTAATTTTTGCCTTCTCACCTCCTCTTGGGATAGATCTATTCCCAAGCCACTGATTTTGTTGGTGATGCCCATGTGTTTTATTATACTAGCTTCCAGCCGCCATGGTACCATGTTACTCGCCGACAAGGAAGGGGTATCGTCAAACACAAGAACACAAGAATTTGTACGAAGACATACCCGCCGGGACACACGAGGACAAGAGTAGCAGCCTCCTTGGAAATTCTGCAGAACCATCTGTTCGGGGCACGCGTGTATCAACCGGCATTTTTAAGAAACGACTCTGCGATACGTCGGTCGATGAGCGTTTATAAAACAAAAAATTCAACATGCGCCCTCTTACTGTGGCTACAGCGGGAGGGTGCATGTTGGGATCTCTAGTTGGAAACTCCCAACACGAGAACGTCGACCTTTTGTCGGAGTTTGGAATTCAAGCACTCAAAATTAATTGCTTTGGACGTTCAAACATTCATGCACAGGTGCCAGTCTCGGCCATTATAATCTTGCATGTGTGATGTCAACTAACGTGAATACACTAACTCACTGGTGGTAGATTGGTATGGTCGGCGCACTGGGTTCGAGTCTAAGCACGAGGTATAAGATGTACAAGTCCGATGTTTTGCTTGGGAAAAACTAAGGTCTTCGTCGCGGGGTTCTGGTCAAAGGGAATTCTTGATCCTCGACAAGTGATGGCGTGTAGCGCGCTGATTAAAGCTCAGATCCCCTCTGGAAATAAGCGTGCAAAACAACTGCTCTTTCCAAGCAGTCAAATAAACAGCGTAATCTAATTTGGTCTAGTCAGAGAAGGCAGTAGCATTCTGCTCGGCCCGTACGCAGTGAAGGAGATTGACTGAGTTCCGCAAAGTTCGATATCGATGTAGTACGATTGGTTCAAGCAATGTATACGATGCTATTTGGTCGCTCTATACTAGTTCATCATGCCGCGCCACCTCCTAAGCATCTGCATGTGCGCGCAAGAAAATCGCCTGGCTCCCAGTTCGAGCGTCCCATTGGTACTTTCTTGAAGACCTGAATCTCTTCTGTTCCGAGAGACGGAATAAAGCTATAGTTTCGATCTATTGTGAACTCCATCGCATGAAAACCGTATTTCAGCACTTTCCTTGTCTTATTAGCTTCTTCCAGCTTTCCGGATTCGAATCTCCTGCATTTTTTGTTTCCATACTCCAGTTGTAGGATCAAGTACATGAATCTCCTCTGTGGGCCTGGTGCACACATGGAGTACGCATGAGAGTCAAGGATCGTGATATAGGACGACGTCGCCGTTATGGGAATACTTTTGATGCGTGCTAGGGAAGGAAGAGACCACGCGTGGAGGGTCGGTGGAGTTGCCCATGTCGTTGCGTACACGTCCTGAGAGGTCCGTGGTTTGTACTTACTATGCGGGCTCCTAGCTGCGCACGGGGAAGTTGGAACTAAGGAACTGTAAGGAATGGGGATGTCCATCGGGGTGTTTCAAAGTAGGGGACGACTAAAACTGGGTATCAATTAGCATCGATTTTCTATCACTGTCATGAATGTATCTATAGGACACCCCGACGTCCCTCGTGAATAAATCACACTTTGCCCGATGTACCGCCGTCGGATCTTGTTCACTCTATTTTCGCACTGTGTTATCAACAATATTTTTCGAAAACGTTATTAAATGTTGACAACCTAGGGAACCCTCGCGACCCGATGTTAAATGGCACGTTATCAACAGGGATGGGAATTACTTGCCTTACTTAGTACTACTAGAAGCGTCCCTTTCCGGAAAAGGACGACCTTATCAAATAGAAGCGGAGAAACTACTTTCCGACTATATAAGCATCAAAGTTGAATTCGATCGCCACAACTAAATCCCCACAATGATCCTCCTTCCTCCCTCCGTCTTTCTTTTCTTCTCATTGCTACCAGCTGCCCTCGCCCACTCAAATCCTAAAACTGACGCAGAAATCGAGGTCCAGCGTTCGCTACAGCAGGCAGCGTACCACTGTGCTCCAGCAGTAGCTCAGTTCACCGCTCAGCGCAAAACGGCTTGGGCTCAGAAGGTTCTCGCCGGTAATCCATCGTTAACTGCTTACCAGGATCTATTCACCTCATATAATGATGGTGCCGATGGAGAAAAGGCCCTACTAGGAGAGGAGGGGCAAGAGCTCATGAGCTGCACGCCAGTAACGGAAGAGGCCAAGATAGAAAACAATTCCTGCGTATTGAGTGAGTCAATCCCATGCATTATCTCGCTATTGCTTGACTAGTGGATCCGGTAGCCCCCATCGTAACGGAAGGTCCTTACTATCACCTTGCCGGTCACCCCGTACGCCAAAACATCGCCGAGTACCAGGCCGGCCTCCTCCTCCTCCTTGACATCGGTGTCATCGACGTGGAAACGTGCCTACCACTCCCTAACGTTCTCGTCGATATATGGCAAGCAAACACTACTGGCCACTACGCTGGACACCCCACACCGAAACCGGAGCTCATCAACGAGAAACCCCAAATTGGCGGGAAACGAAGTGGTCTCCTCAGCGCTTTCCCCAGAACGAATACTTACGAGACATTTCTACGAGGCGCCTGGCCGACTAATGAGAATGGTGTCGCCCAATTTACAAGTATGTTTCCTCCCACTCCTTTCAGCTTCATTCTAACAATACCATTACGTAGCTATCTTCCCAGGTTACTACACAGGTATGCAACTTGCATCCCGCGATGCCTCGCACCCTTAGCCTTTTCCAAGGTCGCGCGACACACATCCACGCCAAAGTCTTCCAATCATGGACCACCCTCCCGAACGGCACGTTCGAGGCAGGAAAGCTCTCCCATGTCGGGCAGTTCTTTTTTGACGACGATGTGAATCTTCAAGTCGACAAGGTACGTACCCCACCAACGTATTCCCACCTTATCTCACCACTTGGTCCTTCCAGATGCACCCGTACACCACAAACCCCATCAGAGACACTATCGGCCGCACGCGGAACTGGCGCGACTCGCTGAATATCTTTGAAGACTCGCAAGGTCCGGAGGGGGAATACGATCCCGTGTTCAAGTAAGTCATTTTTGTGGATCACCTGCACTCGGTGTGCGATCCCGTCGCGCTGGCTTCTTTTTCATTACTAACGGCGCGTGATTTTTTATAGATTGCATTTACTCGGTGGGGTTATCAATCAGGGCCTTGCAGGGTTCATCACGATGGGCATCAATACGAGCGTTGAGGTCGATAACTGGTGGAAGGGCTAGCTTTACATATGGTGTTAGTGTTGTTGGTGTTATTAATGTAGGACTATGTTTGATACTGAGCCATAGTGAGCTCAGATTTGACGATGTAGATCGTAGTCAAACTGGTGAGGCTAGCACGCAGGTTCTTCACGGATCATCTCGACTACTTGCCTGTCGAGAGATCAAGAGTCTGCCTAGGGGAGACTAATAAAGGCGTCATTACACGAAGGCAAAGATGCCAGAGCAAGCACTATCTCACGCCTTTTCAAAATTGCCTGGTGTATTAGCAAGGACTTTAGGGGACTTGCATTAGGTGCCATTTGAACCGGCGGTGACTCAGTTTCGAAACGTCAGTACAAGTAGCACGATGTCTTGACTGGCATAATTCAAACTTCATCATGATGCACGGTATTCAAACCCGAACTTCAGAATGTGACTGGTCATTTAGCATATATAATCACTCATTATATGTATATCACATTTACACATATAAGCGGATTAAGTCAGAATTCAGTCTATGAAGACGAAACACGAGGTGTTGGTAAGAAACCAAGATTTGGCAATCGGATGAGTCTCAACCGATGCTACTCTAATAAGGACCCCATCACCAAACTCACTCTTGAGTCTTCAAACTTGCGAATTGCCCAGGCGGCCAGGCCCCAATGACATCTTCCTTATCATTTAGGAAACTTGCAAAAACTTCATGCTAAGATTGCATTAAGAGGGAATCGAACCCCCGGCGGGTCGATGGCAACGACCCAGGTTACCACTACCCCATTAATGCTTACTGAGAGTGTCATAGCAGCGTATATGAAGTAGCTGAAGCAGTACTTCCAATATCCAACCGCTCGGACCATGTACCTCACTTACTTAAAAAATACCATTACACTTGGCCGAATCGCATCCCACTGGCAGCTCTGGAACCGGGCGGGAAATCATATTTTTGTCAAGGTAGCCTATTCTTCATGCAGGTTAAATATCCTCCACTCGGCCTCACCCCGTCTCGTCATCCTAATTGCGAACATGGATGCTCGTTCGATCTCCCCACTGACCACCACCACGATAACCCCCAGATTCCATCGGGGGGTACCACAGAGGTTGTACCGCCACCGCCACCGCCGTTTACGATAGTCTCGCTATAACTCTTTCAAATCTCACTCTAGGCCAATCTATCTGCTTTTCACCTTTAATACTCGTTTTTTCCCTCAAGGATCTGAAATCAGCTCTGCAAACAATGTCTCACTCACTGCCTCCCCCTCGAAAACTCCAGTTTTGTCAACCTGCAGTACGTGCTCACTCACAGATACCTTGAACTCACAACATGCAGCCACGGTTCCTTTGGTGGTGGCGAGTCCTGCCGCCGCTTCGGAGTTCATTCTTGTTGCATGCGACCTGGCTGTCATTCTCGATACCGGTCTCCCATAGCGCTCCTCGACAGGGCCGCACCGTCGTCATCTGTTTCACCTGCCCTCGTCAGAACCCCACAAAGACGCTCTAATCCGCGAGACGCACTCAACAGTGTGATTACAACGACGTGAACCTTTGTGGCCACAGCGCATGGCACTGCCATGTCATGGCCCGGCCGTTCCTTATTGGGACCTTTGGCCGGTACCAATACCAATACCAATATCAGCGATCTTTGAGCCCCTTTTGATGCGAGGAAGTATTTTGAATTCCTCTGCAAGTTCTCCTGACGTACAGATTCTTGAAATAATCGTTTACTGGGTGCAGGATGGGTCTTTTGAACGCCTGTTGTCAACGCTCCTCTGTAGCCTACGGTCAAACACCCGTTTTGTTAAATATAAGAACAGCTTCAACCATCTCGTGGAGTAGTAGGCCGGAGAACGGAGGCGTGTTATCTCAGTTCATGATCTACATTCGGGCAGAAAGAGGCCACTGCCTCACAGTGACTAGGCTGCGTATCTTCATTGTTCGCTCAAAAGACTCAGGTCGGGAAGCCGTTTCTTTTTGGCATGGGAATCTCCTGTCACAGGGTAAAATGGCAGTCTATGCTGGGTGTCGAACGGTTTAGCATGGGATGACAGATATCAATGGTTCCACTCGCTCTACTATACGCCACAACCAGTGAACGCTGAGAATATACCTAATGTCGGTCTATTCTACTTCAACTGGTTGTAACTGATGTCTGTTCTGGGCTGTCTGTTTCTGTCCTCTGGTCTGAACGGGTCGCATTTTCCGACTTGAAGGCTTTGGCCTGTCTAGGGATGAAAAGCTCGAGCAAAAAAGAATTGTCGGTCAAGAAGCTGACTTTCTCAGGCCGCCAGAATCCAGGACCAGCAAGTAATCGTGTTTTCTACAATCAAAGCTCAGGCTGCGCATTGTAGTATTGGCAAATCGAAGCCCGAGGTCTGAATACAACCAGCTTATTCCAATCCTGCCAAAAAAACGGCAGAGTAAAGAGGCAACTTGTCACGCTGCACATTCAAGACTTTGACGCTCCGGAAGTTATCAGTCATTCTCAGAATGCGATGTGTTTCACCAACATCTGAAAATGTTGGAATCCAGCATATCTCCTGGGGACTTAATGCCTTGGACTTGTATGCAGTGTTATTCTCGCCAAGTTTTGCGTCTAAACACGCAGAATATCTGTTGACAGGGATGAACTGATGAAATCATGTTCCAAGACTCATTCCGCGTGGAACAAATAACACGAGATGTCACTGCTGATGTCGTAGTCCGTTACGTGCCCCTCACCTGTGGCTTGCGCGCCCAGACTAACGCAATACGTTAATAAATATTACTTCCCAAGACCCATTTGGTATTCAGGTTCATCAATTCGTATTCTTTCAATTGTTCTGGTCTCGTGTACTGAGCTGTCCTCTGGCGCTGTGTGCAACTATGTACACCACAGGAACGTATCGCAATATGACTTCGGGAACGATTCTGGTCAGCTGACAATCATATCCTGTCGATCTCCAACAGTGCATTTCCGACGTTTGGTAGATGAAACTGGACATTGACTTCTATTCTACGGCCCCCGAGAGATCTCTGACTTCTTGGGATACGCCTTTTCCTCGCAAAAACCTTCTCTTGCACTTTATTCTAACAAAGTATATGTCTGGCCATAAAAAACACAAGCGATTCACTCACTAGAGCTTTGGAGGACCTCAGTGTGGCTGTTCAATTCCAGTTTTTCTCGCACATCACTAGCCGGTGCCAGGGATGCCACACATGGACGCCGTTTAATCAGGCACAATTCCCCGCCATCGGGAAATACTCGCTGGATTGCCCACTGCGCTCCTTTGGCTGTCTCACGCAAACGAATTCAGCGTTCCAGTCTGTTACTACCCAAAGCGTCCCTATTCATCAATTTACGATGACCGACGCTTGAAATCCAAGCGACGAGCAGATTCACGGAAAAAATGGACCATACCCGGACAGTGTGGGGTATATTCGGGCCGTCCGGGCCGTCCGTTCCCCACATCCGTTCCCCGCACAGATCGAGGCGGATGGTCAGGTGGGGAAGGTATAAAAAGTCGTAGCTGCCGTACACACGTATTTCTGCTTTCTTCCCATCACATACGTACTGCACTATGGAGGAAGGCAGATTCCAGAATATTCGGGTCTATTGTCAGTTTTCATTCCGTCTTTTTGTTCCCATCCTTATCTTATGGTGCAGGGCTCGCGTTTGTCGTATATTGGGGAATCGTGTTATTCGGTTATGATACGTGCGTGTACATTCTTAATTGTCGTCTTTCGAACTGTGGTGTTTATGCGGTGTTTGACTTTCAGCGGTGTCGGAGGTGGTGTTGTCAATAATCCGTACTTCCAACAACATTTTGGAATGTACACCAATGGGATAAAAGATACCCAGAAAGTAAACAACATCTCGTCTAATGTTGTATCTGTTCTCCAGGCTGGTGCTTTCTTTGGTGCCCTGGGAAGCGTTCCGACATCTCGTGAGTCTTGGTCTAACGTTTCTTCTGTCCGAAAAGCTCATGCGGTATCAGCCAAGCTCGGAAGAAGATATACTTTGCTCATGTATTCTCTCTTCTTCTGTGTCGGCGCAGTATGTCAAATTTTCGTTCCATCATCGATCCATCTTTAAATATAGCGTTTAGATTCTGACGACCGTGGCCGAGTCCCCCTCAAATGGTCTTGCTCTCATCTACGCCGGGCGAGTTATCTCTGGTGTTGGAATAGGTGGGATCTCGGCCGTAGCTCCAGCTTATGTTTCCGAGTGTTCGCCTAAAGAAGTCCGAGGACGGATCACAGGGATGTTCCAGATCATGGTCGCCACTGGAGTCATGCTGTCCTACTTCATTAACTGTGCGTGTGGTTAGGTTGTCACCACTCGTTTTTATTAACAACAATGAACCCCAAGATGGTATCGGCGTTCATATTGCCGGTGGCACAGACGTATGGAGGATCCCGTTCGGGTTCCAGCTCGTGCCAGCTGGTATCATGACCTTTGGGTTGCTGACCATCAAAGTGTGCCCGTTCCCACAATGGTACTTGAATGCGGAGCTAAACACAGACTAGGAATCGCCTCGTTGGCTCGCCTCAGTTGGCCGAAAAGATGATGCCCTCAAGAACCTCGCCTATCTGCGCCGACTCCCACCTAACTCCGATTCAGTCCTTCATGAAATGGCCGAAATCGAAGCCGTTGTTGAGGAAGAGCGCTTGGCTCGTGAGGGTCTTCAGTGGAAGGAAGCCTTTTTCGGAAAAGGAAACTTCATTCGGTTCGTGATCGCGTTCGTCATCTTCCTCTTACAGCAGTGGTCGGGTCAAAATTGTGCGTTTCCCTCAATAGTTTGTCCTTGGTTTGTCTAGCTGAACGTCATCCGTATAATTCCAGCTGTGAACTACTATGCGCCTCAGATATTTGCATCCATCGGTTATACTGGTACAAAAAACTCACTTCTAGCATCTGGAATCTACGGTGTTGTCAAATTGGTATCCACATCATTGTTCGTCTTCTTCGGAGTTGAATGGCTTGGTCGAAAACTATCCCTAACCATTTCTGCGTTTGGAATGGGTATCCTGTTTTATATCGTTGGAGCACTTCTAAAGACACATCCGCCACCTGCAACTAGCTCCACTGATACCTCGGTAGTGTCGCCCGAACCAGCCAGCCAAGCCATGGCAGCCATGCTGTACATTTACGTCTGCTTCTATTCCATGGGATGGGGACCACTACCGTGGGTCTACGTATCAGATATCTTCCCAACAAGAACGAGGCATTACGGCTTAGCATTAGCCAGTGCTTCTCAGTGGTTGTGGAGTGGGTATCCTGTATCATCTATATGTTAACTCTGTACTGATCGGATGACAGATTTCGTCGTATCCAAGGTTACTCCGGATATGGTCACCAATCTGGGTTGGAAACTTTTCGTTATGTTTGCTACCGTAAATGTCGGTGCGATGGGCTTATTCGCAATGTGAGCGTCATTGTCAATGCTTGCGTATCTGAACCTCCATGCTGAGTGTAATCATAAAGTCTAATTCCAGAGACGAAGGGTCGTAGTCTTGAAGACATGGATGTTATCTTCGGTTCTATCAGTAAAGAAGAACGAAATAAGAACATCGTCAAGCAGGAACACGGTTAGTTAATTGCTCTTATACTCACCTTCAAGCTTGCTAACCAGAAGCATAGAGCTTGAAGTGAACGATCATTCGAGCATACACCACAAGGTTTAATCGTAGTGTCTCGAAATCTCACGACGAAGGATACTCGCAGATTCTGTAAATGACCCCGATGATATGCAGTCCTGTTTTGTATTTTTAATCAAAAATTTTCTTTTGAATTGAGCAGAACATCCAAACCTGGTAAGTTTTTGGTTCAAGGGATCTCGAGTGTCAGGCAGATCGGCGACTCGATCGTCTGCACTTGATCGGTTTCCGAGATCGAGATCTTGACGAAGGTGAATCAAATAATTGGATCGTTGTAGGTCCTAAGATCGTCTTGGCCCTTCAACTTACCCGGCATGTAGTTTCATGCCTTTCATTTGTTCATCTGTGAAATCATGGTATCTCAAGGAGTGTGAAGGACGCTCAATTTGAGGAACGGCGGGAGCTACAAGATTTGACAGTCCCTAAGGACGGCAAAGCAACCCACCCCGCACCCCAAACTCAAGGCATCCACGGAACTCAAAAAAAAAAAAAGACGATGTCGGACGGGGCATCACACCAGCACAATTGAACCTTCCTTGGCATGAAAAATCTGGACCATGACTGCCATGGAAGCTGACCCAAGTAGCCAGCTGCCGCCGAAGAGCTGTACGGGGAGAAAATTGATCTTGCCGGTGAGTGGGTTGGTGTGAGAATCAAGAATAGCTCCTGAGATGGGGGGTCCGAGAAGCGTACCCGGCTAGTGACACTGTTTATCAGAATATCGAGTTCATCGAGACCGTGGTATGTACACACCACAAAACTGGAGAACATGATTCCAGTAATGCTCGCCAGGCCTTCGACGCCGTACAGATCAGCAGCAACTGGATCGTCGTCAATTAGGTTTGTGGTCCAATGCATTTGAAGCGAACAACATACCAACTGGATACAAACTAACATAACCGCCAGTAAAAAACCCATAGATAGATGAAAAGGCCATCAGACTGGGAAGGCTGCCAGCGAAAGGCCAAATCGCCATTTGTGCAATACCGCCCATGCATTGACACAGGGAAAGAACGGGCAAATGTCCTAGCCGATCGCCGACTATACCGACAAGCTGTATGATGATAATAAGCGCTCAGTGATCTTCACACGGAAACCGAAGCATAGGTCTTCTCCATGCTGAAATAAGTACTTACCACACGACCTGCAGCGGAAAAGGCCGATATGAGAGCTGCGGCATTTGCACCATCCTGAGCACTGCGTTCCAGTTTGTTTATGGCATAGTCTAGAACAAATAGATTAAGAGAGGAAATCGAGTATATGAAATGCGTCGAAAGGTGAGGATTGTCAAGCCTGTCATTGTGATACTGCAAAAACGTACCCGGAACGTAGAAAATGGGGACGTAGAAGCCGGGACCACTGAGCAATCCGATAGAACACAAAAACAAGAACACTTTGTCCATCATCAATGTTTTGTCCACCTTTGTAGCTGGCTTGGCTGATGCACGGGGCCGAAGGAAGATATCAGCTACCCCAAGCGCTAAGAAAAGGAAGCAGTTCCTTAGTGCGATGCAAACAAAAAGAACAGTCAAATAGGAAGCATAAAGGCGGAGCCCCGCGAAATCCGACGATGATAAATTGCATCGCCTTGGAAGCATAGCATTGTAAACATGTCGCCAACGGCTTACCAACTAGAGTCATCAATCCCGTAATTCGGAGAGCCCAGCGGAAACCCATCAGGTCGATGAGTCTCTGCGTTAAAGGACTAAGCAATAACCCCCCAACGCCTGTAAAATCTGATATTTAGAGTGGGAAGATGTCAAATGAATGGTCGGGCTGACCGTAGCCGCTAGCTGCTATTCCAGTAGCGAGTCCTGATAACGAAGCTCAATGTTTCTTGTACTACAATTTGGGGTAGCGAATCACCTCTGTGTTTAGTGAACTACACGCATGGGACCAAAAGTAAACATAATTTAAGAAAGAACCAGGAATTAATATACGAAACTCTCACCCATTGTGAAGGTATACAGACGGCAGGAATGAATGCGAAACCGCTCCCGACGCCGAATAATACACCTGAGAAAAGTATGTTGAATAGCCTCAGGTATGATGTACATATGACCGACCTTGGGTGAGGTATAAATGCCATACGTGAGTACTGCATCGCTGTTTAGCCAAGGATACGCCCCCCGATGCGGTGTACCACTCACGAAAACGACGCAGAGATCAGTCCAATGCACATAATACAAGTCCCGATAAATCCTGTCAACCTGTAGCCGATACGTTGGGCCAAGATTCCAGCCAAACTATTCAGTAGCGTAAATAACACGTAGACATGGGAACGGCTGTTAAATGCTGACATCCCAACTAGCGGTTGCCCAGTTGCCTGAATGGACCCGACCCAGGCTAGATCTGAGCTGGAAATAGGACCTAAATCGTGTGATGTGAAATAATGGCTTTGATACACTCCCCAGGAAGACTCGATCCTTAACAGAGGATGAGCTGGTTCTGTCAGTCTGTGAATGTTTGAGGAACATACCCAAGGGCAAAAAAATGAACTACAAAGGAACAGAAGACGCAGACCCAGCCGTACCCACCGTCGGGCGAGGAGTCTTTGTCGGCGTCAATAAGGTCATCCTGGGGTACTCCAGAAGCAACACAGGTATCAGAAGAGGAAGAGGTCCCAGATTCAACAGACGGAC
Source organism: Armillaria fumosa (assembly GCA_030407015.1). NCBI lineage: Eukaryota > Fungi > Basidiomycota > Agaricomycetes > Agaricales > Physalacriaceae > Armillaria > Armillaria fumosa. The sequence goes on from JAUDYM010000010.1 coordinate 313,223, forward strand.
TGCGGGCCTCTGCTGCATCTACAGGTTTCATGTATGTCAAGAGTTGAAAATTTGAGTGATTCAATGAGGAGGACCGAGAGGTAAGGGAGAAAGAAGGGGGTAGCGTGCGTTTTATGGCTGTGCGAAAAGGAGTATTCCGAGATCAGAACTGCAACGAAAAGACTGCCAATGCAATCAAATTTATTAATGAAATGACAGAGGTTTACCAGACATCCATACAAGAGCGAGGCTCCAGGGAGCTGTCTGAACGCCGCATGGTAGGTGATCTGGCGCTTAACACCTGCCACGACTCTGTGCTCAGATTTGATCCTGCACCAAACACCACTTTTTAGATCCCACATCTTAGCGCCCACATTTATTACTGATTGATGGATTATAGAGAATCCGACAAGCCGCCGAAGATCGATGGAGTCAGGACCAACCCAGAAAAGGATTCATACTGTGACTGCGAACGACAATGAAGATTCATGAAGAGGTGGAAGAAAGAAGACGTGTCAACAGACGACTGGTAGTCTGGAACAGGGTAGGACAGGGTTAACGCTGATGAAGCTTGAAGGATCAAAATCGGAACACAATCGGACTGCCGAAATTTAAGCTCCGCCTTAATGTTCTTGGCGCTCTGTTGCCCTGGTCAATGTTTTCGCCTTCAAGTTGTTAATATAACGCTGGGTCTACTTTAGAGCACAAAGGGTAACCAAATGAAGCTTTTCGTTCCAAAATAGTATTTTGAGGCACTGCTTTTTTATCTGCTATCCATTCACTGAGTGACAATCCGGATCTTAACGCTTTAGCAATAGTCTTGCCAATGTAACTGTGTAACGCATATCTGACACTAGTAACTCAGTCATCTTAGAACAGCTCAGATGTAGAGACTTTCTCGGCCAGGCTGTGCCTACGGAAAACCTTGAGGTTCAAGCCTCATGTAGGCGATGGGAAGTCTCAAATTCGGAGTCCTGCATTCATGAAGCCCTAGGTCTGAAGCTTCAAGAGTCGAGACGTCGAAGTTCTATTCATATAATACACATATTGATACATTAATGAAGGAAGGCTACAAATGAGCGTCGAACTTGGAGTGAACAACATTAAAGGAAGAGGAAACTCGTTCTGTTTGCAATGTCTTCATTCCGAGCCACTTCCACTAAATTACGGCCTTCTTCCACTCGCTGTAAAATGACGACGCCACCAACAGTATTGGCGCCTGCGATGATAAACTCGTCGCCACCATCTTCGACTTTGCCGAGGCTCATGCTCCGGATCTGTTGTAATCCGGTAGGTACCTGAGCCAACAGTTCCAGAGGTTTGGTGGCCCGCTTCGCGATCTTGTTTACGCGCTTCATCCGCTCTTTGATACTCGCCGTACACGATGAATCGGAACTCGTTCCGTTATTGAACTGGAAAATTGCGATTGTATCGCCCGCAGGATCGATCGTGGTTCCAATATTACGGTTACTCACGTATATCAGCGGTGATGGAAAACGTTCAGTCGGAGTGGAGATGAGGATTTCAGCCGCCGCGAAGGAGGAGCCTTCAGGGGGATTGGCCGGCACAACGGAAACATTGGCGAGAAGAGGAAGCGTTGTACCGTTAGGCGCCTCGGGTATACGCTGAGCAGTCAACGTGGACGTCTTTTCATGCACCGTGAAGAGAATGCCATCTAGAAAACACAGCCTTACAATCAGAATGGAGTTCCGGGGGCGAGGGGAACGCGTGGTTTCAAGACGTACCGTGAATAGCAATGTGCCTTGGTCCAGCACCTGCGTCGATGTCTATTTGGCCCTGGACTTTGAACTTGCCCGGGGCACCATCATTTACGATTCGCCAGATTTTGTCGGCGCCTAAGTCTGGAACAAAGACTTCCCCGTTATGTTCAAGGGACATGTGAGGGTTAGACGGGGCGTTGGGGCCAACGGGGAAGTCGATGATCGGGGAATCCTTTTCGAAGTGAAGGGGATCATCGGGAACAGTGGCAACGAAGGAGCAATTGGGAGATCCAAACTGGAGATATCACAGCCTTTTAGATGTGGCCGTGGTAGATAGAGAACTGGTGACTTACATTCATGCCTGTCACTTCTCCCGTAGAAAGCGGATTAGTAAAAGTAGGACCATTGCCGCCTGTGGACACAGTATCTACCAAGGACAGAAGCCCTGCGTCATTGACAGAAAAAGACTGCAAATTCCCTACAGGCTGTATTTCATTGACTGCGCTAGATGAAGAAAGATCAGAATAAGGTCAGTTGAGTGATAGATACGACGTACTATATAATAAGGCTGTTATTAGGATGCTGAGCAATCCACGAGGGGTTTTCTCCTGATGGATTCTGCTGTGTCAGGGTGAGAGACTTGGCGCCTGCGTCAAAGAAATACGTGGCAATCACGGAGGAGAAACCTCCGGCAAGGATAGTGTAGTTGACCATTGTTAGGATTACACTAGAAAGAGTGAAAGAGTGAGGAACACAAGTGCAAAGAGGGCACGCCGCGCTAGGCTCGTAAACGGGAGTGTTCAAGAGAAAAGAATGAGGGCAGTATCGTCCACCAACACCCAAGATCTTTTATAGGTGCAGAACATCGCATTCAAGCCACCCATTGTTCAACAATCGTCAAATTCTGTTGTTTCAATGGCTATTGTCTTGATGGTGGTTGCCCTCCACTACTATTGCTCCGGCAAAACCGAGGTGAGATCGTCCTGTGTATTCAAAAAGTCCCAACCTTCTAGCGTAGGAGCTGATAGGCCTTCTACTCATCTACAGCAACAGCGCTGGGCGTCGATTGTTATCGTGATGGCGATGCTGGAGGCGGATATCGACCATAAAGGGCAACGTACTATTGACCGATGTTGATCTCTTGGCGCCACATCTGAAAGTAACGCCACTTTACACACAGTAGAAATTGGTAGAAAACGAGGACGGGGATACAGCATGGTGTAACCTCACCGGGAAAATTGCGATAAGGGTCTCGAAATTAGGTTCACGGACAATTTAGGAGCACTCTGCATCAAGGAGTCGCGAGGGATCTTCGGGTTTCACTGGAATGATTACTGATATACATGACTTAACATCAAGTTATATTCAAACCCAGCGGCAGTAGTTTGCCCCGCATTTGAGGCGATAAATAGCAGGCGGTGTCCGAATAGATCCTATGCAATATTAATTACTAAAAGCCTAGCCGCAGGAATTCATTTGAGGTGAGAACAATGTGATTCGAACCGTAGCATTGGTGTGAGAGTGACCGTTCGCTGAGACCAAGGACGCACCAACAGAAACATTTCTGTGTCTGTGGAAGCAAGTACAGTACGTCGTTTCTCATGAAAATCGGCGATTGAAAAACATGTCCTCGCAGGTAATGGTCATGTGAACATGCAATAAGAAAGATGCGGTCACATTGCATGATTAATACAACTATTACAGCAGTAAAAGTCTGCTTCCCCGTAACAGCAACAATGCCTCATTCAAATCTCTACTTCCCTCGAGCCATCCTTGTCTACAACCTTGACTTTGTATTGCCCAGGGCTGACAACTACACGCTTCGCCACTTCGGCGATACATCGCTTGAGGGTCGCGAGTCCTTCTTCCAGCGACGCCTCAGGATTATGGTACCTGTAGGAAATGAGCTGAATAGTCCACAACGTAACGACAACAGCATCACCGATCCAGCAAACTTAGTACAAAGTAGCTTCCATAACCATGAGCGGCAAACGGCACCTCCGTCATTGTTCCAAGATAGTCCACCCAATACAGATGAGGTTCATGCTTGGTTGTATCGTACCCTCCAAGTAGCAAGTTGACGGAGTATGGCTTCCGGGAACGCAGAGATTCTGCGAGGGACCTCCGAATCCATGACGCGGCTGCTGAAGGGCCTAGAGGGTATGTATTGCGTATTTGGAAGAGACGGATGTTGCGCTCGACATATTCAGCGAATTGAATGGTGTCGCCTATACAGTATATCGGTAAGAATATGCCCGCCAACGTAGCCAAAGAACACAAACCTGGTTCGCCAGAATACGCCATGAGTAAATGGGGACTGAGTACTTTAATTTTGTCCTCGTCGACCTTCATTTTGACAATTGAGCGTGCAGAGGTCGTATCTGCAGCAACAATAACATATCCTTTTCCAGTGATGGCGAATAAGTTCTCCATGGCAAGAGCAATTGGTGGTAGGTAGGAAGTTCTGCAATGGGAGGGCGTACGCGTCAAGGGTGTGACGTGACGCAACACCTTCCCAACTTGGTCCCGGGAGAGACGGACCGCACTCTCCGGTCACTCTGTGATGGCAACGTGATCGAGGGCCGGACGTGACATTGTAATCTTGAAGTCCAACCTCCACGACCTGCAATATACCTTCTCTATTCCCCTAGTGTCGCCTTCAGGCTCGCTTTATCTTGCTTTGTTGGAAAATTTTGCTCATATATCACAGTTGGAGTCAAACATAGGAAGTGGCTCAGAGATTCGATAACGAAATATAGAGGTACTCGGAACCGCGTCATGAGATTTGGGGCCCCTCGTTCCCCGTCACCCTCTCCAGTGAAGGATAGGTGTGTGAATTTCTGTATATACCACAAAATTGCTCAAGAACAGAACAAGGACTGCTTCCACCTTTGGACTACATCACGTCGTGGACGACGTTTATGAAGACGACGACAGTGATGAAATATCATCGATATCAAGTTCTGAAGAAGATTCTGGTCCGTCTCACTCATCTGACAATGAGCTCTCCCCCCAATGGCGCCTTCGAAGTCGGAAGAAATTTCAACCTCGTGCCCGCCCCACTGCGTGAGTCTTACCGTCTTGTCTTGGTTGTGTCTTCTTTTGAAGGAGGATGATATAGATCATTGTCCACCCATGTCACTCCAAAGTCACCGTCGAAAGCCCTGTCAGAATCAGAACAACGACAAATGGAGGAAGCCCTGGCATCTATACGATTACGAGCTCGACATAATGACCCTTATGAAGACTGGGAAAGAAACGTTCGGCGAGAATCTTTCGTACGTATCCGGTGCCTTTAGAAGACACTCTACCTGAACTATAATAGCGAACAGCTCGGAAGAATCACGCCACTTCCCAATCTCTCCTTCATGACGCTCAGGATAACGTCAAGCGACAACAAATGGAGCTGCTTCAAGCAAAACATGCGGAAGAACAGCGCGCCGTAGACGCGAAACTGTCCGAATGGCGGTCAAGACATCAACAAGCAGAAGCTGTAATGCGTCAACGGTGGAAAGAACGACAGGATACATTATGGCGACGCATAGATGCTGCAATTGCTCTAGACGCTGGCAAAGTCAAGAAGCAAATGGAGGAAGAGCAGCGTATACGTGATGAGGAGCAGAGGAAGTCCAGAGAGGCCGAGCTTCAGCGGCGACTGGAAGAGGAGAAGAAACGTACGGAAGAGGAGAAGAAGCGACAAGAGGAGGAGGCAGAGAGGAAGAAAAAGGAGGAGGAGGAGAAGAAAGAGAGGGAGGAAACGGAAAGAGTGGAGGCTGAGAAGAAGGCTACGCAAGAGAAACTCGAGGCACAGAAAGGGATGAGAGAACAATTAGGTATGAGTACTGCAGACCGTGATTGGCGCGAGGCTAGGAAAACTCTACAGGTGAGACCTCACCCGATATTCGCTTTCCAGCTGACCGTTTCATTTTGTTAGGCGCTCAAAACGGAGGTGCTTTCTGTGGCTAAGAACAAGCAAGGGAATTCAGCGGAGATGAAATTGACTTGGGGTACCTTCCGTCGTCAAATTACCCCAAAGATGGGTCAATTAACGCATGATGAGGCTACTATTAATCGCATTGTAGGTTTTCGCTAGGTATGCCGTTCTCCAAATTTGCTAAGGAGATGCCATAGTCGACACAGCTCGTCCAAATTCTATTACCTCCACAACGACATCATCCTGTCATTTACGCCGCTCTTTTATCCACCCTTGCTAAGGCCATCATTCTCCAGGCCGAAACCGAGGTCACGGCCGAGAAGAAATCTGCCTACCCACTATCCAAAGTCGCGTTCAACCTCCTTGAGTCACTCGAAGGTTTCGGCCAGGTCTTCTGGGCGCGGATTGTTGCTCGGACTGGGGGATGGGCTGTACCTATTCTCATCGGTGACCGCGATTGGGATGGGAAACCGTGGGGTAACGTTGTCGAGAAGAAGAAAGCGATGGGGTATCGGCAGCAGACGGCTGACAACGGTGATATGGTGTGGGAGACTGAAGAGATGTACATCTCGCGACTCAACGGGGTTATGAGAGTATACTTTGGTGTACTGGCGATTCAGCCACAAAAAGGCCCATTGAATGGGTCCATGTGGCGGACGCCAATGTTCTGGGCATGGATCGCTAGGCTCCTTGGCTCTGACGGAGGAGGGAGGGCTATGCTGGAACGGGCAGTTGCAGCGGAACTTTTGGCTAGTACGTATTTCCGTATTTCTACTTTGATTTCTGATTAAAAACATTGATATCAGCGGGCCTGTCTGTTCTCGGGTCCGATGCGAAGGATATGTGGGGCCAACAGTTTGTGAAGGTGCTAGCGCTTATCCATGAGGGCATTACTGTAGGAATGGGGGGTGGCAAGAAAATTGGGGGGGGCACCACTGAAGGCTCTGCCGCAAGGGTGAGAGTATTGTTAGAAGTCGAGCGAATAATGGGGTCATAGGAACGAGCGGGGCTTCATCCCTGACTCTTCCATTGAGCCTGTCTCACTTTGGTGGTACTGTTGAACATATTTAGGGCTCGTGCACGACGGCGATCAATATGTATATTGCATGTTAAGGGCACCGTGCGAAGTTAGACGTGATCAAAATATCAATGAAGCTTACTGGGTCCCAGTGACGATGAGCGCCTATCGTTCAGGAATGGATATCTGAAGCTATGCCGGAATGTATGGGCTGGAATCCAATATCACTATCCTGGTGAATAGAAGAGATGGTATGGCGAATATAGGAGCTTGAATGACAGACAGCCTGACGGAAGTTTGGCTCCTTAGCCTAGAGGCTGTGCCATGAATAAAATTAGTCCTTGTTTGAGTGGCACCAACCATAGGGGATTATACAGCAGCGGCATGCAGTCTCTAAGGGAACTGTCGGGGATAGATTATTCGTACATGGCGTATTCATGATTGATTACAAAAGCACCCCACCCAGTTCTGTTGAATCACTTCTATTCTCAAGGCTCCACGAAAATCATGGAAAGCAGACATAAACGCGTCACTGGTAAAGCTAGAAAGAAGTGCGTTTCCTTACTCGAGTTTATCTCACACAGAGACTCCAAGGCGCCAAGGTTGAATGCTGTGGCAAAACTTCGCACAATCCCCGTTCCCGATAAACCTACACTTCAGATCAGATAACGGCACTACGATTTCCCCTCAGCTTGAAGAAGGCAATCGATATCAAGATATGCTGATTTCAAGAGGAAACTTTAGCAGCTAAAGGCGGCTATAAACACTTTTGGGGATAATTTCATGTGTCAAGACTCAGATTTGGATGTTATAGAACGATACAAGATGCAAACTTTATCGGGAGATAAATAGCGATTCGCAGGAATAAATGTAGTAAAAAGGAAAGGAAAGACGATGTAGGACCTGCCTACAGGTAATTATCCTAAAGAATTGTCCGGACGGCAAACTAGTATCATCCCGCCGGCAGAGTTACTTTGATGGGTCAAACTCCATGTCGACATCCATTGGTTCCTCCTCGATCATGTCCAACCTGACGGGGTTGGCCCGCGACCCAAGGGGCGCTGACGGACCAGGCTCAAATTGGGGCGTGTTTGGACGCGTAGGAACAGGCGTCAATTCTCTCCATTCAAGTGCACCAGGATGCATCGAGGGTCCCGCCACTGGACCATCCTCGAATTGCGGGGTGTTCTGACGTGTAGGAACAGGTGTCGGTGCTTTCCAGTCAGAGGGCATCAACGGGACCGACATCAGACCAGGCACAGGAGTGTTCTCTCTTGTCGGTGGTCCGGCGGTCAAATCGGGCGTGTTCTGATGACTGCTGGTGGGGGTAGGCGGAAAGTGAGAACCCAGGCCCATACCCAACTGCATCGCTATCACGGACTGACTGCGCGCCCTAACGCGTCTACGGGACTTGGGCTTCATCGGAATGCGCGAGTTCTTCGTTTTCCCTTTGTCGATATCTTGGCCCAGATTGTTCCTGCTCAAACGTCGGTCGTACGGATTGAGTCTCCAAGCCTCCTTGAATAATAAGGCATCTTTTTGCATAGCCTCGACCCCTGCTAAGTCGTTCTGGAGGATTCGTCGCGAGCGATCGGGGTCACGGTTGGGTTGCGTGGACGCGGTGGAAGGGATGGCCTGCGTAACGGTGGCATTATCGGGTTCTACATTGCTTGAAGGTCCGGTCGCTGGCTCGCTGGTCGGTACAAGCCCCAGAGACGTAGCCGAAGGCCCACCAGCAGAGAACAATCCCGATCGGGATGCGACCGAGGAGAAAGGGAAATCCAGATAATCGTCATCATCCGGGGCAACTTTGATAGGTTTCCTGGGCTTCTTACCCAGTCCCTTTCTCCTTTTTCGTACGTTGAACAGTTTGCGCGGTGACGTTTCATAATTCTTGAAAGGAACGTATGGAGGAAGGCGCGCTGAGCGACGAGTGCCCTTCATCGCCTCCGCGAGCATGCGCGCGGCAACCGCTGCAGCCATGGCAAGACAAGAGAGAACCTGGGAGGGAATAAAGAGTGGTCGGTGGTTAGCACACACAAGGGAGAAGGGAAAAAATGAATGTCACATTCCTATCTCACTCTAGCGATATTTATATATGCACACAGCTTGTTATAGGGTTTTTGGCAACTTTGCAGACCCTTTTGCGCCTCTATTGTTCGAGATAGTGGGTGGCACTACTGAAATGAAAGATAATTACATGATTTGCGACAAGACAAGTTATCGGTACCGGATTCGTGGTACAATCAACCTTGTGCCTGATGGTATTGCGTCGACTAAGACAAACAAAGTATGGTTAATGAAAGACAATGGATTGTGCAAGGGGGCCCATTGTTGACGCCGTCGGTAGGTAGATAGGATTACGCGATACCGGGAAATGTGTTCCCCGGAAGCGAGCTCGCGGCCGGATTTCAACGAGTGACAGACGTTCGAAGAAGATTTTCACCCGGTAACTTTTGGGAGAGCCGGAGGAGTATTACTGCCCTAATAAAGCTGAATTGAATGCTCACTGAGGCAAGATACGGCGACCCTCCAAAAATTGTCTCAAAGAACACAAGTAACCTAGCTGCAGGGCATTACGGACATAAGGGAAGCTTCCTTCCAGTCGATTCCAAGGTTCGCAGGAATCATTACGAGCGCTGGAATAGTGACGCTAACAGCCGAAAGGCTGAAAGCTTAGAAGTGGATCGATGCGTCACCGGCGCATGAAAAAGCGGCGAAAGCCAGATTTTGGGAATGAGCTGCAGAAGATGTCACCTCCCCTGGGCCGGGCATAGTATTTTAAACTCGAGATTGATTGATACAGAGAGTACAAAATTAATATAAGCAACCGAAAGGGTGACGGAGATCAAGAGACCATGATCCAGCATGGCGGGTAGCCCCGGCTGATGTCGGCAACATGACCTCAAGGTTCAGAGACGGCAAGACCATGAATATGTGCCCCATTGCATAGGCAGCGTCTTGCTCACGAACGTGGGACCAACGCTGTTGCATAATCCTCCGAGGACCGAATTACAGGGAAAGCAGGAGGTACTGCAGTCTACGTTTGTCATGAACGACGTATCACGAGAAAACAGGAAGGGGACGTACCAAATCCGAAGTTCTTCTGCGCCTGGACCTCCCCAACTGACCTCCCTCGGTCGCGAAGTACTTTTTCCCTGTTCCACGAGAAATATGTAACAGTGGCGGAGTGGTTATCGAATATGCGTGGGGAGAAATTTGACAAACTCGTCCCTGAAGTCCAGACGCTACGAATTTTTTGATGTGCTATAGTAGTCACAACCTCTGATCTTACGCGCCGAGAAAATCTCCGAATGACGAGAAGCGTTACTTCCAGACTCTAGGGCTGTTTGACATCTTCAGGAAATTTTACTGGTAGTGAAGGAGTTTGCTGGATTCACGAGGCCATGGCTGGCGACCACTGACAGCGTGAGCAATCGGAGTATATCTCAACCACTGGCGAAGAAACGAGGGAAACAGCCGCGGGTGCTGTGGTCGAAATTATGATGACCGTCAGTTCCAAGGTCGGCCGGAATGCCGTCACGGGACCGGAAAGTGGGACCTACAAGCACCCATCACCATGGAACGCAAAAAAATGGTCGCCGAACGCGTTATTGAATCACCCCCTCTCATATTATCAGAAGCCTAAAGATGTGGAATCCTCAACACTGCTAGGATGGCACGTATTATGAAATAGGACATGTAGAAAGCTTCTTCGCCTTCCAGGCCGGCAGAGATTCTATGCAGTTGATACAGAGATTATGCATCCATCAAACGGAAGACGAACATAACGTTGCCCGTGCCCCCTCTGGAACCATATAAAAAATTCGACGATTCTGCAAGCATCCTCAGCACCAACGTGTCTGCCCCCGAAACGGCTACCAAACTCTCTTCTGCCGAAACCTCCTCCGTTGCTGGCGGACAACTAGTCAGACGATCCAACAAGGGCGCCGTTGCACCCAAGTAAACTTTGAAGCTCTGTTTGGACCTCAACCTCGAGGTGGAGATCGCCATCCAGGTCAAGGTTAACGGCGACATCACCCTCTCCCTCCTGTAAGCGAATTCTTACTTCGTTGAGCATCCCAAGTGTCGGTTTTTAGTGAGTGAAGTCTCTTTGAGCCAACCAAGGTTGACTGGGATGTGGGTGCATTGGTATATAGCGATTTCTCGTTTATCTTCAGTTCAAGCATGTTAAGTTTAATTCCAGCGATTCCAGCGCCCGTAGGAGAGAGTATCGATTACTTGAGGAGGATGTTCTTGCCAAATCTGTAGTACCTTTATTACCCTCTTCTTTCAATATTATATGACTCATTTCCTCGTCTATTATCAGCGTCAGTTAGAAGTTCAGATCGCGAGATTAGTGGGTGAACAGACCGTTATGCAAGTGGCTCTGAGAAAGGCCAACTGAATAGTGCTCGAAATCAGTTGTGTATTCACCCAATCCTGTAAATATGGCTTGTCAGATAAATGCGCTGGTATCAATGCTTCCAGCAGCATTGTGCAATACTCAAGTTTTTCGTGGCAGAATTTAGTGCACATGCGTACCATACGTCGCTGGGGTGGATCACGGATATATCAAGCATGCTCCAACGACGACTGGGCCGATCGCTGTTAACACTAGCGTCGGATTTTATAATCAACAAATTCTGATACTCGCATCTCTTATGTACCGCTCTAGCGCCTGGCAGTACATTTTCATTGGCAGAGTTGATTCTTTGAAGTTTTTGGAAGTTGTCAATGAACGGTACAATCTCTGAATGATGGAAAGTTGCAGAACATGTCCAAGATGGTGGTCGTAGCTCGAAGGACGAAAGCGCGGGCCGGACGAAGCCGCACAGGCGGCCGTCATTATTTTCAAGTACCGCTCACCTCGAGACAAGTCTTTACCTACTCCTTACTCTCGTTATTACACCTTCCTATTCATAAATTGTCTTGAATTATGCCCGCCACCATTTTCCAAATGGCCCGTTTACTTTCTCGACCTCCTGAGATGAAGAAATTCAAAGGCAGCATTAATGAACGACTATCCGTCACACGCAAGCGTGACATCGCTGCCTACGGAAGAGACAATTCCGAGTTTCGTGAAGTCATCAACACTCGACAGGAGCCAATCTACATATCCCGGATGACGGAAGAGAAGCTCATAGTGCGTCACAAATGTTTTTAATAGGAAGGATGACCTGTAAAAAACAGTTCGACATGGCATCCATTCTCCATCAAATTGCGCGGCTGAGAGAGACGGAGTCTGTAAAGACGTCGCTAGATATCATCGATTATATCTATCGACAACGTCCCGAAAAGACCGTAGGTCCTCTCCCCCCGACTCGCAGGTTATCCTCTCCGCAATCATCGATGGCGCTCTCAATATTTCATCAAAGGTTTACAGTACCCCATTACAAGCGTACATGTATTCTCGGAACAAGGTCATTTCTCTGGTGGATCCTGCACTCCAGGAAGACTAGGTCGATTAAGCGGGACGTTGTCTGTATAACTTTTGTCGTCTCCTCTACAAGGGTTGCACGAGTCCCATTGTCTTGAAGGAAGGCAGATTTGCCCCTCCGTCAGTCGTGGCATTCTTTGCGCTGGCTCATTTCTGTTAACAGGCGAAGGGAGAGTGGAATATCGGTCAAGAGTGGAAGCGTGTTGCTTAGAGGTCCATATATCAGAAGTACCATCGGAAATCTCTTCAAGGATTGTACTGGGGTCAAAGGGAAACTGGATTCAAGTTAGCCCACACCTCGGTTGTCATCTTTCAATAGAGTGGTGGGACCTGGTGGGACTGGAACAATCATTATGGCTACGACCTTCACTGGCATCTGATAAATAGTCGGAAACCAGTTTCTCCGCCGCTATTTCCTAAGTTAGGAAAGGGTCCTATAACCTCAGAATTTCCATGATGGACATTCACATTCTTTCTGGTTCCTTTACTTCGTTCTCTCTCTTCCTCCTCGCCTTCTCCCCACTCAATCGCTCGCTCCGACTTCTCCGCACCGTGCCCGCCGTCGGTCCTCACCAGTACATAGCGCAGACCTCTCAGGCCGTGTACACAACGACATGGGCAACTCCACCGGCCCTTCACGCGTGGTCCCTTCCTTCGTTAGCGCACATCGACAGTACCCCCATAAGGGCGACGTCATCCTATATCACAATCCTTGACTCTCACGCGCACTCCATGGTTGGACCTACAGGAGAGATTCACGTACTTGATCCTGCGACCGGAACATGGAAACGAAAAATACAAGAGATTCTGTTTGTTGAATCCGGAAAGTTGGATGAAGCGGATAAGACAAGGAAAGCGCTGAAATACGGTTCTCATGCAATAGAGTTCACAGCCGACGGAAACTATGGTTTTGTGCTGGTTCTCAGGACGGAGGAGATCCATGTCTTCAAGAGAGGTAGCAATGGGACGCTCGAACGCGTAGCGAAAGCCAAGGGCCATACAGGTGACGGTCCACTACACGTCAAAGTTCATCCGAACGGAGAGATTGTTTACTGCGTAACTGAACACAGTACGTTTTCTGTTACTTTTATCAAAAAATCGGAATGCTTGAGATGCGTACAGGCAATAAGCTAAACATATACACATTCAATACGACACCTATCCCATCCCTCAAGCTCGTCTCTTCGCAGCCCCTCTTCGCTTCCGGTTCAGCCTATTCCTACAGGGGCGACACGCTACTACTTGCACCTTCAGCTAACCAACTATTCGCGACCACTCGTGGAGCAACGCACCTTGACCCGGGATACATCTCCGTCTTTTCTCTCTCCTCATCCGGTCTGCTTAGCGGCCAAGTTGAGTACCACGAGATCCCCACCTCAGGAGGGAAAGCTCATGCTATCGACTTGTTCTCGAAGACGACCCCCGCCGTGGACCGAAATTCAGCCGAGACAGTATGGATTGTCTTTACAGACGACGACCCGTGCACACAGACGCGTGAGCCCTGTGCCAGTGTAAGAATACTCGAGTGGGACGGCTGGGATACAGGTGGGATACGCGAGGTCGCGTCGTACGCTGGAACAGAGATGCAAGGTGGGAGCCACGCGGTTTTCTTGTGCGTACATGCAGATGCCGAGGAGGTGGTGCGACACGATGAACTGTAGAGCGACCAATGGTGTCGCATATGCTCTGACTAATTGTGCTCTTTCGGTTTTTAACTTGGGGAAACTCAGTTAATCCCCTTCGCTCCGTATGGGCGGAGAGAAAGCTACTCCTAGACCAACTAAATTAGATCATGCTGTCTACTTATAATGTCCTCAATGGCTCGGACTGATCAATAAGAGTTTACTGGATGAGTCTGCGAGGTACGACGTTCGTAATGATCAAGTCCAGGGTCGATTGTACGTGAAGCATGCCACTAAGGGGATGGTGGTAAATCGATGCGTCGTCATTCATCACCGATAGACTGTACATTCCTCAGCAATAAGCAAATCTCAAGCCTTCGTCAGATACACTTTGGCCACCTCCGAGACCTTGGGATCAATTTCACCCAGAATCTCTAGCATCTCATCCTAAACATGGAAAACGAATCAACAATCCACTCCACGAATTGCTCAATGGCAGAAAGCCACTCACCCAAACTTTATCCTGGACAATCTTCCCATCCTCGCTGAGCACAAAGTCGCTCTCTTCCACCACCTCGGACATGTGAATGTACTTTCCGCGAAGCTTTTCCTCATTATCCAGAGAGCCTACGGCACCGTACACCAGCTGCCGACTCCCTTCTTCTGTAGTGAACGCAAGTTCCTCTCGCATCTTTTGCAGACGTTCCATCTGCTCGGAAGGGCCATCAGATGCGAGGTTCGAGAAACAGAATGCGGGAGTAACAGAGTTGACAGTAATCGCCGGGGAAGATGGAACATGAAGTTGTAGGGCCCGAGCGAAGAGAATGTTGAACACTATGACGGTATGAGGCTGGGGCTTGTAAAGAGGGATCAACTGGGTTACACACATTTGGTATCGTGATACCGGTGCTCCATTACCCTGTTTACAGGTTAGTGACACAAGAGCGGGTGGTAAGGAGCTGAGACGTACTCTTTCGTACAATAATCCTTATCTGAAAGTTTTGCGAGGATACCAGGGGAAGCGATGACATCCTTTTCGATCTTGGTCCAATAGTGCACGTCGCTGGCGACAATGACAAGCCTTGGGTTGACTGAATACTTACGCGCCGTCTCGAGCATTTTGGGAATCATACGAAGAGCGAGTAAACCGGGACCAAGGTTGTTTGTGTGTATACTAATGTGGTGGTGAGCTTTCTTCCTCCGGAACATCACGCCACGTACGTTTTCTCCCAGCCCTCCACTTGTTCGTAGTTCCAAGTGGCAATGCCAGCATTCTCTACGAGGATATCAAGTCGTTCCAGTTCCCGGTCAGCCCTATCGGCGAATGCAACGACGCTATTGAAATTCGCGAGGTCAATCATCCACAGTTCCGCCTTGGAGTAGCCAGTGTCGGCTTGGATTTCTGCAACGACTAGGATCAGTCGGACTCGTAACCTGGTCACGTAAATAAGCGTACCAGCTAGAGCCTGCCTCCCCTTCCGTTCATCTCTTGCAGTCAGTACCAGCCGTGCGGGGTTCATCCTGGCAAAATGCTTTGTAGCCTCGAATCCTAGACCGGCATTGGCACCAATGAGGACGAGTGTCTTCCCGCTCAAGTCGGCGGTAACAACAGCGGGCATTGGCTTCTTTTGGTCTGCGACGAATTGTTCATGAGTTCTGGGAGCCATAGGGTGGAGGGTGACCGGTAGTAGAGAGCCGTGTGTATCTCATAGGTTTATATGTGATCAAGCGTAACTTCGTGGGAGAAACACCAGATCGGACACCTGAGGCTACTGTATGCCGATAGCCCACGCAAACATAGATATTCACAGTGAGGACGACGGCAGGACGACGTTAAGATGCTGAGTAAAACAAGGCTTCCAAATCGTAACGAGGCCGGCAGTTTAATGCTGGGCACAAGAATGTTAGTCATGCAACAGTCAGTGATGATAGGGTAATTTTACAGATAATTTGATATCGTCTCATCCAGACTCCTTCCCATTCACCTTCATGGGGGGTAAATTGACTGCTTCGCTTGTGCTTCGCAGTTGGGGATAGACTGATTTATCTTATCTTATCTCGTTATGTAATGTTATGATCCTTGTGAACCTTAATTATTTTTTTAACCCAATTTTTACCCTCCATTACGGCGACTGGCAACACTTGGCTTGCTACCGGTACTGAGTACTAAGTACTAAGTACTGATTCTTGTGGGTCGGTCTGAGAAAAAATTAAAAAATAAAAGAAAAAGAAACAGAAAAAAGAGAGAAAAAGAAAAGGGAAGAGGGAAGTTTCACAAAACATCCCTGCAAATTGTAAACACTGGAGAGTGCTATTCTTCTTCTTGTGTTAGAACTCGTGGTTCATGAGGTAAGCAATCACAGAACTAATGTTCATGGCAATCGCGCTAGCGATGCCCTACATACTACAGGCTTTTATACTATGAAGATTATGTAGAATATACTAGAATAATCAGTAATCTGTTACTAAGAAAATGAGTAAGCGTCTCAGGGAATATGGGCAGAACGAGCTCGAATATTCATGCAAGCTCGAAACCCAAAAAGGAAATTCCTTATTCTAACACACCCCCGCGAGCACAGCATGAATTCCCAAAAAAGCACCCCCGAAATTACCAAGCTCCTGCACCAAATGTGTCATTGTCTGAATCAGGATCTGCCACAACATTGGCACTCTCCTTTGGCTTCGACATTGGGCAATTCATCTGGAAATGTCCCTTTTCGCCGCATTTGTAACAGGTGATGCGATCAAGTGAGTGGACTGGCCTCGGATCAACTTGTTTGGGGTTTCTGTGGCTGACTGCCGCCGCAATATTGGGTTCACCCCCGGATTCAGTAGCTACTGCCTGGCACAACTCTTCATTTAACAGGCGGCCAATCACATAGTCAACAGTTAACTCGTCAGATGGGGTAGCATCAAGGCTGGTGATGAAATTGTTATAGGATGGTGGGAGGCCCATGGTGAGTACAAGCACAATGTCTTCATCTTCCACCTTTACATCAATCTTCTTCAGCTGAAATGCAACGGAACGAACATCGGCAATCCAAGATGCCATCTGGTGGTCCTCCTTCATCCGCAATGATATTCTTGTCACTAATCCTCATGCCCTATGCACCTTTTCCAGCTCTTCCCACACTTTTGTAGCGACATCACTGGTCATGTGTGCCAATTGATCCACCTCGACATTCAAAATCATTTCTGCCAACGCTTCATCATTCTTCCTCTGCCATGCCTTCCCTGCAGGTGAGTTTGGGCCTGTCAGTGGCCTTTCAACATCTCCGACTGCAACATCCTTTACCCCCTTCCGGACAAAAAGGGCAAGCATCAAAATTCTCCACACCTTGTAGTTCTCATTGCTGAGCTTCACTATACCAGATCCATTTCCGGCCATCTCTATAATTCTTCAACACGATTCGGCTCTCAAATGAGCAATACGACACAACGCAGGTTTGGCCTTCGAACAGGCAATCACAACACGATCGGATTCGGCCCTTGATCAGGCAACACGGGATTCGGCCCTTCGCACAGGGCAACAACAATGAGAGAATGATGCGACTTCGGCCTCGCTAAGGCAACAAGAAGACTAGTCAAAACTAGTTTTAGTACAGCGCGATTGTGTTAGAACTCGCGGTTCATGAGGTAAGCAATCACAGAACTAATGTTCACGGCAATCGCGCTAGCGATGCCCTACATACTACAGGCTTTTACACTATGAAGATTATGTAGAATATACTAGAATAATCAGTAATCTGTTACTAAGAAAATGAGTAAGCGTCTCAGGGAATATGGACAGAACAAGCTCGAATATTCATGCAAGCTCGAAACCCAAAAAGGAAATTCCTTATTCTAACACTTCTTTTCTTCTCAAGCTTTGAGCTGTTTGTACCTCACATCAACACTTGTGGGGCACTAAGTTAAGTTGAGGAAACGGTTCATGGGCCAGGATCTTGAAGCCAGGTAAGTTGAGAGTCCGCTGCGATGGATCGATCTTATTTTCTGCGTCCATCATGGTTGCCTTCAATGCACTCCAGCCTCGTTGAACTCTTCTCTTCAGACATCCACACATGTGATATTGGCCCAATAATATCACACATGTGGATGTGACATTGGGGAGACTCATACAGGATGAGAGTCTGTATCTGTTTGCAACATATTAATCTTTACTTTTCTATGCATCTTGAAGGGCTTATCAGCCTCAATCATATCGAACTCATATGTGTACTCGTTGTTGAATTGTCCCTTCCTTCGAGGATCTTCTAAGTTGTGGTGGAATGAGCATCAAGCAAAGTTTGGCTGCTTCAACACACTTGAATGGAATCAGTGAGCGGTGTCCTTACATATTGGACTTCATTGGCACAAGCTGAGTTGCTCTGGAATTTCAAGGGCACAGCCAGTGTGAAGCTTCCAAGTTTCTGCGACATCTTCTTGCTGACCTTGAAGCTGCAGCATACCTCCCAGCCCACAGAAGTTCGCTCTTAAATTTGGAGGTGCTTGCAAGTGCTAAATCCCCTGATCATTGCTTAATGATCATAGCTACTGCAGCACTCTCTTCTACACCGGAAGGTGAATTCTGGGCATCTGGGACAAGGACGGATCTTCCTCGATGACCTGAATCTATCACAGTCACTCATGTTTACTTCCACCTCTTGAAAATTACCAAGACTGTCATAATCTCCCTTGTCATTCCTCTTCTTCGATCTCGGTTTTCATGTATCACGCTATTCCTCTTGAACCTCAAGGCATCTTTCGAGAATCGTCTCGACTTTGTCTGTCAAGTTATGGTTCCCCCTGGGCTTCATCATCCTCCAGTTTGCCTTGGTACCCTCCCTGAGAGTCGGTGTCAAATGAAATTTTACAGAGCTGCATCAGTTTTGACTGATGATGCTATCGTTTTGTTGTCAGACTTTGGGACCCATCCAAATCGCAGTATTCAATTGGTTTTCCCTTGGCACACAAGAAGTATGGCATTGCGCCTACAACTAGGATGGGAGTCGGTTGGATGACGGCCATGATTTGCAACTCAAGAAAGAGGTATGATTCGGTATCTCTTTGTGGATGACAGGAATACTCGCATCCAGGTGCAGTAATTTGTTGTTAATTTTTGTTTGCAAATGAACTTACATGTCTTCTTGCTACTAGACATTCTGTACCTATATCATGTGATTTTTCAAGACAGGTTCAATGAATATATCATCCTTCGAATGGGTCTGTCCATTGTCTGGTTTACCGAGGATGTAAGGCCAGCTCAGAGCAAATTGCGATGAATGCTGCATTTATTTCCTATGGGCATTCTTAATGTCCCCTGCTATATGACCTTGTTTCATGGTGCCCCTGGTGCACACAACTAGCAGTCATGAGATATGACTCTTCCTGTGCTGGCATTTCTGCCTTTCGCAGTACAGGCACTGCATTAGCAAAAACTGCTGTGCAATTCAAGACATATGTCATAGATTTACAAGTAATGAAATGGTGTCTAGAATCAGCCCAAGTATATTTGGGACGGTCGTAGAAGAGTTGTCATGTCTGAGCTTTAGCTAGCTTGAGAGAGAGGAGACCACAAAAATGCAAAAAGCAACGTACCACTATGCAAAGTTGCTTTCCGTGTACAGAACATTTCAACCTAAGGCGTCGAGGTTACTGTAGACATACTTGAATTGCGACTGAGCTGTTCAACTGTTGAATAGCAGATAATCCACACAGAAAGATGATCCTGGAAGAATTCAAGTTGTTGATTGTGGGTGTGCGAACGGACCGGATAAACCTGGGCTTCCTTTCCAATCAACCTTGACTTTGGATTTTTGCAATCTCATTCAATTCTTGGTTTGCATATTATCGCAGGTTGGCCTCTGCTGTATGTTTATGTTACATGAATGTCGTCGATACCCTCCACAGATCCACCAGAGAATAACTAGCACACATTCAAATTTGTATTGCTAGAGCAAGCGAGAGGGTCTTTCCTCCATTCTGATACTGTACGATGCTATAATGCTGTGCGAGCACCACTGTTCTGATAAAAGTACTGTACTTTTAATGCATTTTCAGACCCCTTCTTTCTGCGATGCATGAAAATTTGATGGCTGAGACGCAAAAAATCCATCTTACCATACTACCTGCAGGGAAGTTGAGTTTCATATGGCTTCTGCAATCTATATTCCTTCGTTCTACTTGTCACGCATTTCTCGCTTCCAGTCTCTTCTAGTCTTCATCAATGGTATCTGCAAGATGTCCGCGGACTCACAGTTTATATATCCTAGACTCCGATCTTTATTTCGGCTGCGTACGACCTTCCTTTGCTAGCATGGTGAAGGAGAAAATCATTCAGCTGTGAAATTTAGCCGGAAAACGCGATATGGTTAAGGTGAGTTATTCAATTGAATTCCATGTTTGATGCCTAATAACGGACAGGCGATCAGGATATCAAGGCTCATGGACAGAATGTACTACAATTGGATGACTGCAAGTCCAACTGGATTCTGCCTGCTGGCTATACATGCGAGCTGACTCTTCCACAATGTTACAACATCAATTAGGATGGCTGGAAATATGACAATACAACCAGCCCTTTCTGTACAAAGTCCTCAACACTGTGGTGGTGTCTATCCATTCCTCACATAAGCAGTCCTCGAAATACTACAGTGCGAACTGGATACTGAGATGTTTTTTGTAGTGACGCCCAACCGACATCCTCTAAGCATGGCAGTGTAACATAATGCGTTATGCTTCAACTTCATACTGCCTTGTCTGCGTAGTAGTCGAATCTTCCTGGAGAAGAACTCCTTTGTTGTCAATTGACATCTTACACCAGGCAGAAATACGAATTCTTGATTGGTATCTGTCTGGTCTTGAGCACAAATCCGATATTCAGTTCGTCTTGCCAGTTCTTCAGATGATTGGACTAGATCACCTGTCATCTGTAGCCAGCTCAAGTTACGCAAAAAAAACCCATAACAGTGGTGGTTGTGGGTGATAGTGTGATGAAGGCAAATCCTCCTTTTTGAGAATACCAATAGAGCCCCTCGATATCCCTTGACTTGGCACGTGGACTCTTCAGTTGGATGTGTGCAGCCTCATTGATATTTTATTGGCTAATCATTGGTTTCCACTTTCATAGACTTGGGCCTTGGTGCTTTACCTTTGAACTGCTGTTTTAATACTACTGAAACAAAATGGAAAGGCACTGCCACTTACCTGGGGGTCTGTAGAGTCCGGGTTGAGAGTTTACACATCTTTTATCAATGCTATACATGTTCAGTGGTGCAGTGCAATTCCTTTATTAAATGAGACTATGTCAGTGAAGCATTGAGTCATCACTATGGCGTACTGGTTTTATTTTTCTCGGAACTACAGCTCTACACAGCAGTGATAGCAATAGATGGTATCTTCCCAGATCAAAGCATCTGAAAACCTGTGCATTCCGAAATTGAAGCCATGATGCTATAAGCCATGCATCCACCATGTATACAGCAACCTTCTCTTCCTCAGCACCTCCATCATCCAGCGTTGAGATGGACAAACAGTGAGCACTCTCAGTACGGTTTCTGGAATTACTTGTACTCATAAAATAGCAGGTATCGCTTTTGTCAGATCAGATGTATGATCCCTTTTACCTTCGTATTCATGTTCTTTTCACTAAGCACCTTTATTGGTTAGCTATCAAACTACTTAACCTACCCACAACATTGGAGATGCAGCACTATCATCTCAAGATTTTTGCAAGAAGTGTCTATAAAAAGACTGATACATATACACTGAAAACGAAAGCACTGAAGACAACTTTTATGCCCAAGTGGACGATCCATCTTGATCTGTAAGGGGCATCAACTTACTACTTAAATCCTAGCTTATCGCATATACAGGAGCCAAATCAATGTCCCTGAGAGATTTCAGGTGGAAGTATACTGCCATTGGGGTGAGGGAAAATATCAATGCCTTGGCATTTGTGGAGCATTGATTTGGGATGTTTTGATTGGCAAAATGGATGGTGAGTATCTGGTAATCTGCACTATTATTTCGCTGTCGGTATCTAAAAATTAACTTCCAGTCACTGTCATGTCCATCAACAGCAACTCTTCCTGCCCCAACATATCTTTGAAGATCTTCCGGGAAGGCATGTCCACAATCCCCCAACCAGGAGGCAAGGACTGAGACATGTTGGCAGCACCCCTGAGTGGTCCATCAAACATCATGAATCCCAAAAGTCAGGATACCTCAGACTTGTCAAGTCTGCAACCCGAGGAAGTCTCTGCAAGGCCCATAGAAGATTATCACACAGCTGCAGGAGAAGTCATTGAAGAAATCGTCAAACCTAATGAACCCTCGGAATGGATCTCTAGACTAATCAATGGTATTGATATTGTGAAGAGTGTAATTGATGCATTCAAGGATGTGAGCCCATTCCTTGCGATTGATTTCTAGGTTCTAATCGAGCTTTATCAGGCATATCCTGCTGCCTCAATAGCATGGTGCATCATTGCCTCTTGTGTTCATGTAAGTACAAACTTTACTAGAAGTAGGAAGACTAGCCAACAGTGTCTTTTTGGATAGGTCTTGAAATGACAAACAGAGCAAGATGAAACTGTCCTTCGACTGTATGAAGTGATGATCACGACTTACAAACAAGCAAGCGACAACCGCTTGCTGTGGCAGTGAAAGCAGCTGGAGCCAATCTATAAATTGTTGTTCCAGACCATGACTGAGTGCAGGATGTTTATCAAGAGATATACAAATGAAAATTGCATAAGTTAGTCCCTTGACCATTTTTTAAAAGGGCGATATCTGAGACCAATTGTAGAACACTTCTTTTCTCTGAACATTTCACAGAAGGCAGGAGAATTCATTCAAAGCTTTGTGGATTTGTGGGAGCAGCTACATTCAGGTGTAGGAAAGGATGTGCTTGTCATGACATTGGGTGTTGGAGCCCGTGTTGATATACTTGGTATGTCATCTTTGACTAGCTCAGAATCGCACTTATGACACAATATGTACAGGCATGTGGATGTTGCTTCATGACCTAAAGCCTATGCAGCAGCTTGGTCCTAAATCAACATGTATGCCTGGTACATGTGTGCAAACCATCAACCACTTGTTGACATGGATTGCAGACTGTGACGGTAGCATCCTTTGGTGTAGTGGCCTAGCAGGAACAGGCAAAAGCTTGCTCATTGGTACCCTCCATAATATTCTCTGCTTCCATCTGAGCAGTCACAGTCGCCTTGCTGCTTTTATCTGTTATGACAGTGTTACAATTTATTAACTTTTTTCCTTATCCCAGTCTTATCGCATCTTATCGGTGTCATCATGCTTACACACTATCACCTCCCCATCACCGATATCAACTTTGACAAAACTTTCATGATGGACAATGCATGATATCACATGCTTGTCGTCCGACTAGCATGTTCCCCAGCTTCAACAAAACTTTTGTAACTATTAATAGTACTTACTCTTTAGTATTTAAGTAGCTACGATTTCACTGTACAACCTCAGCTTTGAGCTAAGGTTTACCTACACATAAACTTTACTTGTCTGCTCACTTGCTGAGAGCTTTTCCAGTAAGTGCCTCCCTCATCACCTCGAGATCATCCGAGGCATTGCCAAAGTGATTGTCCGAATGTGAGACAGCTTAGCAATCGCCCAACTTCGAATCACGTGAGAGTCGGCCCTAACAATTAGCTTGAAGCTTCCCTCACCCTTCCACGACACCAGATGCAGGAAGGATTCCATATGCCATTACAACAAACTCCCAACATATCCGCAGGAACAACAAGCACTCTCGCAATAATCCTTTTTACAATTGCAGGAGTGATTGGAATGACGACCAGAGCTGCCATCATCTACTACCGAAACAGAGAGTGGTTCTCACACCACAGAATTACCTTTCAAAGAGGACGATTAATCTACCCACCCCCAACTCTCCCAACCTACTACATTCCCCCCTACAATGTTCTGACGTACCCCATGCACTACCCCATCTATGGACAGGAGTCCTACCAGACGCTCCCAGAGTCGCCGACCTGGGACCTTCAGAGCCTCTTCGCCAACCTTGGAAGAAGAGGAAGAACACCCAGCCCAGTGGCTGGCCCTTCCGGAACCCGGCACTCCTCTGAGGATGCCAGAAGTACTCCCTCTTTTGAGGGAAGTATCGAGGAGCTCATTAGAGCATACCATGGAATTGGAACCAAACCTCTGGAGGATGCCAGGAGAGAATTGGAGTGAAGCCTCTGCCAGGTACCTACGACTGAGATCAGCCAGTCCTGATCAGATAGCCAGACTCTCCCCCAGGTGACCCTACGAGTCATCAATCCTGATGAACCCTCTGAGGCCTCTGAGGCCGCCTCACTGGATTCGTCAGAGAGAAGAAGAGGAAGAGCATTGTATAACTCAGAGGAGAGCTGAAGAAGGGCTCACCTACCAGGGGACCCTCGACTTCACTGCCCCTACAGAATCCAACAGACCACTCTCGACTCACCTACAATGACAATTATACTCTCCTCCTCTGATCCTGATTCCCCTGCCCCCGACTCCCCTGAACCTAATAGACTTCAAAGAGGAATTAGAGGTAGAGAGACTCCTATCCCCGGGCCCACCATTGACTCCAAGCCCAGTTCACCCTCTACCCTGGTCTCACTCAACTGCAATGACCCAGAGTTCTATGCAGAGCTCGGCAACGACGCCTACGAATCCGCTACATCGGGCGACCTAGCTACCAGCGACGAAGAAGAGCAGAAGAATCACCGCTTGCATACAGCATATGACAGAGGGAGGAGGACCCAGATGAGCCCCCTCGAGATCCCAGGTCAGAACGACGCCTTGCTCTACGAGAGATTGAGAGCAGTCCCTTCCACTTGGGGACTCCAGATTGAGCCTGGCCATCCCTCTCCCTATCCCAGCGAATGGCCCATGGAACCTACAGGTCCCAGGCCTGGGCCCTATGAAGGGCAGACTATCTATGAAGAGGAGGAGTGGATGAGACCCAGGAAGAGCACAGAAACTGACATAGCCTCTTCCCCAACGAGGAGCTATGGTGGTACGAACTTAACTATGGCCCCATTCCAGGAGTACACGTCCCTGACTTATGAGCAAGAACGGAACTGGAGGAGCGTGTCCTCAACCAGCAGCTGGCAAATATACTCACCACCTGGAGAAGAGACAAGGCCCAGTGCACCGAGCTCTCGCGGATACGAGTGGCTCAAGCCAATGCCCGACTTGCCGCTGACCGACTGGAGGTGCCAGAACCACCCCTGGAGGGGGACGAGTAGGCTCTTTGCAGGGTCAGGACAAGCAGGGCCGAGCAACATCCCTGTCGACGTCAACCCTGAAACCAAGCAACGACGAAAAGACGAAGAAGAGGCAGAGGCCAGAAGGCAAGACCACCACAACAAGCAAGCAGCTTTCCCGGGGCTGGTCACTGACCTAACCCAGAAGCTGCTCGAGGCAAGAAGTTTTGCACTCGCCAATGGCCTACCCCTCCCCCCCAAATTAGAAGACCCCAATAGGCACCAAGGACGATCCGCCACCCTGGCCCCTAAACGGTGGGGGTGTCCTACTCATCGCACTGACAGGTGGTCAGTCCCAAGACCACCACCCAAGGACAACCCCCCTGACCCACCCAACTGGCCCTCAGGGGAAGCAGACCCACAGGCTCTCTGGTTACAGGTGAAGCCCACCCTAATCTGACTCCCCGCAGACTTTGAAGAAAGAGGTGATGACATCCACTGATTCACTGGGGCCTGCAAAGAATACTTCTCAATATTCCGACCCTACTACCCGACACATGCCAACAAAATATTGTTCGCAACCTCCTTATTTGGCAAGAGACCCCAAGGCTGGTGGTCCCAGTACTGCCTTCAGTTCCACAGCAACACTGAAGGACGATACCAATACTACTCATGGGACGACTTCAAAGCCACCCTACAAGTCAAATACGGAGACCCTGCCCTCCAGGAAGTAATGGAGAAACAGATGAATGACCTCAGAATGACCGGCACACTGGCCAAGTACTTCCACAAGTTGGAAGAATTGGCCCGCCAGGCTGATCAGCTCCGTGACCTGGGGCCACGAGGTGCCCTAGTCCGAGCTGTCCGACGAGGAGTACCTGCCTCCTATACTGACTCCATTGCCGACCTAGGAGTCATGATCCCCTCCACATATGCGGAATGGAAACAACGCATATGCAGCATTTATGATGAGAAGGCCCAAAAACAAGCCTTCGACCGAATTGGTCACTATGACAAGTCAACCAAGGACAAACCCACCGGTAATACCTCTAAAGGTAATACCAGCATGACAAGTTCCTCAGCTGACAAACCGGCCAGCAAAGGATCGTAGGGATCAGGATGGACCATTTACGGAGGGGCTGGGGAACCAATGGATATAGACTGCCTTAAGAAGGAAGGAAGATGCTTCAACTGTGGAGGAAAGGGGCACTTAGGAAAGGATTACAAGAAGCTGAAGCGGCCTAGAGACCTGAAAAGTGGGCGATATACGATGGCCCAACTTCACAGCATGCTCACGGAAGCAGAGGAGCACGATAAGGAAGAACATGGACATTCACATGAGAAGGTCAAGGAGGTAAAAGGCGAGGCTGAGAAGTGAGTGATTCCACTTCCTCGGCCCAATCCTCCTCTCTGGGTGGTCGATCATCGGGTCCTGCTGTGCAGACTTTACCCGGTTGTGAAAATTTTTTATGTACGTCTACAATTGTCTTGGTGCATTCAAATATACCTGCTTTGATTACTCCCCCCGAGACCACCCAAAAAGAATCACAACCCATTCAGACTCCATCTGAAAAAACATACATAATCCCCCAGAAGCGAGAAGAACCTCACCCCCCTTCCTTGCTAACACTCTCTGTCCCAGAACTCCTCACTCTCCAGGACCTTCAGACACAATGGGGGCCAGAGTTCATCCGAACAATGTTGGGGATCTCCCAGTCCTTGAGGATGAAGGAGGTGCTCCCCAAACTGGCCAAGCCCATTGTCGCTGAATGAAAACATCAAGACGAAGGTGGAGACATGAGGCTGATGCCTGCTGACACTGTCCGCAACGATTCGCCATGCGCTCGAGGACCATCACAGAAACATGGCCCCCTCTCTCTCCGCTTGTGTTATGATTTATTCACTTTTTTCCTTTTTTCTAGTCTTATCATATCTTATCGGTGTCATCATGCTTATGCATCATTGCCACCTCATCACCAATATCAACTTCGACAAAACTTTCATGATGGACAACACATGATATTGCATGCTCGTTGCCTGACCAGCATGCCTCTTGACTTCTGTAAAACTTTCATAGCTATTATTAGTACCAACTCTTTAGTATTTAAGTAGCTACGCTTCACTGTACAAACCTCAGCTTCGAGCTAAGGTTTACCTACACATAAACTTTACTTGTCTGCTCGCTTGCCAAGAGCTTCTCTAGTAAGCGCCTCTTTCATCACCTCGAAGTCATCAGAGGCATTGTCTAAGTGATTGTCCGAACGTGAGACAGCTTAGCAATCACCCAACTATGAGTCACATGAGAGTTGGCCCTAACAATTAGCTCAAAGCTTCCCTCACCCTTCCACAATGCCAGATGCAGGAAGGATTCCATATGCCACTTCAACAAACACCCGACCTCACAGAAACACTCAGAAACCAGACCATAGGAGCCTTCATAGGAGCAGCAGCATTAGGAGGACTAGCCCTTTTTGCTGCTGCCATATATTGCAGGAACCAAGATTGGTTCGAACGACATGGACTAGGACCAAGAAGACCATTAACCTATCCTCCCCCCACCCTCTCACGATTTTACATTCTGCCTTATAATGGTCAAGTTCGGCCCATTCATATGACATACGAGCCCTACTGAAGGGACCAGTTCTACATGCCCCCCGTCTTGCCAGATAGGCAGGACAGGTCAGGCACCCCCAGCCCTGAGACCGACATTGGAATCTATCATGGAAGAAGAGGAAGAAGCCCAAGCCCCATTGCTGGGCCCTCTGGAACTAGGCAGTCCTCTAGGACAGCATCTTGATCTCCCTCTATCGAGGGAGACATCACAGAACTTATCCGAGCCTATGTCAGGCCTGGAACCATTGAGTACGATGAGACAGAGTCGCGTCGAAGCAGTACACAGGTACTTCCAGCTGAGGGCAATGAGCCCAGTCCCACTAGCACACCCCCTACCCGTCTGGCCCTCCGAGTTGCAAACCCTTCTCTGCCTTCAGCAAGCAGCTCCATCATCACAGCACGAAGCACCACGTTCTACAACCAGACAGAGCACATATGCAGGGACCCCCTTTACGACCTTGGGTGGACCCCCCCCGGTACACCTATGATATCAATTACATGAACCTCTACCTCCCCCTCCCCCACTGAACCTGCCTCCAGAGAACACCCCTGACCTGATCAACCTCGAGAACGAGGAGGAAGCAGCCCGGATGCTGAGCCCCTCGACCAGACCAGCAACTCAGACCACTCATCGACACGGGTCGACCCAGCCGACCTCCGAAGAGAAAGACTTCAGATCTGTGATATCGGGAGACCTTCCTACTTCCGACGAAGAAGAGCTTGGGAGACCGAGAACACATTCTGCCTACGATGACTGGAGGAGGATCCAGAACAGCCCCCTAGGGAGCTTAGGGATGAGCGAAGGCTGGCTAGAAGGGAACTCGAGAGCAATCCCTTCTACCTGGGCGCTGCAGCCTGAGCCTGAACCTCCCTCTCTGTCTAGCAACGAATCGCACTCGGACCATATCGCACCCAGGCATGGGCCCATAGAAGGGAGGACTACATCAGAAGAGGAGGCATTAATGAATCACTGGAGGAACACCGTCAACAACTACACCTCTTCCCCACCGAGGAACTATACCAACACGAGCAGGACTATGGGCCAACCCCCGGAGTCTATATACGTGGACTACGACCAAGGACTGAGGAGGAGCAACGAACCCTCCAGAGAAACCTGGAGGATGTACTCCGAACCTGGAGAGCTGACGAACATCAGTGGGAACACCTGGCCCATGTACGAATGGCCCAGGCCAATGCCTGATGAGCTGCCCATAGAATGGCGATGGAATGGGAATCCCTGGAAAGGGAAGAGTAGACTCGTCACCGGATCTGGTGAAGCAGGGCCCAGCGAGCCCATGGAGATGGAAGACGAGCGATGAATCTGAGAGGCAGGAGAGGCAGAGGCAAGGAGGCAGCAGTTTCAAGCTGAAAAAGACGCCTTCCCCGACCTCGCAGCAGGGCTAGTAGCCCAACTAGAGAGGACTAGGGTGTTCGCCCTCGCCCACAACCTCCCCATCCCCAAAGAACTCCAAGATGTCCCTGACCTCCCCCAACCTCAGGGGTGACCCACAGCCCCGATCCCCAGAAGGTATGGCAGCCCAACCCATCGAACGGATCGATGGTCAGTTCCCTGACCCCCTCCCAGATACAACCCCCCAGATTCCCCATACTGGCCATCCGGCGATGCCGCCGAACAAGACCCATGGCTTCAAGTGAAGCCAACACTAATCCAAATCCCTGGAGAATTCCAAGGGAAAAGCAGCAACATCCACTGCTTTATGGGGGCATGCAAAGATTATTTCACGGTCTTTAAGGCCTACTACCCCACACACGCCAACAAAATTCTATTTGCCGTCTCACTCTTTGGCGAAAAACCTCAGGGCTGGTGGTCCCAGTACTGCTACCAGTTCTGGAGTAGCACGGAAGATCGATATTGCTACTTCTCATGGGACAATTTCAAAGCCGCTCTCAAAGTCAAATATGGCGACCCCACCCTCCAAGAAGTAATGGAGCGACGAATGAACGAGCTCAAGATGACTGGGATGGCATCTGAGTACTTTAGATGCCTTGAAGAGCTGGCCCGGCAAGCCGACCAGCTCACCGACCTAGGACCAAGATCCACTATAGTCCAAGGAGTTCGCTGAGGAGTCCCCGAGTCATACACCAACTCCATCGTGAACCTGGGCATCATGATCCCTTCCACCTATGCAGAATGGAAGCGACGCATCTGCAGTATCTATGACGAGAAAGCCAGGAAAACAGCCTTCGACAAGATCGGGTATGTCGACCAACCCAAAAACCAACACACTGGAAGCTCCAACAAAGGAACTTCTGGTGCAACAAGTTCCTCAGCCAACAAACCTGCCAGCAAAGGAATGTCGGGGTCAGGATGGACCACTTATGGAGGGGCCAGGGAGCCAATGGACATAGACCGCCTCAAGAAGAAGGGAAGATGCTTCAACTGCAGAGGAAAGGGGCATCTAGGGAAGGATTGCAAGAAGCCGAAGCAGCCCAGAGACCCGAAAAACGGGCGATACACGATGGCCCAACTTTGTGCCATGCTGACAGAGGCCGAGGAACATGACAAGGAAGAGCACAGACACAGTCACAAAGGGAAGGTCGAGGAGAAGATGCCCTCGACATCGAAGATTGAGTAGGTAAAAGGCAAGGCCGAGAAGTGAGTGATTCCACTTCCTCGGCCCAATCCTCCTCTCTGGGTGGTCAGTTATCGGGTCCTGCTGTGCGGACTTCATCCGATTGTAATACATCTTTATGTACGTCTACTATTGTTTCAATGCATTCGAATATACCACCGATTACTGCTTCCCCTGAGACCCCCCGAAAAGAATCAACATATTCAGGCTCTGCCTGAAAAGATCTATAAAATTCCCCAGAAGCGAAGCGAGACTCATCCCCCTCCTTCGCTCACACTTTCTGTCCCAGAACTCCTCACCCTCCAGGACCTTCAGACTCGATGGGGACCAGAGTTCATCCAAACAATGTCGGGGATCTCCCAGTCCTTAGTGACGAGGGAGGTGCTCCCTGAACTGGCCGAGCCCATTGTCGCTGAATGGGAATCTCAAGACGAAGGTGGAGACACGAGGTTGATGCCTGCTGACCCTGTCCACAATGATTCGCTGCGCGCTCGAGGACTGTCGCAGAATCATGACCCCCTCTCTCCCTGCCTGGAAGAAGAAATGAAGGATCATGCCCCCCATCTGTCTCCTCGAGACATTACATCAGTTGAGACGGCGCCTCCTCTGTCCCTGACCTAAATGGAAGAAGATGTCACAAGAAAGAATAGGGATCCGGGACAGGTGCCAAAGGACCTGGGAGTAATGTGGGAGCACGGTTTATGCGACAAGAACACGACGCTCATGCCTCCCTCCATTAGTCCTGACAAGCCTTCCAGTCACTCCAGGAGCAACCTGCTCCCCAAACCCCCGAATCCTGATGAAGCAGCTGACAGCAGGCAACCTCTGGGGAAGGAGCATGCCCCAACCAGGGGAGACCCTCTTAGGCCCCCGACCCTCAAAGGATCAAGCGGGATTCCAGCATCGGATGCACGATGCCCATGGGTCCAGAAGACCACCCTCATCGAGGTCCCTGATGAAGAAGTTGACACCTTGTTCAAGATGTCACAAGCCAAGGCGCAAGAGAAGAAGGAAGAAGAAGCGATTGAGGCAAGGTGTTCTGAGTCCACCCCAGTGAGTGTTTCCTCCCCAAAGTCCACCTGGTTCAAGCCATTTGGCATGGACTGGACCCTTCGGGCCATCAGGGAAGCATGCACCGACTCAGAGGCTTTTGCCTCACTCCATCTCTGGGCACATGAGGAGAAGGTCAACGAGATCGACTCCGATCTTCTTCGCTTGCTAAAGGAAGATGAGAGTTCGGCCTGAGAACAGCTTTATGAGCTAGGAGAACCCATTCGATACCAATGCCAGGTATCCACTAAGGGAGTACGAGAACTCTTCCTCGATGTCCAACTTGAGACGCTGGAGAATTGCCAGACCCTTAAGGCCCAAGCCCTGGTAGACAGCGGTTGCACTGGGAGCACGATAAACGAGGCCTTCGTCAAGAAGCATGGTCTCATCACCAGACCCACCCTGGCCCCCATCTCAGTATACAATGCCGATGGCACCCGCAACAAGGCCGGCAAGATCACAGAGTTCATAGAAGTGTGAATGACTATGGGAGATCACCACGAGAGGATCGACTTTGCCGTTATGAACCTCGGCAAAGGTGACATCTTCCTAGGTCATGACTGGCTCCTTCGCCACAATCCCGTTATCAATTGGGCCACTGGCAAGATCATATTTGCTCAGTGTCAGTGTCAGAAGAATCCATTCCCACTTCCTGATGCCGATCCTGAGGATCCCTGGGATGAAGAGCTGGAGGAGGGCGAAATGATCCTTGTGGTGGACCTCCGCGAAGAGCTAGAAATCCATGCTGTCCATCATGCAAATGACTTAGCAGCCAAGGCAAATGAGGGAAAGGCTAAAAAATCCTTTGAGGAAATGGTCCCACCCCAGTATCGTGAATTCCAAGACCTCTTCTCCAAGGAGAATTTCGATGAACTACTGGAGAGAAAGCCCTGGGATCATGCGATCGAGCTAATCCCCAACGCCAAGTCTACGCTCGACTGCAAGGTATATCCACTCAATCGACATGAACAAGAAGAGCTGGATAAATTCCTTGATGAAAACTTAGAGTCAGGATGAATCCATCTGTCCAAGTCCCCCTTCGCATCCCCCTTCTTCTTTGTCAAGAAAAAGGATGGCTCCCTCCAACCTGTCCAAGACTATCGGAAGCTCAATGAGATGACCATCAAGAACCAGTATCCGCTTCCCCTCATCTCCGAACTCATGGACAAACTCCGCGGGGCCAAGTACTTCACCAAACTGGATGTCTGATGGGGCTACAACAATGTAAGGATCAAGCAGGGAGACGAGGCCAAGGTGGCTTTCCGAACCAACTGCGGCCTCTTCGAACCAACCGTCATGTTCTTTGGCCTGACCAACTCGCCCGCAGCCTTCCAGTGGATGATGAACGACATCTTCCATGATCTCATCATGGAGGGGAAGGTCACCATCTATCTCGACGATATCTTAATCTTTTCCAAGGACCTGCAGGAACACCGACGAATAGTCAGACGGGTCCTACAACGCTTAAGGGAACACAAACTGTTCCTCAAAGCTGAAAAGTGTGAGTTCGAGGTACTGGAAACTGAATACCTCGGCATGATCATCAGTGAAGGATCCATCTGAATGGACCCTGTCAAGGTCAAAGGGATAACGGAATGGCCCATGCCCACCAAGAAAAAGGAACTACAATCCTTTTTGGGCTTTACAAACTTCTACCGAAAGTTCATCAAGGACTACTCCAAAATCGTATGCCCGATGACCCAGCTTACCAGCAATGCACCATGGACATGGGGCATGGCTCAAAATGAGGCCTTCCAATGCCTAAAGAAACAGATAGCCAAGGATGTGGTGCTCGCTCTCCCCAAGGAGAAGGGGAGGTTCCGAGTAGAGGCTGACTCTAGCGAAGGAGCAATTGGCGCCGTCCTCAGTCAAGAACAGGACAGGAAGTGGAGACCAGTCGCATTTCTATCTAAAGCACTCATCATCACTGAGCGGAACTACAAAATATACGATAAAGAGCTCCTGGCAATTATGCTTGTGCTGGAAGAGTGGAGACACTATCTCATGGGTGCAGCAGAAGATTTTGAGATCTGGACCGATCATCAAAACTTACAGTACTTCCATCAACCCCAGAAGTTAAACCGTTGGCAGGCCCGATGGGTCACCGAACTCGCAGAATACCACTTCACACTGCATCACAAGCCCAGCGCCTCCAATTGCAAAGCCGACTTGTTGAGTCAAAGGGATGATCACGACCAAAGAAAGAAGGACAACGATGACATTATCATCTTCCAACCTGAACACTTCTGAGCTATGATTATGCCCACCACCTCGGAAACTCACCAGCATGTCAAAGACATAACCCGAGACCATGACAAATGGGATCAAGGAATCCAGAACTCCCTCGATCACGAATGAGGAGTCTCTGATAAGGAAGGACTCCTGTATTACAATGGACGAATTTATGTTCCCCGAGATAACAAGCTCAGGGAAGAAATCATCGTGGCCCATCACAATCACATAACGGCGGGTCACCCAGGGATCGAGAAAACCAAAGAACTCATCCAGAGAGAGTTCTGGTGGCCAAAACTCAAACAAACAGTAGAAAAATACGTCAAGGCATGTGAAGCATGCCAATGAACAAAGACGGATACCCACCCCAAGGCTGCCCCTCTCCACCCCAATGAGATCCCCTCCGCACCGTGGACCCACATATCCGTCAACATAATCACCGGATTGCCTGAATCCAACAGCTATGACACCATTCTAGTAGTCGTCGACAGATTCTCCAAGGAGATAATCCCAATTGCTTGCAATGTAGAACTCACATCTGAAGGATGGGCCAAATTGCTACGTGATCATGTATATGCTCGATGCGGAATGCCCAAGACCATAATCTCAGACAGAGGACCCCAATTTGTTTCCAAGTTCATGATGGAACTTCTCAAACTTCTTGATATCACACCGAATGCGTCCACTGCCTTCCACCCCCAAACTGATGGCCAAACCGAGCGGGCCAACCAGGAAATCAACAAATACCTCTGACTCTTCATCAATCATTGACAAACCGACTGGAGCGAATGGCTCGCATTGGCAGCGTTCGCTCATAACAATCGAATGCATTCCGCCACAGGCCAAACACCTTTCTTCACCAATTATGGGACCCATCCCCGCGTCCTACTGGACTCCATCAAAATGACTGCCTTCACCAACCCATCAGCCAAGTTGTTCGCGGAAAACATGCAGGAGGTACACCACCAAGCCAAGGAGGCACTAGAGAAAGTGGCCAGAAGGATGAAGGCCCAATACGACAAGAAAAAGAGAGATGCCATGGACTATGCTATTGGAGACCGAGTATGGCTTGACTCCACTCACCTTCACCTTCCTCGGCCCAAAAAGAAGCTCGATGACAAACGCGTCGGCCCATTCCTAATTCTGGAAAAGGCTGGCATTTCCACCTACAAACTCAAGCTTCCACCTCATTGGAAGATCCACCCATGATTCAATGAGAAGCTCCTAACACCCTACATACCACCGGCATTCCCCAATCAAGAACAGCCCCCCGCACCACTGCCAGACCTTATCGAAGATGAGGAAGAATACAAAGTTGAGGAAGTCCTAGACTCGCGCACACGCCGGGTCCATGGAAAGAAGGGACAAAAGTCATGACTAGTCACAGACTATTTCGTCAAATGGAAAGGCTGGACTCAGGAACATAACTCATGGGTCTGAGAAGATGACATGGCTAACGCCCAAGATGCTATTCACAACTACAAGGACAGCGTCTCCGAAACAAGAACAGTCATGACTGCACAAAGGGTCATCGACAGATCCCAAAGGGCAGTCAAGCGAATAATTGATCATGACTATCGCAAAAACAAAACCACAGGAGGATGGAGCATGTTCTACCAGATAGAACGGACTGACGGGAAAAAGTTCTGGATCGAAGAACCTGACTGAGAGGTCTGGAAGACATTCATTGATGACTATTGGGAAAGAGAGAGCGAAAAGGAAGTCACAAACTGCATACTCTGTGATCAAGAAGAAGAAGACGATGACCCCTGGACAGTCAGGACGACTGCCTTAATGAGAGGGTAATGTTACGATTTATTCACTTTTTTCCTTTTTTCTAGTCTTATCATATCTTATCGGTGTCATCATGCTTATGCATCATCGCCACCTCATCACCAATATCAACTTCAACAAAACTTTCATGATGAACAACGCATGATATTGTGTGCTTGTCGCCCGACCAGCACACCTCTTGACTTCTGTAAAACTTTCGTAGCTATTATTAGTACCGACTCTTTAATATTTAAGTAGCTATGCTTCACTGTACAAACCTCAGCTTCGAGCTAAGGTTTACCTACACATAAACTTTACTTGTCTGCTCGCTTGCTGAGAGCTTCTCTAGTAAGCGCCTCTTTCATCACCTTGAAGTCATCAGAGGCGTTGTCTAAGTGATTGTCCGAATGTGAGACAGCTTAGCAATCGCCTGACTATGAGTCACGTGAGAGTTGGCCCTAACAGCCTGGAAGAAGAAGCAAGAGATCATGCCCCCCGTCTGTCTCCTGAAGACATCACACCAGTTGAGACAGCACCTCTCTCACCCCCGACCCTGGAGGAAGATAGTCACACAAGAGAGGATAGAGACACGGGACAGGCGCCAAAGGACCTGGAAGGAACATGGGAGTACAGTTCATGTGACAAGAATGCAACGTCCATGGCCCCTTCCATCTCAAATGGACCTTCTGGTCAACCCCAGAGCAACCCACTCCCCAAACCCCCAATTCCTGACAAAGTAGCTGGCAGCAGATGATCCTTGGGGAAGGAGCATGCCCCAACCAAGGAAACTCCTCGAAGGCCCCCGACCGTCGAAGGATCAAGCGGGACTCCAGCATCGGATGCATGATGCTCACAGGTCCGGAAGACCACCCTCATTGAAATCCCCGACGAGGAGGACGACACTGCCTTCAAGATGGTGCAAGACCAAGAACGAGCCAAGTGGGAAAAGGAAGGGACCAAGGGCTTCTCCCCTTGTTCACCCAGGAGCAAGA
Source organism: Armillaria fumosa (assembly GCA_030407015.1). Taxonomy (NCBI): domain Eukaryota; kingdom Fungi; phylum Basidiomycota; class Agaricomycetes; order Agaricales; family Physalacriaceae; genus Armillaria; species Armillaria fumosa. Next base: position 349,404 of record JAUDYM010000010.1, read on the forward strand.
GAAGCAAGAAGAAGAACCGATCGAGGCAAGGCATTCCGAATCAATCCCAGTGAGTGTTTCCTCCCTGAAGTCCACCTGGTTCAAGCTGTTTGGTGTGGACTGGACCCTTCGGGCTGTCAGGGAAGCATGCACAGATTCGGAAGCATTTGCCTCACTCCACCTTTGGGCCCATAAGGAAAAGATCAATGAGATTGACGACCAACTCCTCCAGGCACTAAGACAGGATGGAGACCAGGCTAAAGAGCAGCTGTATGAGTTAAGCCAGCCCATCCACTATCAACGATGAGTGTCCACCAGAGGCGTCTGAGAGCTATTCCTCGACATCCAGATTGAGACTCTGGAAAACCACCAGACCCTCAAAGCCCAAGCACTAGTTGACAGCGGGTGCACCGGGAGCACCATCAATGAGGCCTATGTCAAGAAGTATGGTCTCATCACCTGACCCACACCCACTCCCATTTCGGTGTACAATGCTGATGGCACCCAAAACAAGGCCAGCGAAATTACCGAATTTGTTGAAGTAAGAATGACCATAGGAGGATATAGCAAATGTATCAACTTCGCTGTTACCAACCTCAGCAAAGGCGATATCTTCCTAGGGCATGACTGGCTTCTCTGCCATAACCCCATCATCAACTGGGCTTCCAGCAAGATCATCTTCACCCAATGTCAATGTCAGAAGAATCCATTCCCACTCCCGGACGCTGACCCAGAGGACCCTTGGGATGAAGAGTTGGAAGAAGGGGAAACCATCCTCATGGTCGACCTTCGAGAAGAACTGGAAATTTGTGTGGTACATCACGCGAACAACCTGGCTGCCAAAGCCAACGAAGGGAAGGCTAAACAAACCTTCGAAGAAATGGTCCCACCTCAGTATTGCGAGTTCCACGATCTATTCTCCAAGGAAAATTTCGACAAACTGCCAGAGTGCAAACCATGGGACCATGCCATCAAATTGATCCCCAATGCCAAGTCCACCCTTGACTGCAAGGTCTACCCGCTCAACTGTCATGAACAGGAAGAGCTTGATAAATTCCTCGATGAGAACTTGGAGTCGGGCCAAATCCATCCCTCCAAGTCCCCCTTCATGTCTCCCTTCTTCTTCGTCAAGAAGAAGGATGGCTCCCTACGACTGGTACAAGATTATTGCAAGCTCAACAAAATGACTATTAAGAACTGGTATCCTCTTCCGCTCATCTCCGAATTAATGGACAAACTCCGTGGCGCCAAGTACTTCACCAAGCTGGATGTCCGGATTAAGCAGGGGGATGAGGCCAAGGCGGCATTCCGAACCAACCATGGACTCTTTGAACCCACAGTTATGTTTTTCAGCCTGACTAATTCGCCAGCCACTTTCCAATGGATGATGAACAATATCTTCCATGACTTCATTCACAAAGGGAAGGTGACCATCTACTTGGATGACATCCTAATCTTTTCCAAGGATCTCCAGGAACACCGATGAATCGTCAAGAGAGTACTTCAATGCCTGAGGGAACACAAACTCTTCCTGAAAGCTGAGAAATGCGAGTTTGAGGTACTAGAGACCGAGTATCTTGGAGTCATCATCAGCGAAGGATTGGTCTGCATGGACCCCGTCAAGGTTGCAGGCATCGCAGAATGGCCCATGCCTACCAAAAAGAAGGAACTACAATCCTTCCTAGGCTTTACAAACTTCTATCAGAAGTTTATAAAGGATTATTCCAAAATTGTGCACCCCATGACCCAGCTCACCGGTAATGCCCCCTGGGTATGGGGAACGGCCCAAAACGAAGCCTTCCAACGATTGAAGAAGCAAATGGCAGAAGATGTGGTCCTGGCCCTACCAAAGGAAAAAGGAAAATTCTGGGTAGAGGCCGATTCCAGCGACGGAGCGATCGGCGCAGTCCTTAGTCAAGAACAAGACGGAAAATGGAGACCAGTCGCTTTCCTTTCTAAAGCATTGACCGTCACAGAACGGAACTATGAAATATATGACAAGGAGCTCCTCGCAATCATGCTCGTGCTGGAGGAATGGAGACACTATCTAATGGGCGCGGCAGAGGATTTCGAGATCTGGACAGATCATCAAAACCTCCAATACTTCTGTCAACCCCAAAAACTCAACTGGTGACAAGCCTGATGGGTCACCAAGCTCGCAGAATATCATTTCACCCTCCACCACAAACCAGGTGCCTCCAACCGCAAGGCCGACCTCCTATCCCGACAGGACGATCACGACCAAGGCAAGGAGGACAACGATGACATTGTGGTTCTCCAACCCGAACACTTCAGGGCCATGATCATGCTGACCACTAGTGAGACCCATCAGCGCATCAAGGATATCATCTGAAACCATGACAAGTGGGATCAAGGAATCCAAAACTCTCAATCACGAGCGAGGAATTTCTGAAAAAGAAGGGTTCCTCTATTATGACGGATGCATTTATGTTCCCCACGATGACAAACTTCGCAGAGAAATCATTGCTGCCCACCATGACCATATCACTGCTGGTCATCCAGGGATCGAAAAGACCAAAGAGCTTGTCCAAAGAGAGTTCTGGTGGCCAAAACTCAAACAGACAGTAGAGAAGTACGTCAAGGCATGTGAAGCATGCCAGCGAACTAAGACTGACACCCACCCAAAGGCCGCCCCTCTTCATCCCAATGAAATCCCGTCGGAACCCTGGAGCCACATATCCATCGACATGATCACTGGACTCCCTGAATCCAATGGTTATGACGCTATCCTTGTAATCGTCAACAGATTCTCCAAGGAAATTATTCCAATCGCCTGCAACGTCGAACTCACCTCGGAAGGATGGGCCAAACTACTCTGTGACCATGTCTATGCCAGACATGGGATGCCCAAAACCATCATCTCCGATTGAGGGCCCCAGTTCATTTCCAAGTTCATGATGGAACTTCTCAAGCTCCTCGATATCATGCCCAATGTGTCTACCGCATTTCATCCCCAAACCGATGGCCAAACCGAGCAAGCCAACCAAGAGATCAATAAATACCTCCGTATCTTCATCAATCACCGACAAACAGACTGGAGTGAATGGCTCACATTAGCAGCATTCGCCCACAATAACCGCACCCATTCAGCCACAGGCCAAACACCTTTCTTCACCAATTATGGAACTCACCCCTGCGTCCTACTGGATTCCATTAAAACAACTGCCTTTACCAACCCATTGGCCAGGTTGTTCATGGAGAGCATGCAAGAAGTACACCGTCAAGCTAGAGAAGCACTAGAGGAAGCCACGGGCAAGATGAAGGCCCAATACAACAAAAAGAAAAGGGATGCCATCAACTATGCCATCAGAGACCGTGTATGGCTCGATGCCACCAACCTTCACCTACCACGCCCCAAGAAAAAACTCAATGACAAGCATGTCGGCTCATTTCTGATCTTGGAAAAGGCTGGCACATCTGCCTACAAGTTGAAACTTCCCCCCCATTGGAAAATTCACCTCCGGTTTAATGAGAAGCTGCTGATGCCATATACACCACCAGCATTCCCCAACCAAGAACTACCTCCACCACCACCACCGGACCTCATCGAAGATGAGGAGGAATACAAAGTCAAAGAAGTCCTAGACTCACGCATGTGCCGAGTCCGAGGAAAGAAAGGACAAAAATTGTGACTCATAACCGATTACTTCGTCAAATGGAAAGGATGGACCCGGAAGCACAACTCATGGGTACAAGAAGACGACATGGCTAATGCACAAGAGGCCATCCAAGATTATGAAAACAGTATTTCCGAAACAAGAACCATCATAACCGCCCATAAAGTTATTGACCGCTCTGAGAAAACATTAAAAGAAATACTTGATCATCGATATATCGACGACATCATCTCATACAGAGTCTTACGACAAGATGGAAGGACATTTTGGGTCGAAAACCCTTGCCCGAACGACAAGCATTGGAGGGATTATATTGACGACTATTGGAGGAAGGAGTATGCAAAAGGACAAGAGGAGCCACCAAGCAAACCCTAGGGCAGTCGGGACGTCTGCCTTAATGAGAGGGTAATGTTACGATTTATTAACTTTTTTCCTTATCCCAGTCTTATTGCATCTTATCAGTGTCATCACGCTTATGCACTATCGCCTCCCCATCACCGATATCAACTTTGACAAAACTTTTATGATGGACAACACATGATATTGCATGCTCGTCGTCTGACTAGCATGCCCCCCAGCTTCGACAAAACTTTTGTATCTATTGATAGTACTTACTCTTTAGTATTTAAGTAGCTACGATTTCACTGTACAACCTCAGCTTTGAGCTAAGGTTTACCTACACATAAACTTTACTTGTCTGCTCGCTTGCCGAGAGCTTTTCCAGTAAGCGCCTCCCTCATCACCTCGAGATCATCCGAGGCATTGCCAAAGTGATTGTCTGAACATGAGACAGCTTAGCAATCGCCTGACTTCGAGTTATGTGAGAGTTGGCCCTAACAGACAGGACCTTGTATCAGGACTCATCAGAACTCATCACATCCCTTGCCTACTCTCTGGGCATGTTTGATCAGCGAATAGGTAGTGCCATCACTAAAGCTTTGAATACATCTTGTGCTGTGATTAAACTACCAGCATCTGAGTCACATACCCAGTTTCAACTCCTTGTGCAGGATCCATTGGAATGAATCCAGGAATTACAGGATGAAGGTCCTTTGGTTGTCATCATTGATGGTCTTGATGAAAGTGATGTGTCAACAGAGTTGTTGGAAGTACTTGCAGATGGATTTGGGTCAAAACTGCCATTCATGCAGCTCATTATCTCCAGTCGGCCTGAGGAGAAGATTTCTCATGTTTTCAAGAATTCCCAACATGTCTATTGCTATCCTTTAGATACCTCCTCACAAGAGGTTAAACATGACATATGATACTTTATCCAGCAAAGATTTACCAGTATCACAGACAAACATGTTTGGGGTATGTGCAGTCAGCAAGATGTTATCACTCAGCTGGCTGAGTGAGCAAGTGGGCTATTTATATGGGCAGCCATAGTCTGTTTGTTCTTGTGCAGTTTTCCCAGTCCTCAGAGACTTGAGGCATTACTCAAAACCACACTTTCTGCAGATGCAATGGAGGCCCTGACAACACTGTTGAGGATTATGGTTTCACAGCCACCAGGCCGATGGCTCGCCATTTTTTTGTTTTACCTTATTTTGATTTTCATACTGATCATTACTGCTTCTTGGCTTTGTACCACCACCACCTATGTATCTGTCCATCAATATACATTCGTCCGAGCCATACCCCCCACATTCATCATGCCTGCCAATGTATATTCCCAACAAACACTATATCAAACTGCACTGGATACCATTGTATCAGAAATATATGGAACAAAGCAAGACATCCAGCAATGCATTCATGCAGTATTAGGTGCCCTGATTGTTTGCAAGGGCAAAATAACAGTGCCTATGCTTTCTGAGCTTGTTCTTCAAGTAGATGACCCTTCAGCACAGGTCATTATTGATAAATTAGGGAGTGTGGTACAGGAGGATGAAGCAGGGAATCTGGAGCTTATACATAAATCATTTGATGATTTTCTCCAAGATTATCACAGATGTGGGGATACATGGTTTATAGATGTCAAAGAGCATGAAAAGGAGTTTGTTTTGCAGTGTCTATCATCCTTGATGTCAATTATGGAGACATGGACTGGAGAGGATCAGGCCCAGCTTCATTTTCTATCTTGGGTACCCTTTTGTTCAGGCAAGATGGCACAAGCACCAAATGATGTTGCCCTATCTGAGGCCCAAGACTATGCTGTGAATGTTTTCAGTTTGCATCTTGACATGTTGGTTGAACTTGGGATCAACACTTACCATTCCTTGTTTGAGCATTACTTCTTACTCTGGACTCAAATCCTTCATCACCAAAACCTGACTCATGTGATCTGGGTCAGAACTGCGTCATGATCCCTGATCAACAAGTCCTGACATGTTCTGGACCATCTGTACCGATCTGGATAGTTAACAACAGCTGATGCAGACATTTGACCTCCATGTCCCTGGTTCTGACAGTAATCTGGGTGTGATCAGAGAACATCTTCCATGTTCAAGGGGGACTGGTATGGTCTCCTTCAGTATTGCAAGGGACCTTCGGTTGAGTAAGATTGCCCTGATCTGATAGCTTACCTAGGTAGATGGATGGTCTCTTGCAATCACTGCAGCCCACATGTTTGACAAAGTGTGAATCTAATTTATTACAATAAAGTGATTACAGAGTACTACAAGAGCAGAGAGGTATAAGAACATCGGATAAGCATACAGAAAGTGGCAAGCCACTGGCAGAGTGGTCTGAAGAAGCAATGAGTTGTATAGCAGTCTGTGTGCCAGCAAGAGATGCAAAATCAGAAATGAGGTCAAAGTATCCTGGTCAAAGCTAAGCATTATGAGTTATCAGCCAAGATGTAATGCTAGACTTGGATGAAAACTTACCTCTAATCCATCAAGGTGTCACCATTCTTGTTTTCGTTAGGTTCTTCAGCAGCAGCAGCTCATTCTTTGATGCATGCCGATGCTCCCAACATTGACCACTGGGATGTCAGCTCCACAACACAAAGTAACAATATGCTCTGTACAAAAGCATGAGTTTCATACACAGAGTCTGATGACAGTGATTCATACTTTTTCTGAAGAATTCTTCAATGGACATGTTCTTCTTTCCAAATTCTTCACAAGGGAAGGTAGTATTGCAGGCAGATTGGCAGCCAATCCCCTGGAGCTTGTAGCAACGTTTATGGCCCAGATGGGTAGTGGTGACTTTGAAGAGAATAGTCAAAATCAAGTGAAATAAAATTGCAGATAACGTACTTGGAGAGGGAAGATATGGTCTTTGCACTTGTTTAAAAATGCTGCTGACTTGAACTTTATCTTGTATTTGAATAGAGGGCCCTTTGGGAGCTTTACTGCAAAAAATTTATGCATAGATTAATAGGCTTTACCAGGGTACTGAAGGCCAGACAGGTTGGACGACCCCACCCTTTCTGCCTTGCAGTCCAAAGTTGCTACCAACACCACTGAAAGGTCGGCTCATACTGTGAAGACATCGTTGTCAGTGCTGTTGATGGCATCACAAAATGATGACAGCAGTGAATCTCCTTGGAGATCAGGTTGTGGGACATCGTACTTGATTTGTCAGAGGTTGTGGACAGCCATGGCGACAGTGCAGTAGTCCCTGTTTCAGAGGTGTTGGATGTGACTGAGGCTGTCATTGTTTGATAGTGGAAGAGAGGACATCTAGGTAACAGTGAACATTGAGGATGGTGTTGATAGCAAAGGTATGTCATGGAAAAGTCGAGCTCGACATCAACAATGTTGAAATGGTGGAGGAGCTGGTGGTGCCATGCAGCTAGTCGTTCTGGTAAATTGTGAGTGTAACTCAGGGCAAAATATATGTCAGCAGCATACATGATAAGTGTCGAAGAAGTCGAGCTCAAAGACATCCAGTTGGCAGATGTATCACTGGTGCTTGATGCTTGAAGCTTTCCCACATAGCCTGTTAGGTAGAAGTGACTGGGAAATAACATGCCAACAACAACAATTTGGCACTGGCTGGATGTATGGAGGGAAAGAGGAGAAAGGCTCCATGACTCTTAGCTCAGGGATTGACTGAATGGTGAACGTCTTACCTATACCCATTCCTCTGTCATGGTCATGGCCTCATTATGACTGCACTTCCTCCAGAGCTTGTAGAGCTAATCATAACCAAAGCCAAGCATCTAGGCTCAAGTCATTCCCAACCCTGGCAGCTTGCAAGCATGGACCAGTGAATATGCACCAGTCACATCCAGTGGTTGAGTCTTACCAACACCTTGTCCACAACTGGTGATGAAAAAAAGACATGGTGCAAGGGACCCTTGATCTCGAACCACCACCATGTGGGGTTCCGCGTCTTGCCACCTCAAGCCTGGCTCAAGGGATCTCTCTCGTTGAAATGGCAAGAGAGATAAATAGTCGTTCCTGCACCTTTGATAGTCAGGAAAAATGTCTCGAAGTCAAGAGACGTCTCAGAGTTTCTGAGCCAGGCAAAATGACCTACTGTCCATAGTAGTGAATAACGATCCCAACTCTCTCCCTGGGCACCCCAGCCCAAAGACCACTCTAAGCCCTCTGAGCTCCTCAACATCCCTGTCCCTTGCGTTGTAAGGACAAACTCCAGAGCCACCACTTTTGAGCCATACCAGCCCACATTGCTAGAGGGGACATGATGGACCATGCTAGCATTGTGTCATGCACAGACACCTCTATCAAAGATGGTCAACCATCACCTCAGTGCAGTCACAGACAGAACCCTCAGTGATGCTGAATGACCTTAGAAACACAGACGCCCATTCTCCCAAGATACAGTCAGGTGAGTAAGCCACTTTGTGTAACAGTGAGTGGCACCAGAGACTGCCACAGCCACCCCACAAGCTAACACAAAGGAATCTTAGATTGTTGAAACATCCTAGAATGGACAACAATACACTGACCAAGCCACAAAAGACAATGGAGATGAAGGTTTGCCCATTGTTCTGACAGGACAAAGGCAACACTAAACAATGTTTAAAGGACACTGCATCCCTGCAAATACTACTCCTTCACCCCACACCATATTCTCATCAATCTGTCTACCTCTACCTCCAATGAAAGCTCCCTCCAGACTCCAGGGGGGAACCCAAACAAGAAACAGAAAACTGCAGAGAATAGTTCAAGGCATAATGTGCATCTACAGAACCAATCAGATAAACTGATATCTGACCTTGAGACAGGCTCCTCCCCCTCCCAAAGACAATGCCAGCAGAGAACTGCGATGGAAAACAAGACTTGACCACTCGCATCCAATGCCATACGAGTTCTCCAACCCCAGAACCACAGCCAACCTGCCCATGGCTGTTGACAAATTCTCCTATGATAAGCTCACCTGCTCTGGTGAAGAACCCGCAACCCTCTCTGCAGGGTCGGCAGAACCATTCATGGATGCAACCTTCCCTCACATCTTCATCCCCTGGAATCACATCATGGCAGGCTTCCCTGAGGAGATTTGCAAAGCAATCATTGCCTCACCAGAAAAGTTTATTGCAGCCATCCCCTTTGGAGCAGGCCCCAGATTCTACTCAGAGAACCGCAGAGCCAACCTTCTCCTGAAAACCTTTCTCGAAGGTCTCAATTTCCCAGACAAGGGCAAGCTCACCGTTTTCTTCCTGCTTGAAGCAAAGGAGGACAAAAAGGGCCATAACAGAGATGAGGGTCAAAACAAAAGGAGCGTCTTTGACAAGCCCTGGCCCCTGATTATCACAGGATTCTCCAAGAGCTTTGGCAAGTTCCTGCTATGGTACCAATGCTTCACTACTGCCTCCCACTCAGTATGGAACCTCGTACCACTCAACCCAAAGTCGCTAGCCTGGACCATCACTGCCTTCCAGGGAAACATAGTCAGCAACGACCCAGAGCTGATTGCAGAAGCACTTGCTTGCATCAAAGCAGCTATGTGGCATGATACTTCAATCCAAAACCTGGTCAAACAAATCACCCAAACCCAAGGGTGCTCAGGGAACCCCACAGAACTCATGGTCATGATGACCCACTCATGGCGGCTCTCATATGTCAAAACGAAGAACTTCGACAATGACAAAGGACTAATTTTCTCCTAACAGGAGAGCCCATTACAGACAACCTCAAACTGCACTGCACGATAGCTGCCCACATATGCAGACTAAGGATCCATGTCAACTACCAGCAGTTAATAAACATTGACAAAATCATTGGGTGTGACTGGTGTAAAAACCAAGACCACTCGAGCCATGCATGTCCATTCCCTGAGGTGGACTCCACCTGGTACAGCCCCTCCACCAACGAACTCTGACTTCAGATGATGAAGGTGGATTCTCCCAAGGATGCTATCAAAAAGCAGAAGGAGGAAAGCATGAAGCATAACAGTCGCTCCAAATGTGGGAAGAAAAATGATGGCGACTGGGATGTAGTCAGGTGTGGTAAGAAGCCATAGTCAGCAAACCACATATATGCCATAGAATGTACTTCACTTTGAACAGAGATCCTTTACTACTGCTTCGTTGATCTCAACATGCTGCAAGCTTGAGAGCAGGACCAGAGGTGAGTCTGGGCAGATGAGGAGTCTGTTATTCTCTATAACACTCATCGAAGCAGCTCCCTGTCTTGATGTACTGGCAGCTTAGTAGGAGGTAAGTTGGACAAGCTGGGTGGGGAGAGGTGATATAACCAAACTCTGGAACGAGGTTGATGGAACCACTACTGTTTGGGGGACTTCTCTCTCACCAGAGAAAATTCCTTCAAATGGATCCATCTTAGCAGGCCATGGTTTGGCAAACTCAGTATGTGAATCACTCTACTACTAACTGTCTAGAATCTAGGGATATCTCTAACATTGAACTTGGGAATTATGGTACTGGCCTTGCACTACTCCATCGAGGCTCTGACGTACCTACTGGTTACCCCTCCATGCAAGACAGTAGTGCAAGTAGTGACAGTAGGGAACCAGCAACAGCATTCCTGGAGAATGGTGTGGTTGACAGGATGTCACCCAGTCCCCCAGACAGTGATAGGAATTTGCCAGCTGAATCTCAAGATACGACCTATGTATACTTGAGAGAATCCACACAAGTCCACAGTGGAAGACATCAAAGGCAGACAGGCCAAAGATGTCAGTCAAGCATCTCGACAGACTCACGTGACACTAGTCCCCCCATAGATGAATCGTCAGGAAGTGAGAGTGGCCCTGCCATGAACCATGGAAGTCATGAGCCTTGCTCAGACACAGTTGGTCAACAGAATAACCCAGATCCCCAGCCGCAGCATGAGGAATCTCCATCAGGGCAAAGGGGTACATGATTTGAATGCCCATCCAACAGGAGAGAGAGGTGGAACAGATCTTGGAAAGAACTAAAAGCAGCAATTATGGTGTCATGTCTTAACATACACTGGTGCAAGTGGAGGTGTGCGAAACAGCAAATGGAATCACATTAACCAACTGCTTCATATGTCGAGAACTGGAGTACTTGTGATATCCGAGGCGCATCTGACAGAACAACATTGGAATGACCTGGAAAGCTTATTTGCTAGAAGGATGAAAATAATCTACATGGCAGACCCAGATAGCCCATCCAGCAAAGGAGGTGTCACTATAGTTTTAAACAAACAACTGACACAATGGCAAAACACCCAGATGAAAATAATAATCCCAGGATGGGCAATACTTCTAAAAACCTGCTGGCATGGAGATGAGAACATCATGATTCTAGGAATATATGGCCCAAATGTCACAGCCAGTAATGCAAGTGACAGTGCCAACTTCTTCAACATGCTGCATGACTTCTTTGTTGAGCACCCAAACTGGCATCCGGACTACATGGGAGGTGATATGAATTTTGTAGAAGACGCAGTAGACCGCCTACCAATGAGGTCTGAGAACACAGAAGTTCTCCTAGCATTTGATAAACTTAAAGAGCTACTAGGCCTACGTGATGGATGGCGAAACACCTTTCCAGATAAAAAAGACTACACCTTCAGCTGCAAAAGGAACATCCAATCCCAAGACTCAAGCAAACCCATCTTGAAGATATTCCAATCCAGAATTGATCGCATTTATGTTACCAACAAAATCTTTGATATGACATGCCAATGGAAAATCCAACCAGTAGGGATCCCAGGCATCGACCATGATATGGTATCAGTACAGATAGCACATGAAGCTGACCCAATATTGGGTAAAGGATGATGGACATGTCCAGACAGCATCCTGAAAGACAAGCAACTAGCAGCAAAGATAAAAGACCTAGGGATGATTGCCCAAGAAGAAATCAAGCTGATAGCACAAGCTGGCCACACTCCAAGTTTGAACCCCCAAAGGACATATGAAAAGTTTATCACTGAAGCCATGAGCATAGCTAGAGAAAGGGAACAAGCTATTAAAACCTGATCTCGCATGAAAGAAGCAAACCTAAGTAAGGCCATAGATAAACTCAGAAATGACAGAGTCTTGGAGGAATCCTCTCACTCAGAAAAATTGGCTGAGCTGAAGAAGGAACTATGCAACATAAAATGTGAAGCTCATGATTCAGCATGACATTTTATAGCAGCAAAAGACTGTCTTGAGGGTGAAACTGTCTCAAAATACTACTTCCAGAGTAATAAAGAATCAAAACCATGAGATGTGATACAAGCACTAGAAATTCCAGATATAGGCAATAATGCAAGCCTCCTGCAACCATTAGACTACCAGCCCAAGTATGAGAAATACTCACCAAAGATGGCAGAAATAATGAGGGATTACCATGGAAATACTCTTCAGAATGATGGCCTTAACATCAATGAAGAAGCACATACAAGGTTAATGACCACTACCCTTAGTGAAAACATCACAGCAGGACCCTCTGAGGAAAACAAGGAAATTTTCAGAATAAAAATGACTCATGATGAAGTACTGACTCCCCTTGGACAGTCAAAAAACAACTCTGCACCTGGGATAAATGGAGCGACAAATAAATTCTTCAAAGTCTTCAATAATCGCTATATTGAAGATGAATGTAAAGGAATCCCTAGCTTTGATATCGTAGGATTACTCACCAGCGTCTTCAATGATATTGAAGAAAATGGTGTAGACCCATCCACTCGCTTCACTGAAGGCTGGATGTGCCTAATCTACAAGAAAAATGACTGTAATGCAATGTCAAATTACCACCCAATCACCCTCCTTAACTCAGAATACAAATTATTCACAAAAGCCCTCTCAATCAAACTAGTCCTCTCTGCCCCTGAAATTATCCATATAGACCAGGCAGGCTTTATCCCAGGTAGACAAATCACAAATCAAACCAAATTGATTAGGATGATAATTGACCATGCTGATATTTCCCAGACAAATGGCCTGATTGTAGCGTTAGATCAAGAAAAAGCTTATGACAAAATATGCCATGACTATCTGTGGAAAGTATTAGAAGCCTTCCAAATCCCCCCCCCAATTTATAAAGACCGTAAAATCCCTATATGAAAATGCTCAGACAAGAATAATGGTAAACAGTTTTCTTAGCTCACCCTTTAACATAGACCGAGGAGTCCAACAAGGTGACCTGCTCTCCTGTCTTCTTTTTGACCTTGCCATTGAACCACTAGTGGAAATGCTATGAAACTCTGAACTTAAAGGGCTAAAAGTACCAGGCTCAGAGGAAAGACTCATTGCAAAACTTTTTGCAGATGATACCACCACTTTTCTAGATGAACATGATGATGTGGATGAACTCATGACCCTCCTTGACCAATGGTGCTTAATAAGTGGTGCTTGTTTCAACATAGCAAAGACCCAAATTATCCCAATAGGCACTAAAGATTTCCATCAAAGAGTAATTGAGGAAAGAAGAACAAGAAACATTTTCAATCCCATCCCAGACAATATCAAAATAGTTGAAGATGGTGAAGCAATCTGCATTTTGGGTGCATGGTTTGGGAATGAGATCCCAGAAGACACTGCATGGGCACCAGTCATTGAGAAAATCGATAAAAGCCTAGAAAGATGGGAAATGTCACATCCCTCTGTTCCAAATCATCACATTATTATACAAACAGTGTTAGGTGGTTTAACCCAGTACTTAACTGCCATCCAAGGAATGCCCTGACACATAGAGGAAAAACTCGAGAAATGAGAATGGAAATTCATCTGGGAGGGAAGAACCAAGAACCTAATCAACCTTGAGACCCTCAAATCCCCACAAGAACAAGGTGGACTGAACATACTGGACATAAAAGCACGTAACAAAGCAATAGAAGCTATGTGGATCAAGGAGTTCCTAGCCAAACAACCACTGACATGGGCACTTTTTGCTCATGATATCTTAGTGAGAAGTGGTCCGAAGACCGAAAAGAATATCTCTACAGACATGAAAATTAATATCTTCCTTCAGTCCTTCACTGTGAAGAAGTCCGCCCTTACAAATGACCTAAGGAGAATGATGAACATAGCAAGCGAGACAGGGGTACGTTGATGAACCTAAAGACTCCTGCAGGCAGAAAACACAACAAAACCGTTGAGTGGCAAGTGAAATCTGTTACAGAATCTGAAGGCAGGTTCTAGTGAGTCTAGCTGGGCACCCCCATGCAGTGACTATCCTTCCAAAGCAGATATTGGACTGTTGTTACTCATAGAACAATGTTTGGCTAGAGAACTTGAGGGTTTAAAGAAGTTCGCTAGCTTGTTTAGTTATGTGACTGGTGGTCTGGCTCTTGGGTATGGTGCAACAACTTTTAAATGTTGCGAACTTGTTGGTTGTCGTGTTATCTAGTAACAATGGTGGTCTATGTAAGGGAGCTGTTATTAGTGTAGTTCTTTTAGTAAAGAACATTGTCTGGGAATGTTAGTAACTAAAGTGCAATAATCCTACTACGGATTACCCTTTTTAAAGTTTACTGATAGCGTGTAGAGGACTGAGGATGCCAACGAAGGTGAACTACTCCCTTCTTGGTTTATAGGGCAAAGCTAGTAAGCAACGAGCACAACTCGATACTGAGCACAAATGTAATCAAGTTCACAAGGAACTTTTATATTACACTAGTGTATCGGTTGAGAGGTTGTATATGTGTCTTCTTCGTGAAGAAGTTTAGGATTTAAGGGATATGGTGTGGGGGAGCAATATTCCTGAGTGTATTCTATTCTTCTGGCTCAAATATGTGTGGTCTTTATACTAATTTTCTAATTTAATGTGTAATCTACTACTGTCAGCTGCAGCAAGGGCTTATTGATCATAGTGAACTTGTTTGTAACGCAATTACTATGCTATGTGCTTGATTACTGTACTTTCTTACTGATACAACTGTTACTTCCACCAATGAGTCCTAACAGCAGCTTGCTCCTTACTAACCATTACTTGTTACACAGTCATTACTGCAACAAGTTCACTAACTTGATTGCTTTAATTAGCATGCATCCATGTGCACTAGAGATGCCTCACATTATGAGTCTCCTAGCCGTACACTGCCTACATGCCTGTATGCCATATGACCATATGGGCTGGGTCATGTGCTGAGCCTAGAATCTTGCTGTATCATAGATGCCTGATGTAGGCATCTGGTCAACTATGTCAACTCGGACCGGTGCCAATGACTCGAGTGGGAACGGATCTACGTGTCATAGATCACTAACTTCTTGTGTATTGCACGGGTTTGGATGATTGGACCAGTATTGGACTTGCAATCCCTGGTTTCCTAAGATGCTATTATAGGTAGAAAGCCGGTAAATTGTGGTATGCTCCATGAATTCTGAGCGCACAGAGCCACAAGGCTCATCAACATGCAGAAGGTATTGCCTTCTCAAGGGAGATAATCTGAAGTAGGCCAATTTGGTGCCACTCAGAGGCAAACCCCAGGATTAGACTGTTAACATGTTCAGCGGCAAGCAAATGTCTATGAATGAACCATAACCTACAAACTGTAGGGGAAGCAGAAGAACTAGCACAGCTCCTCGACAACCCTAACCACAATACCACATCCTGCAACCTTAGATGTTCCTGCTACATATGTGAGGCAATGAAAGAAAATCTGAACTGCACCAACCCAAACGAGTGCCTCCTTCGAGCTAAAGAGTTGATGGACACTCTCCCACAAAAGTGGGATCCTTGATTTATGCTGCCAGAGGACTATGAGGATAGCCCCACTCCAGTAGATGAAGGAATTGAGTTTGACAGAAGGGTAACAACATATGGAACGATAGCAAACACATTCCACATTTTCACAGAAGGGAAAGTCTGCAATCACCTGCCAGACCTAAGGCTCTGTGGTCAAGCTGAAAATGTGATCCAAGCAGCCATGGAAGGAGCCTGCCTCAAAGATGATACCTCAGGTACGAGTTCAGGTGCAGGAGTATGCATAGAAGGTGGAAACAACCTACAAATAGCTGTTAAGATCCCAACCTCCCTTCAACAACCACAACAAGTTGGTGAGGTGGTGGCGGCAAAGATACTTGCTGAAAAAACTAACCCTCGATCCCCAATTCAAAACAACACACACTCTCTATTCATTGTAAAACATCTGACCACATCTCTGAGAGTGATGGAAGATGCGGGTTACATAGGCTCTCTGAACAAGAAGGTCATTCAGGCAATGGTCGCTAGTTATCACAAAAGAAAACAGGTATCAACCCTGAATTGGGTTAAGGGACCCAGATGCAGCAGCAACATCAATGATCGAGCAATCCAGCTAGCTAAAGAAGGGGTGCAAAAGATATCAGAAGAACAGCTTGACCTAGAAATTGAACCTACCCTTCAAATCTCAGGAGCCATACTCACAGGCTTAACCCAAAGCCGTGCATATAAAGCTCTCTGTGAACAAAACCAGCAGAACCATCCCAAATGTGCAAGGACTCAGAAAAACATTAAACTGGCAAAACAGGGTGCAAAGGAATTGTTTGGATACACACCAACAGAGCAGGCATTATGGAAATCAGCTCGACACAAAGGCATAGACCATAACACAAGGTACCTGATATGGATGTCATTACATGATGCATATCGCATAGGCTCAAAATGGCTAAGCTTTGGCCTGCAATATCACGAACGAGCATATTGTAATCACTGCAATAGTAAAACAGAAGATATGGCACATATAATGACAGAATGCTCTTCGCCTGGACAGAAGGAAGTCTGGGAACTCACGAGGAAGCTACTAGAGAAGCGTGAAATCCCTTGGCACTTGCTATCAATGGCAAATATCCTGGCATGTATGGTTCCAATCATTAAAGCACCAAATGGAAATAGGGACAGTGGGAGAGAATGCTTCTACCACATCATAATGTCCTTATCCATGCAGGTTATCTGGAATGCAAGGTGTGAAAGAGTAATTCAAAATGACAACTCCCCCTTCTCACCAGTTCAGATTTGAAACAGATGGCTAAAAAAGGTACAAAGCAGACTGGAAATCGATTGCCTAATGTCTAACACAAGATTTGGCAAAAAAGCACTCCCAAAACCCCTGGTTCTCAGGACTTGGTCTGGTGCTATAAAAAATGAACATCAACTTCCTGACGACTGGATGGAAGAAGATGGGGTTTTAGTGGGTAATGAGTAAGGTTAGGCTGGGGCAGCACAAGGTAAGTATGGGGGTGGTGCAATAGAAGAGGAAAGTCCCCGGCAAACCTACTAGTCACGAGTCCCACACTAACTAGTGTGCAAAGTATTTCCTTGTGGTGAAATTCAATCATATTTACTGATATACTAACTACATCTGCTGGGTTTCAATCCCTGGCATCTACCATGGCTGCACGTTGGAAGCGACTGTGTCACTGGACCGCCTCTGCTACAGCCTCAACCAAAAAAAAAAAAAAAAAAAAAAGAAAGACATGGTGGTGGATGTGGGGAGAGTTTGTGAGACTCAGGAGTTGTGGCTGGTAGCACTCATTCAGGGGAAGCAAGGTCAGTGCTGCTGGAGGCAATGCCAATGGTGAAAGGAGGTTTTTTTTGGCATCCTGTGTTAGGGCCTGACTCTCACATGACTCTGGATCGGGCGATTGCTAAGCTGTCTTGCATTTGGACAATCACTTTGGCAATGCCTTGGATGATCTTGAGGTGGTGAGGGAGGCACTTACTGGAGAAGCTCTCAGCAAGTGAGCAGACAAGTAAAGTTTATGTGTGGTTAAACCTTAGCTCAAAGCTGAGGTTGTACAGTGAAATTGTAGCTACTTAAATACTAAAGAGTAAGTACTATTAATAGATACAAAAGTTTTATCAAAGTTGGGGGGCGTGCTAGCTGGGTGACGAGCACGCAATATCATGCATTGTCTATCATGAAAGATTTGTCGAAGTTGATAGTGGTAATATAGTGGTGATAATGTGTAAGCATGATTACACCGATAAGATGAGATAAGACTAGAAAAGAGAAAAAGTCAATAAATTGTAACATTACCCTCTCATTAAGGCAGACGTCCTGACTGCCCTAGGGTTCGCTTGGCGGTTCCTCTTGTGCTTTTGCATATTCTCTTCTCCAGTAGTCATCGATGTAGTCCCTCCAATGCTTGTCATTTGGGCAGGGGTTTTCGACCCAGAATGTCCTTCCATCTTTCCTGAGTACTTGGTATGAGATGACTTTGTTAACATAACGATGGTCAAGTATCTCTTTTAGCATCTTTTTGGATCTGTCAATGACTTTGTGGGCAGTCATGACAGCTCTTGTTTCAGTGATACTGTCCTCGTAGTCTTTAATGGCTTCTTGTGCATTAGCCATGTCATCTTCTCATACCCAAGAATTGTGTTCCCGGGTCCATCCCTTCCACTTGACGAGGTAGTCGGTTACGAGTCATGATTTTTGTCCTTTCTTTCCTCGGACTCACCGTGTGTGTGAGTCTAGGACTTCTTCCACCTTGTATTCTTCTTTGTCCTTGATGAGATCTGGCAGAGGAGGGGGGGGTTGTTCTTGGTTGGGGAACGCTGGTGGTATGTATGGCGTTAGGAGTTTCTCGTTGAACCAGGGGTGAATCTTCCAGTGCAGTGGAAGTTTAAGCTTATAGGCAGAGGCGCGGGCCTTTTCGAGAATGAGGAATGGGCTGACGCATTTGTCATTGAGCTTTTTCTTGGGACAGGGTAAATGGAGGTTGGTGGAATTGAGCCATGCGCGATCGCCAATGGCGTACGCCACTGCTTCTCGCCTCTTCTTGTCATATTGGGCCTTCATCTTGCTCACTGCTTCTTCAAGTGCCTCCTTGGCTTGGTGGTGTACTTCCTGCATGTTTTCTGCGAATGACTTGGCTGATGGATTAGTGAAGGCAGTTGTTTTGATGGAGTTGGGCAGGACACAGGGATTAGTTCCATAGTTTGTGAAAAAGGGTGTCTGGCCCATGGCTGAATGGACTCAGTTGTTGTGGGCAAACACTGCTAGTGCAAGCCACTCACTCCAGTCTGTCTGTCGATGATTGATGAAGAGTCAGAGGTACTTGTTGATCTCCTGATTCACCTGTTCAGTCTGTCCATCTGTCTGTGGGTGGAAGGTGGTGGATGTGTTTGGGGTGATGTCGAGAAGTCTGAGGAGTTCCGTCATAAACTTGGAGATGAACTGTGGTCCTCGATCAGAGATGATGGTCTTGGGCATACCGTGATGGGCATAGACATGGTCACGTAGGAGTTTTGCCCACCCTTCAGATGTGAGTTCGATGTTACATGCGATTGGGATGATTTCCTTGGAAAATCAGTCGATGACCACCAGGATGGTGTCGTAGCCATTTGATTCAGGGAGTCCAGTGATCATGTCGACCGATATGTGAGTCCAAGGCTCTGATGGGACTTCGTTGGGATGAAGGGGGGCAGCTTTCAGGTGGGTGTCAGTCTTCGTTTGTTGGCATGCTTCACAGGCCTTCATGTACTTTTCTACCGATTGCTTGAGTTTTGGCCACCAATACTCCCTTTGGACAAGCTCCTTTGTCTTTTCTATCCCAGGATATCCTGCCATGATGTGATCATGGTGGGCGGCGATGATTTCTCCACGCAGCTTATCGTCGCGGGGAACATAAATCTGTCCATCATAGTATAGGAGTCCTTCCTTTTCGGAGATGCCACGCTCGTGATTGAGGGAGTTAGCAATCCCTTGGTCCCACTTGTCATGACTCCTGGTTGCATCCTTGACCCTTGTAACGAGCATGCCACGGACTCCACGGACTTCAACCTTCAACTCATCCAACCGGCTCCAACTCACTCATTAGAATCCGACGGATTCCGTTTCCCAGTTTCTATTCCATAATTCATATCTCTATTTCACATACTAATTTCACATATTCATTTATCACACCTAGAATCCGTTACGGTAGCGAATAGGTGTTATATCGGAGTCCACGGAATACTTAACTCCTCCAGATACAGAATATTCCAGACTTATATTATTCTAGCCTCCGATCCCTTGGACTCCGCCCTAGTATATAAACTGTAGAACTAGCAGTACATACCTCAGTTTGAATATCAACTTGGTTTAGCCCAATACTCTTGTACTCACTATCTCTGGCCTTCAAGCCTAATCTCTCTCTCTTACTATAAGTCCACGGACTCCGACTCCATCAGGACTTCATCTTGATCCTACTTCATCTTGATCCCATGGACTCCATCCGTAATCTATCTTAGGGCTACGACCCAAGGGTGACGTTGCTAATAGCTTCGCCAAGCCCACACACTCCGCGGAATCCTCGGCATGCATTCTAATCCTTTCATCTATTGGCACAATCCTAACAACCCTTTGGTGTGTTTCGCTGGTGGTCGGCATGATCATGGCATGGAAGTGTTCGGGTTGTAGGACTATTATGTCATCATTGTCCTCCTTCCCTTGGTCATGGTCATCTCGTTGGCTGAGCAGGTCGGCCTTTCAGTTGGAGGCCCTGGGTTTGTGATGTAATGTGAAGTGATACTCGGTGAGTTCGGTGACCCATCAGGCCTGGCGATGGTTGAGCTTCTGGGGTTGGCGGAAGTACTGTAGGTTTTGATGATCTGTCCAGATCTCAAAGTCCTCAGCCGTGCCCATTAGATAATGTCTCCACTCTTCCAGTGCGAGCATAATTGCAAGGAGTTCCTTGTCGTATATCTCGTAATTGCATTCGGTAATGGTTAGCGCCTTGGAGAGGAAGGCAACCAGCCTCCACTTTCCATCTTGTTCTTGGCTAAGGACAGCCCCGATTGCTCCATCACTGGAGTCGGCCTCCACTTTGAACTTCCTGTTTTCCTTGGGGAACACTAGTACTACATCTTCTGCCATCTGCCCCTTGAGTCACTGGAAGGTTTCGTTTTGAGCCGTTCCCCAGGACCAGGGGGCATTGCCGGTGAGCTGGGTCATTGGTTGTACAATCTTGGAGTAGTCCTTTATGAACTTCCAGTAAAAGTTCATGAAACCCAAGAAGGATTGTAACTCCTTCTTCTTGGTGGGGGTAGGCCACTCTGTGATTCCTTTGACTTTGATGGGGTCCATATGCACTGACCCTTTGCTAATGATGACGCTGAGGTATTCAGTTTCCAGGACTTCGAACTCGCATTTCTCAGCCTTAAGGAAGAGTTTATGTTCCCTTAGGCGTCGAAGTACCCATCTGATGATTTGACGATGTTCTTGAAGATCTTTCGAGAAGATAAGGATATCATCTAGATAGATGGTCACCTTTCCTTCCATGATGAGGTCGTGGAAGATGTCGTTCATCATCTATTGGAAGGTAGCCGGCGAGTTGGTCAGACCGAAGAACATGACGGTGGGTTCAAATAGGCCATGGTTGGTCTGAAAGGCAGCCTTCACTTCATCTCCCTTCTTGATCCGCACATTGTTGTATCCCCAGCGGATGTCCAACTTGGTGAAGTATTTGGCACCACGGAGTTTATCCATGAGCTCAGAGATGAGGGGAAGCAGGTAGCGATTTTTAATGGTCATCTCGTTGAGCTTTCGATAATCTTGTACGGGCCTCAGGGAACCATCCTTCTTTTTGACAAAGAAGAAGGGGGACATGAAGGGAGATTTCGAGGGGCGGATGCGACCTGACTCCAAGTTTTCATCGAGGAACTTGTTGAGTTCTTCCTGTTCATGACGATTGAGGGGATAGACCTTGCAGTTGAGGGTGGACTTAGCATTGGGAATCAGTTCAATAGTGTGGTCCCAGGGTTTGCGCTCAGGGAGCTCATCAAAGTTCTCTTTAGAGAAGAGGTCCTCAAAATCACGATACTGGGGCGGGACCATTTCTTCGAAAGTCCTTTTCACCCTCCCTTCATGGGCCTTGGCTGCCAAGTCATTCGCATGATGCACCATGCGAATTTCCAATTCTTTGCAGAAGTTGACCATGAGAATAGTCTTGCCTTCCTCTAACTCTTCATCCCAGGGATCATCAGGGTTGGTGTCTGGCAATGGGAAGGGGTTCTTCTGGCACTGACACCAGGCAAATATGATTTTGCCAGTTGCCCAGTTTATGACAGGGTTGTGCTGCAAGAGCCAATCATGTCCTAGGAAGATGTCGCCCTTGCCAATGTTGGTGACGGCAAAGTCGATCCGCTCACTATGCCCTCCTATGGTCATTCTTACTTCCATGAATTTGGTAATTTCTCCAGCCTTATTCTGGGTGCTGTCCACGTTATATACCGAGATTGGGGTGAGGGCCGGTCAGGTGATGAGGCCATGCTTCCTTACATAGGCTTCATTGATCATACTCCTGGTGCAGCCACTGTCCACGAGGGCTTGAGCCTTTAGGGTTTGTCGGTTCTCCAACATTTCGAGTTGGACATCGAGGAATAGCTCTTAGATGCCCTTGGTGGTCACTCGTTGTTGATATCGGATTGGCTTGCTTAATTCGTAGAGTTCCTCTTGCACTCACTCTCTGCCCTCTCGTAACGAGGCTAGGAGTTGGTCGTCGATCTCGTTGACCTTCTCTTTATGGGCCCATAGGTGGAGCAAGGCGAATGCTTCCGAATCTGTGCATGCTTCCCTGACAGCCCAAAGGGTCCAGTCCATGCCAAATGGCTTGAACCAGGTGGACTTCAGGAAGGAAACACTCACTAGAATTGATTTGGAACGCCTCTCCTCACTTGGTTCTTCTTCCTTCTTCTCTTGAGCCTTGACTTGGGACATCTTGAACGACGTGTCATCTTCTTCGTCAGGGACCTCGACGAAGGTGGTCTTCCAGACCCATGAGCATCACACATCCAATGCTGGAATCCCACTTGATCCTTCGGCGGTCGGGGGCCTTCAAGGAGTCTCTCCAGCTGGGGCATGCTCCTTCCCTGGAGATCGTCCACTGCCAGCTGCTTCATCAGGACTCAGGGGTTTGGGGAGCGGGTCACTCTGGGAGTGACCGGAAGGCCCGTTACAGATGGAGGAAGCCGTGGGCATCGCATTCCTGTCGCATGAACCATACTCCCACATTACTTCTGGGTCCTTCAGCGCCTGTCCCATGTCCCTATCCTTTCTTGCATGACTGCCTTCTTCCAGGGTCGGGGGTGAGAGAGGTGCCATCTTGACTGGTATGACGTCTTCAGGAGACAGACGGGGGACACAATCTCTCGCTTCTTCTTCCAGGTGGGGAGGGAGGGGGCCATGTTTCTGTGACGGTCCTCGAGCATGCGGCGAATCGTTGCGGATGGTGTCAGCAGGCATCGGCCCCATGTCTCTGCCTTCGTCTTGATGTTTCCATTCAGCGATGACGGTGTTAAGATTGTGCCAATAGATGAAAGGATTAGAATGCATGCCGAGGATTCCATGGAGTGCGTGGGCTTTGCAAAGCTATTAGCAACATCACCCTTGGGTCGTAGCCCTAAGATAGATTACGGACGGAGTCCACGGGATCAAGATGAAGTCCTGACAGAGTCAGAGTCCACGGACTTATAGTGTGAGGGAGAGATTAGGCTTTGAAGGCCAGAGATAGTGAGTCGAGAGTATTGGGCTAAACCAAGTTGATATTCAAACTGAGGTATGTACTGCTAATTCTACAGTTTATATACTGGTGTGGAGTCCGAGGAATCGGAGGCTAGAATAATATAAGTCTGGAATATTCTGTATCTGGAGGAGTTGAGTATTCCGTGGACTCCGATATAACACCTATTCGCTACCGTAACAGATTCTAGGTGTGATAAATGAATATGTGAAATTAGTATGTGAAATAGAGATATGAATTATGGAATAGAAACCAGGAATCGGATTCCATCGGATTCCGATGAGTGCGTTGGAGCCAGTTGGATGAGTTGAAGGTTGAAGTCCTTGGAGTCCGCGGCATGCTCGTTACAGTATCCCCCCCTTAGCGTTCTTGCCCTCAAGAATGCTGATCCTGATGACCGAATGTGCCACGTGGAATTTTGTGCAGGTACATCACGTGATTTTCACCTCTTGTCCTTTAACTTCCACCATCTCTAAGTTCAATAATTTTCCTTCGCTATCCGATACAATGATGACTTCATACCGCCAGTCACAAACTCCCGAACCGTACGTTACCCCGCCTACACTGGATAACGTCGACCCCGATGAGCTCGAAGCATTCTATGACGATCGCGACGCTGAGGACGAGGCATATCGTTTAGCCATAGAGACTCATGAAAATTGGAAGGTGGAAAAACGCAAGGCTGAAAAAGCTGTGGAGGCCACAGAGTTGGCAAAAAGTAAGCCTGAGGAGAGAGCCCGAAAGGTGGCTGATTTGAAGGCGAAAAGGGCCGCGGAGGAGGCACGGCAGTTGGAAGAGGAGCGTCTTGCAAAAGAGGCCGAGGAAAAACGGCTTGAGGAGGCGAAACAGGAGAGATTGAGGGAAATCGCAGAGGCTGCGGAGAGGCAAAAGGAGTTGGATATGCTGAAGTCAATGGAGGATGAGGATTCTGCCGATGGCACCGATGGTGACAATGAAGACCCGAAAACAAAGGCCAAAAAGGAACTAGCTGAGAGCCGGAGGAAACGAAAGGGGAAGGGTAAAGAGTTGGTTGCGACGCCATTGAAGAAACGGAAGGTATGGTCAGCTGAGTATGTTGAAGAAAGTGATGACATTACTGCAGGCCTGTCAGAGAGAGGTACTGAAGCAAAAAGTTATAAGAGGTTGAAAACTGAGCCTGTGCCTGGGCGAGGGGATGAAGAATTTTATGGCAAAGGTAAGCGTCCGACGGTTTCCATGGTCAAACTGACTTATGGTTAGATCGATGTGGTCATTGTTGTGCTGATGGTTCCCGTTGTTTTTTAGGCAAAAAGGGAAGATCTTGTGAACGATGCCGAATACGCAAGGCAAGATGTGTTTTTACAGATGAAGCAGATTCCACGGGTATGGGCGAAGTGTTGGACTTGCTCCACAGCCTCCACGCACATATGGATATGGTGGAGATGAAAATCGAAAGGATGGAGTCCAAGCTCGAGGCTGTCGGATCCTGTGTGGAAGATTTGGTGGATGATTTTCATCCTGACGATGCAGTCAAATACCTGCGAGATTTTATTCCGAAGGCATCCAAGGAGGAATGGGTGGTATCGTGTCAGGAGATACTACGCATGGAGGGCACAAATTCCGAGGCTCTCTGCCGGGCTATGACGATGCGTTTGGATCAGGACGTTGCGCAAGTGTGGCATGCAAGAATAATGTCCGAGGAGACATTTAATGGTCAAGACCCATTCGAACTAGCAAATATGGAATTATGGCATGGAAGCCGCGGAGCCGATGGGCTGGAGAAAGCTATCGAGGCCAGCAAAAAGTTTAGGACAACCCGTACAGAGTTCTACCACCTCGGAGGCCGGCGCACAGAATGGGGCTTATGGAAGAAATTTTTGAAAGGAGCTGAAGAATATTTGGTGGAAGATTCCGACGGGGAATTGGATGAGGAAGAGATCAGGGAGAGTATGCTCCCTGGGTCTGGATCCATCAGAATCGTGGAGTTGGATGCGATGACACTTGAAGAGGAAGGGCATTTGGATGGAGAGGTGGAAGAAGTCGGAAAATCCGCGGACACCTAATTTTGATGTTTGTACCAAGACAGTAGTGTATTGCGCCAGGGTGAAAATGTATATTTTTTCTTGATGTCTAAAATGAAGTGACGAAAGGGAAGTCAAGAAATGGAGCTGGCAGAATCTGTTCCCAATTAGGAAGGCAATTTGCAATAGTTTTCCAGAATTTAATTTGAAATTGGGATGACAGAATCCATAGGAATCCGATGGAGATGAAAGTCAAGAAACAGGAGGTATAGTTTTGAGTAATGCTTTGTGGATGGTAACCTTGGATAGGGATCCTGGTTTGTCTGGGTATCGACGGTGGAAATCTTCAATATATTTGTCCGCGGAAAATTCTGTAGCTGGGATCCAAGCAAATTCTTCATCAGTACCTTCATAGCCCAACCACTGTACACGGTAGAGTAGTGGACATCGGAACCGACGGTCAAGCTTAGAGTCGAGAATCTGTGCGATCTTGTACTGCTCTTCACCGTCGACTTCAACTGGAGGTGGAGGTGGTTGGTTACGGTTAGGAATGGTATTGGTTTCCACAGGTTTCAGCTGTGAGACGTGGAATACGGGGTGAATGGAGCAGAGGTCTGTGGGGAGTTTGAGTGTGAAAGAATGGGATCCAGGCTGGGCAATGATATCGAACGGTCCAAGGAATTTCTCGGAAAATTTCGCAGTAGGACGTGTAGTTCTAATATGCTTAGAACTGAGGTAAACTTTGTCACCTACTTTGAAATCTGGAGCTGGAGACCGTCGCTTATCCGCTTGGAATTTATAGTGAGACTGGGCATGAGTAATTTCGTCTCGTAAGAATTGGTGAAGATCGTCGAGGTTGACTACAAAGTCGCAGGCCCGAGCGGAGGTGATATCGTGTTCAGGATACACTGTGATACTAGGATTGTATCCCTTATTAGCAAAGAATGGCAAGATTCCGGTGGAGGCATTAGGAGCATTATTGTACATGAATTCGGCAATGGGTAGTAAGGTATCCCAATTGTCTTGTTGATATGAACAATAGATACGGATGTATTGTTCAAGGGTTTGATTAGCGCATTCAGTTTGTCCATCGGCCTCCGGGTGATAACCAGAAGTGAAGTGAAGTTCCATATCGAGAGCCTTGGCAAGGGCACACGTGAATTGGGAGACAAATTCGGATCCGCGGTCAGAAGTGAT
Organism: Armillaria fumosa; assembly: GCA_030407015.1. Lineage (NCBI taxonomy): Eukaryota > Fungi > Basidiomycota > Agaricomycetes > Agaricales > Physalacriaceae > Armillaria > Armillaria fumosa. The sequence goes on from JAUDYM010000010.1 coordinate 375,982, forward strand.
GTGATTTGGAACACCATGCTTGGAAAAGACATGGGTTACAAAAAGTTGTGCGAGATCCACAGAATTAATGGTATCATGAGTGGGTATAAAAATGGCTTGCTTGCTTGCACGGTCGACGACGACAAGAATGGCAGTGAATCCATTGGAATCCGGAAGTTGTTCAATGAAATCCATGGAGATTGAATCCCATGGGTGTTCCGGTACAGGCAAGGGTTTGAGTAAGCCAAATGGACGGTGTCTAGGTGTTTTGTTACGACCACAAGTAGTGCAAGACTTGACATAGTGGTGAACAAATTCACACATCTGTGGCCAGGTATAATTTCGTCGGACTAGTTCAAGCGTCCGGTTTTGACCGAAATGACCTGCCAAGATATGATCGTGATTGTTCTGTAAGACACGAAGATGGAGATCCACGGAATCTGGGATGTAGATGCGATTGTCAAGGCAGAGTATTCCTGACTCGTCCATGGACCACCAGGGGGAGTTCGAAGGGGAAGAGGCAAGACGAAAACCTTCGGTCAACGCGGAATCTGTGGGCTGTGCTTGCTTGATATCAGAGTGGAGCTTGTCCACGTCCATGATAGCACTAGCGCGGAGTACGGGACCTTCAAGAAAAGTAGCGTGGAGAAAAGTGGAAAGTTGTTCTTGGGTAAATACAGGGTGGAAATTGTGAGGATTGACTTGAGCATATTGACTATCCCCCTCTTTAGGGTAGATGTCCCATCGTCTAGTGAGTGCATCTGGTTTCCCACCAAGCTTACCCGGCCGGAACCGGATTACTAGGTTGAACTGGGAAAGAAATTCGGACCAGTGTACTTGACGTCGAGTAAGAATCTTGGTAGTGGAAAAATACTCAAGGTTCTTATGGTCTGTGACGACGTCGATGGGATCCATGGAGCCTTCGAGATAGTGACGCCAGTATTTAAAGGCTTCAAAAATGGCTAGAAGCTCTTTATCATGGGTATCATAATTGAGCTCAGCTCCATGGAGACTGTGGGATAAGAAGGAAATAGGGTGAATTTCACCATCCTCAAGGTAAATAGAAAGTATGGCAGCAATAGCATAGTCGGAGGCATCGGTTTCCACAACAAGCTGATGGTCAGGGATCCAGTGGGTAAGGATAGGGGCATGGGTGAATGCTTGCTTCAACTCATTAAATGCAGCCAGGCATTTGTCGTCGAATTTCCATGGAATACCCTTGCGAGTGAGACATGTTAGGGGCAACACAATCTCGCTGTATTCATGGATAAAACGGTGATAGAAATTAGCGAAACCAAGGAATGATTGGATATCTTTGACCTTCTGCGGAACCGGCCAATCGACAATAGCCTTGACTTTGTCTTCGGACATATGTAAGCCTTCAGGAGAGAGGATATAGCCTAGATATTCCACGGAATCCCGATGAAATTCGCACTTGGATCCATGACAGTAGAGCCTGTTAGCTCTAAGCCTGCGTAGGACCTCATGCACATGTTTTCGGTGTTCCGTGGGATCGTCGGAGTAGATGAGAATATCGTCGAGGTAGACGACAATGGAAATGTCAAGCATATCTGAAAAAATGTCATTGACAAAGCATTGGAAAGCCACAGGAGCATTGGTAAGTCCAAATGGCATGATGTGCCATTCAAAAGATCCATAACAGGTACGGAATGCGGTTTTCCATTCATCTCCTTCGGCTATACGGACTAGATGATAAGCATGGTGAAGGTCAAGTTTTGTATATAGGCGTGCGGAATGCGCGGAGTCAAGTAGGTCAGAAATGAGGGGAAGTGGATAACGGTCTTTTCTCGTGATCTTGTTCAGGCCGCGGAAATCAACACAGAGCCTTAGTTCACTGGTTTTCTTTTTGACGAAGAGTACCGGGGCTCTGTGGGGAGAATGTGAGGGAGAGATGAAACCATTACAGACATTATCGTCGATAAATTCATGTAAGGCTTTTAGTTCGAATTCAGAGAGGGAATAGATGGGGCCGAGCAGAGGAGAAGTGCCTTCCTCAAGATTGATCTTAAGGTCATAAGGGCGATGCTCGGGTAATTTCTCTGAGAGGGAATCACTGAACACATTGGCAAAGTCATGGTACTCCGGTGGGATATCAGATAAATCCGTGGGGGCTATGGAGGCAGCTTGACCACTAACACTTGGCATAGAAGGTTGTAGGGTGTACTGTTGTGCACCTTCTTCTGCGCAAGCTTGTACGAAAGCGGCTGCGGAAATAATTGAAATCTTTGGTGAAACCGAAGTAGAAAATGATGGGATGGAAGGATATGAGTAGATGGGCTCATATGGTGGTGGAGTCCGTCAGGATCTCGGAGTGGGTTTGGATGATGGAATTGGACCTGAAGGGTCCGAGCGGGCTGGCACATGTGTGTCGGTAGCTGCGGAAGCACTAATAGGGATAGAAGCACCGAATAGCTTTGAACAGAAAGTGATACTGTGCTTTGCCCAATCAATCAATGGATTGTAGTGGGAAAGCCAGTTGTATCCCAGAACAATGTTACAGGATGAATCAAGACGTGTGATATAGAAGTCAATAGGAATGACATCTCCCGACGGAAACCATACGGAGAGAGTAATGGATTGGGAAATGTGAGATCTGGTGGAGCCGTCAAGAAGCTGAAGTTGAACAGTGGGAATAGATTTGGTAGGGAGATTATGATCCTCAACGTATTTGGAGTCAATAAAACAATGACTTGAACCAGAATCAACGAGGGCAAGAAAACGAAGGATAATGGTAATAGGGGATCCATCGGTTTCTGATCCAGAACCAATTTCGGATGATAGTGATACAGTTAGTGAATGGGTTGAAAGAGCGGCAGCATTGAGGGTTACAATCTCCGAGGTGCAATGACAGTCAATGCAACCCTGTCCTTGCACGGAGGAAACAGGGCTGCTCTCTATTTTTCTGACTCCGTGGGAGCCAGATCAGTAGAGGCAGGAGGCTCTGAAAACTCTGCAGCGTGAGCGTGGGTGGATGCTGCAGCCTTGCGCTTATTGCAGTCCTCAGTCTTGTGTTTGCTACCACAGAACATACAGAGGTTGTTCTTCTGGCGGCGTTCCTTTTCCTCGGGAGTGAGCTTGCTATCTTTGCCTAGCTTGTCAGCATAGGGCTTTTTGGCAGATGAAGAAGAGGAAGAGGACTGGTAGGTGGAGGCGGAGCCCACGGTATTGGATCCATAAGACTTGGGCGCCGTGGAATATGAAGAGCTCGAGTTTGAACCTGAACCCTTAGGTTTGGAGGAGGAAGATGAGGAGGAAGGTTTATCACGATTTTCACGTGAAATTTCGGCCTTCCGAGTCCAATAGCGAGCATCGAGTTCCTGTGCAAGGGTGTGCATGTCATGGAGGTTATCGGGCTTACCGTGGTGGGCCATATCATCTTTAATCCGTGAGCAAAGTCCACAGTAAAAAGCATGGCGCAGGGAGTTGTCACCATAGCCGACAATAGAAGCGTGTTGATTGAAACAGACTATATACTTCATAATCCGGTCTCTGTCATGCATCCGAAGGTTTTCCAATTCACCTTCAGCATCTCCGATGGCATCGAACGGACCGAAGTTAGTCCGGAGTTCCACAAGAAAGGCGGCATAGGAGTATGCCCAGGCAGGAGGATTAGTGTCATTAGGGTGAAGGATATCTGGTTCAAACCAATTGAGGGTGACACCGGAAAGGAAAGAGATGGCGTAGTTGACTTTTGAGGCATCAGCATAGAAAACGTCGGGCCTGTCGTTAAAGTTCAACTGGAGGGAAACGATAAATGCCTTCAGTTTCCACGGGTCTGAGCCATCAAAAGTATCAGGCTCCTTGACCTTGGTGCGTATTGGGCGTTGTGGAGGATTATTGACTTGGTTGGCGAGGCTGCGGAGAAGGTTGAAGAGATCCCTGACCATGGCTTCATCGTTATTAGGAGGGTTAGGAGGATTGGGAGGATTACCACCAGGTCCGCCAGGTCCACCAGGGCCACTGGGACCTCCAGGGCCACCAGGATTAGGTGGGCCACCACCAGGTCGGCGATTATTGTTGCCCCACAGAAGGCATAGGCTGCAGTTACTAGGGGAGTCAATCTCATCCTCAGAGTCGCTGCCAGTTTCCTCTTCATTTTGAACAGGGAAGGTACAGCATGGGTTAGGAATTGGAGTCCATGGGGGATCGTTTTGGTAGCTGCCATAGCCACCTGAGATGGATTCCGAGGGTCCGGGGACGAGATTGAGGTTGAAGGGATCGGGATTGATCCCTGGGATGGGTTGTCGTTGGGTAAAACCATTATGGGTGTAGGTTTCCCTACAGGAATGGCTGGTGGATGCAGAGTCTTCACCAAAAAGGTGTTGATCTCCTTTGGAGGTGGATTGGGGAATGTTGTTCATAGAGAAAGTGGGTTGGGGGTCTGTGGAGGACTGAGTAGTCTCGGTTTGTTCGAGAATGACGGTAGACATGCCTAAAAATTTCGACTCAAGGGTTTGAGTTCGAATATACTGTTAAGATTGTGCCAATAGATGAAAGGATTAGAATGCATGCCGAGGATTCCATGGAGTGTGTGGGCTTGGCAAAGCTATTAGCAACATCACCCTTGGGTCGTAGCCCTAAGATAGATTACGGACGGAGTCCACGGGATCAAGATGAAGTCCTGACAGAGTCAGAGTCCACGGACTTATAGTGTGAGGGAGAGATTAGGCTTTGAAGGCCAGAGATAGTGAGTCGAGAGTATTGGGCTAAACCAAGTTGATATTCAAACTGAGGTATGTACTGCTAATTCTACAGTTTATATACTGGTGTGGAGTCCGAGGAATCGGAGGCTAGAATAATATAAGTCTGGAATATTCTGTATCTGGAGGAGTTGAGTATTCCGTGGACTCCGATATAACACCTATTCGCTACCGTAACAGATTCTAGGTGTGATAAATGAATATGTGAAATTAGTATGTGAAATAGAGATATGAAATATGGAATAGAAACCGGGAATCGGATTCCATCAGATTCCGATGAGTGCATTGGAGCCAGTTGGATGAGTTGAAGGTTGAAGTCCTCGGAGTCCATGGCATGCTCGTTACAGACGGGCTTGGCCAGTTCGGGGAATACCTCCTTCATCCCTAAGGACTGGGAGATCCCCGACATTGTTCGGATGAACTCTGGTCCCCATCGGGTCTGAAGGTCCTGGAGGGTGAGGAGTTCTGGGACAGAGAGGGTTAGTGAAGGAGGGGGATGGGGTTTGTTTTGTTTCTGTGGGATTTTATAGGTTTTTTCAGACAGAGTCTGAAGGGGTTGTGATTCTTTTCGGGTGGTCTCGGGGGAAGTAATCAAAGTTGGTATATTCGAATGTGTTGAGACAATTGTAGACATACATAAGAATGTATTACAATCGGATAAGGTCCATGCAGCGGGATCTGATGACCGACCACCCAGAGAGGAGGATTGGGCCAAGGAAGTGGAATCACTCACTTCTCGGCCTTGCCTTTTACCTCCTCAATCTTCGATGTTGAGGGCATCTTCTCCTCGACCTTCTCCTCATGACTATGTCTGTGCTCCTCCTTGTCATGCTCTTTGGCCTCCGTTAGCATTGTGCGAAGTTGGGCCATTGTATATCGCCTGCTTTTTGGGTCTCTAGGCCGCTTCAGCTTCTTGCAATCCTTTCCTAAGTGCCTCTTTCCTCCACAGTTGAAGCATCTTCCTTCCTTCTTAAGGTGGTCTATATCCATGGGTTCTCCAGTGCCTCCGTAGGTGGTCCACCCTGAACCCAACGATCCCTTGCTGGTGGGTTTGTCGGCTGAGGAACTTGTCATGCCGGAAGTTCCTTTGGAGGAGCTTCTGGCGCTTTGGTTCTTAGGTTGGTCGACATAACCAATTTTGTTGAAGGCTGTTTTTCAGGCCTTCTTGTTGTATATGCTGCAGATCTGTCATTTCCACTCGGCATAGGTCGAGGGAATCATGATGCCAAGATCTGCGATGGAGTCGGTATATGAGGCAGGGACTCCCCTTCTGACAGCTCGAATGATCGTGCTCCAGGGTCCTCGGTCAGTGAGTTGGTCCACCTGGTGAGCCAGTTCCTTGAGACACCTGAAGTACTCTGATGCCGTGCCAGTCATCCTGAGTTCGTTCATTTGCCATTCCATAACTTCTTGAAGGGCGGGATCGCTGTATTCGACCTTAAGGGCAGCTTTAAAGTCATCCCAGGAGAAGTAGCAGTATCTTTCTTCGGTGCCGCTCCAGAACTGGTAGCGGTATTGGGACCACCAGTCTTGTGGCTTTTTGCCAAATAGTGATGCTGCGAACAAGATTTTGTTTGCATGGGTGGGGTAGTAGGCCTTGAAGATCACAAAATAGTCTTCACAGGCTCCGGTGAAGCAGTGGATGTCGCTACTTTTCCCTTCAAACTCTCCAGGGAGTCAGATCAGGGTTGGCTTTACCTGTAGCCAGAGGTCCTGTTTGTCGGCATCACCGGAGGGCCAGTAGGGGGGTTCTGGGGGGTTGTATCTGGGAGGGGGTTGAGGTACTGACCATCGATCCATTCGATGAGTCGGGCTTCTGTATCACCTTGGGGGTGGCTGAACAGGGCGGCCTCATGGTTGAGGCTGGTCAGGGATATCCTGGAGTTCTTTTGGGAGGGGTAGGCTGTGTGCAAGCATGAATGCTCTGGCCCTGTCTAACTGGGCTACTAGCCCAGCAGTGAGGTCGGGGAAGGTGTCCCTATCTGCCTGATGCTGTTGCCTCCTGGCTTCTGCTTCTTCTGCTTCTCATCATCGTGTTTCGGCTTCTGACTCCATTGGTTCACTGGGTCTGGCCTCTCCTAATCCCACGAGCAGTCTACTCTTCCCTTTCCAGGGAATCCCATCCCTGCACCATTCGATGGGTGGTTCGTCGGGCATTGGCCTGGGCCAGGTGTTCTCACTGGTGCTCGTCGGCTCTCCAGGTTTGGAGTACATCCTCCAAGTTTCTTTGGAGGGTTTGTAACTCCTCCTCTGTCCTTTCTTGTAGTCCACGTATGTAGACTCTGGAGGTTGGTCCATAGTCCTGTTCGTGGTGGTATAGCTCCTCAGTGGGGAAGAGGTGTAGTCGTCGATGGTGTTCCTCCAGTGACTCATCGATTCCTCCTCTTCTGACATAATCCTCCCTTCGATAGGCCCATGCCTGTGCATGATAGGGTCCAAGGGCGATCCTTTGTTGTATGGAGAGAGAGGTCCAGGCTCAGGCTGGAGTGCCCAGGTAGAAGGGATTGCTCTCGAGTTCCCTCCTTGCCAGTCTTCATTCATCCCTAAGCTCCCTAGGGGGCTGCTCCAGGTCTTCCTCCATTCATCGTAGGTGGAATGTGTTCTCTGTCTCCCAAGCTCTTCTTTGTCAGAAGTAGGAAGGTCTCCCGATGTCACAGATCTGAAGTCTTCCTCTTCTGAGGTCGGCTGGGTCGATCCTCATTGATGAGTGGTTCGTGTTGTCGGTCTGGTTGAGGGACTCAGCATCCTCTTGACTTCCAGTTCCTCTTCTAGGTTGATCAGGTTGGGGGTCCCTTCCAGGGGAGGGGGAGGAAGAGGTTTGTGTAATTGATATCGTAGGTGTGCCGGGGGGGGGGTCCAGCCGAGGTCATAGAGGGAGTCCCTGTGTATATGTTCTGTCTGGTTGTAGAATGCAGTGCTTCGGGCTGTGATGATGGAGCTGCTTGCTGAAGGCGGAGAAGGGTTTGTAACTCAGAGGGTCGGACAGGTAGGGGGTGTGCTAATAGGATCGGGCTCATTGCCCTCGGCTGGAAGTACCTGTGTACTGCTTCTTCGCAATTCTGATTCATCGTATTCAATAGTTCCGTGCCCGATGTAGGCTCGGATAAGTTCTGTGATGTCTCCCTCGATAGAGGGAGACCGAGATGGTGTCCTAGAGGACTGCCTAGTTCCAGAGGGCCCAGCAATAGGGCTTGGGTTTCTTCCTCTTCTTTCATGATAGATCCCGATGTCAGTCTCGAGGCTGGGGGCACCTGACCGATCCTGCCTATTCGGCAAGATGGGGGGCATGTAGAACTGGTTTCTTCGGTAGGGCTCGTATGTCATGTGAATGGGCTGAATCTGACCATTGTAGGGTGGGATGTAGAAATGGGGAAGAGTGGGTGGTGGGTAGGTCAGAGGTCTTCTGGGTGCTAGTCCGTGGTGTTCGAACCAGTCTCAGTTTCTACAGTATATGGCAGCGGCAAAAAGGAATAGTCCTACTATTGCTGCTGCTCCAACAAAGGCTCCTATGGCCACGTCTCTGGTTGTTTCTGTAACGTCGGGTGTTTGTTGAAGTGGCATATGGATTTCTTCCTGCGTCTAGCATCGTGGAAGAATGAGGGAAGCTTCAAGCTAATTGTTAGGGCCTGACTCTCACATGACTCTGGATCAGGCGATTGCTAAGCTGTCTTGCATTTGGACAATCACTTTGGCAATGCCTTGGATGATCTCGAGGTTGTGAGGGAGGCACTTACTGGAGAAGCTCTCAGCAAGCAAGCAGACAAGTAAAGTTTATGTGTGGTTAAACCTTAGCTCAAAGCTGAGGTTGTACAGTGAAATCATAGCTACTTAAATACTAAAGAGTAAGTACTATTAATAGATACAAAAGTTTTATCAAAGTTGGGGAGCATGCTAGCCAGGCAACGAGCACACAATATCATGCGTTGTCCATCATGAAAGATTTGTCAAAGTTGATAGTGGTAATATAGCGGTGATAATGCATAAGCGTGATTACACCGATAAGATGAGATAAGACTAGAAAAGAGAAAAAGTCAATAAATTGTAACATCCTGAGAGTGCTTGGTGGGTGTGATTGGTGTTGGCATTGTGGTGGTCAGTGGCAAAGAGCAGGAGGTAAACGGAGAGAAGGATGACGTGTCAGTGTGACAGACTGTCACATCTGTCACATCACACAGCAGAGCAGCAGCCTCTGCTTCAAGTTATTCTGCTATTATTCAGCTCTATGCACACTTTTTTTCCTACTCAGGTATGCCTCTTTTGCAGGTTCAGAAATACTTCACCACAATGTTGTTTACAAGTCAAGTCCGTCCATCACATATTTGTGGGATGCCCATCATTTTCTCGACTTTGTTCCTCCTATGCCAAGTGTACTGACTACTGCAGATCTTTTTTGGTTCAGGCATTTTCTATGCAGGTCTATCTTCTCACAAGTAGAACACACAGATCCTATTGAGAGCTGGAATAATCAAACTAGACCAGCCCAGATCTGACCATGTCTGATAGAGTACTTCATATCTATAACATCTAGTATTGCTGCCCAGATAAGACCAACATGGGCCAGAACACAAGGCTCAGGTTTTGGTGATGTTTGTGCATTTCCATATCCTGAATTCATAAAAAACCCTCAATTGGAAGGTCTCAACAAAGCACTATGTAAGATAATTACCCTTGTCAATATAAGCTGTTTGTCCTCTATATCATTAGTATACATATCCTCATTCATTGTTTTTATCTAGACTGAAGGTATAGACCTAAGCCTTTGCACATATGTTTATCATGCTTTCTCATTCTTGGAACATATCATCACAATGTCAGGTCCCCTTGCATCAGTGGATAAAGGGATCTCCTTATCACTATCAGACAATCTTATTTGCAGAGACTGGAAAGGCTGTGGTACTGATTCTCCTTTTGACAAAGAGCACCTACTAGCTTTTATATCTTGGAGACTAAGTAACAGCCAACTCAAGTTTCCTGTATTTCAAGGCTCTCAGCATGAGTATATTCAATATGAGCCTGATTCCATGTTCTCTCAACAATTTTCCAATGACAAGCCTGTACTGTTTCATGTTGACACAGGGATAATAGCAGAAGTACCACCTGCATCAATATCTTCAATCCTTCCTGATTTGCCATTATGTCACTCCAGTGTAATAATGTATGCCAATGGGCAAATCATTAAACTCAGTGCTTGAGGATTATCTTTGAGGTCCCTCATCAATTTGAAATCATTAAAAGGCAGGACAGGCCCCATGATGGCATTCAATCCATTGACACCAAGACTGAGACTGCATTCATTTTCATTGCCAATACTCAGACCTTTTGTTGTGATAATTATATGTTTCCTGCATGGAGTGAGTACTACCGCTCTATCCTTATATATGAAGATGGGATATTTATCATTGATAAGGCTTTAGGCTCAACACTTAAAGTTGAGTCAGGCACTGCTGGTAGCAAGAAATGGATACCCCTGAATGGCTGGGAAGATGTCAATGCTGAGCTTGTAGCCATGGAAGATACCTCAAGTAGCTGGGCAGATATTAAGGACCTCAAGTTTGCTGTCACAAACGATGAATCTAGGTTATTCACATGGACAGTGGCCACACAATATTATTACAAGAGTGGGAAACATTGACAGGTACTCTATGTTCTAAATACAAATATGGCAGGTTATATTTAATTATTGTTGTTAATGATGAGACTGATCATTCAGGATGCAGGTTTTCCTAGTTTGGTTTTTCAAACTTGTTCTCCTTACCATAAAGTTGGCTTCAATGTGTCACCTGATGGCTCAAAGTTTGCTATCACCCATGGGTGGAACATATGCATATGGAAAATCATGCATCAGGAAAAACTTTTGGAGTTACATAGCAGTACCATGTGCTACATAGCCCAGATAGCCCTGTACTCAGGTCTGCCCTTATATAACATCCCATAGCACTTCATCTGAGCTACATAGCACCATGTAGCATACCATAACTTGCATGCCGGAGGTACAGTAGCACAACAGTAACATTACTATCAGATTACTGTAGATACAAAAAGACTGCTATTCAAAGCATGGTTTTTTTCTGATTTGGATAGAAATAAATGCTGTTGTATTAATAGCACATCACATATTCTACTCTGTGCCTACATCAGTGGTACTAATAGAAGGTTCAATATGGTTATCATTGTCACTGTCCTCAGCCTCGCTGTCAGTCTCTCCTGTTCAGCCCTGAAGATCTGTGTGCAGCCTCTCCTTCTCATTATCATCGATGAATCCGCTAGAATCTTGCTTCGGCTTGATATCTACATGTTGCCTAATACAAGACTTCTCAGAATGAAATTTAGATAGATAAGCAAGTGGCTCACCTTCTCTTTGCAACCCAGCACTTTCTGATCTTGGTCATGATATCTGGTTCTTCCTTGCACCAAGCTAAAATGTCTTTGGTGTGGCCTTTATAGCAAGGGGCCTGTATGTTGTCATCAAGCTTGTTCGTCTTATGTATGCCGTCTGCCCATTCCTCGATACAGTGTTCTACCTGTAGTAAAATCAGTTAGAACGGTTCCTGCCCAGAGGTATGGCATGGCCATCACTACCATGTACAATAGTCACAATGAGAGCCAGTGTCTTGGGTTTGATGGGGTCGAAATCATCCTCCCAAAGAATCCTGGGAGCTTTGCAATGGCTAAAGAAATGCTCAATAATTGCCGTTGGAATGATTTTATTTTCAAATCGGTAGTGCTGTAGCTGAGGCTCCTATGTGGGAAAGAGGTTAGTAATACAAGAGTTACGATTCTTTCAAATGTACTTTACATGTGAATGCACCATGTGTCACTAGCATCACATATTTCTTCTTATTCTGCTGGACCTTCTTGTCAGAGGTAGCAAAGCCATATATAGCATTAATGAGAGGCTTGATGTGCATCTTCAGGGCCCCTTGAACATGGGCAGTTTATCGCTTGATCTGCAAGAGATTATGAAAGACTACAATTGGATGCCAAAGCTGAAACTCACCATGGTTTTCATCGGGGCAGTTAGCACATAGCTCTCGCCAGCCTCCTCACAGGCTTCCTCCCATAGCTCCTGCAACTATTGTCGCTTCACTTCCTCATCAGGATATCCATTGATAACATAGATCCTTTGCTCCCAGTGTTGGCAAACCTTATGAAGTATATCACTGACTTTACCATGATAATCACATTGGTTTACACCTTTAGCACCAGTGGCAACCTCTGCTGTCCGAGCCTTCTTTATGTCGGATGATTGCTCCATCATTGATGGGCAATGCACTCACTTATTTCCGGTCTTCTGGGCTTCAATTTCCTGCTCTTGGTCCTTGGACTGGCAGGGGGTGAGAGGCCTTGAAATTGGTTTGGATATGAGGGACTCATCTTGATCATCTTCAAAAAGCTTGTCACCATCAGATGGAGTGTCATGTTGGACTTCATGGCGGCTCGTCCTAGCTAATGTAAAATTGATGCGAGGAATAGATGTATCAAATTCAGGTACTGGAGGTGGTGAGGATGCCACCTGATGTGGAGCACTCTGTGGCTGAAGTCTTTGTGGCAGGCTGGAGATTATTCCTCTTGAGTGAATCTGTATTGACATAGGCTCACCAAAATGCATATCTGAATAGGTTTGTGCTCACCACAGATGAAAAGCTGACTGTTGCTGTGCTAGGAGCATCATCTTCACTCTCAAGATCAGATAATTCTTTTCCGTTATGTGTCCAACAATAGTCTTTGGCCATATCAGCTCGGAGTTCTCCTAGATATATATCAGATATGTTTGCCAAAACTCAGATAAAACATGTACAGTTAGTTTTATCAGCGAGGACTTGGTTCTGCTGAAGTTTGATCCTCTCTTGTTCAAGCTCTGCAACACGTGCTTGAAGCTTCTTGTTCTCTGCAGTGGTAGCATTCTGGTCTAATGTGAAGGGGTGGTATGATGGAGAGTGTAAGATAGGCCATGCTAGAATACATACTAATTTTGCTCTGTCTCTGGCTCAGTTTGTTTGTATGCTTGACTCGACCTGAAGCGGTTGCAGCTTGATTGTTGGGATTCAGATGGGCCATGAGAATGGACACTGAAAATAGTTTTGTTGGTAGATGACGGGGGTACAAGAGAGATGTCGAAGTGGCTTGAAAATAAACAAAAACAGTCAACAAATAAATAAAAATAAACAAACAATGAAGGTAACGTGACAAACTAAAATCTGAGACAACTCTGCTTATCTCTTGCCACCAAACTTGAATGGTTCATGCTATCTGGAACTGCAAGATATGTACCTTCCAAACTTGCTCCAAAGGTGGGCTTGGAAATCATTATGCACAGACGTCATGTGGCTCCCTACTCGACCAGAAACTGGTACATGCTACAAGGTCTGCAAAGCATAAACACGCTATCAGTCCTCCACCTTCTACTTGCCAAAGTCTGAATAACCCACTGTCAAGTTGTTATGATTTATTTCCTTTTTTCCTTTTTCAAGTCTTATTGCATCTTATCGGTGTCATCACGCTTATGCGTCATCGCCTCACTACCACCGATACATCAACTTCGACAAAACTTTCTTGATGGACAATGCATGATATTGCATGCTCATCGTCTGACTAGCATGCCCTCCAACTTTGACAAAACTTTCATACCTATTAATAGTACTTACCTTTTAGTATTTAAGTAGCTACATCTCACTGTACAACCTCAGCTTCGAGCTAAGGTTTAACACCACATAAATCTTACTTGTCTGCTCGCTTGCTGAGAGCTTCTCCTGTAAGCACCTCTCCCACTACCTCGAGATTATCCAAGATGTTGCCAAACTGATTGTCCGAATGTGAGACAGCTTAGCAATCACCCTATCTTGAGTCACGTGAGAGTCAGGCCCTAACACAAGTAGTACACCATTATCCCACTCACCCACTTCTGATGCCATTGACGGCCAGATCTTCTTGGAGGACAGCCTAGATACTATGGCACCACCATTCAAAAGGACTCGTGTTGAAGATGTTGAAGATGAGGAGGATATGTCATCACCACCAGAGCACTATATTCAAGATTTTCTGTGGGAGGCAGGTGATCTGATCATTGAGCAAGGCGTATTACCACCATTCTTTGAGCAGCTTCGCCATGAGAGATTTGACAAAAATGAGGAGATGTGGGCACCATTCAGCTCACGAGATGAATGGGAGCTCGTTCAGTGGCTGCTACGTTCAGGCATTAGTCAGAAAGAGATTGACACCTTCTTAAAGCTTGAAAGTGTATGTACTATGTCCCATCTTAGAACCAATAACAATTAAAGCATGATTTCCTAGATTAAAAATAACATCAATCCCAGCTTCGAGAACAAGAGAAAACTCTTTCAAACCATTGATAGACTACCCACCGGCCCTAGCTGGTCCTGCAAAGTGTTTGAAATCCGTGGGGACCTATTGGATGAGAAGGGGAATCCCCACATTGAGGAGGTGGAACTCTGGAAGCGAGATCCTGTGGAATGTGTTAAGGAGCTTATTGGGGATGCTCGGTTTTGTGAACATTTGTGGTATGCACCTGAACATGTTTATACCAATGACACAGGGTCTTCCCAGGTGTATAGCGAGATGGCGATGGCAGACTGGTGGTGGAACTTACAGGTATATCTAATTGATTTATGGTCAAAAACAGTGCTGATTTTAAAATAGAAACTATTACCGAAAGGTGTTACCATAGCTCCCATCATCCTTGCATCAGACAAGACTCAACTGTCTCACTTTAGCAATGACAAGTTAGCATGGCTCGTATATCTTACTATCGGAAATATCGACAAAGACATCAGACGCAAACCCTCCAAACATGCAACGGTGCTCATTGGGTACTTGCCAGTCAGCAAGCTCGAGTGCTTCTCCAAGAAACATTGTGTGGTGGAATCCTATCAGCTGTTTCACACATGTATGTAGTCTTTGCTTGAGCCACTAGTCGAGGCAGGAAAGGCAGGCGTCGAAATGCTTTGTGCTGATGGACAGACAAGGCTCATCTATCCGATATTGGCAGCATATGTGGCAGATTATCCAGAGCAATGCCTCGTTGCCTGCTGTATGGAAAATCGGTGTCCTATATGCAAGTCAAAATCTGAGGAACTAGGAGAGCCCCTCTGCTCACCACTGCAAGACCAGAAGGAAACAATGGATATCTTGAAACAGGCATCAGAAGGGTTAGATCCTCCCGAGTTTATGGACTGGGGTTTACACCTGGTGAATCCTTTTTGGGTCGGCTTACTGCATTGTAACATCTTCCAATGTTTCACTCCTGATATTCTCCACCAGCTCCACAAAGGTGTCTTCAAGGACCATGTTGTCAAGTGGGCTACAGCTGCTGTTGAGGTTGATGGGCCAGAGCGGTCATGAGATTCTCTCCAAAAAGCTGAAGTCAATCATCGTTTTCAGGCCATGACATGCCACCCAAGTCTTCATCATTTCAAGAAAGGGATTTCATTGATATCGCAGTGGATGGGTAACGAGTACAAGAGTATGGAACGGGTGTTCTTGTCAGTAATCATGGGTGCAGCAGATGAATCGGTCACAAAGTCTGTCAGAGCCATACTTGACTTCATATATTTTTCTCACTATGAAGAACATACGACTGAGTCATTGAAGAAACTTGAAGACTCGTGGCTCACCTTTCATGAAGAGAAGGCTGTGTTTGTCAAACTCGGCATCCGCAGTCACTTTAACATCCCCAAAATCCATGCTATGTCTCACTATGTGTCGATGATTTGCAACTATGGTTCTGCTGGGGGATATAACACAGAAGCATCAGAGCATTTGCATATTGATTATGCAAAAATTGCCTACAACACATCCAACAAGAAGGATTACATTAGGCAGATGACCACATGGATGAGGCAAAGGGAGGCTGTTGAAAAGTTTCAGCGGTTCTTGCAGTATGCTGTTGATGAATACTGCGAGGCAGAGGAGCAAGCAGATGAAGAGGATGAAGAGGACAACATGGATGTTGATGGGAACGTTGATGTTCATGGAAACGGTGACCATGAGAGTATCATCAGCCATCATAATAACCACAATCCTAATCCTTCTGTCAACTGCATCGCAACCCTATCTCAGCTGCCAAATTTGAATCAATTCGAGTATGGAGAGTCAATGTACTCCATCCCCAAAGGACCAGCATACACAAATGTATCCATCGACACTTTGACATCAAAATTTGGGGCAAGCGAGTTTCTGTATGCAATGGAGGCTTTCCTTCACAATAACAAGCTACTACAGGCCAACTACTGGGATGCTGTACCGGCTACATATTCTGTTTACAAATGGATTCGCATCCTTATTCCACCCACACCAGAAGTAACTCAATTCACAATTTTGGATCCTGTGCATGCAACCCTTGCTGAACCTGCCTGTGGCCATAAGAAGGCGATGCCATCATGATTTGACACAGTATTGGCAAGGAAGAGTTTGCTAGAGAATAAGGGAGTGAGCTTAGGTTTACTGGGACCCAAAGGTGCATACTTCAGACTATCCGTGTTACAACTGGTCTTCTGATCCCCTTGCAGGTCTTCATGTTGCATGAGTTTGTGTAATATTTGACCTTCCCCTTCAGCTTGGAACATTCCATCACCCTCTTGCATATGTGGAGTGGTTCACTCCACTTTGCAAGGTCGACAGCCAGTCTGGGATGTTTCAAATTCAATACTCTGCTCAGAACAGATGTCCTAATGCATCTATAATACCGGTAACATATCTCGCTCGTAGTTGCCATCTTACACCATGCTCAGGGTGAGTTCTGGATCCACACTATACCAGTGACAATATCCTTGACACTTGTAAGGCATTCAATCTGAACTTGTACCTTCGCCATATTGATTTTGTATTGCTACGTGACAAATGCATCACTGATTGAACTGTTCTCCTGAGATCCACGAAACATGTGCTACCAGCTCATATGTACCACTAGGCGGTGCTATGGGATGCTACAGGATGCCACGTAGCACTTGCAATAGGTTACATAGCTGGCATAGCATTATGTACCTTTGGCTTAGTGCTACATAGCAAAACACTTTTTCCTGATGTGCCAGGATTTGGTACAGATATAAGGGATCCTATTGAACATGTCAGAGATGCACATAGCTTGCAGTGGTTTCCTGATAGTGAGAGAATTGCTTATCTTCAAAGTTATGATGATAGGAGTTATAATGAGAAATATTGGGATCTCATTGTTCAACACCTTGTGAGCAAAAAGAGGACAACAATTCATCGTTCTATTGGAGGCTGGGTAGAAGGACTTTTGATCAATGCTGATGGGTCAAGGTTGATTGCTGAGGGCAGAAGTTCATTCTGGACATGGGATGTTTCAGATTTATAGGATATTGGTATGTCTATATGTTGGAATACTGAGTATATGCTTGTAGCCTCTCTGGCTATCAGGTTACAAACTTGCAAGGAGTCTGGCCATTATTCACCTGTATATATACTATTTACTATCTAATCTAGTATCTTCTCTAACTTTTATCCCATTTCTATACTTACTAATCATGCTGAATGATGCCAGCTTGCCCAGATCTCAACACTATATGTACAAAGCAAAGAGTTTTATTACCCAACAGTGCTTATGAAATTTGATTTTAACTGAATGTTGTTGTATAGACACTGAGGCAGAGTTTGAATACTCAGATTATGTTTGCAGCTATTCCCCTCTCAGCATATCATACATGGAAGCCATATTCCCATACAATACAGTTACAGTGCACAGCTTCACCACAAAGCCACTCTCAAGAATTCTCTTTGACTGCCCCATTTCCAGAAGCAAAAATTCCAGAACTCATATCATACAATCTCGTGTTGGGGCTCAAACATAGGTATACCGACTAAACAGATATACCACGAGAGACTTAGGATTTTTTGTTCATTACTCAAGTGACAGTGGGACTTGGATATGTATGGTACATGGATGTTTGAACCTCCAAAGCAGTGTACTGGACAGTGGAAGAATGATGTGGCATGTTGGTCGGTAAACTAAGGGGAAAAAACACAACATATGCCTGCTCGACTGCCAGGAGGGTGTAAGGTGTGATCTCTCGTGCCGAGAGTCGAACTCAGCACGAGAGAGTGATGTACACACTTCCCCAGTACACCATCGGAGAGTTGTCAATACAGTAATGGATTTTACTGTGAGCTGTCCATCATTTAGGTAAACGATGCTTAGCTCATTGAGGATAGACTGAGAAGAATGCTGCCATCACC
The DNA here is from genome assembly GCA_030407015.1 of Armillaria fumosa. Lineage (NCBI taxonomy): Eukaryota > Fungi > Basidiomycota > Agaricomycetes > Agaricales > Physalacriaceae > Armillaria > Armillaria fumosa. The sequence goes on from JAUDYM010000010.1 coordinate 393,894, forward strand.
GAGTTATGCTGATTCTCTTGAGGAAACACCTGAGCGGGTGCCTGTATACGAAAGCCAAAGACGAACGGGAATTAAAAGGACGAAATGAACACTGAGAATCCGGAACGTTTATACTGAAAGATAAATTAATCAGCTAGGTGTGACAGGAAGAAAAAGTAAAGCTCACCGTCCAAGGGTCGAATCTGGGAAGAAGTGACTTCTCCAAGCAAAAACACCCGCAACGCACACCCTCCCGTCCTTAGAAGAGCGCGCGCTCCGATCTCTCTGGCCAGGAGTCGAACCCAGTCATAGCAGCCTGCGCTTCACCGATATGCCAACAGAGAGCTGAGGATATCCAGCGTCGGTGGTCCCATATCGCCACGGTGATTCGTTTATGTAAGTGGATCCGCTTCTGCGAAGTACATGCCGCCTCAGGAGTCTGTAGGGTATATCTCGAACGGATGCTTTAAAAACCAGAGTCATCGTCTGAACAAAGCGCCGCATATTGTTGAAAGATGGAAAAGCAAAAAGCTTCGCGACACACGCCCTCCCGTATTGAGGGCGTGTGTTACGATCTCTCGCAGGGAATTGAACCTAGCGATGAGAAGCCATGAGGCTGGTATGCCATCAGAGAGCTAGAGGCCATCCATAAGTGACTAGAGAGAGCTCAACGCTGGATTATTATGCATGTAAAGACGCCATCGAAGAAGAGAACGAGCCGTAACGTGAGGCAGGTATACGATGGTAGCTCGCCATTCCGAACCTGGGTGTCCGGCATCGGAACAGGGAGAAAATGAACTGAACGAAGAACATTAAATGAAAAAAAAGGACGCAGTGAGCTAGGTGAATGCGAAACGAATAGAGGAAACCTACTCATTCAATTTACGTGGCAATACCTTTCGAGAAGAGCAAAAGGATGGGACCCGAACCGATTCTTCTCCAAGGTCGGGAGCGAAGATTGGTGCCGCGTTGATGCTGAAGGGATGTAAAGAATGACTGGACTTGAAAATTGGACGTCAGGCCGGAGGCTGAAATATGAGAAAGGATCGCCTTGGACAAGACCAACGCGCAATACGCGCCTTCCCTTCTTCTGAAGGGCGCGCTCTGCGATCCCTCTTGCTGTGAGTCGAACCCAGCCCGTGAAGTGAATGCTGCGATATGCCAATAGAGAGCTGACGAGATAAGGCATCGTTGACATTAAAGTGACATCTTTTATGTGATCGGTTATAAGAGCAAACCGATAGACGTTGTGCTCTAGGCGCCGGTCGTGCAGTCGAGTCGATATGAAAGAGTGACGGTGAGTCGAGGGAAAGATGGAAATAGCCGTCGAGAAAGTAGTTCGTAACGATGCGTCGTTCAAAAGCGGGGGTCGACTGATGGGAGGAGAATCTTGAGAGGTCTTGGATTGGATGTGGTAGATTCAAATGAATGCCGTCGATGCCAGGTCACCCAAGGAGTAGGCGCGCGCCCGTTCGTTCCCTGCACATCAGTCACAGCTAGTGGGTCCAACTGCGGGGTTCCACCAGCCCTGCTTCTCCTGATCCTCCTTTCGCCCCGTGAAATTTGAAATGCCATATGTGGATGTATGAGGAGAGATCGTTATTGCCGATAAGATCGAGGTTCGTTCGTGGAAGGGAGATACAGCCACACGCGTCCAGTCCTGCTCAAGCTCCAAGGTCGTCTCACACAACGGATAAGAGAAGATAGTCGATGTGATAGGCGAGTAACTTGCGTGGTGCCAGGCGGGAAAGCTGGCAGCACGACGGGTTGATTACACTAGATAGAATCAGCTATCAGAGACAGATTCATTTTCCGTCGCAGCCAAAGCGATAGTCTGTATACGCGCAATCAAAGAAGGATGAAAGTACTCGACGTCATGTGTCGAGGTGTCATCCAGAGCGACCACAGAGAATAAGCGCACACGTACAAGTCATGGTCATTAGGAGCTCCATGTATTGGAGCGTTGAGACGGTCGAGAAATGGAAAACATACAGAGGTCGCTACACAGTGATAGTCGGCGTGCGGATAGCGGGATCAAAGGACGCTGGTGGTGGTCGATGTGCTAATGCCGGGGTTCGGTCCGGAGTCCGAAATGTCTGAAATCTCGACCTACGACCTCTGGCAGAATCCGTACTCTGAAGTAACTCATAATCCCAGGTGTCCACCGAGGGGTATGGGTTATTAGAGGTGACTGTATGTTTACGCTTTACTTGCGCTTCCTTGCACCCACACTTACAAATTATTCAGCACTTATATAAAACGAATGCTGCGCCGAGTTCAAAAGTTCAACTGAACCTTGCTCAACATTGCAACATCGAGCGCTTGCTAAAGCCTGTGCATTTATGATCACATGTATTCTATGAACCGAAAACGAGACGTGTATTTCCAGTGGACGCCGTATTGAACTTAGAGGACGATGATTGCATTAATTCATCATGAGGCATATGGATAACAGCATAGCATAGATACACCTCGGATCGCAGTGCCAAGCTCTGGTGGTATTGCACAAGTAGTCACCGAAGTTTAAGCAGTGGTCGCTCTACGCAATGTATAAGCGCATGAAAACAAACTAGAGGAGGTAAAAGACGAACTTCTGGTGTGATGCTTTAATGGCAGCGACCTTGGCTTTCTTTTCAGCGACGCGCTTAGCAATAAGAGCACTGAGAAGACAATTAGCCAACGAGAAAGCTCAAGTAGGAGCAGGACACTCACTCATACTCGGACTTCTGCTCCTTCTGGTGCTCCAATTTTCTGCGCTTGACGGACCGGAGGTGACGGCGGCGTTGCAGACGGATGGGAGTAACGAGACGCTGGATCTTAGGAGCCTTGGTGTAAGGCTTCGCGTTCTCCTTCTTCGCACTCTTCACCTCCCGACGAATAACGTACTTGCGGACATCATCCTCCTTGGACAAGTTGAACATCTTGCGAATGTTCGTTGCCCGCTTGGGACCGAGGCGCTTGGGGAGGACGGTGTCAGTGAGGCCAGGGATTTCTGAATTCGCGTCAGGACAAGTAGAAAACGAGGAGGGAAGTGCACACACCAGCATCTCCCTGCTTCACGATGACCAAACTCAACACAGCGATATCCGGACCCACTATGCATCCCCGGACAGACTTGCGCTTCCTCTCACCCGTCCGGCGAGTGCGATAGCACGAGTGACCGTCAGCCAACAACAGACGGACACGGTATGGCAGGAGGACACCCTGCTTCATCGGGAACCCCTGCTTGTCATTTCCTCCAGTAATCCGGAAGACGTATCCCTTGAGCTCGTCAGAGACGTTGTCGCCAGGGACTTCCTGCGAGATTTTTTTGTCCATAAAATCACGGACGCGGCGGTCATCGTCGATGTCGATGAGTTTTTGGGCGCCCGTGGCGGGGTCTGGCGAGGGTGTTTAATGGAATGCAGGTGGGATATGGGTGGGATACACGTACTGGCGATGTTGAGCTTCATCTTGTCCTGCTCGCCTTGAGTCTTTTGCGTGGACGACGAACGAAACGACGAGGAGCAAAATGGAGTGAAAGTGTTTGTTTGGTTCCAATGGCGCAGCAACACGATCGCGGTGGCTGACTGTACAGTTATCGGGACTTGCCGGTGTGCTGGATTGCACTGCTGCCGGTTTGCCTTTGGATTTTTGTCGCCTCAAGCAAAAACCAACCCGTCGTTCTCATCTTCAAGAAAAAAACTAGCCAGCCATGGGTCGTATGCACGCTCCCGGAAAGGGTATCTGTACGTGCTCGTTTTATTTGCTGTCTCGATAACGTCGCTGATCGTTATTCACAGCCTCCTCTGCTCTCCCCTACCGCCGCGCCCCCCCAACATGGCTCAAGACGACCCCCGAGGACGTCGTTGACCACATTGTCAAGTTGGCCAGGAAGGGTCTCACCCCCTCGCAGATCGGTGTTGTCCTCCGTGACTCGCACGGTATCCCCCAAGTGCGATTCGTTACCGGTAACAAGATTCTGAGGATCCTCAAGTCCAGCGGTGCGTCTGTTACTTTTCGTTCGTGGCTGTATCGCTGAGGCTTTTCGTGTCGCTCCTTTCATCATTGTGTTGACTTCAATGTCGATGTATTATTTTCTTTTGCCTTTTGTTTGGGGATAGGATTGGGCCCGTCCATCCCTGAGGACCTTTGGTACCTCATCAAAAAGGCGGTCGCCGTTCGCAAGCATCTCGAGGTCAACAGGCAAGTAGAGTTATCACCATGATCGCCATAATGCTGAATTTTGTTTGTCCGCTATCACAGGAAGGATAAGGACTCCAAGTTCCGTCTGATTCTCATCGAGTCCCGTATCCACCGTCTTGCTCGTTACTACAAGACGAAGCAGCAGATTCCCCCCACCTTCAAGTACGACTCTGCAACTGCCTCGACATTGATTGCTTAGACGGAGCTGTTGGACTCCGTGGGGTATTATGCTGTAGCCATTTAACTATGATATCATCAGTTATGCATATGCCTGTTATCATTGCCGGAACTATGCCAGCCCGCAGCCGTATAATCATGAAGGCTCAATATCTTATCCACTGAAGGTAAACTCTAAAAAGTACTGAGAACGTGTACTCCAATTTGTCGATGGATTAAGCGTACCAGCTGCGGTTTATCTGGGGAAATTGATTCGCCCTGTCTGATGTCACCTGCTTAAGGACTCTTTCCGAACACCGTACACACGTTTCGATGAGACCGCACGTGTAACGACTTCGTCTGAGTATATAATGAGACGTGATTCAATGCTTGTCTTCTCGCCGGTCCTTTCTACGGTCCCACGTCTAGCATGCTTTCCTTGATTCTGTTTGTTCCTTTGGTTTATGCCGTCAACGTTATCCACTATGCGCCTCGCTCGACGAACGTCAACAACCTCACGTATGTATTGAATGGAACCACCAACGCGCCGGGAATATTCAACACATCCACGACGCCTGACTCTGAATATGGCACGTACAACTGGTGCAATATGCCTCACGTTCGCGTCAGGGAATACGTGTACGTCCAACTGAGATACTGGTACTTTCATATAGATTCTGACATGGTGGTGCAGAACTCCGTCTTCGAAATACACCCTCGAATACGTAGAGGTCATTCAGAGGCACCACAAGCGAACACCGTATGCGTCCAACACGTTCTTCAAAGAGGACGTGGAATGGAGCTGTGACGGTTCGGGTCCCGTCTATTACGCCCAAAGGTGTGCGAATCGAGGTCCATGTCGAGGCCGCATTGAATATAATATCTGTGACAGCACCACCGGGCCGGCCGTCTCGGAGATCCAAGTAGCTTTCTGATGGGTGCAGTAGTTTGACTACTAATTTCTCGGTTTCCAGTGGCAAGCATCGTCCAATCCCATAAACCCGTGGACAGACAGCGTTGGTCCTGGATTCGTGGGGTCTACGTGAGCATTTAAGGTTTGTTGCTGAACTTTGCTCACTCTCACTATCAAACACAGCTGTCAATTCCCTCAAATTACGACAGAAGGTCTCTCAGATAGTTTCGCTCATGGTGCCGTATGTATATCCATTCCCAGACTCTACCTTTCGTTGATACAGACCTCAGGATCTGAGACGCGTCTACGCGTCCCGACTCGGGCTCACGTCCGATTTTCACACTTCTCCAGCTCAAATCCGTCTGTACTTTTGTCAGAACACTCGTTAGCTTGGTCCTGAAACAAAAATGTTTGTTTAGGTGTGACTAACAACGTTATCACTTCTCAAGTAGCTGGAGGTCTCGTCAAGGGTCTCTTCCCCGACACGGCTGATGCACAAGTCCTTATCGAACGGAGCGGGATCGATTCCCTCGAACCCAGTCTGTCTTGCTCTAATGCCGTCAAGCCGGGTACAGGTGACAAGGGTGCCGGCGACGGGGGCGTCTGGCAAGGCCATTTGGCTGCAGCGCAATCGTTGTACAATAAACTAGATTCCGTGTCGGGAATCGCGTCCGATGACAGTGCGGGTTGGCATGTCAGTTTTGATCAGTGAGTTCATCCTTCAATGAGTTGTGGCGCTATCCTGATATGCGCGGTTAGCTACTATGATAACTTGAGTGCGAAGCAGTGTCATGGAAAGACGTTACCGTGCAGTTTGAACGAGACTGATACGTGTGTTACACAACAGGAGGTGGGTCTTGTCAAGTGAATATCAATGACGGAGTTTGTACAGCTTCTCATCTGTTAGGCCAACGAAGTCTACCGCCTCGGCAACTGGGACTACTCATATATGTACCGCGACTCGCTGAATTCTACAAAATATAGCACGCTCACCTATGGTGCCTGGTTGCTCGAGTTGAAAGATCATCTCCAGACCGCTATGGGTACGTCGAAAAAGGTAAACATTTCCCGTTTTTCTGCATGTATATGATGTTCCTGATGAATGTTTTTGGAACAGACCAAATATTTCCACAATGTCTGCCTTCCGCTTGACCTTCGTGCCGTTGTTAGCTGATGACTCCTGCAGGTCGCCCATGATGGTTCTATGGCCGCTCTCCTCGGGTTCCTCCAGGTAGCTGAGATGGTCTGGCCTGGGATGTACGTTCTTTTTTGTTTGTTTGCAGCTAGCAGCCTCTCTGATCCGGTACAGGGGTTCGGAAATTATCTTCGAATTGTACAAGGATACGGACGGCGCGTACTTCCTCCGTGTTCTGTGGGGTGGTCAGCCGATGGAGACTTCCACGCCTATGGGGACGCTGGATATGATTCCGGTTGAGACATTGGTTGGCTGTGAGTTGTTTCTTTTGTGGGGATATAGTAGGTGGGCTAATGACTCTTGGTGCTGTAGACATTGATGAGATGGTTGGGAGTGGAGAGGAATTGTATGCGGCGTGTATGTCGTAGTATGCCGCCGTCATGTTTTAAGGTGATGTTCAAGATGACGATTTCTTTCCCGTAGAAGGTTTGGATGAATTTATGAATTGGATATCATACCACCCCTCGCTAGTACCCACCTTCGAAGCATTTCTTGAAATTGCTTGACTTTATTGGAAAGACTACTTGGAACTTCTTAGAAGCGTGGGACACCGGGACCTTCGCCTCGTCGAATTTGGCCATTATTGAATGCCGGACCGATCGTTCCCTACTAATCAGGGTCTTGGCCCCTAAGTAAATATACCATCGGACACCATGACAGATCGCTCGGTTGCACTGGTAACGGGTTCAGCTCGTGGAATAGGCCGTGCCATTGCGCTCCGTCTTGCAAACGATGGATTCGACCTCGCTTTGAACGATATCGCTTCCCAGAAAGAGAATCTAGAGACCCTTTGTAGCGATATCGAAGCGCTGGGAAAGAAAGTGCTCATTTGCATAGCAGATGTATCGAAGGAGGACGAGGTAAAGGCTATGGTTGATGAAACCGTAGAAGTGCTAGGCAGGCTGGATGTTGTAAGTATATTCAGTCTTATTCTCTATTTCTTTAAATCCATTTGACGCTCTATCCAGATGGTAGCTAATGCCGGCATCTGTCTTAGGCTCTCTGGTCTCATGGACAGTGAGTTATCGAAGAACTGTTGGCATCTTTGGTATCTGATCATCTGGATCTCTGACATCAGCTACGGCGGAGGAATGGGACCAAATTTTTTCCGTAAATACGCGGGGAGTATTCCTTTGCTATAAGTATGCTGCGATACAGATGATTAAACAAGGTTGGGGTGGGCGGATTATTGGCGCGAATTCCCTCGCTGGTATGAGAGGTAGGAACGAAACATTTAACGTCTTCTTTTTGTCTTTATTTGACCTCTTAGCTCAATCGCGTGTATGCCCTTATAGCGCATCAAAATTCGCCGTCCGTGGGCTGACACAGAGCGCTGGTATGTTGAATTGCGACGACCAATTCTTCTAAGCGTTAGACACTAATTTTCTAGCGATGGAACTGGGGCCTCATCAGATTACCGTCAATGCTTATGCACCCAGTCGGTATCATTGGTTTATTCATCTTTCAGCTTATTTATGATATGCTTGGATCTTAGGTGTGATCGACACCAACTTGTCCAGATCTATGTTACCTGGAGAAGGTTTTGCTCAACATGTAACGATATCTCTGAGCCCCTGGAAACCTTGTCCTGATGCCAGAATTCCCATTAAAGGTCCGCCAGAGTGAAAACACAGTTGCATTGAAGAGGACAGGGCGACCTGGAGATTTGGCCAGCTTAGTCTCGTACCTTGCATCCCCAGAGTCGCAATTCATGACTGGACAGACTGTAAGTGTAAACCGGATCCATGTGCATGTTTCTTATGAATATTCCTAGATTTCCGTTGATGGTGGAGCGTACTTCAATTGACTGTGACATAGAGAATTGACAGTCAATGCCAAGTCAACGCTTCCAACTTCTAGTTTAGCTTCTACCTAGGACAGTGAATGAAATTCTTTTGTTATTTGAATAAGGCGATCAACGAGAGATTTGAACACGAGTCTGCGAGTACTTTCACATTTTGGCAACATTTTGGATAAGTGCCACGGAGTAGGGGCCGACTCGGAGGCGGCAGGGCGGCCATTTCCGCTTTGGGTTGTTTATTGAAATTTGACTTCGAGTTCCCTTGGATTTGGCCACCACCAACAAAACGCAACCTCGACGCTCAACGACGCGATGGATCCTCTAATACCTATCGATGAAGTGATGATAAACGATATCCGCTCGACCATTCGGCAATGCACTGAGCGTGGTCTCCTCGCCTCAGCGAAATGGTCAGTTGGTGCGTTTTTGTCGTGTATCTGTTCGCAAGCACTGCTCACGTATATATTAAGGCTATCGGAGATGTTCATGTCCATTCCGTCTGCAAAGCGAACACATGCTCGACTCCCACCACCGCCCGTCGATGAGCAGGAGCAAGCAGAGCAGGACTACATCGCTGCTGCAAGGCAATCGATGAGTGACAAGCAGTTTCAGCGCGCTGCTTACATTGTACGGGACTGCAGGAGTGATAAGGCCCGATATTATAACCTGTATTGCCAGTATCTGGTACGTGCGTTCATCGATGAAAGGACGCGTTGTTTTGATGCGTGTCGGTCAGAGCCACGAAAGGCTTGCTTTGGACGAGTGGTACAGGCTCAGTGGTACGTGGATTGTGGCATATGCTTACGAATCTAACGTTGTAGAAGATAAGAAGGAGCAGCCTACGTCGCCTGTGAACAATGAGATACCTATATTACTTGAAGACGTTCTTCACTCGGTGGAGCCTTGGCTGATGTTCATGTAAGTCAGTCCTTATAAATTGGCTACCATATTGACTGGAAATCAGTGAAGCACTGCTTTTGTTCCGCATGTCGCGTAAAAAGGAAGCAATGACGGCGCTATTAAATGTCGTCGCGAGCAAACCTTGGATATGGGCCGCCTGGTGTCTTTTGGGAGATTGTATCGATTCAGAAAAAGAGGTCAATAATCACTCAAAGTTTCTTGCTTTATAACTGATGTCCCACAGTATAACGATGTCTTAACTCGGATACCGCAACTAGCAAATCACCCCGTTGTCTACATGTTTCGGGCGAAGATGCTCAACGACCTGCACTTAGCTTCAACGCAGGTCCAAATATGCGACCACCTCCTCGGTCCTGAATTCTTTCCATCTAGCCTATGGGTGATGTCTATGAAAAGCCGCGGATATGCTTGCCTATCCAGCGTCACCTTTTACGGCCCGATGGTCATTGCGAAAGTCTTGAACTCATCAGAGTATAGGGATGCACAAACGCAGTTCGAGCGCATTCTTTCCATTGAACCCGACCGGCTTGAAGACATTGACTTCTTCTCTGATATCCTTTATGTGATGGACAACAAAGAGAAGCTCTCGTTTTACGCTCAAAAGTTCCAGGAAAAAGACAAGAACCGGCCAGAGGTGTGCTGCTTCATTGGTGCGCTCGTTTGTTTTGTACTGGTGTCACTTGTTGACGGAAAAAGTTAGGCAATGCCTATTCAATCCGTACCGAGCATGAGAATGCCGTGAAGTATTTTCGGCGCGCTACGTACCTGGATCGAACATATTATCACGCGTGGACGTCAATGGGTCACGAGTATCTCGTGATGGGTAATACTCACGCTGCGATCGAGGCGTATCGCCGGACATTAGGTTCGCAGAGAGCTGATTTTGCATGTTGGCGCTTATGAAGATTTCTGTAGATATCACTAAGAAGGACTATCGCGCTTGGGCAGGGATGGGACAGGCCTACAGGGTGCTGGGTATGTATAATTATTCTCTGTATTATTATGAGCGAGCTTCAGCATTGAGGTGTGTCTTTCTTTCGATGAATCTGGTTGTTTATGATAATATTTCTTCTGTCAGGCCTAATGATGTGACAATATGGGATGGTCTGGGATCTTGTTACGAGGATACGGAGAGGTATGGCTTGCGGTATTCTTTTGTATTCTGGCCCTTACTTATTGTATTCTCAGAATCCAGGAAGCCATCTCCGCCTACAGTCGCGCACTCAAAATCGGCATCAACCAGTCCCTCCCGGGCATAAACTGGAAACTCGGCTCAATATTTCGTTCTATGGACGTCTGGCCTGCGGCCGAGCAGCATTTCCGGACAGTGGTTCAGATTGGCGAGGGCGCTGAAGGTGAGGGCTGGTATCATTTGATCATTTCCGATTTCTCATCCGGGCTAGGCCGTCTCAACAACTCGGAGCCGTATTTGGGGTCCTTGTTGGCGTTGTCGGAACGTAATATTCGTTTTGATTCTGGGAATTTGTCCGAAGCGAAGGAATATCTGGAGCGAGTGGCGGCGAGTAATACGGAATTGGCGGGTAGGGCTTCTGCGATGTTGAAAGCCGTGAAGGCGAGAATGGCAGTGAAAGGGAAAAGTTAGGTTGTGGTCTCTTTCTCTTCTCTTCTGCGCTTTCTAGGTTGTTGGAATATTGGTACTTTCGAAAGGTCAAATACTTTGATGGATTTTGATTAAGTTTTCGCCGGTACCAGTTTTATTCTGGATTTGAATTCAAGATGTTCACAAACACAGAGTGCCTTTGTGTGAATATTCGGCATCCCGGATTTGACATTGTAAACCAGCCTTCAAGCTTCAGGACATGAGTTTGCGAATCAGCACATGACATGGTGTCAATTTGACTTGTTACTAAGAGCGAGAGTTTACGGTAGTATCGAGAGCATAGATTTGTTATGTAACGGTGGTTAGTATGGAGTAAAACAAAAGACAAGTAACTCAAGCAGGTGTCGCAGCATCAAGTCCGAGCCGATCATTTTGGGCTTGCTTCGTCCAGGACTTTTGCTCAAATACCGTCGCATTTCCCAGTGCTTCAAGTGCCTTCTTCAGCACAGTCTGGCTGTAATCGCGAAGACGAAGGATAAAAGTTGCAAAATGGTATACTTGGATAGGAGAAGATATGTTGAATGTCCGAACGTTTCTTTCCATAAGATAAATGACCCGAAAGTACCATTAGTGACAGAAAGAAAGAAATACAGCTCTCATACATCTTTGGCTTGGGAATACCAGCCCATGAGCACTGCGCCTTCGCATCCATTCGTAGCGAGACCGAACACAGGGTGATCAGTGATACTCAGGCTGGCAAGGTGTCGGCAGGATGCTTCTATGTATATCCTTGTCTGGATGAGAGCTTTCAGGAACCCTCTATTGGAGTATTTCTTGTACTCTCCAACTAATACATCTAGTAACAAAAGGCCCACCAAGGATTGAACCGTAGTGACAGTGTCAGGAGGGAGAGGTTCGGCATCCTTGGTTTCGGAGCAGTTGACGCTGAACGGATTCTGGAGATTACCGGATTGGGACTCTTCGGCATCATTTTCCTCCAGTGTGGCATGACCCTTTTGTGCTACAGAGGCAGTCAGAGTCGTCTCAGCTCCTCCCACTCCTCCGAAGAACTTCGAGCCTCCTGAATATAGGCTAAACTGCGGCTAGAGGTAGACTTTGTTGGACCTGACACAGACAGCTGGTGGTTTCCTTTCTTACTCCCATCTGCCGCATCACCGTCCTCTGACTTCGGCTCTGCCAATTTTATAAGAGGCTCAGACTCTATCTGGGGAGTATTTAGAGGGAATGGGAGGATTATATGGCATACGGCCGTCTTTGGCTCAATATTGGCACGGCTCCTAATATCAATCTCGACAGTTTGAGACTCGAACAGACTGTCGACGGCCTTTACGTGTTTAATAGAAGCGGCGTATGCTTCGATCGCCTGTATAAACACATCCGACAGGTCGGTGAACTGCTCTTTCGCAGATTCGACAGCACGAGAGTTGAGGTGAACAGATTCTCGGGCGCATGTCACAAAACTCTGAGCAAATTCAGGCTCGCTAAAGGAGTCTACGACAATGTTTTGCGACAATGAGATGGTACGTTCTAATCTATAATCACATGAGTGCACAAATAACAAAACATTCACCAGAACTCACAGTGGGCGGGAAGGGGTGATAGCACTCTGCGAAAGATACATGAGATACATGAGAAAATCCAAGTCGTGTCTTGCTTCAGCCTCGTTGGTCTCTTGTTGGGCCACCATCTTCGAGAAACCTCCGACAGACCCAACACAGGGACGAAAATGAATCCGCGATGGTGTCAGTGTGTTCCGTACAAAGTGTCGTATCTCGTGGACAGTCTTTCATCTGCTTGAAGAAATGATCTCGAATAATATTCACCCGTTTATCTACGGACGGCATATCTTCCTAGCTGAAGGTCAAATCGATGCAGAGAATCCAAGTTTGATCACTTACGAGATTCTCCCATGAAGGAGCTTGGTAGCCTGTGAGCTGATCGTAGACCGCTTTCATGCTGTTGATTTCGTCCACTGCTACCGTATCATTCGAACGATTGGGCCCCAAATCTATTGCGGCAAGACTAATCACTTTACGATCGTGAGAATAACTGCCCCACGACAATTTATCTGTTGGAGCTATGCCTTCGACGGCTTTCCGTCCCAATCTAGGTGAAGGACGAGGGTTAGGGAGAACTGATGATATAGACAATGAAACGCGTCTCACGCGGAACAAGACGTTGATCGTCGTTTGCTATTGTAGGGGTTAGAATAAAACGAGGGCTGAGAGGTCAACCCTCTCACCTGCCACTTCGATCGCTAAAGCGGTTGGTGAGCAAATTTTAACATGGAAGAAAACAAATTTGAACTCACGCTGTTCTTCCACGTTGCGCAGGAGGCGGTTTTCCCTCGCTTCTGGTGAGTCATGTTGATCTTGCACTGTACGACGAGTGTTGGTGACTGGACGGCGTTGCCGAGCGGGAGCGACTCATTTCGTGATTGGGGGAGAGACGAAGGGGAGAGGATAACGGGACTGGGGTAAGAATGTCTCTATTATGTATGTCAGAAGATGGACGAAGAAGCTTGCTATCGATGAAACGAACCTGCTTTCACGTGGCTGAGGAATGTCATTCAGCCATGAGTAGATTCGTCTTTCCCATGTTCCTTCTGTACTGCACTGTCCATCAGTGATGTCAAGTCTCCATAAAAACAGTCTGAATGTCGATCTAGAACATTACTCGACAATCCTCTTCACATGAGTCTGGAGACCCAGAATGAACTGCGCGAATTGAAGAGCGGAAGACGGATCTGTGAGATCGTAGATGCCTAAGGACGAATCGGAAGACTCTTTGTCGGAGTACGCAACGTGGATTATTGGCTATTTGAATCTCGTTAGCGCCACCATGACTCGAAAGAAGTAAGGAAATGAACTCGCCAGAACATGAGGCTCTGAAGGGGCTCCGATCCAATGGAAGACAACTCGACCAATGCACCCCGTTTTGGAGAGAATAATGCCAATCACTGGTGCATCTATTCCCCATGTATACCGCTGGTAAAGGGTGCTTTCAATGATGGGCAGGATATTTTCCTTATCGGTAACACAAAGGAAGGGAAGAGCGGCAGCATCATTGCGTTTCCAATAAGTCAGGACATGAGCATCCAGAGGAATGTGACAAGAAGGGATCGATGTAAGGTCCGTTGAAATTTCCCTTTCGGAAGGACTGCTAATAATGCTATCGCTGTCTTAAAAAAAATGACTGGTCGTTTTCGTCATACGAACCTTCTGAATATGCATCCATATGTTCGGAAGACCGGATATCCTGCAAGTCGTGTTTCGGAAGTACAAGTACCTCAGCCAGGTGAGAAATCAGAAGAGATGCATGGCCGTTGGGTCTGACTGCGTGCGTAGGTGAAAGTCGTGCGCATACAAATGGAACGTCTTCTCTACGCAACGTTGATTATAATTTTCCCTCATAGGAGTGAAACTTACATTACATAAGACTTGTCATAGCATACACGAGCGAGCGAGCAAATCAACAGTGACCAGAAAGGCATAGTGGACCGAAGTTCATCTCCCATGATTGCAAGAAGCATAGATACGGTGGATAATATTAAGTCCAGCATCTCCAGTATCTCTGGTGAAGAATTACCGTTCCCAACCCGGTTTGATGAATGAAGGAACGATTCCGAGAGTTCACTAAGTAAATGGGAAGCTCATTGTGACAGAGATGAACATGAATTGTTCAAGGTTCCAAGAGGAATAGGTACGTCCAACAAGGCGCTGACAGAGCTTATTTCTGTCGGGCATTCGGATGAACAGTCAATGTGGTGCAATTGCGTGAAGGGATCAACAGTGGGGAACATAGAGGCAGTGTACACAGGAATACGCCTTAGATAATGATAAAACTAAGAGCGAATGGAGTTGCGGTAACTGCAAGGTCGTGTGAGGAACCCTTGTAGCCCGCACAGTGTGGCAGGTGATGAAGGTTGACGGTAAACGATCAACAGCTCCATGCGGTCCGAGTTCCGACAGGCTGTCGTCCACGTGACCGCAATGCCACTACACAAATTCAGTCTATACTATATAGCATCGTGTAGGTATCGCCGTTAACACAGATCCACACATAATATGTTTAAGCTGCATTTGAACCTCCAACCTCCCCCATTATTTTATCATCATTCTGACCATCATACTGCCTCAGGGTTATTCCAATTTCCTGCACCTATGTCGTATAATTTGTTGACGCAAGACTGACTTGAGAAAGTAACGTTCATCAACTCCGATGACATCAGTCTCGCTTTCAATCTGCCTAGCTGAAGAAGTACTCTATCTTAGACACATGGGTTGATGAGGTTTTATGGGATAGGCGAAGTGCCCATATAATCCTCTATTGTCTCGTAATTTCTAATGTCTAGGTATTAAGAAGTGTCAAAATCATTAAGCGCATGAGGTATAATAAGAAAGAAGTCAAAATTACGCAACCTTAATATGCCTTCGGGGCATCCATACCCAGTCTGATCTCCTCCATCGCAGTCAAACGTTCGGCACGCATCTTCTCAATATCTCCTCCGAGGGCTACCTCCCACCAGCGCTCTTCTTTCGGGACATCTCGCCATCCTCCCATCAAGAACTTCTTCATAGCTTTCGAGTCGGGCTGCTCGAAAATCTTCTTCGTAGCGACATAGGATGGTGGAGGATTTTCAAGAGTATAATCCCCTATGGAGAATCCATTGATGGCCAAGACCAACGCAGGCGGTATCGTTATACGTCCGATCTTGAAACAAAACTGAGAAATAGATATGCAGTGAACAATTGCACCGTCAGGTTCTTCGTGAGTAGTAGCAAGTTTGGCCGCAAGTTTTCGGAGGTCGGCGGGGTGATCAGTGGTGCTGAGAAGGGGTGTTGAGGCTTCGAGAGGCGTGGGTGCAGTAATATCGTCAGCCGGTGTACGAATTGGTCCGTTGAAGACGCCCGGAGTGGGTGAAGCCACTTTCTTCTCCGTCCTTCGGCCCTTCTTTGGCTTGGTGACAAATTTACCGACGGCGTACATCTGATGAACGCGTCAGATCCTCGACGACGAGAAACAGTTGACAAGAGTGGAAACCCACCCATTTATCACCCCAGGACCCGACAGTGAGACGGACTTCGTATGATGCTAAAATAGGAATCTCTCGGAGAAACAGAAAATGCGTCGCTGTGATGAGATTGGTTAGTGGCGGCTTCGAACGAAACAGATTGCAATAAACACACCAGCTAAAGGAATGTATCCGTCCACACCTTCACGGAAGAGTTGAGGCGCGTACTTGCACGCCCATCTAAATCGGACCGAGTCTAGCGTCTGTGTGTGATAAGTACGCCTCGTTCAAGGTACTAGTAACGATTAATGTTGACCTTGGCATAGCATGAATTACTGAGATGGAGATTGAAGTCACTCTCGTCAAGACCTTGGAGAATTTGAGCGCAGCACGAGAGTGATATTGGTGCGAACTCACTGGCCCAGTTATAGTAGTTCATGGTCATTACGAATGGATTTTGTCCAATTGGAGATATCGAGTCCCACCATGCCTGCGACGCAATTTTCTTCCCAGCCTTGTTCTTGTGAACGATACTCAGACGATGTAGCCTGTGCCACATACGAAGGTTGTAATAAGGCGCCAAAACACGGACTGGGATATGTTTAGTCCTTCAAGCCACACGACTTGTAGTATTCGAGAACGTACAGTGCCATGCCAGGGGGAAAGACCTTATATTTAACAGAAGGAGAATGGCGAGGAAGTACTTTAAGGGAGTTGCCAGGCCCAGGAGTCTGTCGACGAGCGGGGAGACCATGGTGGGAAACGACAACATTGACGATAGGCGCTGAACGCCTTACATTATATTCGCCGGCACCGGCTGATGGGTAGCCGAATGCCGGATAACAAGCCCATGGCTTCTTTGACTTGTCAAATCCACTTACGCAGATGAGAATAGGCCTTGGATAGCCTGACGAAGCCTAGCTTGAATTAATTTCCATGCCAATCAGCGGGTTCGCCAAAATTTGACGTGCGTTAATCCACACTGTCTGCCAGCGATGTGGAGCCTCATCTTTCTTCACCATCATCATCATTATAATACGCGCCAACGTGCCATCCGTGTGCTAGCACAAGTACTGATCTTGAAGGAAGGGCTGCTAAATGATAACTGAGATATCACATAGTCGTTAATGGTACGATGATTGATACCATGACAGATGGTGGTTGCTATCGTACGCGTCATGCACCTTGACGGGAGTCATTACGCATGCTGGGGTCCTGCTCGGCTACACGGTTATTGATTCAGACTGGTGTGATTGCCTCCACCGTGACCAAGGCGTTGGTGAAGAATATATTGACACGGTTTGGTACATCCCGTTCGAGATCTGAATTTTGCACGCGACTGTCAGATGCCATTTTGTAGCCTTGTGGCTGGGCGTAAGCCGGATTTCGTACGTTGGGAGTACAAGAACGCACACGAACGTGCAAGCTCTACAAGCTTAATGAAAGATATCACCAAGACTCGTTTCAAAGTTCATCCAAGGTTGGTTTAGACCGATGTACATGATGCAAGCGCAGATAAGGAAAGAATTAAGGGAGAGGCAGACATCAACGGAGTAACAAGTTCCTGCATATGTACGGGGGAAAGAAACCAACTCTATTGAATGTGTCAAAGTCTAGATTAATCAACCCATTCACCGTCTATCATGAGATCGGGTTCGTACTTGGCTGTGCACCTTGGAAGGCAATGCATAGAAAGCCAGTGCATGACTCCTGAATAATTATACCCGGGAACGTACATACATTCGGGATTCAACGTCGAGGCTTGCACAGAGAGAACCAAGTTGCTAATATGTAAATCGGGACGACACAAGGCCTCGTCGAGTGCCTGCCAGAGGATTAAACGTGAGTCAGGTAGCGGCATCGAGCCATTCTCAACCCTGTGCTGGTCAACAGCAACCTGGATGTTTACGTCTTCGAACTGGGTACCGAACGGAAGGGCAAGGAACGTAGCCGTCCACCACTGAACACTACGGTACATCTGGTCCATGATATCGGTCAGGGTAATGGTGAAAGTTAGATCATCTTTCACTTTCTCGACGTGGAGAGGTTGGAGCCTTTCATCTTGGAACGAGATGAGAACATTGAAGACTTCCACGATAAAGACCTTACCCATGTTTATGTATGAAATGTCAAACATTTTGATGGCAAGCTGTGTACGATCCAGCAATGTCTGGATTCGATGGACCATGGTTCTGTCGCTTGCAGCCCTCGTTCCATCTCCTGTGATGAAGATCCTTGTCAATGCACTCAGGGAGACAGGCGACTCTGGACTGATGAGAAAGTCCCATACGCCATAGTCGCCGTCTAGGACATCGATAGAGATTTGATCCAGTGTCGGTCCTTGAGGGAAAGGCCCAGTCACCGGGCCACCTTCTCCCTGTAACTTGCAGCCCACCAAGAAGAGACGGGTGAGTTTGGGCAACGAGGTGATAAGACATTTCATGTCGTATTTAGAACATGTGGTCGACGTCAAATCCAGCTTCGAGATGTGGAGGAAGGGTCCAAGCGACAAACGAAATGCTGAGGGATCCAGGAAGTTGAGCCAATTTAAGCCATCAAGCTCCATGGATGTTACGGGGACACGTTCATCTTTGAGGAACGCTAGGAGTAAAAGAAAGTATAGGTCGTTCCTGAGTATCGTCGAGTCGGGATCCTTGATTTTGATTACAAAGGAGGGCTCATGGTCGGGAATATTGAGGGCATTTGCGATAGTGGGGGAAGTTATGATGTGATCGTATATATCTTGAGATGAAAACAGTTGTCCTTCGCCAAATTGTAGGGAACCGTCAAAATGTGGTAGAGTCATAGGTGCTAAGCTGAAATCAGTGGATCCATTCACGGCGTATACGATTGTATACTCACTAGATGTCAGGGAATGTGATCGGAGAGAACCTGGGAAGACCGTTCGAGAAAAGGATACACAGAACAATGAGGGGTGAACAATGGCGCTTGTAGTACGGCTCCCTTATTAACAGGCAGCTTGAATAGCGATTGGAAATGGAAACTGCTGGCTAGTTCCGCCAAGGCCTCAAGGTGCCTGGCAACTAGGTCTGCCTTCTCTATTTGATCCTTTCGACATCTAGAGGAACACGGCGACCAAATACGTACAAGAGTCCACGAGAAAGGATACGGACTACCAGTGGAATTGGTCATGAAGCACTCTTAGGGCGGTTGCTGGCAGAACCGATTTGAGTGGGATCTTTCGCCTTTCTTTGTTTTGTCTGGATCAAGAAAGATGAAGCGCTTCCTTATAAGAAATAAATAACTGCTACCCACCTAGACGCTCAAAATTACTAAAACCCCTATGGTGATCAACATAGACCGCCCAAGCAAATTTTAAAACCTTTCTCTCGGTTTCAAATAGCAGTCCCATCGCGTCTTGGATTGGGTGTCATGCTGCAGAATACGTTTTCTTCTCAGGCATCCCGATTCTAGGAACACCAACCTACGTTCAGCAGATTAAGTTAGCGCTTTGCGGAAACTAGGTCCTGTGTTAACCTACTGCATCTGCACCGACAGATCCTAGATAACAAAAAACAAAGCATTCACCCATTGAGTCAACGACACATCCCGGGTTTGTCCACAGTGGGTACAAAGGCTCGGTATTCAAATTGAGACCGTTCGGAGAAGCGTCGGGGTCCTATGGTGACTGAAAAGACCCATATGCTCGGCTTTATATACTTTGGGAAGGTTCTATGTTCCACATTGTTACAAGGGATGTTGTAAGGCTGATGATGGATCGACAGAGAACATCGTCGAACACGTGATTTCCCGATCTTTTCTTCCGTCCAATCCGATCAGTCAATTCAGATATACGTAACTACGTTCATCTGCGTATATATGCATATACCCTTAAGCGCTATGAGAGAATTCAGAGGAGTGAATCATTAGCCTCTAAACTTTGCTGCGTTTCGAGTTCGCAGCTGCTCGTCCTCGAGTGCTCCCGGTACTGGGATCTACTGTCACATATGATTACAGAAACAATTCAAGCCAACATAACCAGCACGTATCGAAAAGGAGAAGCATAAAGGTATCCTGCATATCTGTGGTAACTTTTTATATGACTGTTGTACATAGACTGACGATCTTTTCTCTCGTCAGTTCGTTTGGTGTAGAAAGAAAAAGGAGAAATAACGTCCATGAAATTTGGTTTCGGGTTCGGCCTATCACGCCGCCACCTCCGTTTCCCGCCACTCTGCACTGACCTCCACGACGTCCTCCTTCAGATCCCCAGACTCTGATGCCGCACCCACCACTGCCGAATCGAAGCTGCCCAAACTCTCGTCGCTTTCGCTTTCTTCTCCGTCGACTGTCAAGGGTGGGGTCACACTGAGACTGACTTCCTCTTCTTCCTCTCCTGACAGCAGCTGCCATAGTTTATTCAAACCGTCGATTCCCCTTCGCCCATGTCTCCATGGGCAACCCTCGTCCTGTTCCAGCAGACTCTTGTTGAAAACCTCTAAGCTCCACCAGCCGTTGAATCCCGTAGCCTGCACTAGCTTGGTCATCTGGACCACTGGGAGGAACCCGAGGTAGCCGGTAGGAGGGTTGGGGTTGAACGAATCCTCTCCCGAGGATTCTACGTCCTCAGGCAGAGGTTCACAGGGAAATAGTCGAGACGCGCGCGACCAAATCATCCTCCGAGGCGCGTCCGGGGCGTCGAATATAGGCTGCGAAGGTCGGGCGGCATCAGCGAGCTGATACAGGAATATCTTGTCTCCGGGAATCGTCCTTGACATCTTCTCGAGATTCTCCATCATCTTGGCTAGCGTCTGATCTGTTCGAATGGATGATTCGGTCGCTGGATCAGCGTATTGGTTGCCGCTGTTAAGATAGATGAGCATTGGTGCTTATCATGGTGGTAGGGTAAACTTACAGGGTGTTAAAGGAGTCGAGGATGATTCCGACGTTGGGAAGGTTTACCCGTTGGACAACATCCCAGACGGGCTCCCAGTTGTCCACGACTGTTCCCCAGGATAAAGGTTCGTAGCCTATCCTGACGCCGTATGTCGCGGAAAGCTCACCAAGGCGTCGAAAGGCGTCTACCTGGGCGTCGAGATACATTTCCACGGTGTAAGTATCAGTGATCGGGTGAAGTCCGGGAACATGGTTGGAACAGACGAGTATGAGGTCGCATTGAAAGTATTCCATCAATCTCAGCCAGCGCTCTGCGCTATCCAATCCTGCTAGGACATCTTCCTCGGTTTTGAAGTTCTCGAAATTCCGCAGAGGTTGTACGACGGGTATGGTAAGATTATGAGAAACACATAACGCGGTGATGACCTTTGCGCACTCCCGCTCGAGGTTGGCGGTTGATAGAGAATGCGGGGCAAAGGTCTCATCGAAGAGGTGGTGATGCTGGCCGTTGATAACTTCGGTTACGAAGCCCTCAAAATCGACCATGAAGATTTCAATGCCAGTGTAGCCAAGACTAGAGGCGACTTTAATTTTCGTCGGGAGGGAGTGGTATAAGAACGATCCCAGCGAAAGACTCGCAATCGCAAACTGTGGAGTGGGCATGACTTGAGAAAGGAAAGGGAGTTGAAGTCAGCTTCCTCTTTTTGATCGTCGGAACGGGATTTTTCCTCTATTGGATGATCCCTTTTCCGTCGCTGATTGGCCCCAGGACGGCTGACAGAGCATTCTACAGCCACCGGATGCTGCTTTCTGGGCTGCTATGCTGTAAAATTGACAGAACATTGAACGATGACAAGGGACTGGACTCCAAACCTTGCTATTTCCTGTTCGGATCGGGGACGTTTTCTTCCGCGTCTAATGAATAGCCCCCGGCATCCAGAAGTGAACTCATTACCTCAGGTTCGGGATTTCGGTCCGGTAAGTTACCGGTAAGCTACTGGAAAGTACTGGTATTTCAGAGGCAGGAATTTTCGTCGAGGTAACTTACCTATATGACTGTAATTCATTAGTACTACACATATGTGTTATTTACGAAGTTCATAATCATGGATATGCCACAGGTAAAGTTCAGAAGATGAAGGAAATGTGTAAGCATACTAAGACGAAGATAGGTGAATCGCGTCAGTCATGTGGCAATGTATGTGAGGGATTGTGCGTGTGATAGGGTAGGTAGAAGTGAGTTCTGTCCGGTCCTTCGGGGAACGGACATATTAGAACCATAACTGGAGGTTTTCTGCGCAACCCGTACCCATACCCGTAAGGTTTTATGATCAGCGGGTACGAGTGGCAGCCGGGTTGCCTATAGTATTGGTTACGAGTTGCCGGGTTGCCGGAGACATCAACCTGGGAGTTTTCAAAGTCAGCAATCCTATATATATACGATACTTAAATAGACAATATTAATACATCCGGTCTGCCCGAGATCTCCACATGGTGGGCCCGTGCCCGACCCGGCAATCTGGCAAAACCCGGAGCACTGTGCTATTTCACACGGATCGTGTCATTTAAATCCGGGCTTAAAACTCAAGTGGATCTTTGAGGCCTTGGCGTTTGCTTGGCGTCCTCCATAATTGATCATTTCCCTTAAGGTGTCGTGGATAGTCGGTGGTAATGCCGAACCGCCGGGTCTCCTATAACTATAAAGTCTCGTTTGGTGCATTGGCCTACATGTGTGTGGAAATCTTCGTCAAAATCTTTCGTGTACTATATTCTGTCTCTGTGTAAAAATAAAATGGTTCTACATTTCGGCTTGTTCGTAACTGTGAGAACTGCTTGCGGATGCCTGATCCATACTTGGTGAGATTAAATGTTGATGCCGTCGGCAAGTCACGTGGGTGCATTATCAGGTTTTCTCACCGTGCGCGTCGTTCTCTTACAGCCATCATCTACAAACCCAAGTCTCTCTCTAGCGTGTCCAGCTTTCTCGTCTTTCCCGACCCTTCACGCTTCAGGTCCCTTTTCCCTTTGTGCTGGCTCGCTCTATGCTCGTGTCCTGTCGCCCAAGCCACAGACATTCATCATGAATGTTGGCTAACCCTAAGTCTTCATAGTCTGCCGTTTGACCACGTTTTCGCTTGGGAAACATCATTTTCTGTTGCCAATGGTTATAAGAGTAGCGACCGAAGGGGCGCGGCGTTGGGGTGTAAAGTGGCTGAATGCATCGCGTTGGTTGTCTTGGGTGTTCGCGGGTCTCTGCAGGCATTCTAGCCTATCAGTGACGCTTGTCTCTGTGCATTCTTATCGCATCTCCGGAAAGTGCTTATTCACTCGCCAGTCTTCCTTGCCACTTCTACGCACCGAATCTCGCCTGTGTTGCCTCGGGATCCCGATTCACAGCATGGCGCGTCATGACCCGCTCCCGTACAAGAATGCTCTTCTTCATTCGGGGTCTGGCTGTCATGCGTATGAAGAGGGAAGGCAATGCCGGAAACGCGTAGATTCACTCTCAAGTGCAGAAGACGGTGTAGTTGGAGCACCAGAGAAGCGTCGCGGGACCGTTTTGAATGTTACAGAGAGAGTCGAGAGGGTTCCATACAACCGTAGAGATCTACTATGCGAGCATTTGGGGTAACCGCTGGGCACCCACACTGATCTTCAAGATCTTATTTGCCGCATTGTTACTCCGCGATCAGCGATTCTTCCACGCCAGTGACATTTCTCTGTCGCTGGTCTATCACTTCGCCGCCGTCCTGGCTTCATGACAGTTTCGTTCCTTTAAAGGATCAAGCATCCGCACAGGTCTCTGGCGATCTCCCTTTCCGCTGGTCTGTCCTCGTTAGGAGGGCAAGGCCAAATCCCGGTGATGTTTCTTGTGGATTAGTTTCCCTCGATCGCCGTGGGTCACTGCGGTGTTCCTTGCAGGTTGCGACTATGTAGGGGCATCACAGGAGAGGCCCAGAAGCGTCGGCGCGCGCATCGAAATCCACATGGCCTACGGCGACATGGTTACATCAGCAATTCTGGAGCGAGTTCTTCTGCAAGGGGATTTTAAAGAGGAATATACAGGAAAGCGAGACTGCTGGGATATACATGCAGAAGCGGCTTCCGTAGGTGATATGCCATGGCACGGCCTGACGCTGGTGGTTCCGAGAGAGGTATCTCATCTTAAGGGATGGCGGGTCTGTCCTCGCCTTGATTATCTAAATCTGCCCTCTTTAGTTTCTGTCCTTCTACTACAGGAAGGCGGATGCGACGTCTTTGGCTATGCTGTAGTAAGCCGCTTTCCTCCTTCTCCTTTCTGTCCGGACATGGTGGCTTGTGAACGAAGAATGATGATCCCAGGATTCGTGTGCTAGGTAGATGTATGGACCAAGATGCCTCTGTTATAAAGGTCGTTTCTTCGACCGAGTGGAGGGCTGCGAAGACGTAGTCTCTTGAGCCTGCTTCGATCCCTCGCGTGGTCTGTTCTTCCATACTCCGACTTGTCGATGCCTTTCTTTGTATCCGAGGGGAGCAAGCTGACTATCCTTGACCCAAAATCGGTAACCTGTTGGTGCGTCTTTGAAACCTCAGGCTCCTCGTGATCATGGTGTTCATTGGCCCTCTGTTGTGCTCTGTTGTTTTCATTGACAATTGTTACTCCTGCGGGATGTTTCAATAGAGTTTTGTGCTCGAGTGTCAATGGACAGTCCATGGAGTGCTGACGAGGGTGAGGCGCTGTGATTGCGGTGGTGCTTGTAGGCGAAGGGGATGTGTCAGGGGATGCGCTTGGCGAGATGTTGGATTACGCTCCTCTTGAACTTTGAAAGGTGCAGTCTGGGTAACGTACAGGAAGACGGAGTGGGCGAGGGCGGGGTAGGATCGAGGCTAAAGAGCGGCCTTGTACTTGTGAGAAGCACCGAGGATGTATGGTGGGTTATCACGGTATCCTTGTCTGTCGGATTCTGTCGGATTTCATACATTCGTTCACGCGTGGGCTCCGTGGTAGATGGATCGTACGGGTGGAGGGAGGGTAGTTGGATGCCTTGTGGTTGCTATCGGCTGTGAGGTATCTGACGCTGAAGCAAAAGTGGCCGAACGGCATGGTTGGTGCGATGTCGTTGAAGAGGGATGTTGTATAAACTCGAGAGTGGATGCCAGATATTCGGGGGTCAACGTGGCTGATCCGTGGATATCTTTCCTGGAGCTTCGACGTTTCTGGGGAGGATTTTTGATATCCGAAGATCCAGTGATGACGTTTTGATAATTTTTGGATTTTTCGGTTGCCTTTGCGGTGATCTGATTGTGTCCCCTCTGTATACACACAACCGGTGGGCTAGCTTTTCCACAGATAATTCTTGTTTCTTACAATTTTCCAGGATATATGGCGGCTAGCGTCACATGTGAACATCCAACTTGGTTGCCCCGGCTTTAGCTTTTTAATGGCATATACCGATTTCAGCTGGCAGAGGATAGGCACATTCTTTTGTACATCAATGAGCCATCGAACAAGTGTCTTACACGTTTATTTAGGTTCCTTTTGGATAGCTTTTGTCACCATGACTGTGTCGTTGAAGAAAGAACATCGTGTTATCTTCAGCGTTTCAGCTCTCGATGTCCAACTCACTGGGCCATAAATCAGAGGCAATGCGATGTATTTTTGCGCCTGCGTTTTGTGTGCACAGTTGTCTTCTTTGTCAAATTGTTCGTAATGTCTGTACTAACTACCTACGATCACCCGCCGAGTGGAAGTGCTTTCCTGCCGTCCATTCGGTTCTCTGTTCTCTACCTGGCAACTTGTCGTGTCATTGCAACTGTCAAACCTTTTTGCCCAAACGAAGACATAATTAGACCTAACCAGGGACAAAATTACAAGAGTGGAGTGAGTAGGTATGTATCTTCGAGACCGAAACCCAAACGAGCGGTAATTATTTAAACTATATGTAAATGTAAAAAAAAAGAGAAATAAAGCGATCAAAAGCAAATCGTAAAACTACAACAGGTACAGTACAATAATGGCACAACACATGATAAAACCAAACCAATAATTATATCTTTAAAATGACTATTACCCCATCATCCCCTCAAACCCGAAACTCTTTCCCCAGAGTTTCTCATCCCACTCCCCATCCCAGGTCAAGGCATCCATCGTACCGGAGCCTGCAGGGTCCGGCGCCCAACCGGACGAGAAGAAATTAGCGCTCGGATCGAATATGTCCCCAGGCAAGAACAGGGAGCCGCCGTCCTCACCCCAATCTACCATTGATGTCGGCGCGTAAAGCCCATCCGACGTGTGCAGTGAAGCGGGTTCTTCCCTCTTCCCAGGGAGGTTCCTCGCGGGGTGATCCTCCTCTTTGTCGCGCTTCCGCTTGCTCCCGTCACCCTCGCTCTGCGGATTCAACCCTTCGACATCCATGAGCCGGTCCAGCCTACGCCAACACCGCCTTGCGAGCTCCCATGTCTCCCCGATAGTTTTCAGCGCCTCTGCACAGTTCATTAGGTGTAGCTGCGTCTGTAGACGGAGGGTCGGTTTTACAGAAAGCTTGGACCCAGAGAGATGCGCGATTGCGGTGGTGAATATGAGGTAAATCATCGCAGGATTTGACTGCGCCAGGGAGGATGGATTCACCGTGAGTTTGTCTAGAAGAACGTTAAATGTTGAGGCTGCATCAAGGAATGTTGAATGTGTTGTTTTGTCCTTGAAACTAATTTGTGTTATGATAATGGATAGAGGTGATGAGTATAAACACTTACAACGGCCGGTAGAGCAGGATGATAGCCACTTGGTAGAACATGTTGATCTCCAAGACCCTGCGCTCCGGTTGGTGACCGAGAGATATACGAAACTGGACGGGAAGATCGTGATGCCATCGATCAAGCTCTGCCTTGAGCGCCTCCAGAGGCTTGCCAACCGGGAATTCGAATCCAAGATATAGATGCAAGTTGATGCGAGAGATAATTCGACACAACGACGCGGTCTGAACGAACAAGTCGCCTGAATCTTTTACGGTACTAGGGGGTGGACGAAGCGCATCCACGATTCCTGGTGGTCGACCAAGTTGCAAGGAGAGTAGAAGGTCGAGGGTCAGACATACTCCCCAAACCTCCGATGTGGGTTGTAATTCGAGCTCCTGGGCCATGCGCACGGCGAGACCTATGAGCAACCATGCTTGGCCCTCGGACCCGCGACCATGGTCTCGCAGCGCAAGTAATAGGAGCGTCTGCACGCTCTCAAGTCGGCTGCCCTTTCGTAGAAGAGCGCTCATAGCCGTGCGTGCCTGCTCATACCATAAGTCGGCAGCGATTTTGCTCGGGTCACCTCCGAAAACTGTCAGGGCCGGATTTGACGGTGACAACCGGCCAGTATAGGCACAAAGCGCGAGTATGAGGCACGTTGTGCCTTCCGATACCGTAGGCGCAGTCAGTTTTGGTTCGATAACATGTCGGGGAGGAAGCAGCGGATAACTGGGGTGCACATGTGTATAGTAGACGTCGATGAGATTGGTAAGAATATGTTGAGGGGGAAGATCTATCTGCTCCGTTGGAGGGAGGAAATCAGGTTTGGACGACGGTGACGTTGCTTCAAAATCGGCGGAGCGCCAGTAGCTGCCAGTATATGCTGTATTAGAGTCATCGGTGAGCGCTTTGTAATCTAGGTCGGTGGACATCTCCACGTCAGGAGGAGTGGCCACAGGAAAAGCATTGGAGATCGGAGATGGGTATGACAAGGGCACTCTGGAAGTCGTAGGAGACGTAGCAGGAAAGGAAAAATCGAGCTCTTCGCGTGACCATACGGGTGTATCGCACTTCTTGAGCTGGGGAGGAGGCGTATGTGTACGCTCAAAGGACTCGCGCGACATAGAATAGCTAGGAAGATTATAAGACAAGTGAGGCTGCTCGCTTGTCGGTGATGGCGTCGTCTGCATGACAGACGGCGATTGCGAGTGACCGTTCGCCTTGGCATGATAGAAGGTCGGCTGTGATGGCGTCGAAGGTGACTGTACGCTCCCCGGCTTGATATTGGGATTGGCGGGCGGCAGCAAAGGCTTAGCAAATGTCTCCTGGTCGGTCCGCTGGGCAAATGGGGCAAAGGTATTGGTGAGATCGTCGAGGATCTTGGCGGCATCGGTGGTGGTCCAAACGACCTTGTAGGCGTCCCACACGTCCTGGGTGCATGTCTTACTCTCCGTACGAAGAGCCTCCACAGACTGCAGGCATAAATCGGAGAACGCCACGGTCCCCCGAAGTTTGAGGATACAAAGACCGAGCAGAGTCTCGAGCAGCGTCACCCGGGTCTCTGTATAGCGCAGATAGCCAGAGGGAGGTCCCCGACGACGAGGCTCGCGCGAATACGAACATTCAACCTTGGTTTCCTTGCAGAAAAAACATGGATCTAGGCCGTCACACTTGGAAGGATTAGAACTCTTCTGCTGGGACACGAGATGGGACGAACAGACCTTTTTCCGCTTGAGACGACAGGTATTGCACGCTACGTAAAAGGAAGTCAAAAATGAGCGTGGTGAAGAAAAAGATGCCGAACCTCTAGACACCTTCTTGTTGGTTTTTTCGGGGGCAGGCGGCGGGTTCATCTTACCCCGCAGTCTCGAGGTATGGGGTAAGAGTTGGAGAGATGGTCTCGGAGGGAGGTTGTTCCAAGCAAACGGGGGGGAAAGGGTTGTTCCAGATCCTCTCTCTCTTGCTTGCTGACTCAGCAACACGTGTCGGAGTTCAAATGTTTCTCCACATTACCCCGCAGAGGGGGCAATGGGTGTTTCCGGTGTCCTAATCTTCGATCCAGACACACTGTGCAGAGACCTAGCCTTATCTTATTTTTGAGATAGTATTAGGACACCGCTGGCCATCTCCATCATTGATACCGTATGGTAGACCCGAATTATCACACTGAAAGATTCGCGGGAAGATAAAAGCCGGACGTTACCAAATGAGTCACCCGCGATCGCTCTAGCAAGCTATCAAAATTAAAAACAAAACCCCCCTTGATTTCTGAAAACTAGGTTAGTGAACAGCAAGCACTAGGCATCGAGTCACAAACTCCTGGTCTAATCATCAAACAAATCAGTCGGTTACACTAGTATTTCGGGAAGATTGTGTTAGGCTTTGT
Organism: Armillaria fumosa; assembly: GCA_030407015.1. Classification (NCBI taxonomy): domain Eukaryota; kingdom Fungi; phylum Basidiomycota; class Agaricomycetes; order Agaricales; family Physalacriaceae; genus Armillaria; species Armillaria fumosa. The sequence continues at coordinate 422,598 of JAUDYM010000010.1, forward strand.
CGTCTTTCTTCTGACAAACGACGACATGTTCTGAGGCTCACAGCGGTTCCGATGGCGAATTCAAGCATCTCTACGAAGGCCTAATCAACTGGTTAGGTATCTGACCCTGTTGTACTGCTTGGCTGATCCTGCGAAGGCACTGGCTTGTGAGAATTCATGGTGAAGAAGTAGTAAGGAAAAGAAAAAATAGGTAAGCCGGAGATGGGCACACGGAGATATGCCAAAACTTACAGGGACTATCCCTGGCAAGGGCACAAGTAGAAGAATCAATATCTCTTCACCGGCCAATAAGAAACTTCAAAACAGGATCAGGGTCACAGCAGTCTGTGTACGCACGTCGTGTATCTCCGGCTATTTTCGCGCCTGCTAAGGATCATAAACGTTCCTTTGAATGTCGGATTAGTGTACGATCAAGTTTTTTGACATCCCTCTAAATGTCAAATCTCCGCTTCCTTCCAATACCATACGCACGCTTCTTGACATCGTCGTCAGTAAACAAACGTCATCTTCAGCGGAACTTGGTTTGAGTAAACGTCAAAGGTTGGATAGGAGTTGTTCCAGCTCGAATCCGAGTTCTCCCGGGTGAAACGGGCCGAGGGCTCAAGTTGGGCCCGCGGAAGAATATAACGGCAAACGCTTGTTGATTTGGCAAGTAATTGACTACGCTCTTTAGGTGGTGGACAGGGTGACTTGACCGACGGAATGAGGTGCGAACCGCGGAAGGGTTCATAATCAGGCTCTTCGACTTCGGAGGGTCGAAACATTGTTGGCAGGATAAATCACGAGTAGAGAGGCGGAAGATATCTTGAACGCGTAAGTGACTATGAGCTCGAGATATGTGATCATAAATACGATGGAGTCTGGGTGCGAGAAATTTATCGTGAATCAAATAAATATCCTGGACGATAATTCCTTAGTCGGCAAGTTATCGGCATGTCCCACAAGCGTTCAAGCGTCAAGTCCCTCAAGATTGATTGGAGCAAGGGGTTATCGCTTGTATCGCCACTGTGCATCGATTTCTAGCGTTGTGAAAGACGCGGAGAGGCGCAGGGATTGCAGTACAGAATGACAAGGTCCATGTCGCCTATGGCCAGCGGTAGATAATAGATATACGGAAAGTTTCCAGAGCAGATATACGTGGTAAAGCTCGTTCCAACGGCTGTGACAAGGCGCAGAATTTGTGGAAGTAACGGCCTAGAGTTTTCCAACTGAGTTCAACCGCTACTGCACCTAGAAAAGGCTTAGAATTCATGGTAAGCACTGCGTAACCTTCATTGGCTTAAAAATATCAGCTTAAATCTGAAAAAAAAAAAAATCCCAGGGCCAATTTACGTGCAGGACTGCCTTTTGTTTTGAAAGGATATTGTTTCTGAACGCGCGCATTCGGGAGCTAGTAGCATGCGTGCCCTCACCTCGCCATGTTTCGTTTTTGGACATGGCTCGGCGCCGGCGTATGACTGGGATTTGGGTGAGGTGGGACGTGGTTCGGAGAGACAATAAACGATTCAGATGATATTTGGGGATTTCGTTTCTTTACTGCGGCCAATTGCTTGTCTCGGGCACTCTCCTGTTACCCACTTTGATCAACGCAGACAATTTAGCTCCATAGAAAAAGAATGACTATGGATTATGGATTATGAAGTTCCTTGTAATACTTTCTGCCGCGAGTCCGCCCTCTGATGCAAGAAACCGAGGATAGCCCTTTTATTGTCCCTGCACCGAATCAGCACAAGTTGCGCCAGTAAACGGCGAGCCAACTCACCTATTACGGTCAGGCGTCACCTTCAGCCCGAGAGTCTCCATCACCTCCATCCTGACTCGCCTCGCGTCCTCCAGTGTCGGCTTCTTATTGAGCTTGACTCGCTTGAGGGCAGCCCTCTGCGCCTCAATAATCTCTGCAAGTCTCGCCTTTCCTGCCGTCTTCTTCTGCTCCTTGAGGAACGTCGGAGATTTTCGTAGCTGAGCATTGGCAGGAAGCGGTGTCCGTATAGCATCCAGCACGCCGACGCGTAGCCGCATTCCCTCGTAACTGAGTTCCGAAGGCTTCATGCCCTTTGTGAGGTAATTGTCAAGTCCGCCATGCTGCTCTTCCCTCAGCCATCGATACAGACTACTGGGCAAGTGTAACACACCTTCTTTATCGTCTTCAACGCCCTTGTAGTGACCTTCAACTTGATGGACTGGTTCAAGGCATCAGAAAAGATACGTTTCGTCTGGACATTGGGAAGCCATGTCCTGCGTGTCTTGTGCTTGGAAAATGGAACGTTGTTTCCGTATTGCTTGGACTTGCCCTGAAAAATACCCAGCTGTGACCGCTTAAAAGGTTGCGAAAGTACAGCGACTTTCAAGACAGAAAGCGTAGGACGCATTGGCGAGGAAGAAGAGTTAGGGTTAGGGTCCCCGGTCTGTCGGCCGGCGCGTTTCTTACATCAGCTTGATCTGCGGGATGTGCCGAACAACCTGCCGATTGAGTTCCAGAAATTATAAACTTGCATTCTCTGGCTTCTACAGAGCCTGTATTTATACTAAGAAAATATCTAGTTGAATGTTCTACAAAACTCGTCCATATGAAGTAAGTATCGGTCCAAAGGTCACCCGGCATCCTCTTCTCGCAGCTTCCCGCGGTATCTCCAACACGAGCTTTACCACGTATGTCTGATCTGGAAAATTTCCGTATTATCTACCACTGGTCATAGGCGACATGGAGTTTGGCATTCTCTACTGCAATCCCTGCGCTTCTCCACGCCTTTCAGAACGCTAGAAATCGATGCACAGTGGCGATACAGCCGAGAACCCCTTGCTCCAATCAATCTTGAGGGACTTGCGCTTGAACGCTTTGGGGGTATTATGTAAGAGCTTTGAAACCTATCCACATGTTTCTAAGTAGCGCTCCCACCTTTTACTCATTCCATGACAACTAGGCTTGACACCATCGACGAAGACGTTTTGGAGTGCATCTTCTGCTTTGTCAATTCCCCCGGGTGCATGTAAAACCCACCGACCTCCTTTTTCATGATAAAAACGCAAGATCTTTTGCCGCCGTATCCCGTCACTTCCACGAATTCTGCGCATCGCGGATATATAAGAACGTTCCCTGGGTTTGGCATGAAATAAAACACGAGTTTGTTCCAGAGTCTTTATGGATCCACGTCAGGTCTGCTTGCACAGAACTTCTCTTGCTGTCGTTCTGAGATGTCCGAACGGTAGAAGACTTCATGTTCGACTGTATGGTAGCAATGATACGGAAGCCTTGCATCAAACAGATCCTCCACTTGGAATGCCAGAGCAACTAGAACAGGCTTTACCACACATGCCAGCTTTGGAGACCTTCCGTATATCTATCGCCGGTCACAGGCGACACGGAGTTTGGCCTTCTCTACTGCAGTCCCTTCGTCTCTCTGTATCTCTCAAATCATTAGAAGTTGAAGCACAGTGGCGGTACAGTCGAGAATCGTTCGCTTCAATCGATCTTGGCTCGGGACTCACACTTGAACGCTTCGTCTACGACGCTTTCCTGACCCCCATCGAACATACGAACCGTGTGGCCGGTCCAGGGAAGCGCACATCGGAACAATGCCAGGTAGAGACACATAATCTTCAGCTTATTTTGGACCACTGCCGTGAAACGTTAAAAACACTGGAATTACCCGCAGAAATTTCCGCCGAACTCCTTCGTCGGCCGTTTCCCTGCCTGACAGATCTAACCCTCCGTGGATATAGTCCTCCACTCCCACGCATTATTCATTCTCTGTGGCTTTCGGCCGTACCTCTTGGATCCACGCTTCGCAACCTCGACCTGCAAATGATACCATGCAAGAATGGAGTGCTGGACGAAGACCGCTCGAGTTTCCCTATACATTGGCTCTCGCACTTGCAATCTTTAACATTGTCCACTATCAACTACTTGCCCAATGACCCCATCTTGCAGGCTTTACCGAGCACGGTCACTCACTTGTCTTTAAATCCGTTTCCATTGCCATTAGACCCGGATGAATATGACGACTGGAAGGTCCCGACATACGTTGTATCCAGCGGAGACCTGCTTCGGATTTTGGGTTTCGGGACATTTAGTAATTTGGAGAGCCTAGAGCTTTCCTACCGCTGGAGCGGGGACAATTATGAAATGGAAATTCTCGCCGTCTTGCCTGGATGCTCTCCGTATTTGAGAGCTTTGGAGTTCAACCGCTATGAAGCACCTGGAAGAGTGTTAGATTTTATGGTAAGCCCTACGCTACATGACGTTTATTTCATGCTATATCACTGGCTCTAGTTACCTTTACAACAAGGACTACGTAACCTTCATTGCCTTGAAAGACTCAGTTTAAATCTGGAAAAGATCCCACCGCCGATATATGTGCGACATTTCTATATATTTTGGGGGGATGTTGTTTCTCAAGAACGGTGCGCACGCATTCGGGAGCTAGTAGCGTGTGTACCCTCACTCCGCCGTATTTCATATCTGGGCATGGCTCCGCGTCGGCGTGTGACTTGGGTTTGGACAACGTGGGAAGTGGTTCGGAGAGACAACAACGATGTTGAACTTGTATTCGCAGGTAATTCAGATGATACTTGGTGATTTCTCTTCATTACCATGGCCAATTGTTTTGTTAACCAGTGATTTCAGGCGTTGGTGGCTCTGATTGTTGCTTAGAAAGGTGATCTTAACGAGACGCCTTGCTTTGAGACAACATTTGGAACATTTCCCGAAGTTCACGTGGGAGATGAGAGCACTAGGGACTAAACACCTCAAGAGCGGTCCCGCCAATTGCATGGAGAGGAAAGGGAAGCAGTAGATACATCCTTTACCCTGCCACCCCGACACAGGCAAATGAGAAGATGGTCACGAAGCTCTGAGCTGCTCGTTTGTTGCGTTCGAAGAAAAGGAGAATTTTCATGGACGAAGAGATGCGTGCACCACCCCATATGGCGTGGGCTCGGGAAAGGAATATGTTCCATCACACACACTCTTCATAGGTGTGTATCTCCCACGGTTCATGACCTGACAATATACTGTAAGTGCGTGAACAGTAGAAACCGTAACACGTAACGCAGGGGTTGTTGTATTGCTCATTTCATCCTATGTAACACATAACAGTTGCTTGGTTTCCAAATTTCTTTGTCACATTATAAAAAATCGGAAAAATCAAGAATAAATCGAGAATGCAGAGGCTGGTAAATGTACACTTATCTTTGCGAACAATAACTAATTAGACCACTGTAATGCTATTGCACCGATGGTGTTCGTGACCTTGTTGCTTATTTCGAAAACGGTAACGCATAATCATGGTACCATTTCCTAGTTCTTTCGTTTCTTAGCGTAACACTCATATCTAATTTTCTGCTATTCACGCACGTACAGTTCCGTCGTTGTCGGGATTCGAACGTTCAGAAGCGACCAGTCCCAATGTTCGGCATAAAATGTAATACACTACCTTTTGATACATCCAAATAAATACAGGTTGGTGATACAAAAAGTATCAGGCATCGATACAACTACCATGACTGAAGCATGCCTTGGGCACATTCCTATGATGCAGAAGTCAGGAAAACATTTAAGAACGACAGTATGTCAAGACCAACCTTCAGCCGTCCCAGATTATGCACAATCGCTACGTTGACCATTGTCTTTAGTTTCCGTCGCACATCCCCCTTGTTTAGCGTATACTGATATGCTCCTGAACACTGGCAAAATTTGGATACGTTGTCGGATTGTATCTGCCGGCACTTTGAACATTTCAAATCCTGCAGCGCAAACGACCTCTCCATATCGAATAGCACCTTCATCAGCGTGAACTCGATAGCTTGGCGATCATACTCTCCGTGACAATTGAGGCAGATCCACCTCTGCGACACGTCGAGATTATTCGGAAGTAGGTCTGGGTCACGGCAAAAGTCGAAGTCGCGCAGGGCATCACAGTGCCTACAAGGGACGTTGGAGAGGATAAGTGGTTCGCAAGGGTTACGGAAGATGGCATCGTTTGCGAATTCCCGAACCCCGATAAGATCGAGTAGATTTCGTTTTAACAAACCGATTTCAACCTGATAATCCCTAGCTAGTGCGAACACCGCACATGTGAACTTGACAAACTCCAAGACAGGGTCGGAGAGATGAAGGTAGGAGCCAGGGAGGACCGGGAAATCGAAGCCTCCTGTCAGTTCTTCATTTAGCATGGCCTCTCTATGCCGTTCTTGCACGCTCCCAACCAGTTTGAGGAGTTTTCTGGTCAAGCGTCGGGCGATGAACTCTTGCGTTGACTCTATTTCGCTCTTTTTCGTAACATCCCGCTGACTGGAATCTGGGGCACCGTTGCGTAGCGCACGTAGAGGTACTCGTGATGTCTCGTTGGTGCGCTGCCGAATCTTGTAGAGCTCTACCGCGAAAAATTGGATGGCGACACCAAAGTCCTTCTGGATGGCTGGCGGAAGGAACTCTGCGATATTCCAATGGTTTTCCAACGTCAGCTCTTCAGGGGGCTCGAGGGCTAGAGGATCTTCGCACACGATACCTCCCATGTTGGCGTTGTCCATGAAAAGTAGAAAGTCGTAGAACTTGTCCGTCTGCAGGTAAATGTGTTCAAAGAGTTCGTGGGATGTGACGGCGGTATTGATGTATGTCGCATACGCATGGGCTGTGCCGGGAGGTTTAGAGGTGGAGAGAAGTATCCGACTGAAATCAGCGTAGACAACATGCGATCCAAGGCGTTTGAATTCTGCTAAAAGCTGGATGAACGTCTTCCGCATAAGGCTATGAACGAAGCGATGGAGGTTGGGGTCGTAGAGTTGTGATGCGCTCGAGCTTATCCATCGCCAGAAATGGTCGATTGACACAGAAGGGCTTCCAAGCTCGCCATGGATTTTGTCAAGCAGCCATGTTTTCACCATATTCCTTAGAATACTGAATGTCTGCGCGGATATATTCGACTCGCCTAGGGTGAGATCCCGCTGTCCGTCGCCATTCTTATACTCGTCAAGCGTCTTGGAGACCGAGTCGAAGGCAGTCGATCCACCGGTCCCTTCGAGCTCATTGACGACGACGGAATGCAGGACAGAATTGACGGCCAGATTTCGAACGCCGATTTCGAGACAGACATTAGAGTAACATCCCGGTGACTGGAACTCTGTAGTTGGGAACCCTTCTGACAATCTCTGGTCATTTTCGATACCACCGAGGTCAGGCTGTTCCCCGGATGACCACCAGAGCACCATGTCGTTCTGGATAAGACGGCGAGCGAATGAGATGTCGGAAAGAAGAAGGGGCTGGTCACCCTCAATATGTCCGATGGGGACATCGTAGTAATCCGCGAGCGATATCATGCGGTCAAGCCAGGGACCAAGCGAGAGATACCGATTTAGCATCTTCTGAGCGACGTGGGTCTGCCATGGAAACACATCCAGTGTATGAGGTCCCCGAGCTTTAGTCATCGAGAGTACGGGAAATTTGGACAGTTTCGGAAGCAATCGGTCAAAATACGACTGATCTTTGCTCGAAGAAATGATGACAGTATACGACTTGTCTTCCATTAAGCCAAACTCGCGCGAAATGGCTTTGAGAGCAGTAGCGTCGGTAGAATGATATGTTGTAGTAAATTCACGACTGTCTTCGTAAGTTATAGATGGAGAGGTCCCATACTTTTCTTGTCTCTTCTGCTTCAGATCGGCATAGGTCGCCTCTAATTTGGGTATGGGTTGGCGGCGTGTTGCCGGATCAACAACATGAAGCTTGACGGGACCCGTCGGCGAGAAGGTGGCAAATACGTGCAGCGGAGCAGTGGCAGAGCACGCGTGATACAGGAATATGTATTTGCCACCAATCCCTCCCTGTAAATACTTTCGGGAAGCAGAGGCCAAGTGAGTTGCGCGATCGAGTTGGTGAAGGTCGAAACCAACTGTCTGGCCTCGGTTCAAAGTCATATTAGGATCTTCAACGGTACACGACCTTCCCAATTTGAGAATGCCTCGAAGAACGAGAGGGACCTTGCATAGAAGTTAGCAATGCTCCTTGACTTAGAGCGCAATACATTACCTGTTCTTCAAATACTCCATCAACATTAGGATCATTGGCAAGGTCGATGAAGTGTTCATGAATATCATTGTAAACATCTTCACGAACGGACAACTGGTAAAGATTTGTTGACGGCCGTTCATGAGGTAGACTGCGAGTGACTTTCTCAAAGGTATAGAAATCAGGCCGGAAGATGTCCTCCTTGGGATTTCTGAGATGAATATACATCTCTCTGGGAATTCGCAAAGGCGCTGAGACGATCTCCCCATCAACGGACAACCATAAAATAAAGCGACCGGCAATTTTGCTAGGACGGATTTGTAGTACGTCCCAAGTGCGACTCGTCTTGACTTTGACGCCTCGAAACATGGATGGCACAACGACTGGTGCCGAAGTATTCCAACGAATGTCTTGCCGTTGCTTCCAACGAGGACGCATCGCCTTAATCCAGGCAGAATAGTTGGTGGAGGGATCAGGTATCTTAGGAAGAGTATCTTCCTCAGCTTCTGGCTCCGGCGTTTTCGGTCGAATTTTGCGCTTAACTACGGCGATGCGAATACGATTGCTCTGTGTCTCTTCTTCCTCCATATCCTCAATGTCACGATGCAGCGGAAGTTGTGACTCTCCTTCAGCAGCGGGTTTGAAAAAATCGGTAAGCTTGTTTTGCTTGAATCTGTCGCCGGCTACGGCCACTCGTTTATGGAGCCAGTCGGGGTGTCGTATACGAGGAACGGGATTGGGAACCTTTTGCATAGCAGCTGGAATCGTGATGAGCTTCTGAATGACTGATCCAAGACGCTCGATGTAATACTGCCAATCCAAGATCGACCGCAGTTCAAAGTTGACCATGCTGCTATCTTTGAGCCATTTGCGAAGGTAAGTTCTCTTGATGCTTTCCTCCGCGGAGAAAATTGCGACGGGGACAGCACGTTCCGTGACAGGTGCTCCGATTGGACGTTCTGAGATAATGAACTTGCAAGCGAGACCCTTGTCCTTCACCATCTGATCGCCAAGGAAGTCCGCAAGGCGACGAGCAGTACTAATGGACGTTGACTTTTGCCCGCCATATTCGGCAAGTGTCCTGGACATGCTTCGATTCTCTGCAATGAGCTCAACGAGCTCGTCGTCGTCAAGACTCTCAGCTTTGCTGAAGAGGACATCGAGCCATTGGTCGGCTACCTCCGCGACCGCAGTATAACATTCCTGCGTGGTGGTACCAAGCAGGAACTTCTCGAAGATCTGAGATTGGAAGATTTTGATCAACTGAAGCTCTCCTCGTCGCTTCACTTCGAAACCTTTCAACTCGGCCAATGAACCATCGTCGTTGAAAACAGCGTAACGTTTTTTCAACAGTTTATCTTCCTCCTTGGAGGATGGCAGGATCATGGCCTTGTAAGGGCCATCGAGTTCGAAGAAGATCGAGTTCTCGCTGTGGACCTTATACTCCCCTGTTTGGGGGTCCAAATCGTGGTACTGGTGATTGGTAAATTTCGCGTGAACGAGATGATTCAACATGGTACAAGGATAGGAGAAGGCGATAGCTTTGCCGTTCGCGAGTTGGAACTTGAAATTCTCCGGGAAGACGCCAGGCAGCATACACCAAATTCCATCAGTGTCCAGCTCAAGGGGACGTCCAATCTGTTCGACTAGTGCACGCGCCATCTGGATGATCGTTGCACCAGTAAGACAGGTAATACCAGCCATCTCCATCGAATGCCATCGGGCACCTTTTCGCATGACGTATCCATAGAAAGAGTTTAAAATGCACTTGTGAGCGAGCTGCAAAGAGTCGTACAGCACAATCATTTTCTTCGCCTCGTCGATCTCAGCTATGGACTTTCCACCGCCGACCGCTGAGTCCAAATTCTTCTTCCAGGTCTTGTGAAGACCTTTGTACTCGTAACGGCGGTCACGGAACCTCCGCACAGTGTCCACATAGAAAGGATTCTCCCTCTGGCAAATGATGGCCTCACGATTTTCGATCTTCGTGTCCTTTGTCTTCTTATAGACCTTACGGGAGTAGTCGCCGAGTCGCTTGTGGAGCAAAGCTGTTTGCTCTGCAGGAGAGAGATCGGGGAAGCGCCTTTGAGGTTGTCCAGGACGTCTTGGAGGGAAGTCTTCCTGGTTCAGGGCATGCCTGATCATGTTGTATTCATCACGATGAGCAGGAAAGAACTCTCCTCTCCAGGCCCATTCCAACCGCCGGTCACAAGTCTTCCCTGGTCGGTTATAATCACAGACGGCGCAAACAGACTCGTCGACCATGGAGTCTGGCTGCAGTCGATTTGACAACATGATGTTAGGATACATCGCCGCAACGTCCAAGTGATAGATGAGTGGATTGTCCGTACGTTTCGGATTGTCCCTCATGACTTCCAGGGCAGCTTGTATATCCGCTTTGACTTCATCATAGTTTGTCACGTCATCCATAGATGACTTGGACTCTTCGACAATGCAAAAAGTCAAGGCTGCGTCGAGTTCATCAATCAACTGTACAAACTAGTTAACATCCAATCTATCGTACATCAGAGTAATCGTCGTACCTGCTGTACAGCTGCAGGTACAATCTTGAAGTCGGTCTGGATATCACTGCGGAAGACACCGGCTTCCAAAGCTTCGACATGCCCGCCGACATAAGTTTCAGACGCTAGAAGGTGGCCATCATACATATGCCCATGCGCTTCTTCGTGTCTGTTTGGCATAATGATTTCGCCACGAAAAGCTTCAACCTAACATGAATTATTAAAATGAAAGTGCGAAAAGAAATTTGTGGGCCTACCATCAGCAAGGTCTCGCATAAAGTCCCGGTACCTTTACGCAGCACCTCATCAGGGCAGAGCGGGATGATATTACAGAGAGAGAATATGAAGGGGTGGACATATTTCATGTAGAGGTAATATGTGGCAACAGCATCAGAGACTGAATACTGCGCCAAGACTTGAGGCTGTTCCATGGCATATCTAGAAGAGTATCATTAAGTTGGGTTCTGAATGCTCGAGTTGAGTACATACGGAGTCATTAGTTCAGGGTCCAACTCTATAGGATTGTATCCAAGTTTTGCTGTAGTCACTGCTTTTAAACCCTGACTCCCTTGGGGAAGGTATGAATCTCGTTTCACCCATCGGAAACAATCCATGTGCACACATGTACGACTCTTATATTCATCCTCGTTGTCCTTGGCGAAACCGGTCTGAAGGAACATGTCGATTCCGTTGGCCTTCGCCCTCGCATCCAAAAAGGGAAAATCGAAGAAGTCGCCATTAAAAGTCGCCATAACCGTCGGTTTCACATCTTGTATATGAGAGAAAAAGCGATTGATAGTAGCGGCCTGGAGTTCCTCAGGTTGAAAATAGTCCAATGAAATGAAGACAATGTACAAACCTCGTTTTCTTCGTTGAATATTATAAATGGCCCCTCATATCCTTCTTTAGGAGTGTACTCGAAGTCTTCGATATCTTCACTGACGATCTCCCTATTTGTGATCAGATATCCTTGTCCGTCCACCATATAAGAGATCATCATCACTTGGTCGATGGCTTGGTCGGGGAACTTGAGTGGCGCCTTCGTCGTCTCGATATCATAAGCCATGACGACAGGATCCGCACGCTTGACACGCTCTGCGATATGACGAAAGGCAGGCTGACCCGCTGTGAATGTCACGGCGTACCACAAACCGACACGAATGTCGATGTCGATAGCGACACGAAGATAGTAGGGAACATCATATTCCCTGATGTCGATAATGCACTCCCGAGGGTCCATATCGCGCGCCCTGGGCCCCTTCCCACCAAGCGCTTCCAACTCCCCGTCAAGTTCGACACCCATACTTGCTCCCCCTGCAGATGCGCTGACAACTTCCGCATACGCGTCGACGGCGTCGCGTTTGGAGCTATTTTCCAAGGCGAGAGGCAGGAGATCTCGTCTAACAGTTAAAAGATCTGATACGTTCCGAAAACAAAGCTGGAGATAGATACGACGGTGACCCATGAGATGGTTCGGAAGCTTTAAGTCCTCCTTGCGCTCCCGCGAGATTCGACAGATGAGTCCTTCGTACTTCTTATTCAGCCACTCTTCAATGGTGGATTCAGTTCCATTCTGTACTTCTGTGAGATGCCGTTTGTGCGGGAAGTAAAAAGCTTACCTTGCACGCGATGCAGAAGTAGGGTTCGTATGCATAAGTCGCTTTGAACATCCCGCCATCATCTTGAATGAAATAATAATCAACCGCGGCTTTGCCAGAGGGCCAGTCCGGGTCCTTGAGCAGCGTCTAGCAAAGTAGGTGAGCCAAAAAAACCCTCTGACACAACGTAGAATACGGACGGGATGCATATTGACCAGCCAGCCTTCCTTCATTCCACCTTCCTGTATTCTGACAAAACCGAGCTTCTCATCGACTTCGTCATTCAAAGCAATCCTCTCAAATCTCTCGGCCAATTGCGTTCCATCGTCTTCACGTTTTGGCGCAGGTTCGCCAGGTTTGCTGCTGCCACCTCTGCCACGTCCACGACCGCGCCACCCGCCACGAAAACTCGACCGAAACGAGCCTCCACCTCTACCACGAGACGAAGTGAGTCCAAATGTGCCGCGTCCTCGAGCCATATCGAGGTCGTCGAATATGGAACTGTCCAGAGAGAAAATGGCATGAAAGCTTTGTGACAAGAGATGTGATGAGCATGTGATGTGACGAACGCGTTGGCCACTCCTTTTTGTCATAAAGTCAGTCAATGTCTTTTGTTCTCCGCTTGTGCTCGCCAGACATGGTTCTCTTCTTTGATGTTTCATGGACAACCACCCTTGCTTTGATGCATACATAACCTCTCTTCGACCTTGTCCCACTCTTGTGTGCTCTTGTGGTATTTTGTGCCTGTCTGGATTCTGGAAGGTGGAACACTTCGACAGCTTCACACAGTCGCCTCATAATCTCTATTGCCTCTCTCGTCAAACGTCTCTACATCGGAAGTAGTCGTGCGTGCATAGAGCACCGTATTATTCTAGAGGCTCCTCAGTAATTACCTGGTTTCCCGAGATCTTGATGTTCAGATCTCAGTCTCTCCACTTCGCCGCCAACCTTGCGCTCCTTTGTGGTGTACGAAATAAATTTCGCTTAGTTCTCACATAATTTTTTGCTGTGTTTTCCGATCCAGGATTTGGATACGAGAGGAGTCTGTCTGCACAAACAGTGCTCTAGAGAAGCTCGGTTTTTCAATGCTCGCAGGTATCCTTTCTCGGCGCCCAACATGGTGCAACCACCCTGCTCTATATATCTCCTTTGATGGTCCTAGTGTAATAACACTCGTTGTTATACAACCCGATTTCGGAATTCTTCGCTATGACGAAATATTAAAACCTGATGGTGCATACCCCTTTACAAAATGCAATGTCATTTCCTGGACCAGAAGGACGCCAAACTAGAATATATTCATTTCAGGGAGATCTCTCCTCAAGATTCCTGGCACCGAGACCCATGAGACTCACAGTGTCCCCCCACACCGTGCGCCTCAAAAATTCGTCAGCCGTTGGTGGATATTCAGCACGCTCCATATCAGCTTTGTTCACAAAAAGGTGCAAGAGCACGCCGCTCGCTTTGGCCGCTCGTACGAATTCACATACCGACGAGAATGATGTAACATCCAAATGTTGATACTCGGCAACGCTACCAAGCCTCGATGCAACTGCCCTGCCTTTCTCTTCACTTTGACAAGCCAATATGACTCTGGACTCTCTACTCTCAAAAAAGCACTGGGCCACTTCATATACAATTCCTTCAAACAGAAATGAGTCGTATTTCCATCGACTGTGGTAACAGAAAAATTCATGCCACCTATATTCTCACTACAGCCGTGACACCTCAAAGATCAATCCTCTCGAGGACAGATAACAGAACAGAATGTCACACTGCAGCTTCCGAGAAATCGAACGGCATCTGTGGACAGCATCACCGTTGTAAGGGATGAGTTCTCTGGATCCATGCAGTGTTCCGGGTGCTATAAGTACCATGATCCTCCTACCTTCTGGTAGTCATCCATACTGCTGTACTGGCGCATGTACCCCAAGTGCCGTAGCCTACGTCCGTCAGCATGTAGAATGTATCCTTCAAGTTGACTGTTTCCCTGGACTAGTCTCAAAGAAAAGCGTAGTCTTTGATAGAACAACTACGGACTTGTACATCAGCTGCGGCCTTCTAGAATGTCAAGCCTCTTCGAGATATTTACTTACTTATGCCCACTGCCGCCTACTGTATGATCGTGGTAGATTACGGATTTCTGGTGCCTAGCTATATCGGCTGGGTAGTATACGTATGCGAGGCTGGTGATGTAAATGTCCTGGGAAGCGATAAGGGAGTAAACAGCTTTCCACGATGGGCAAGCTGTCATGAAGGACCGTCGGATCACAGAGGGCATGTCACAGTGCCATATCTCAAGAAGAACGATGTCCATGAGTTCCGGAGGAAGTGTGCTGATGAGGGTTGTCTCATTCCGGGTAGCGCTGCGGCAACAGCATATTACACGACTAACTGTCTGACCTAGAGTTTTAATAGAATGTTACAATGCTGATAAGATACCTAATGAACGTCCTGGAGCGTAAATGTGTATCATCTAGGGTATAATGTGACTCCGTTCATAGTCTAGGTGTGCTGACCCTCTCCTCGGGAGCATACTTTGCCTGGTGAAGATGGTCAGTGAAATGTCGTGAAATAACATACCGACACTCACCATCTCATTCTCCTTCTTCACGTAACCACATTTCTGGTAGAATGCTGCAGGGATCTCAGAATCAATCCACGAGGGAAGAGTGACGTGAATACGCACGTATATTTGCATCGCTGCAGTTCAATATCGTCTTGTAGCACCCGCTGTTCTCGCTGATGTACGTCAACGCCTGAATGATCCTCAGGCCGAGCTTCTTTCCCTGCTGGTTCTTGTCGACCGCTATATCCTCGATATGTCCGACGCTTCCCAGGCCACGCAAGAACTTGCGTTCTACGAACACGCACCCCACACTGACGATGCGGTCGGATGCTTTATCGATGATGACAATGGGATAGTAGGTCTTTGGGGCAGCGCGCATAGCATGGAACTGGGCGACCCATGCTGCCTCGCCTGGGTCTGTCACGACTGTCAGGACGGAGAGTACGTCGAGGTGACCACGATGATAGTCGGTGGATGCCAAAGGGCGGATCTACAATAAGTGACCAGTTTGAATAAGGATTTCGAGTCGCCATGAGAAGACTACGCACATGCAAGCCGGCGGGCAATTGCTTTTTTACGTCTGGGCAGATGAGCTCAGTGGGGAACAGGAGCTCGAGTGTCGTCGGAGGTAAATGAGAGAGCCATTGAATGAAAAAAGGTGAAAGAAAGTACGGAACATGAAGAATGGGTGGGGAAGGGAACGATGGTGAGGTGGGGTAGCTCACAGTGGCAGTGGGGGTCGTCGTCAAGGTCAAACGTGGTTATATATGGTTCTATAGATGTCACTGGCAAGCAACCACATGCCAGTGCGCCGTTGCGTCTTGCACGGCCATCCATCGCGCGGGGCAGTTCTCATGCCGGGATAATCATAGGCGAATGCCCATAACCTGCGCTCGTTGCGCTCTTGTCGAAATCACTTTTGCCCACATCCCACTGTCTTCCGCATTCCGATACGCCTTCCATGAAGATGGCCGTCTCTATAAGCTCCCGCCAAACACCCGTCGACCCTCCGAAGCCTGTCGAATCGCCGTCCACGACCTCCTTTCGCTGTCCTCCCTCACAGCCACACGACCGTCCACCACCCTTGACTCGGAAGCCTCCATCCTCCCAGGCTAATAATAGCTCCCCCTGCGTCGAATAGCCATCCACGACCTCCTTCACAGCCACACACCCATCCACCCCTCGCCCTGTCATCCCTCCACCCGCGCTAATAATAGAACCCTCCAGTCAATGTCCCGACCCTCCGCATGCGCGCCTCTCTACAGACAACCCTCCGCATGTCCCGCAGACCCTCCGCACACGCACCGACTTTCAATTCTGCCCTCGTCCGCATGCACATCACCTACAACGCCAAATGGTGCGTGAGCTCATGAAAATCCAACGAAAAATATCACTGCATACCGGGACCTGTATACCAGTACGCAGCGACTCAGCTAGAATATAGTTGCTTTTCCGGTATCCAGAGGAAGGACAAAATTCTCCTGCAATTATTCGTGTCTTGCGGAAATTAGCCGTCAGTCTGACAAAGCGTCGCAGAGCATGCATCACTCACCTGTCGTCCATCTCCATCAACAGCCGTGGAAAACGATAGCACAAACTGATATAGAAAATAGTAGTCAGTATGCGGAATCCACGCAGTGGGAACGTGGCCTTACCGGTACTGATCGACCTAGCTTTGAGACATAAGACCCCGTTCGATAGTAAATCTGTGTGCTTGAACGACGTCACAATTGCAACATATACTCAAGAGGGAATAATCTTACCTTTATCGGGGCATCAGCGTACGTGCCACTAATCTGAACATGGTCGTCGTTGAACTGAATCGGCCATCATTACATGCGCTATCGAGGGGGGGAAATGTTCAGTTTGCAAGACGGTCAAATACCCAAGTACATACCTAGCGTGCAACTGCAAGCTTCAAACCATGCATGCGGAGCCTGGTGAAGAAACCACTGAGGAAAAACAAGCAAGATTTTACGGAAAAGCCTTACCTTCATGGAGCGAGATGTGGGCGAGCAGAGTCGCCGTCTATTTGACACCTTCCCTACAGTTAAACCTGCCCTAGTAACCATAAGCAATAGCCTACATGATCTTAGAATCGATAATAACATGAAAACGTGATAAAAAGCTTACTATTTTCGATCCCGAGCTTGACGGCGCCTTGATTGTCGAGGTCAAAGTCAAGACAGAGATCAACGAACAATTCTGAAAAGGAAATGATGGCGGTCACGAGACCAGGCCCATCGAGTTGAAAGATATCAACGAGGAGGCGTACGATGGCGGGAGACCCACCGAGGACATCCTCGACGACGAGGAGACATCGATATACATAATTGGGGAAAGAGAGGAGAGGGGAGACGATAAAGAAGAGAAGAGGAGGGAAGGATGGGATGATGAGAAGATATTGAGAATATACGTCGTATTTAAAGCATTCTTGGAGGCCTGGAGCGCACGAAAAATACACGATAGTTACGCCGAGGATCATGCCATCGTGACATATTCGGCCAATAAATTCTGCGACACCCGAAATTTGGAAGATCTGTAAAAACAGATTCCGCGTGTAAACTGTATTCTCTCGTTGCATTGACGTTAATCATACCGATATCCACAACAAGACAAATGAATTTTATTGTTGAAAAATAAAAAGTCTGCCCCAGCCCTCCGCTCGGTGCAGAACTGGATTCGAAGCCTGATAAGTGTTACATGGAAATGCAGGAAGGAGGAGTATGCACTCAAGAGACTTCCAACTTTGAAGTCGGTTCAGAGACAGGCACAGGGTGGAACCTCGTTGAAGCAATGACCCTGACCGTGTGTCACGGACCCTTTGGCGCCGTATGAATTTCTGAATGTTAGAAGATGGAAACGAGAGACGTACATGGGGAATACATCTGCCGCTATATTCAATGCATTTGGCTGCGCATGTAATGTCTGGGCATCGCCGTCGCGATTCTTTTTCAGAAAAAACACATGATACTTCAATTTACATGTTGGTTAGTTTGGCTATTGGTATCCAGACACTGGAGGAATGTACCAAGTGGGATTAATTGTGGATTTTGAGGGCACTGCTGGCCGTCCTGTACACACAGGCAAGATCTGGACATGAGAATGGAATAATTCATGCCCTGAGATTCAAATTTAATGAATTTCTGGACTCCTAGAATGTGGTAAGGATGAAAACTCGCTTACCTCCAGGATAGCTCCTGTTCGAGTTCAGGGCTGGCGCACGATGTCATGATTTGAGGTGTCAGTGACAGTGACTCGGTCCGAAGGGTCTCGTTAATGAATTCTGTGTCATGCAGGGTCCCAGGTACCTCTCAGAGTCCTCGGTCGTCGATCTAGGTCGTTTCCCTCCTTAGCCAAGCAGAACTAAAGGCATCGTCACACGTGGTTGGTTGAAAGAAGGTCGGAAACAAAGGAATTACGGTGTTCAGGCAAAGCAGAGGAGTGGAATATGTGAAAATTCATTGCAGAATATTGAAATTGAAGAATGGGAGGAGATGGTAAGACGAGAAACAGGTCGATCACATTGTCAAAGTTGATCGATTTGGCAGTTTCCTATTTTGCACACACTACATACTCTTTCACCTCCACTACGATATGGAGCCCACTGACAATGGACACTTTCAGCATTGTAAAGCGGTACTACGGGCTCTCGTACCATATATCTGACTCCGGCATTGAACCTTGATTGTTCTGCCATCTAATCTCATCAGCCAATGGGATCAAGCACTGCAAACGTGAGCTCAGAGTCCTGCTCCTTCAGTCTCATTCAACAATATCAGATGCAAGGACTGTAACATCAAAATACGACGTGAGCACACTTTTGATCCATCTATATTTCTTCCTTATCGAGCCCATGTAGATTATTCTGATAACTCATTCTCGTGTCCTTGTCAGTGGTTTCTCGCAGTACAGAGATACTGAAGGACATGTCTCAGCACTCGCGTTCACAAATCTGACCTGTTCACGAATCTCTTGCATGTCGAACATCGCTGGATTGTCACCGGTACTCCAACTAGGAACGTTTTAGGTCTCCAAAATTATTTGATGTATCATGGTGTTCGATCACCTACCCTTTGCCTCCATGACATCCGAAGGCAGAGAATCTCTTGAATCAGCGTGGACTCGGGTTGTAGTATTATCAAGCTAGTATCCGTTTGCCCTCGATATAGATGGGAATGCCTTGGCGACCCGTATGTAAAATGTTGTATTCTGAATACGTGTGAGTATGAATTCTTCGACATTATTCTTTCAATCAATCTCATTAGGTGTCGTCTTGCAGGATTCCACTATGTTGAACAGCACCTGATCTATTTGATACTGAGTCCTCAAATCTCAACAGTGTTATCGATCCGATAGACCGGTCAGGCTTGGATGATCTGGTACGATCTTTCAATGGACTTATCAAAGGAGCCAAGGCAGGGCCACATACTCTCATCGTTTGGTATGTGTTTTGCATCGCTCCTTCAAACATCCCATGTGTTTATTTGTTGTAGGTCTCGTGTATTTTACAGAAATAATACATTTCATGTACTGCTACATGTCTTGTCAGGTGATTCAATGTTCATACTGCAAAACTTGACCTCAAACTGTAATATTCAACCCATGGAATGATGAGTCGAGGGAGATGGTGCTAAGCTCACAATACACGTCCGAGCCTCGAGGGGAGATGAATTCGATGAGTTTAGTCTCATCCTTCCGTATACAGTGCTCTAAGGACTGTGGGGGATCAGTCCCATAGACTATCCCGACGATGAGGGACTCTGTCACCATTCATGAGTCATGCGATGCAGCAACAAAGCCACTTCTATCGTGCCCGTCTTTTGAGTGAAATCACCGCAACCCTCGATGATAATACAGTCATGCAGTGACCCTGACCCAGGAAATTCGGTACCAGGTACAGGTTTTGATATTCTCTTGTACGTTAGTTCATTCATCTCAGAATGGCAAAATCCAATGGAAAATACAGCAATGCCGAGAAATGGATGTCTTACGCATCCTACTGGAGCGAGCTAGGCCCCGCATTTGAAAACCAAACTCAAAACATCAACCTGCTACATAACTATAGTGCGTGCGTTCTCTAATTCAGTGGTTAGCAATATCGGCGACGAGTTCTATGACCAGAACCAAACCTTTCTAGTCTTTAAACCACCACTATAAACTAAGCTGAGGATCGGCATTTCCTTCCTGACTACTAGATGATGGAAAAATGAAGGTATGTTATTATATCGAAGGAAGGAAAATAAACTTACCCTGACCCTGCATCCTAGTAGTACTCCTGTGCCGTAGGCGATGCCAGTGTTTGAATATCCATGGCGAGCCCGCACGACCCTGGTAACAAGAAGGGTGTTAAGAAGATGGCAGGGACTGGAATCTGAATGTGGCCCTGGCCATCCAGTCATGAGCAAAGATAGTTTCCTTTTTTTGACAAGATACTCACTGGGATGCATAGTGTTCGTCATGGATGAGAGCATGGTAGAGACACGTCTAAACTTAACTGTTGAATAGTGAGCCAAAACTACCTCAAATCAACAAATATATACTACTCGCACCTGCAGGGATACTTGTGAGCCTGGTGTGGATGGCTGATGGTGCAGTAATAATTCAAAATTATCCAGTAACTCTGACTACAAGGAAGCCATACACGTGGAGATCATATTCTACCACCGATAGCCCTAACAATTAGGAAACAAATTTGCTGTGTTGATATTCATTAAGTTGCGAGTCTTGCACTGAAGAGTTCTCACTGGCTACATTACAATAAGTATCAAGATTTGAATGATCCCTTAGATTTTCTGTTGAGTTTTCATGTCTGTGCGGTTCAGAGCACTCAAATCTGAGGCATGCCGATTATCTTACAATGCCAACAGTAGCGAGTAGTGAAGGCAGTGAATGGAAATGAAATCTGGACCAATAATTCAGGAGTAATTTCGGCTGAGGTGTGTTGTAAGGCATTCATTCAGTTCCTGGGGATGTTGGGCGCTCCACGTGCAGTATAGTGATTGTAGCCTAGGATGTACTTGATATCAAGAAGTTGCCACGTACTGTTCAATTGAAAGTTTGAGTTTGCGGTCACTATGGGCATCTTTAAGCATTGGATATTCCAAATATAATAAAGATACTTGTGGCCTTGAAAATGCACACTCGTCGCAGCACTTCTTGCAAGCACGAAAATTCAGAGTCCTGAAATTCAGTATCAATGGAAGATCTAACATCAGATGTCAAATGGAGGATGATATATAGATGCCATCATTACAGTACATTCCAGTAGTGTGTGAACGCTCATCCGAGCGTTCACTCCCCACTGGAAGGCCCTGCAACAATGACAGGTGGCAACAAAAGCCTTGAAGAATATCCGGGCTGACATGATATGCACGGATCCGAGTCGGTAGAAGCAATGATCATGCGGGAGAAAAATTTTGCGGAGAAATTTTGTTGTCCATGTTACGAGTTACGGACGGTGGAAACGGATCTGTGAAAGTATATAAGGTGCGGAAATTGAATGAACTAATGTTCCCCCCTCTTACCGTTATGCCGCCATTATGCTGGTCTGCCACATGATTCCTAAATGCCACAGACATCTATCTGTCTTGTGTTTATCTCTCTGTCATGTCATGTTCTGTCGAGGACGTGTTATCCCCTTGCGGTCGTGATGGAAGGTGAATACTTGAAAAGGGATGTTTGGCAACGGCGTCGTGTTTGGCACGACCACGCAACCTATGCCTTTCGTCTCCCATTACGCTCTTGTTCTCATTTCATGATATCTGGTTTTTCTGCGTGTATGTTGTTATCATCATCTTATCCTGTTTGCTGATTTTTGTTCTGAAAGTTCTCGGGCATCAATGACACGTGTTTGTGTGCAAGACGCGTGTTTTGTGATCGGTAGGTTCTGCAGCTCTGATTGTTTCAGTTTCTTATGTATTCTAAGGTCCTACGAACGTGTCTCCCCCATGTACCTCTCCCCCAACCTCATTTCCTTGGTCCCTCAACTTTGAAGACGAATTTTGTCCCGAGACGACGTATCAACTTCCGGCGAGCAGGGTCAATAAGCAGTAGGGGGTATGGGAAGGGTGTTTCTGCGGAGGAGGGACTTGGATGTTCGGGGAGGGGAATACACGCGCTTGACGCGCCGATCACGCCGATCAAACACGTCGACCATACGCGTATGCTATTCCCTTTCTTGTTCTTTGTCCATCCTGATCTGTCTTGATGTAGTACCTGGCGAAATTCCCACTCTGCAGACCTTCACAATGGCCGTCCTTTCATCCAGACTCCATACACAGCAACTTTGAGCGCCGTCTGGACTTCCTGGAAGGTTGTTTTCCTGCGAAACGACATATGGAGTTCCGGCGAGCAAGAGCAGGTGTACTCATGAAGATGGGGAGAATTGGAGCAGGCGCACAGGTCGTTCAGGCTTGGGAGGTGTTCCGCTTTATTGAATGTAAGTTATCTATCATCTCTTGTTGCTTGCTAACTAATCTGCTTTGCAGGCAGTCCTCGGCCTTTACTGTTCTCCACTTACATTACCCTCACCTAAAGCATGTATACCGCAGCGTCAATGTCTTGTTGCACCTCGCCTGGCAGCCGAGTTTTGCTGCGAGACGACGTATCGTGTTCCGGCGAGCAAGATCAAGTGCATTGGCCGGGACGGGGAGCAGGGAGGGTGGTGTAATTGAAGTGTTTGGAAGACTTATACTCCCCCCAGTTTATTGAACGTGCGTTTGATAATTTCGTTGTCATTCTTTCTAGCTAATGTACTTGAACCAGACCCTGCCCTCCGCTGACCCCTCGAACTTTTCTTTGGCCGCAAGCAGCAACATCGCTACTACCCAGGGGACACATTTTGCTGCAAGACGACGTATCGGCTTCCGGGGAGGAGGGGTATGATGGCGAGGAAGGGGAGGTGGTTGCGTTTGGGTTGATAGGGAAGTCCGCGGACGCGTCCCCTAGGCATGTGAATTTTCATTGGGTTTGATTCTTCATCAGCTAATGTCCCCGGGCTTAGGTTGTCCACCATCTCCGTGGCGCAAACACAGTCAACCATCTACGTCCTCTTCCAGCCATTCCACGTGCCAAAGGTGAATTATATATTTCCCTTCGTTTATCAATACCTGATTCATGTTGTGAAGAGTCCTGACACGACGACTTTTGTTTGGCACCAAAAGCCATATCTACGGCGCTGCGACATGTGAAACAACCGAGTTTTGCGGCGAGACGACAGATCATATTCCGCCAAGCGAGGGCGGGGAGTTGGGAAGGTCCCAGGGGGCCATTTGGTTTTGCTGCAGGTGTGTTTCATATCTTTTCCTTGTTTCTCACTAGCTGACCGATTCATACGAGAATCCTTGCTGTTTCCTTCACCAAGACGACTTCCATTAGACTGGGAACTCGGTAGCAACAGGGCTTTGCCGCAAGACGATGGATCGAATTCCAGCGGGCAAGGGGCATGCTAACGAGACGTCCATGCATGACAGGGCGACGATCCGCCGATCACCCGCAACGCACCTCAATCCCCGCGTCCGCGCTCGGTCTTTCGCAGTCATCAAGACGAGGAGTGGACTAATCTACGCCTTTGCGCAACCCCGTCGAACCCGTCGCGGCTGATTAAATAGCCGCCGTCTGTTGAGGGCGACGCGGGGATGGGTAACGGCGTGGAGTGCTCGACTCGTATGGCGAGTTTGGATTTGCGGAGGGTGAGCTTGTTATTGAGTTGTATAATCCCATACTGACTTGCTTATATTCCAGCGTGATGTCTGTTCAAAGGTAGGTGCCTCAGGGTAGCTCACTGAATGACCTACAGGTTGTTCTTTTATTTATTTTTTGGGCAAATCGGACCCACGACGAGGAACTGCGGTTCGTGGTTGGAACGATTTGAACGGGAGGTTACGCATGTCCGGGGCATAAATGGGAGGTTGACCCCTCCCGTTTGTGCTTCCGATGAATACCTTCGGGGCGGGGAAATTATGATCCTATAGGCAAAAAATGGTGGGGACTTTAAAGCTTTTTTCGTTGCCTAACCGTGTTAATTTCTTGTTAGGCGAATCTTCGGGGAATTTTATTCACTCTGATTCTCTTCTTTTACTTATATCCTGTACAGTACTACTTTCAATATACACATCCTGCTCTTTCTCTCCTTATCGCCTCCACCACCGCCCAGAAATCGGCCTTTTCGTCCTCGGACCCTCATCTTGCACTGCCACTCTCGGAATCATTTCTGCCGACTTCATTTCAGATCTACATACAGAATGCATATTGACCAGCCAGCCTTCCTTCATTCCACCTTCCTGTATTCTGACAAAACCGAGCTTCTCATCGACTTCGTCATTCAAAGCAATCCTCTCAAATCTCTCGGCCAATTGCGTTCCATCGTCTTCACGTTTTGGCGCAGGTTCGCCAGGTTTGCTGCTGCCACCTCTGCCACGTCCACGACCGCGCCACCCGCCACGAAAACTCGACCGAAACGAGCCTCCACCTCTACCGCGAGACGAAGTGAGTCCAAATGTGCCGCGTCCTCGAGCCATATCGAGGTCGTCGAATATGGAACTGTCCAGAGAGAAAATGGCATGAAAGCTTTGTGACAAGGGATGTGATGAGCATGTGATGTGACGAACGCGTTGGCCACTCCTTTTTGTCATAAAGTCAGTCAATGTCTTTTGTTCTCCGCTTGTGCTCGCCAGACATGGTTCTCTTCTTTGATGTTTCATGGACAACCACCCTTGCTTTGATGCATACATAACCTCTCTTCGACCTTGTCCCACTCTTGTGTGCTCTTGTGGTATTTTGTGCCTGTCTGGATTCTGGAAGGTGGAACACTTCGACAGCTTCACACAGTCGCCTCATAATCTCTATTGCCTCTCTCGTCAAACGTCTCTACATCGGAAGTAGTCGTGCGTGCATAGAGCACCGTATTATTCTAGAGGCTCCTCAGTAATTACCTGGTTTCTCGAGATCTTGATGTTCAGATCTCAGTCTCTCCACTTCGCCGCCAACCTTGCGCTCCTTTGTGGTGTACGAAATAAATTTCGCTTAGTTCTCACATAATTTTTTGCTGTGTTTTCCGATCCAGGATTTGGATACGAGAGGAGTCTGTCTGCACAAACAGTGCTCTAGAGAAGCTCGGTTTTTCAATGCTCGCAGGTATCCTTTCTCGGCGCCCAACATGGTGCAACCACCCTGCTCTATATATCTCCTTTGATGGTCCTAGTGTAATAACACTCGTTGTTATACAACCCGATTTCGGAATTCTTCGCTATGACGAAATATTAAAACCTGATGGTGCATACCCCTTTACAAAATGCAATGTCATTTCCTGGACCAGAAGGACGCCAAACTAGAATATATTCATTTCAGGGAGATCTCTCCTCAAGATTCCTGGCACCGAGACCCATGAGACTCACAGTGTCCCCCCACACCGTGCGCCTCAAAAATTCGTCAGCCGTTGGTGGATATTCAGCACGCTCCATATCAGCTTTGTTCACAAAAAGGTGCAAGAGCACGCCGCTCGCTTTGGCCGCTCGTACGAATTCACATACCGACGAGAATGATGTAACATCCAAATGTTGATACTCGGCAACGCTACCAAGCCTCGATGCAACTGCCCTGCCTTTCTCTTCACTTTGACAAGCCAATATGACTCTGGACTCTCTACTCTCAAAAAAGCACTGGGCCACTTCATATACAATTCCTTCAAACAGAAATGAGTCGTATTTCCATCGACTGTGGTAACAGAAAAATTCATGCCACCTATATTCTCACTACAGCCGTGACACCTCAAAGATCAATCCTCTCGAGGACAGATAACAGAACAGAATGTCACACTGCAGCTTCCGAGAAATCGAACGGCATCTGTGGACAGCATCACCGTTGTAAGGGATGAGTTCTCTGGATCCATGCAGTGTTCCGGGTGCTATAAGTAGCATGATCCTCCTACCTTCTGGTAGTCATCCATACTGCTGTACTGGCGCATGTACCCCAAGTGCCGTAGCCTACGTCCGTCAGCATGTAGAATGTATCCTTCAAGTTGGCTGTTTCCCTGGACTAGTCTCAAAGAAAAGCGTAGTCTTTGATAGAACAACTACGGACTTGTACATCAGCTGCGGCCTTCTAGAATGTCAAGCCTCTTCGAGATATTTACTTACTTATGCCCACTGCCGCCTACTGTATGATCGTGGTAGATTACGGATTTCTGGTGCCTAGCTATATCGGCTGGGTAGTATACGTATGCGAGGCTGGTGATGTAAATGTCCTGGGAAGCGATAAGGGAGTAAACAGCTTTCCATGATGGGCAAGCTGTCATGAAGGACCGTCGGATCACAGAGGGCATGTCACAGTGCCATATCTCAAGAAGAACGATGTCCACGAGTTCCGGAGGAAGTGTGCTGATGAGGGTTGTCTCATTCCCGGTAGCGCTGCGGCAACAGCATATTACACGACTAACTGTCTGACCTAGAGTTTTAATAGAATGTTACAATGCTGATAAGATACCTAATGAACGTCCTGGAGCGTAAATGTGTATCATCTAGGGTATAATGTGACTCCGTTCATAGTCTAGGTGTGCTGACCCTCTCCTCGGGAGCATACTTTGCCTGGTGAAGATGGTCAGTGAAATGTCGTGAAATAACATACCGACACTCACCATCTCATTCTCCTTCTTCACGTAACCACATTTCTGGTAGAATGCTGCAGGGATCTCAGAATCAATCCACGAGGGAAGAGTGACGCGAATACGCACGTATATTTGCATCGCTGCAGTTCAATATCGTCTTGTAGCACCCGCTGTTCTCGCTGATGTACGTCAACGCCTGAATGATCCTCAGGCCGAGCTTCTTTCCCTGCTGGTTCTTGTCGACCGCTATATCCTCGATATGTCCGACGCTTCCCAGGCCACGCAAGAACTTGCGTTCTATGAACACGCACCCCACACTGACGATGCGGTCGGATGCTTTATCGATGATGACAATGGGATAGTAGGTCTTTGGGGCAGCGCGCATAGCGTGGAACTGGGCGACCCATGCTGCCTTGCCTGGGTCTGTCACAACTGTCAGAACGGAGAGTACGTCGAGGTGACCACGATGATAGTCGGTGGATGCCAAAGGGCGGATCTACAATAAGCGACCCGTTTGAATAAGGATTTTGAGTCGCCATGAGAAGACTACGCACATGCAAGTCGGCGGGCAATTGCTTTTTTACGTCTGGGCAGATGAGCTCAGTGGGGAACAGGAGCTCGAGCGCGTTGTCGGAGGTAAATGAGGGAGCCATTGAAAGAAAAAAAAGTGAATGAAAGTACGGAAAATGAAGAAGGGGTGTGGAGAAGGGAACGATGGTGAGGTGGGGTAGCTCGCAGTGGCAGTGGGGGTCGTCGTCAAGGTCAAACGTGGTTATATATGGTTCTATAGACGTCACTGGCATAGCCACCACACGCCAGTGCACCGTTGCGCCTTGCACGGCCACCCATCGCGCGGGGCAGTTCTCATGCCGGGATAATTAAATAAACCAATTTCTCGGAAATAAGAGAACCGCTGCTCGACCGAGTCCGATTGTTTTCGTGATTGTCGACGAACGTAAGTATCGTCGCTAGCTCATTCCTAGTCAACAGCCGTGGACTTGGTGAAATGAATCGCAACCCTGCATGATATTGCCGATTTAAATTCCTTCACGAGAGGGTTTTGCATTGCCATCGTTTGTGCTGAATTACAAGCGGCTATCTCAGCAACACTTTGCGTCGTGCAACTTCTTATCTGTCAGATTCATTCCTGGGGAATAAATAGAGATGTACGGATTTTGACTGACGTTCATACCGTTTTTTGGCACAGCCGGCAGCACTGGTAATCAAAAAAAGTTAACGTTGTAACGTTGAACACCAGGCTTGTATAGAGCTGTTCGGGATAAATGTCTGCATCGTTGGCGAGTGCTGGAGAATTGAACTCTTTGGGGGTATATTTGAAAGGATGGGGGTCCTGTAATCAGTCAAGGTACCACATCATCTCCAATTTCCTTCAGGAATCTTGGCCAACAGTGAACTTCGGCAAAGAGATAACAGACGTTGCGGCTGCCTCGTTTTGGTATCGAGTTCCCACGATTTCGGCATCGGCCGAGGCGTTTCTGTGTGCATCGAATCCGTCAACGATACCTGCGTCCCTCAAGAATCCGTTAAAGTGAGTAAATCCTTGCTGTTTCTGCCCTCGACCGTCTGCGCCTGGAGTCTATGCGTTCGTGGCTTTCCAATGCTACCCAAATCTTTGCCAACCTATGGAAATTTGGGATGGATTCAGCCAGATGCCGTCGGATGTAGCATTGGACCTGAGCTGATTTTTTCCTCCTCCCGAAACTCTGGTTTCCACAGATGGTACGTCTCGCTGTATTCTTTCTAATCTAGTTATGGGATACTAATGTGTACTTGATGAGTGTAGAAGGTCGAGATTGACTCCTTCTCCGGCTACCGTATCTACCCCAGCAAGGGTAAGCTGTTCGTCCGCAGCGACAGCAAAGTGCGTCGCCTTTTCCTGTATCTTCCCTTATAGTCTCATCGCATCACCAGGTCTTCCGATTCGCCACCTCCAAAAATGCCTCCCTGTTCCTCCAACGCAAAAACCCCCGCAAGATTGCCTGGACACAGGTCTTCCGTCGGATGCACAAGAAGGGTATCACGGAAGAAGTTGCCAAGAAGCGCTCGCGGCGCACTGTGAAGCACCAGCGTGGTATCGTTGGTGCTGACCTTGCTGCCATTGCTGCGAAACGTAACCAGACCGCGGCTGTCCGCACACAACAACGATTGGCTGCTATTACGAAGGCTAAGAGCGAGAAGAAGGACAAGGAGGCCAAGAAGCCCAAGGTGAGTTATGCTAGAAATATTATATTGTCCGTGAAATAATGCTTTGTAGACTTCGCGTCCTGCTGTTGCAACTGGTCCCAAGGTGTCGAAGCAGCAGATGAAGGGTGGAAAGGGTGGACGATAAGCGGTCTGACGTTACCTACGTTGTCGTTGTTATCTGTGGTCCCTTCACTTTGCAATCTATGTGACTATGAGCATGCATTTACTTGGCTGATCTTCCTGAACGCCACAGAATCCAGCTACTCTATGTAGCCTATATAATCCCGTGCCATCCATCAAACAGTGTGTTAAAAAGTCTTGGCGTAACTATCTTTGTACTTCAGAGCTCCAACCATTTAGTTTTTGTTTACCTGGCCAGGTACGGTACAGTCACCGACGATCAAAGTCTTCGTCTAACCATGTACAAAGTTTCCTTTTAGTGACCGGGTGACATGTCGGAAAAGAAAGAAGACCGGCATGGCGTACTATTTGGACGATCTAATTGTCTGGAAATGGGCGTTTGTGTTGGAAATATTGCCGGTATCCCATTAATCTATTATTCCCACGGTTTTCAGATAGTAGACTCCTTTCCCTTCAAGGGCCTTGAGACAGCTCGCCCGTATGCTGCTCCTTATCCAACAGATTTTGACTCTTCAGAATATATATGAGCTTGGAGCTGCTTGCTATTTACATCTAATGTGTGTTTATTCTTTATCGCCCTACTCAAAATACAACGGTAAAATAAATGGTTTCAACAGTCCATATTTAAATGGAGGTCGCTCTATTTGTACATTAGAGCAACGGCAACTGTGACCGATCGTGGCAGTAAATTGTAAAAACATTACTCAAAAACAAATGGCAAATACAGCGCACGATTACTATTGAGGGGAGGGGAGGGGGGAAAAATATCGCGCGCGCTGAGCCGTCAAAAGAAGAGTGACAGGAATCGATGGGCGCTAGATGCCTGTGCCCGCGCTGGAGGAACAGGATCACCGAAGGCATCGGGAAATGGCAGGGGCCATTTCGCGCAGTTGTAGTAACCGGACCTGTTACCGGGCCCTGGGAATTTCATCAACTGGCATACAGCGCCCACTCGATTCGACCTTCAAATATAAAGGAGATACGATCCAGTAATGCTCCCTTTCTCTCATGGACCCTTCTATCCACCGCTCCCAGGCCACAGCGAGCAATACCTTTGCCCCGCCCCCTTTGGATGGTTCTCTGTCGCTCCCCGAGATATACGACTATAATGCGACCCACAATCCCGATCACCTCGTCTTCGTGTACGACGATGATGAGGGCGTCAAGAAACTTGTCTGGTCAGAACTGGGTCAAGCGATGCACAGAGCCGCGTCCGTGGTCCGGAGGAATCTGAAAGAGCAGCATCGCAGCACTTCGACAGTGGTCGCAATACTGGCGAATGTAGGTAAGCGCGTCTCTGTTTCCTGCTTGTCGTCGATACTCACGACCAGCAGACATCTTCAGCTACTTTACGACAATAATGGGCATCCTACGTGCTGGCCATCAGGCCTTCCCTATATCGACCGTGACCACGACCCCTGCTGGTATCGCTCATCTGCTGCAGCATACACGCGCCAAATACCTGCTCGTCGGCGTTGATCCGGTGTCACAAGCCCTAGCCTGTGCTGCACTCCGGTTGCCGTCCATTGGCGGGACTATTGGAGATAACGTTAACGCCGTTCCAATGCCCTCCTTCGAGGAACTATTCACAGAACCCGAATACGAGCGCGAACCCGTGCCTCCAATTCATCCGCGACAGACTGATCCATCCCTCATATTACCTTCTTCTGGTGCGTGTGCCGCCTCGGGCAATGACCGATCGCGTCTTGATATTGTGATTGCAGGTACAACCGAGTTCCCTAAGCCGATTATCATAACACATCATGCTATGCTGCAATGGAATTGGGTCCCATGTGAGTCCTTTCTCGTCGCTACGCTTCGCCAGCGCTGAGTTTGTACCTAGATTCCGGTAGAACGGACCTCTGTGGCCACCTGCTCTCGGCGCATGCTTTGTCGATGACTCGTACGTATAGACCTCGTTTCCTGGACTTTAATTATGACTCATGCTAAAGGCAGATATCTTGGGCGCTACCATGCTGTCATGGACGGTACGTCGCTTAGTCCGTGATTTCTTTCCATAATGTGATGCCATCTGTAGGCTAGTACGGGTATAGCGGTGGCGGGATTTTCACCATGGCGCACCCCTGCACCTCCTGATGCGAATGCCGTGATATCTGGTGTCGTCAAGACGTCGGCAACATTGCTGTGTACAGCCCCGTCCATGATAGAGGTGAGGTATCATCTCTGTCCGCAAGATTTCCTCGGACTGAGCGAAATTTAGACGTGGGCCAGGAATCCTGACCATGTTTCAGCGTTGAAAAAATTGTTTGCCGTGGTAAGCTTCTCTTCACATTTGCCGGTATCTGTACTTGACGGAGTATTTTTATAGACCTATGCCGGGTCAACCTTAGACAGACAAACCGGGGACTTTTACGCAAGCCATGGCGTAAATCTGGTCAATCTCTATGGATCGTGAGTAGTCGGTTATCTGTCGTTGATCTTGGGGAGATTCACTGTTTTAAACAGGACAGAAGTTGGTTGTGGTTCCGAGTTCATCCCAGGTACATAAGAATCTATCCCCGAATACTTATGCTAGCAGCAGTTGATTCCTTCTCAGACAACCCTGACCCAAGCCGTTGCACATACTTCAAGGCAAGTCTGCTGAACGTCACGTTCTGACATACCCCTTTACTCAAAGCGCTGCAGTTCTCTCCCCATAGTACTCCTAAATTCATCCCATTCAGCGAAAATGTTTATCATCTACTCTTCACCGTAAGTCATCATTGCAAAGCCTCCACCCTCGTCGCAATTTAATAAAACAACAGAATACATCAAAACACCCGCTACATGTTGTGAACACAGAATCAAGCGGCGTGAAATATTTTGATACCCATGATCTTGTTATCCGCCATCCCACTGATCCTGATCTCTGGAAAGTCTATGGGCGGACGGCTGATATCATCACATATACCAATGGCGAAAAGGTGCTGTGTTAGCATAGCTCCCGTAACATGCATCTTTCTCATCCTACTCAATTTAAACAGACGAATCCTGTACCGATAGGTATGAATTTTTCGGACTCACGTAGACGCCTTCTGACAGGTACAATGCATACATCAGAGCATGCGATATCAAAACACCCCATGATTGATCGTTGTGTAATGTTCGGGAAGGGAAGACCTCATCCGGGACTTGTCATTGAGCCCTCTCGAGAATATGCTGTTGATATCAAAGACGGAGATCTTGTCAGCGAGTACGTTGACGCCATATGGTGGGTGTTTTCATTTCGTGGCCGCGGCGTTTACTTAGTCTTCCCAGGCCTCATGTGGACGAGGTCAATGATTCCCTCCCGGAGCATTCAAGAATAACGAGAGAAATGATTATTATTACCGATCCTGCGAAGCCTTTCCAGTACTCGCAGAAATTGACGCTGCGGAAGTTCGCGGTCCTGCAAGATTATAATGACGAGATAAACCAGGCATATCGGTGTACGGAGGTGGTCCAGCCATTGCATCGTCCCGAGATGTGGGAGCAAGAGCACTTCTTGAAGCTTGCGCGAGCGGCTGTTGAAAAGTATATGCCATGCTCGCTTAGGGATGATGATGACTTATTCCAAGCGGGATGTGACAGGTAGGCTTTGTTTATTGCTACTCGCACTCGTACCCGCGATCTGACAAACGGGCGTAGCTTGCAGGCAACATGGATCCGAAATATGATCTTCCACTTCCTCCATCGATCACTAAATATATCGACCAGGAATATACCCCATACGCTCGTGTATTCCAACCCAACTATTCAACGATTGGGTACCTACATTTGGCAGGTGATCCAGTATGGCCACGCCTCTGTTGCTCTGTCGACACTTTCTGGCAAGATAGCGGAGATGGAGGCGCTGGTGGGGAAATACACGACTGACTTTCCCGTGCACCGTCCGGATGCAAATCCGAGTGGGGGGGGCGGCGACGTGGTTCTAGTAACAGGGACCACGGGAGCTTTGGGAGCATATATTTTGGACGCGCTGATTGGCGACCCTACGGTCACGCGTGTGTATGCGCTGAATCGTGGGGACACGAAGGGTGCGAGGTCAGTGTATATCAGGCATGTGGACAGTTTCCGGGAGCGAGATCTGGATTGGGCGCTGTTGAATTCGGATAAGCTGGTCTTGTTGGAGGCGGATTTGACGGTGGAGGGTTTTGGCCTCGAGGAGCATGTGTATGAGGAGATCCGGAGGGATGTGACGTGCATCATCCATAGTGGTGAGTGCTTGCTTCTTTTTGTGATGCTGAGAGATAGCTAATAAGCTTCTTTTCTCAGCCTGGCTTCGGAACTATGCTGTTTCATTGTCAACATTGGAGCCCTTGATTTCCGGAACGCGAAGATTAATCGATCTAGCGCTGGGCTCACCGCACTCGGTACCGCCGACGTTTGTTTTCGTCAGTTCATTGTTGATCTTCAGGAGTGAGTAGCTTCCTTGATTGAAACTTGATGGTCCTGATGAGCCGTTGTAGACTGGAATCCGAGGCAATTAGCACCAGAAGCTGGGAATTCGCGTCCGGCGACAGCCATAGGCTGGGGATACACGGAATCTAAGTGGGTGGCAGAGAGTATACTTGCTAGAGCGGCGGAGACGACGCCGTTGCGTATCTCTGTGGCTCGTTTGGGACAGCTTAGTGGAGGGTCTAATGGTTGTTGGAGTCCTAAGGAGTGGTTCCCCTTGCTGGTCAGATCTGGTCAGGTTGTTGGCTGCATACCACAGCTGAATGGTGTAAGTATCATTCTGATCCCTTCTGCTGTACCTGACTGTATCCTTGGCCAGGTTCTCGGCTGGATGCCTGCACACCTAGCTGCCCGATCTATTGTCGAAGTGCGGCATAGCGGTGAACCATATATGAATATGGGCCATCCGAACCCTGTGGATGCGCTGGAGATGTTCCGGATGGTGAATGAGGAACTGGGTGTGCCTATGGTGCCGTACCCCGAGTGGCTGGCTGCGCTGGAAGCGTCCGTGAGGTCTGGAGAGACGGCTAGTCATATACCGTCGCTGGCGATGATGGAGTTTTACCGGTCGGCGTATAGGCCGCTGGGGAGCCATAATTGCGATGCAGTTGGGTTTACGTTGGGTGACTCGGCAAGGGCGCTGTGGGCGTCACCGTCGATGCGTAGCTTGGTGGATCATGTGGTTGGTAAGAGGGATGTGGATTTGTGGATGAAGTATTGGAGGAAGGTGGGGTTGCTTGGGTGATGTTGGATTCCATTTGGGACTTGTACTGGAGGATGGACTTGATACCTGTAATTGGGATATATTACACCAAGTTACGATACTTATACCATTTTACGGCCAGTGGGCTTCGTATACTCTATATGATAATTCTTGAGAATTTGAGTTATCACTTTAGAGGCAGATACGTTTTCCCATCGGAATAGGCCTCAGCCGAGGAGCCACAACATTCTCAGGATACTTTTCCCTTCTCACAAGGAACCGGCCTCAGCAACGAATGAAACCAAAGAATAAAGATTCACGACGAAGAACCAGGTAGTACAAACATTTTGTCCTATACCCGGGCCTACCTCTGAATTGGAACGGTTGTTGGCTCTCAGTGTGGGCCTGTACTTGGCGGAGGCGATAGAGCAGCACCGGTTATTTCTAAGCCCTCGAAATTGTCTAGACTCGAACCAATCTGATGAGACAATGTGATTCCTTCTGTTGAAGGGGCGGAATAACGACTAATTATGGACAAATTCGAATGACAAGTACTAGGTTGGTATCGAGTCTGGCAATGGCGTCGGAATACTTGAATTGGTGCCCAAACACTTGTGAGACTTGCCGCGTTATTGCGCGGCATGTATTGGCCATTGAATCACCAGCGGCTCGTAATGCTGTACGGTACTGGATAAAGCTGCGGATAAAATAAGCGGGCGCGTGACGTGATGGTCACCGCGTGAGAAACAGCGCCTCCTCCTGCTTGTACACTAACGTTCGCCTCGTCTCCCGTCAAAATCGTTTGAAACGGTGAGAGTGGTTCCATTATCCTGCTTTGCGATTCCTTACTTTTCGTTGGTGCTCGCCTACGACGACCTTCACAGATCACCCTTCTATAATGTGGGTATAGCCCTCAGCATATCAACGCATAGCTCGCTGATGCTTTTCCGTTGCCTAGGTCTGAGCCTTACGACCCGTATTTGCCTCGCAATGGCTCGTCTTCAAACCCAACCGGATCAAGTCAGGGGGGCGGAAATGCGAAGACTGCTGCTATTCAGGCGCAGATTGACGACACTGTTGGGATTATGCGGGAGAACATCACCAAGGTAGCTGAGCGAGGGGAGCGGCTGGATTCGTTACAGGATAAGACAGGTGCGTTCACGGGTCTCCACGTCGTCCTGGGCGGCGAACTGACGGTACACATCATCCCTTTTCGCTTGTTCGTTTCAGATAATCTTGCTGTGTCGGCTCAAGGTTTCCGTCGTGGCGCTAACCGAGTCCGAAAGGTGCGTCCCCGTGTTTATTCCAGTGCTTTTCTCTGATGTTCTTATGCAGAACATGTGGTATGTCATGGTTCCGTGTCACTTGTCGTTGTAATTGTATTCACGTAACTACCCGTGCCTAGGTGGAAGGACATGAAGGTATGCTGCTGTTGATGTTATTGCTGTGTCTGTTGGTGGCTAACGCATGAAACTGTCAGATGCGAATTATTATCGGGGTGGCCATTGCGGTGATTATTGTTATCATCGTGGTTTCCATCGTCAAAGCGACACAAAAATGAGCTTTGAGTGGTTCATTTTCTTTCTTTGCCTTGTCTGTATCTATGCTCCATAGTGTTACTTTCCCTTCCATGTCATCAGTGGAGTAGCTGTGAATTCGAGGATATAATTCGCGACGAGGGTAGTACTTTGCTTTGGACTAATTTTTCTTTCGCTATGTACTTTCATGTCCCCGGATTGCAAACGACTCTTTGCACAATGCACATACCCTAACTTAGAGAAAAATGAATACATTTCAGATGGGTTCAGTGCTTACCCGCCTTCATGGACGGTACGCGGACTGCGATATTCCCACGCCACGGGTTCCGATTCGAGAAATCATCCTGCACAACTTGCTTCCAAACATTCACGTCGTCTTGCTCTGCTCTCTTATTTTTGCATAATTTCCTTTACAGCGCATCTAATTCTGGCCGCAGTCTCTCGTTTACTTCTTTCAACATTTATGCCGTCATGTCTACTGGTCACGCACATAAACATTCCGGTTCTGTATCCCAGAACCAAAAAGCACAGCTCGCCAACGCATATAACGAACTGGGGAAGGAATTAGCGTC
Source organism: Armillaria fumosa (assembly GCA_030407015.1). Classification (NCBI taxonomy): domain Eukaryota; kingdom Fungi; phylum Basidiomycota; class Agaricomycetes; order Agaricales; family Physalacriaceae; genus Armillaria; species Armillaria fumosa. The sequence continues at coordinate 458,490 of JAUDYM010000010.1, forward strand.
GCATAAAGTCAGAGTAGTCGGAAATTACACACTGGGAAAGGTCATTGGTGAAGGTGCGTCCGTTGTTGCTGGCTGGCGATCAGCGGTAACAGTAGATGATCATCTAGGTGCATACGGAAAAGTACGCATGGGCACCCACCGCTTGACGTCGACCCGGGTCGCTATTAAGCAGATTCCAAAGTCCATGTCGGCCACCCTTACCCGCGAGATTCACCATCACCGCCAGCTACACCATCCACACGTTGCTCAGATGTACGAGGTCATCGCTACCGAGTCCTCGATATGGATCGTCACGGAGCTCTGCTCCGGAGGCGAGCTCTTTGACTATCTCGTCGAGAAGGGCCGCTTGTCCGAGGACGAAACCAAAGTCATGTTTGGCCAGCTGTGTCTCGCTGTTGCATATCTCCACGAGAAAGGTATCGTTCATCGTGATCTCAAGCTTGAGAACGTGTTACTTGATGAGCGGTGCAAGGTGAAACTGGGGGATTTTGGGTTCACAAGGGAGTTTGAGCGGGGAACGTTGATGGAGACGTTTTGTGGGACGACCGGGTATGCCTCACCTGAGATGTTACAGGGTAAGAAGTATCAGGGTCCTGGTGAGTTATTAGTATTACAGCGGATGGACACACCCTGATAACTCATCCAGAGGTGGACGTGTGGTCGCTGGGCATTATTTTGTACTGCCTGTTGACCGGGACGCTACCATTTGATGACGATGACGAGTCTGTCATGCGACAGAAGATTGTAAAGGGCGACTTTGAAGACCCAGAATGGCTTTCGTTAGGTTCGTAGTCCAACACTGACCAACCAGTCACGTCTCAAAATCTTCTCAGAATCCCGCGATCTCATCAAGAATATTTTGGTCATGGATCCTGCTAAACGTCTGACCATACCCCAGATTCTGACTCACTCATGGTTTGGCACGACAATTCCAACATTCCAGCATGAATCTCCTATACACCTATCCCCCAACTCTGTACCTGCTATATTGTCAGCCTCAGGGTACGAATTCCCTTCAGAAACAAGCTCTCCAGATGTTCCGCTACAGTCTATTCCTGAATCTAATCGCTCCTCCGAAGCGTCCTCTTACTCTAATCATTCGTCGACTTTCCATTCTACTTGTGGTACGTCGCCTCCTACCACTCCAGATCGTTCTTCTGGAGACTCCTTCGAAGATTTGACGAAAGCCACGCCTGCTATTCACGCAAACCCCAGCGAGACCACGATTAGACGTCCCCTTCAACCCTCAGATCTTGAATCGATAATCACAAAGGTCGAGACGGTGGTGGAGGAGGAAGCGGACGATGTTCTTGAAGTTCCTTCACCTCCGCAGCGTTCTCTGTCGTCGAGTTCAAAGGCGCCGCCAGTCCACTCGGTCCGAACTCCGGCCCGCACAAAGCGTCGCTCAGTCTCTTCTCAGCTTTCCGACGGCGAGTCTCCAACAGCAGAGAAAACGCCATCGCTGCCTACACCTCAAGGACAGGACATAGACTTTTCGTCTTTATTGAGTACCCCGGCTCCGATTATATTTTCGACGCCGCTGGAACGGGAGTTACTTAATTCGCTCAGTATGCTAGGATTCGACCTAGGTCAGATCGTCTACTCGGTGCTCAATGATGCATGCGATGCCGCTGGCGCTTTATGGTGGATGTTGAAGCGGAGAGAAGAAAAGAAATTGTTAGAAGATGCAGACAGTCTCATAACACCTGCATCGGCGATAGAGGCACATATAAAGGATGTGAAAGCCAAGGCGAAGCATGGTGTCAGTATTGGAACGCAAACAGAGCCGACCATTCCTGCACCACTGACTGTTGTTCGAACTACCCCGCAGTTCGCCATAGTGCCGCCAACGCCTACGTTCGTGCCAAGGCCTATTACGCCCCCTCGTTCGACGGCGTCTCCGACGTCACGGACCCTTTCGCCTTCATCCTCGATGGTGGCGGAGTCGTCGCGGTCTCACCCGACGACACCTGCGGGAAGCATGAAGGAACACAAGGTGCGCAAACCGAGGTCCGGCAGTGTCAGCATCATGCAGCGGGCAACAACGGCACTGGAGGCTGCGGGTTTGGTTCGTAAGAAATCATCTGAAGCGGTGAAGGAGGACAAGGACCGAGACAGGACCAAGGAGACGGAAAGGAAAAGCGGCACTTCAGACGATCCCAGATCCTCGTACGGGAGTACTTCATCAGTTTCGAAGCTTACCAAATCGCCACCTATGAAGGCCACCAAGGGCCCACCGACTACGCCTCCGCCTCACGAGCTCCATCAGCAAATAGGATCGCCTTGGGTGCTGACAGACTCGCGAGACTCTTCTCCGCGTCGACCTGGTCTTGTGGCACCGACTCCTGCCAACTCGCCCATGAATATATCGACTTCTTCTTCCGCCCCAAATTTAACCCCCACTGGAAAAGGCAATCATGGATCACAGCGCAACCGGGCTAATTTGCTCACTGCGTTCAGGCTGTGGTTCCATGAAGATCGGAAGGGGAAGCGGAAGGAGAATAATGGAAATATATCTCCTGCGAAGGGTCCTTCTGGTCTCGGTCGAGGACGTCCCGTGATGTCAACATCACAGGCATATTCTACTGGATCTATCAAGAGACGGACCAGCGGAAGTGCAGGTGGAGGTAAATTCGCTCGGGGAGGCAGGCACCGAGCTCAACGTGGCTCAATCTCATCTCGTCGTTCAAGTAGTGTTAATTCTCGAAGGTCATCTGTGAACTCTGTACAGATGATTCTACTAGATTCCCCTCATGTGCCCGGGATGCGATCTTTTGGTAGCCACACCCCCAACTCGGAACGCGGAGAGTATTCATCACGACCGTCCTCGATTCGGAGTGTCTCAAAAAGGCATCGCAAGTCACCTTCAGCGAGCTCAGCTGGTTCGACTCACTTTAGGACGGCTTCTCCGATACAGAAGTTCCATCGACGGGGCGGTTCAGGCTCCTCTACGCGGGTCGTACGCCAGGTACAAACCAGGCCTGCCCACGTTCGATCAAATTCCACAACATCTTCTCTCCATTCTCCATGTTCCTCCCGGCCCGCGTCATTCCATGAATTCTCTGATAACGAAGGTTTCAGAGCAGGTTCACCATTTCGACCGCATTCACGACGAAATGCGGATGAAACCCCGCGCAGAAGCGGTTATAGTTCTGGTAGCACTACGTATTTCCAGAAACGTCATGGCTTGTTTTCCAATCCCGTTATCTATGGCAACTCCGTCGGACGATCAAGTTGGAAGAAGTCGTGGGGTCTAGAACCTCCAGGCTGGCAGACCCGAACAGCTCATCTCCCTGTCGAGGTCCTTTCGATCTCGCCGGCGGCAGAGGGGACGTCGATCCGAGATGTATTCTCAGGGCGTCAGTCGCTCAATTTGGGGGATGAGAGCGATTGGGTGGACGAGGACGATGATATTCCGTACGCGGGGGGTTTGGGACAGATACCCACGTCGTCATCGTCGTCTTCTGTGCCGACTCATCGTATAGAATCACCTGTGACTTTGTCGCCTGCGCCGAGGGGACATAGGAATAAGAGGGCAGTGAAGGGGTCGAATGCGCCGTCTGGGTCGGGGGCGGCGCGGCAGAAGGTGTCGGAGAGACCGTCGCCTGTATCGGTGGCGGATCCTGCGCCAGAGGCCCGCGGCGGAAGGCGGCAGTTACCTACTGGAAGAGCAGGGTCTGCGTTCCGACAAGCCATTCAGGAGGAAGACGAAGAAGAAGAAGAGGAATGATTATTTACGCATTTCTTCTGATAGACTGGTTTCATCTCTATTTATCCCTCCTACCTTGTTTTATATGGATACATCGGTTCTATCATTCTATCACGTTAAGCTGTCGATACCCCCATTTTTCTGTTTTATTATGGATGTTCATTCCGTCCGTTGTTTTATCACAGTTTCTACATTTATATCTTTCTTTTGTGTTGTCCTGTCTTAGCTGGTAACTTATGGCATGTCGTAGAGGTGTTCTCTGGGCGTCGCGCCAGGGAATACGGACATGATGATGATGATGTTGAAATGTTCTGGAACTTCAAGATGTGCTTCCGTGAAGGCAAGAACCTGTGCAAGATGATACGGTAAAGTGTACTATTTACTTCCTTGTCATGGATATCCTGCTATACCGGTTTCAGCAGACGGGCGGCCAGGCTTCCCGTTGTCTTCCCGTCCACATTCACCCTGTTTCGATGCTGTAACAACGGAGGTGAGGACAGGTAGTAGATACCAATGGACGTTTGTACGGTGCTTCTTTGTCTTCTGTCCTCTTTAACTCGTGCAACGCTGATTCAATCTTATACTCTCCGTGATTGTTTTGGTCCTATTATGAGATTTATAGCTTCTCGTGGCATTGATAACCAGTCACTTTTTGATTCTCAAATGTATACTTAGGATCATACCCCCTTTTAATATCTTTGAGGCGTGGATAATTAGGTCCGAAGAACGTGGTTTTGAAGTCGTCTTCCAAAGAATCAGCTTAATTAGAGTATGCGGCGCCAGGTGATCCGGTGATCTGTTCAAGGATAGGCAGCTGGGAGTCCTTGAATGTATTCTGAATGGAGGAAATGTTTGACAGCGATGTGGAGTCTTCTCAAGTGTTGGCGAGGATAAACTAGAAAAAAGGTTATATCGGTTTGAAGGACAGACAAATGTTCGTACATGTGTCTTCGCTGTTCGTCATGCGGGATGAATAGCAGAGTTAATGAATGCGTTTTCCGATACCTTGTCTGTGATTATCGTCAAGTGAGTACAAAGAACTTCTTGTCCAATTATACGGTTCCTACCTCCCCCAACTAAGACACCAAGGACGCTATGTTCATCAACTTACTAGAGTCGAATTATCAACAGACATTGAAAAGATAACTTACGCAGAAGCCCTAGCATCAAAAAGCTGAGTATACACATGGCCGAAAGCGTCAGGATGATTGCGATACGCGCTGGCTGAGGTAAGTCTTGAACCTATCACACCGTTCGAGCCAGCTACATCATCGACTACTGTTATCGCATCGTTTCTATTAATTTCGTTGAATTGCTGTTCGACGACCTGTTCAAACACCTCCGCATCATCTAAGAATGGCTTCAGAGCAGCAGCAGCAGCATCCGAAGATATTCTGGGGAAATATGAACCCAAAGAAAGTGTGTGTGCATCTGCTGAGAAAAATTGGCCCATGTGTAGATCGTCCCAATCAAAGATATGCTTGGCATGCGTCGTAACAATTGATCCAATCGCTACAGTGTCGTTAGCAACTATCGATACTTGCGAGATTGTGGCGTTGAAAGTGGGGAATGTACGGAATGTGGTTGACACGAGAACACCCCATGATCCTGCACCGCCTCCTCGTAATGCCCAGAACACTGGTAGGACATCAGAAAGCCGGTAAGGCTAGAAGAAATCGGGGCACTGACAATTGCTGTTTTGTTATTCGTTTACCTTCAGATATGTTAAGTTAGCAGTCAGGACTCCGAACTCTGTCATTCTCGTTAGTAAGAGATTCACAGTGAAGGATTAGGGCTTACCGAGGACGTTATCTGCAGCTAGGCCCAACAGGGGTGAGAGCATTGAATAGCCGCCTCCCTGAATGTAGCCGCCAGTAGCAACGACAGTTGCTGCAACACCACCAACGAAAATCCTGCCTTGCTCCTTGGCTGCCTGGTACAGAGTGTTCAAGGGAACTCCACTACCAACAGTGACAGCTGAACCTTCGTTATGCCCGCTGACAGTAAAGTTCTTAGCAAAGCTGATATTTTGAAACTTGTGCGTAGAAACAAGAAGCGAATTTCGTGCAGTTGAGCGGTCCAGAAGGTCGTGGCCGGATGCCTTAACCGCCAGTCGAAGGTTGTGAGTACTTGAAAACGCGACGCCAATCTTTATTGATTTCAGTTCCTGTGATGTCGCTCAACGATAAACTTGGTGATTCGATCACCTGCACGTCTTCGACAGACTCCGCTAAAACAGCATACAAGGGGACGTTGCCCTGACCACAATTGGTCCAATTCCTTAGGCATACGGACGGAGGAATAGATTCGTAATCCTGAAGAAAGACGAGATCAGTATCGAGCTGATGGGACCGCTTTGACGAGCCTGCCAGAGATAGAAGAATTGAGACTACTCCATTCTTCAACAGACGGAAAGTTTGGTTCTCCAGGAACCGTTCGACAGAAGTGGGCACCTGTGAACGACACGCAGAGAAAGAGTACGACCCCAACTTGTTCAAATATGAAGGTGATTCGCGCCATAACGAGGAACCCTGAAGAGTGGTTTTCCTTTTTACACCTAGAATAAGGTAGCCTGACGAGTATATAGGAAAGTGCTTTGAAGACCCTCGAGCTGGTATAGTTACACTAAAGTTGGTAACTTGTCTCCCTTCAATACAGCTGCAATGATCCACAAATTTGATCAGCAGCTCAATTTCGGCAAAAAGGAAATGACCGGCGAGTGTTCGACTGAATAAGCTACGTGTAAGTCACGGAACAATCTGCTTCTTGAGGGCGCAAGCTGTATTTTTGCTGGCGCCAAGCATATCCGGGAGCTGGACTCTCCCATAAACACTCCTAGGAAAAACAGATACGTGACCGGTCAGTTCGGTAACCCACAGGGCCGGTCGCCCGTTTGCCATCTCAAGTTCATAAAAAACGCACTTGAAGCGGCACTTCGACGATCACGATTGACGATCGCGGCGTGGGAAAACCATAGTCGCTGACAAATTATACATCACGTGATGTTCGACGCGACTTCACAATTGGAAATTCATTTGTTGACCATTTACCTCTTTACGACATTCTACGACCAGTATGGCGCTTCCTCTTCTTACATCTTTGCTGAACTCTCTCCATTCTCACCTGCAAGCCCAAACTCAACTACTACCAACGCTTCATGCTCAGCTTGGTCTTCCTCCGACAGCCCTAGAAGAGGAGCTTCTCGCGATACAAGAGAATCTGATGAAAAGTGTCGAAAGTCAAATCGAATCTCGTCGGAAAGAGGTCGAAATGTGGACAGAGAAGTGTGAGGCAGTGGAGGAGAATTGTTCTTGCTATACAAAGGCACTGGGGGGAAATATCAAGACGACGGGCAGTAGTATCGGGGAGTTGAGGAAAGAGAAAGCTCTTCCAAGACGATATGAGATGCTCTCTGAGCACCAGGAGAAGCTTCGGCAGGTGTGTGACTCCGCTATGACTACAAATGCCCCGGGTTCATCTTGACCGTAGCTGTATCATACGAAACTCGAGCAATTAACGACACTCACCAACCGCATCAACGTTTTGGCTCGTACGCTGGGTCACGATTTCTTCGCATACGATATAATAGAAACTACTGGGTTTTCCGGATCGGACGACACAGATCCTACGGTCAACCGCGACGTGACACCGGAACGGTTTTCCAAGTTGGAGAAAGAACTCGTACGCGGGAAATCAGAAGTTGTAAGTTTATACACAATTTCTTTGTTGTATACTCGTTATGATCTCTCTAGTCGAAGCGCCTGTCCCAACTATCCGCTACGTTTGTCCAGATCGACTGGTTGTACACTGAACTTGGGATGCCACCGACAAAGTTCGATGACCCACCATCAATATTCTCGACATCTTCTCCTATGCTGCCTCTCTCCCTCTCACGCACAACTGCCTCGTCAGGAAGTAGTTGCATAGATCCGTTTGCAATGTCGACGCCTACGCCTGCTTCGCGAAATCAATCTCTCATGTACCACTATGAAGAAATGTCGGACGCAGATTATCACCGTATCTTCGCTCATTTCGTGGCCAAGGTTGAAGAGGCTGAAGACAAGGGACTATCTGAAGGCCAGGGAGTGCCCATAGGACTGGAGAAGGTTGATCCAACCCCTGGTCTACTGAAGTGGGCAGAGAACCTTCGGGCATCCTTAGAGGAAACCAAACGCCGACGAGAGGCTCATATACAGGCCATGTTTGATGAACTTGAAGGTCTCTGGAACCGACTCGGCGTCTCTGATGCGGATATGGACGCATTTGTAGAGGCGCACCGCGGAAGCACGGAGGAAACAGTCAGGGAATATGAAGAAGAGCTGGAGAGGATGTTGGAAATAAAGAGAGAACAGATGGGATCCTTCGTAGCAAGTGCAAGAGAAGAGATTGCGAAACTTTGGGATGATCTGTTAGTCGGTGAAGAAGAACGAGCCGACTTTGCTCCATTCGCAGATGGTGAATATCTTCGTTGTCTTTTGATACATGTTTACTGACTTTTGTCACAGACGAATGCACTGAAGAGCTCCTGATGATACATGAAGAGGAAATCAAACGACTGAAGGAGGAGAAGCGAATGAAGGCGCCTCTTTTGGCCAGCATCAAGAAGTATTTCGAGATATGCGAGGAAGAAAAGGAACTGGCAACCGCAGCGTCTGATCAGTCACGTCTATTTGGACGAGGTGCGCGCGATCCAGGTCGGCTCCTCCGAGAAGAGAAGATGAGAAAGAGAGTATCCAAGGAGAAACCTAGGGTACGTTCTTCCCCCAAGTCCTTGACGTTATGTGCTTCATCAATGTTTATGTCTCTATCAGCTCGAACGAGACCTTGTCGCCTCCATACCTACCTGGGAACAAGAAGCTGGTCGACCGTTCCTGGTGTACGGTGAATCAATCTTACAAGTTCTGATGGCCACTGTCAGCAACGCCGAACAGGAGAACAAACGGAAACCTGGCCGAGCTGGGTCTGTTCCTCCACGAGCTACAACGCCTGTCAACCATTCTTATGCGCCGGCAAAGAGTGGTGTTGTAACTCCAGCAGTGCGACCGGCGGGAACCAGCGCCCAATCTGTGCCCAATAAACGAATGAAGCTCAGCGAGTCTACGGGACCACAGCGAGCACCTTTCGGCGTATCTCAGGCAGGGAACGGTGCAGGAAGATCAGCGTCGCCCTCGAAGATACCTGGATCCAAATATCAGACACCAACATCGCTGCCCCGGCCGATAGCGATGCCTGTGCCGAAGCCTGGTACGCAGCATCATGCCCTTGGACATGGCCGCGTCCCAAGTAGTGGAATACTGTATGGTGGTGCCGGTGGCTATGGTCCTGCTGGCATACGGAGTGTGAGTACAGTTTCGTCGTATAATGCGACGAGACTCGTCAGCAGCGGTGCTGCTGGACTGGCGACGAAGGCGTCGAGGGCGAGACGGGAGAGCTTTAAGCCGCGACCGAGCGTGGATACAACTGACGTTGGCCATGGTCCAACGCGGTGGACTGGGCTCGCATCTAGTGTCAAGGAGGAAGATGAGTATGAGTAATGGTTTCTTTTATATTGTACGTTCGTCACGATATTTGCCCTTTATTTGCCGGTGACTTATTCCATATGTTTCAACACTTCATCAGTTTTTGTTAATGATCTATGTTGTATTATATGCATGCCAGTAACAGGAGTACTTGATCGCTTACTTTGCCTCCGAAGCGCGTCTCTCACGATCCCTCCGCACCCCTGGGGCAATCTGAACGAGTCGGCAGTGCAATGAGTGTGCAAAGGGTATCTATTAGCAATCATTGAAGGCGAGGAGGCGCGGTGCGACAATGTCGGGCAACTTGAGGATACTTCTGATTTTAGCTTTCTACCCCGGGCCCCACCCTGCAGGGAAGCAGGGACCCCAGAGTTTAATAACCAGATGAATTTTGATTTCCGGCCCGACTGACGCATTATTTTTGTTTCCTACCATGACAGGCAATGACTCCTTCCAAAAATCTGAGCTCAAACACAGGTCTTTTCCTGCACATGGTTCATCGGTCGTAACATGCCTGATATTTTCCCATGGTCGTATCATCTCTGCCTCGGACGACCATTCTATTCATATATATTGCCCTACGACTGGCGATCTTCTTCGATCCCTTGACGGGCACCAAGGAGGCGTCTGGGCGCTGGCCGCAACTAAGGACACCCTCGTCAGCGGTTCGACGGATCGTACGCTGAGGATCTGGGACCTGACTACTGGTCGCTGTACGCACGTTTTTGGCGGTCATGCCAGCACTGTACGATGCCTCACCATCGTAAAACCAGAGTGGATAGACGTGGACCAAGAGTCCGGAGCCGCGACAAGGGAGAAGTGGCCAAAACGATCTGTCATTGTCACTGGAAGTAGAGATTATTCTTTGAGGGTTTGGACACTTCCGAAACCAGGTGAAGCGGAGTATCGCTGCTACGGTTCAAAAGATACCGACCTGGATCCTGTAAATGTCTGTGTAAGTCTCTTGGATTGCATACCATTCTATGTTGTCGTAATTTCACCATCAGGACGCCGAAGAGAATCCATATCATAGGATACATCTTGAAGGTCACGATCAGCCCATCCGAGCATTAGCAGCTAGAGGACGTACCATAGTCTCGGGAAGCTATGACTATAATGTTCGTGTTTGGGATATAATCACTGGACAGTGTAAATTCGTCCTGACAGGACACACTCAGAAAGGTTCGTGCATCTGTCCTGCTTGCACTAACCATTGTACTCATCACAATTTGCAGTGTACTGTATTGCCCTAGACCCAAAGCGAAACCAAGCGTATTCAGGGTCTATGGACGGAACAGTTCGCGTGTGGAATCTACAGACCGGACAATGCCAACATACCTTGACAGGACATACTTCGCTGGTCGGTCTGTTGGGACTGTCGCCTTCTTATCTGGTATCTGCAGCTGCCGACGCGACGCTGCGTATTTGGGACCCGGACACCGGCCAGTTGAAGCATTCTCTTGCCGCTCATACTGGAGCTATCACCTGCTTCCAGCACGATGAGTTTAAAGTCCTCAGCGGATCCGATGGAACACTGAAGTTGTGGAATATTCACGACGGTACTGTCGTCAAAGACTTGTTGACGGGTATCACGAGTGTATGGCAAGTAGTTTTTGAAGGCCGATGGTGTGTTAGTGCAAGCAACAAGAACGACACTACGGTGCTCGATGTTTGGGATTTTGGAGACCCCCATGATGAGCGAATAGAGGGGTCTCCCAAGGGTAGTTATGGTGATGACTTTACTGATGACGACGATGAACATGAAGAAGTGGGGTTCGTGTCACCGTAGGGCCTAGGCGCGAGAACCACTACTGGCGGTCTCTTACTTCGTTCAATATGGTAGATAATTATCTGGGCATTGCATTAAGGTCCATCAGGATGGAGAACTAGTATGAGAAATTATGCTTCTAACTGTAAATAATAATCATTTTCTAATTGTCTGGACATAATTTCGGTCTGCCTGCGAACGGTAGGCGTTCGGTGAGAGTAGGATGCTTTCGGTTTCCAAAATGACGTGGCTTTTCTTGTCTCATATGGTCTCATACTAGGAAGAAGGTATTTGACAAGGCTTTGGAAACTATCGATCGACGTTTGCGGATGGCTTCCCAACGGCCCTACGCTCTACAAAGATAGTATTTGGTTCATTGGATCGAGAAACCGGGTTTAAAGTTTGCTAATCCATGGTACGTGGCCTCTTCCGTCGTTTATATTGTCCAACATGCAAACTTATAGGACTAGGCCCCTCTTCTGCTGGGAATATAAATGGTTGCAGCAGACATTACTTCATGTAAGCAGGTCATGCCTAAAAAAATCATCGCTCCGTCAACAATATTCAAGTTGCTGTGATAGGCATAGGTAAGTAATAGAAGCATGGGCTTGAAGATGATTGTATTCCATCAACCCCTTGAAATTCTATGGACAAATGCCGATGTATAAGTCCGTAATTGTTGTATCAAAGATGACAATGCTCTTCTTTCAGACTCGTCCAGGGAAACAGTCAACCTGAACAACACATCCTCTCTGCCGACGGATGCTGATTCTACGCAGACTATTACAGCACTCGAAACGGATGCCGCAGTAACACGCCAGCACGGCAGTGTATATAGCTTACAAAGGTAGGAGAATCATACTATTTATAGCGCTTGGGACAAAACATGGGTCCAGAGAACTGATCCTTCACAGCCGTGGCGCTACCCACAGATGCCGTTCGATTTCACAGAACTTGCAAAGCGACAGGCCGTTCCGCTACCTGCCCTCAAGAGGACCGATCTATCAGGTATCACGGCTGTAGTGACTGGTGCGAATACAGGCATGAATGCTTTCTTACCACGGCCGATGGAAATGCGACTCACTTTCGTTTAAAGGAATCGGATACGAGGTCGCCAAGTACCTTGCTGAGAGTGGAGCGTCCAAAGTCATATTAGCATGTCGAAATGAAGAGAAAGGCAAGGCTGCTGCGTCGAGGCTTGGCAACGCCGTCGAGTATCAACATCTGGATTTAGCTTCGTTCTCCTCGGTACATGAATTCGTGCAAGCGTTCAAAGCGAGTGGGATGCCTTTGCACCTTCTTGTGAATAACGCCGGGATGCATAGTGTGGGCAAGCAAACAACTGGAGATGGGCTAGACCTACTGTAAGGTACCTTCATGAACTATAATGTGGCACTGCTAATATGCTTGTAGGATACAAGTTAATCATATTAGTCCTTTCCTGCTCACCCTTCTCCTCCTCCCCATCATGGAAGCATCCCCTCTGAGTCGTATAATCTGGGTCACAAGCGGCGGAGCCGTCCTTCCTGAGTTTCCTCAGTCAAGCGAGGCTCATCCCGTTGGTGCTCTCTGCGCCCTGCAGTTCAAACTTGAGGAAGAGCACATCTTGTACTTTACCTCGAAATTGCTCAACGTAATGTGCTGCGCGGAGCTAGCACGCCGCACACAGGTGAAAGTAGCCGCAGCACATCCTGGGTTGGTGGCGACTGAGCTGGGGAAGAAGGATATACGAGGGGAGAATTTCCAGCCGGTCGATTTGGAGGCGAGATGGGGGATCAAGCCACGGAGCCCAGCAGATGGGGCTAAATCTGTGCTCATCCCCGCAACGTATGATGCGTCAGTTGTATGGGACCAGGACGGAGGAATGCCCATTTTTGATCATATGGAGCGCACCGAATATCCATCAAAGGCGACAGATGAACCTTTGAGGCGCAAAGTGTGGGAAGATACTGTGAGACTGATGGGTCTCGATGCCAGGCAACTTGAAGGGAGATTTCTCTAGAAATGGATACGTTTTAGTTCGACGTACTGCTATAGGCCATGGAGTGCTATTGTATTTGTAACCGGGGCAGGTACCATCGGATTTTATTGTTTCGTCGTAGTGAATAATTCCAGAATCAGGTCGTATGCTAAGGAGCAGTCTCAAAAGATACATGGGACCGCCAAAGTACAGAGCATCCCCAGGGCGTTGGTTGCGGATGGGATATCAGACGGAATATTTTCTGCCTAGATCCTGTATCGGGAAACACTGTAAGAATGTGCATTGTAAAGTGTTGCAAGAATGAGGCGAACTTTAGCCAATACACCACTGGGAGTAGAACGAGGTCGATATATACGAAGAATCTTGAGGTACCAGGTATTGAGAAGCTAGTTGCAACGGTAGGATGCCTGACGCGGACGTCGCAAGCGAGAAAGTGGAGGAAAGTGGTTAAATATTAACAAGTCGGTTCTCGGCTGAAGTACGCACGTGATATTCACCTCACTTTATCACTTTTTTTTTGGCTCTATATTTCTATACCGCTACCCGTAATCTACCTGACCTTATCAGTCACCCGTGTTTCGTCAAATTCAAGTTCAGATCCCTTTCCAAGTTTCTTACTTGTAACTAGGGTCGTTACAGACAGCCCTCCTCTAGATCTAGCAGCCATTGGTACCTCGGCGAGCAGGAGTTGGAGCGATGCTAACATTATGGCCGCCTTTCCCCTCCAGAGCTTGTGGAAATGATTATTTTCGAAATATGGCACTCTGAAGTATCCTCTGCTGTCTGACAGTCCTTCGTGACGACATGCCCCCGGATTAACCGAACATAGAAAGCCGTCCACGCCCCTATCGATTCCCAGCCTCGCCTATATATACTATGTATGCGACTTACCCGGACGCCAGAAATCCGTCATCTACCATGATCTTATCCCTCGACTTACCCATACCATCACCTGCTTCATCGATCTAGACTGGACTTACATATATCCATTACAGACCCGGACCCTCTCAAGATTGTGCGGTTACTATTAGCCTTTCATCCTAATTGAATTGCACAATCTTGGTTTTCGCCCTCCGAGGGTCTTTGAGTGCTATGATTCCTATCATCAGAAGATGTTTCATGGTGTCTTATATTCCACCAAACCAAGTTTGTAAACGGGTTCCAAGGTGATATGGAGGCTATCAATCAGTCCTTGTGGATGGCTTCCAAGGGACTCCACGGTGCGAGAGTGATTACCACTTCCATTTGATTCGCTTGACGTCCATTCTTCCAGGATTGAGGTTACTTGCCGCCCCCGTCATCACTGAGGATATATGCAATCGCAGCGGTCTTTATCCGTATCATCTTCAGAATACTGCCGTCCAGCACCTCTGGGCTATCGATACTCATAATTTTTAATTTGGAAGTCAAAGGGACAATTTGGGTCTGGGCAACAGAGCCGTTTGTCCTTGCATAGGTCTTAATCCAATATTTCAACATCAAGATTTATCTGGAGTGTACTCTGGAATGTTTACGAGTTTACAATGGTGTAAAGCTAAGAATCCCATTATCGAAGAGAAGGGATGAGCTCAGCGTTATGCTGGTAGCATCTGTCAAATCTAATCACAAGAATTGGTCTAAACATTTGCTGGTCGAGTTAGAATCACTTACACTATCAGGCCCGCTAAAATCAGACAAAAAGAGGTACGTTAGCCACGACTAGGGGGATGACCGTTGTTAGCAAGCCGGAGTCAAGGTAAAGCAATTTTTGACCCATGTTTACTTTGACCTATAATTGAAGCGAAGGTGAAGGACATACGTACGCATGTCAACCGTCCCTAAGAAACTGACAAGCACAAGAATTACATGCATCGCCGCGGCGGTCCAATATAATACTACAGGCTGTATGAGACACTGTCTCCGATTTTACTTAAACTTGTTCACAACCTTTCATCATGGCCACCTTCCCTCCAGAGCTTGTGGAAATAATCGTTTGGGAAATATGGCATGCTGAAATGCCCTCTATTGTCCGACAGTCCTTCATGACAACCTGCCCCCGGATTAACCGAACATGGAAGGCTGTCTTCGCCCCTATCGCTTCGCAGAACATATATGTCCCCAGCCTCGCCTATATATGCTACCTGTGCGACATAGCCGGGCGCCAGAAGTCCGTCATATACCATGATCTCATCCCCCGACTTACCCGTACCATCACCTGCTTCGTCGATCTCCGAGAAAAAGGAGGAGAAAGAGTAGCAAAGGAAGTTTATATCCTCCTCATGGCGCTACCTAACGACATTGGCCTCAGAGCTCTTTTCCCACAAGTTCCTTATATATCTTTTGAGCTCAGGTGCATCGGTTGTGCCCGCTATCCAGACAGTGAAGTACGCGGTCTTCCCCTTCGCATTCGCTATGACCGGTTCCTGTCTAAATGTCATACTGACAAAGGCGAAGGTGGGTATCTACGACTGGACATACATGTATCCATTAAGATCCATTCGCCTCGGTTAAGCGTGTCATCCTACACCTTGACCGACTTGCGCAACGTTGGTTTGGGTCCTACGAGGTTGTTTCGACGGTCCAATGCATGCGGGGAGTATGAGACGCTATGTCGTGGAGTCTTGTATTACTCCGTAACATCTTACGTGCGTGAGTACGAGGGGGATATGAAGGATATCAATCGGTGCTTGTGGATGGCCTCCAAACGATATCAGAGTACATGGATGCCATTTCTGGGGCTGAGGTTGCTAGCTGCTCCCGGCCATTACTGGGAATATAAGCGGTTGCAGTGGTATTTACCCACTTTCACTTTCCGTTACAACAGTAATTTATCTTATCAAACGAGGCTGGGATGGCCCCTCATTAATATATAACTGGGACGAGAGCAGGAATGTAATGACGTTTTGCTTCGGCGCCTTTCGGCCGAATCGACATTCGTTTTAAGAATCCGGACTTTCACGGGCTTTCCCCTCTTCCTTCACAGCTTCAATCATCCCACATTCGCTTGTATGCATTAAACCTCACGCTCGTTACCATGTCCACCTCTACGCTCACTGATTTTGTATCTGCTCATGCCATGTTGCTCAAGGTCGCATTTGGCTGCCTGGTTGGGCCTCTTCTAGTCCTTCTATCACTCGCATTATGGTACATGACCCGAACATCTGTTTCTCGACGACGTAGCGTCTCTGACATTGAGGTGTGTTGCGGGTTCTTTCTCGCCTTCACTAATTGTACAGAGAGATGTAGATCAATGTCAAAGAATCCACTTCTTGCGCATCCGACATCTTTCCAGCCCCCCTCGACTCTTTGAAATCTTATCCTTCATTGTATTTCGGTTCTAGTGTCGCCGTTTCGAATCCGAACTCTTTGCCTCCTCCTCTGTCCTTATGGCAAGCTGCGGACCAAATCGTCTGTCCTTTCCCGCGACCGCGTTCAAACTTCTCTTCCTCCCAAGCAGGCACTTCAGAGTCATTCAGCTTAACGGACAATCTTGCTCGACCGCCGCCTGCACCTCCGCTCTATGTCGATGTTATTGTTCCGTACAACCAACAGGTCGCTCTTTGTGGAGGGTCGAACTCTATGGCGTACGGATATCGCAAACCAGATTGTGTAGATTATGCCCGGCCTCGAGCGAGACGGAACGCACGGCCTGCAGTCACTATTCCGCCGCTTGTCATTGTGAAGAAAGGTTCAAACGCGGCTCTTAATCCGCGTCGTACCAGCGAGCTTGACGGGATCTCCGAGGTACTATCGCCGCCATCGGTCAAGAGAAAGGAAACGACCACATATCCAAACACTCTTGACCTAGAAATCCCCAAGCACATTCTTCCCTTTGTTGATAAGGACCTTCCTCCGACTCCGCTGCTTCTTGTGGATAAAGCGCCTGCTTCACCTTCTGTCACCACTACAGATTCGTCGGCTCTTTCTCCTGATACGCGAAAGCAAGAATCTACGTACCGTCCTCTCTCCAGAATACCGAAAATCCGATCTGTAGTTCCTTTCGTCGATGAGGAGGATCTTCTATCGCGTCCGTTACTTTCTGTTGGCGCAAACGCTCCTAGGACGAGACATCTAAGTATTCAGATCGTCAAACCGTTATCACGGACCGCAGGAAAGGAGAATACTCCCCCTCTGGTCGTCGTAACGTCAAAACGGATGTCCACGCCTCCTCTTTCTGTGACCAAGAAGAAGAATTCCGCGAGCAAGACGTTGGCCTTCTGCGATGTTACCAACACAAAGAAGAGTTGGGAGGTGTTTAAGGCACGTGGTGCTATACGGAAGGAACTTGGTCTCCCTTGTCTTGTCAGGAATGACGGCGAAGAAATTCTGGGTACAATTTTGGAATAACTTTTCTAGGTCAGGGTTTTCTGTATGGGGTTTGCGTTAATCTATTTCTCTCATGTCGATGTATTCTGTTGGTGGCTGCACGCCTGTACTCGGATTATACGGTCTTTAGCTGTCAAAGTGTGTACTTGTAGCTGACTGTCGGCTAAAATGGGTGGTATGGCCGGCGTCTCGGTCTAGACTGTTTATGGCGTCTGCTGTCCTTTCGTCGAGCTATAGTAACTTTCGGACATCATCGTGACCTGTCTCATCGAATGAGGCACTCCTTTAAGTGGCGCTGTTGTTCAGTAGGAGGATGGTAACGATGCTCTTCTTAACATCCTGGAAAGGATGTCAGAGCCGGGATGCTGTTAGTCCCAACAGGCTAGACTTTTTTTTTTTTGAAAGACGACACAGTAAATAACCGGTCTTCTTTACGCCTCTGTACGATCCTATGTTCACTCTGAAACTATTCCTCTGAGATTTTCAAGTGACATTGATGCTTAAAATTTAGTATAAAATCTACACTTCAAATTGGGATACTTTCCTGTTCATGGATCCTGCGAATTGTATTGGGTCTCCATAAAACACTCACTGCGCCTCAGAATATCATACTAAAATTGTGAAAATATTGATGTAACATCTACAGGCATATAAAAATGATTATCCTAAGCAGAAATATGAGGAACTGCCGAGAGAAGAAGTCATTTCGATATCATTTTGGTGCACACCGGAACACTGATGATAACTGCAAACGTGCGACACATTTTACCAGCACGCCATGTGAGATGGACGGAAAAAAGTTTGAAAAACTATGATTCGAGTTCGATAGCTTATGCTATTGTCTGTAGATAATTGAGGTATAAGTAAAGTCTTCAACTCAGATCTACTCAAATACAGACGCTACCTAATCACGGTTTTCCAGAATTAATTATTTAAAGACACATTTGTACGTTGGGGCGCACGTGTCAGTGACGTAACCAATATACCCCCTTCATTCCTACTGCATCCTCGACACTCATGTATCGATGAGTAGCCGTCGTTCTTCCCACTCCACTCGAACGCGTACCTCGTCTACTGCACGACTACCGTCCTGGAGAACGATCTCTTTAAGCAAAGGAACAGCAGTAGCTAGAGTCAACCTGGTACACGCCGAGCCGGAACGGAGCCTCGGAGCCTTTGGTTCAGCTATTGACGGACTCCCATCTTCTCCAAAGAGAAACGGAAGATTATCTAGAGATATTGGAGCTGGCGTGGCAGGCCCCAGCGGACTGAGCTACGAACAGAAGAACTCGCCCAGTTCGCCACAGGAGAGCGGTGCAGAGGAGATGAAAGGTGTGTTTTCATGCAGGGGAACCATTTGTTTTCAGATATTAAGTCATTTGGTAGCGACATTGCCTACAAGCCCTCCTACACCAATACCAAGTACGAGTCAAACGGTCGCGCCTCCAACGGTGGCAGGAAACGATCAAGCGCCGCCTCCGGGTATGTGCTTGTATGCTGTTGTGCTAAAACGTGGCTCATACTTTATACCTTCGCGTCTACCAGCTGTGACGGTAGAAACAGATACTTCAACATCGCCGTCGAGCACAAATCCAGAGACTCGACCAGAAAACACGCTGGAACCGCATGCCGGGGACGACGATACACCCCCAGAGGCAATTACCGTTCCGGCACCTGCACAGCCTTCCGTCGGCACCATCCCATTCCCTACTATACCTTCCTCTCCGCCCCGAACTTCTTGGTTTGGTTCCTTAGGGCGCTCCCGGGGACGAGAGAAAGCGAAGGAAAGTCGAGTTTTCGTGGAGAGCAACCTACGGGAGGCGAGCTCGGGAATCGATGAGGACACTGTTATGCGTGATTCCAGCCATGAACAGCAGGACTGTGATGCGAAAGATGTACCGGAGCCTTCGAAGATCGAAGAAGATAAGCCCCAGCCACTGACCGTACCAGAAGTGAAACCATCAACGGTCCCGACACCTCCGCCTCAGCCAATGCCCTCACAGCCGGTTGATGCAGCCACTGCTTCGCGTCGATCGTGGTTCGGCGCGTCAGTATCGGCTTCGCCTCCATCTGCACATTCGATTCCATCATCAATCGACGAGGACGTTCCTGCATTGTCGACCTCGCCTCTACGCGGCCCTGAAAGTCCCCCAAAGAGGCCTAGAGTGGAGAGCGTCAGCGATGGTAAACGCGCCAGACTCGATTCACTAAATCCTTCAAGTAGCAGATTTACCATCAGTATTCCTCTCCTGGGAAGACCGAAAGTTCCTTTAGAGGAGGCAATGGCTAGCGCTCCCGCAGTTATGGATCACCATACTCAGGTTGGCGAGTCAGATGGAACTGACACCGATAGTACGATCACTGCTGACACCGACATCACGATGACTACGGCTACACCGGCAACTACGATAGCTGCAATTGAAGGGTCGCCGGAGAAAGCGTCCGTGGTTGAAATAGTCAAGGAGGAGGTTATGGTTAGGGCTAGCGGAAGGGAAGAAGTAGAGAACCGAACATCATGGTGGGATTATGTTGGATGGAGTGGGAGCGTACGTTCAACAACAGCTGCACCTGCGCAGACAGAAGAACCGTCGTCGACTATAGATGCTCCCGCGGAGGAGCCTCCCTCAGCGCCTGTGGTTGATGAT
Source organism: Armillaria fumosa (assembly GCA_030407015.1). NCBI lineage: Eukaryota > Fungi > Basidiomycota > Agaricomycetes > Agaricales > Physalacriaceae > Armillaria > Armillaria fumosa. The sequence continues at coordinate 478,417 of JAUDYM010000010.1, forward strand.
CCACCTGCTGTTGAAGCATCACAAGACGCAACGCCGGCAGAAGAACCTGCGACGGAAGAATCTTATAAGCCCAAGCTCTCTTCGTCCTCTATCTTCTCGTCGGATACTCGGGCGTCTTGGTATACTCCCTGGGCATGGTATTACTACTCTACTACATCCGAATCTGCGCCTATGGGAATGACGCCCAGTGAAATGGTCAAGGAGGAGGCGCTGGCAAGGGATAGCGCAGACTCTAACGAGGTAGTTATGACAAATGCAGGTGATGACAAGAAAGAAGTCTTAGCAGAAGAGGTTAATCCTATAACTTCAACAATTGCCACAAACCGCTCGGGATGGGCCGCCTTTTTCTCCTCTGCTTCGTCGTCGAGATTGGGAGCCAAGCGTATAGAAGATGTCAAGCCAAGTGGAGAGATGGAAGTTATGGACATTGATGAAGATGATTCCCCTGGTAACTCCGAGGCGAAGGACAGTCAGAAATCAGAGGACGTGCCGAAGCTGGGTCAGACCGATAAACTCAACGTAGGTTCACTGCCCCCTTCCCCGACACGAACGAAAGGCAAGGATGGGGAGAGCAAACGGGAGATTCCACAACTCATTATCTCGGAGGATGTCAAATCCAAGGCGGCAAAACGGAAGTCATCTGGCTCACGCCCTCCATCTATATCGACATCGAAACCTCCCTCGACGAAGTCTGGCACAAGCACGCCAAAGAAAGCGTCCGGTGCAACAACTCCACCCAAGAAATCTGTCGCACCACGTACGCCGCCTCCACCAAATCTGGTACTGCCTACGTGGCAAGACACCTTCCATTCAGCACCTCGTAATGTCGTCCCTGCTACCCCGCAATCGTCGAGTAGGCTTGGCAGAACGGTTAGATTCCTCCTTGGGGGTAGCACGGACGGAGGTAAAGGGAAGGATAGAGCGGATGTGGGAGTTGGTTTACCGAGAGCTTGGGATATTCTCCAAGGGCAATCGTCGCCTTCGGAAGCTGGTATGGGTAATGTGCTGAGAGGTTGTAAGCGAGTTGTTGTCATCGGCATTCATGGATGGTTCCCTGGTGCTATCATGCGCACTGTTCTTGGAGAGGTTGGTTCATTCCATGATTTCTTCGTTGCTATCTCTCTCTGTTCATCAAACCTCCTCTTATGTTTGTTTTATTAGCCCACGGGTACATCTCCCAAGTTTGTTTCTATGACCCTTCAAGCACTCGAGGAGTTTCAAGCTAGACATAACGTCAAGCTTGAGAAGGTGACGGGAATTCCGTTAGAAGGGGAGGGAACGATTGGTGGTAGGGTTGACAAGTGAGTTGGATGCATTTCTGGTGAATATGTTCTAATGAGCCCCCTACCAAGATTATACACCTCGTTGACGAGCAACGCAGAATGGATGGATGATTTGCATGAATGCGACGCCCTCATAGTCGCCACGCATTCTCAGGGGTCTGTAGTGTCGACTCACTTGTTGGATCGTCTGTTAAGAGAAGGACACCTTGTCGCTTCGTTCACGCCTGGCGAGCAGGAGCCGCTGTCCCCCGGCATCGAGCCAGGTCTTGTAGTAGGCAGGAAAAAGCAGAGAATTTGCTGCCTCGCTTTGTGTGGTATCCATTTGGGGCCTTTGCGTTATCTTAGCACTAGTTCGCTCTTCCAGCCATACTTCCAGTACTTTGAGAGCGAGGCGGCGCGAGAACTGTTTGAATTCCAGGTGCGGTGCAGTACGTTTGTGGTTGTAGTGTATGTGTCTAACTGTTTCCCCTGTAGAATACGGAAAGCGATGTATCGAAGGCGTATATCTCCGCTCTGCGGAATGTTGTGGGTCATGGTGTCAGTATCTCTCAGCGTCGCGTTCTTCGTCTCAATGACCTGGGTCTTCAGGCTAAAATGGTTTACATCGCGTCACTGAACGACCAAGTCGTCCCTTTGTACTCGGGCTTGTTCACGAGCGTGAATCATCCCTTGATCTTGAGAGCAGTCTACATAGATGGTGATGCATATCAGTACGTATTTTTTGAGTCATTGTCGATTCTCATGCTGATCTCTATGTTCTAGCTCGTCGGATTTTCTGTCGAACCTTCTCGTTTTGCTCCTTCGAATCCTGAATACCGGTTTGTCTGATTCAGGACTGATTGCTCACTTGTCAGAGGCTACTGCGGGTTCTCTGAATGGCGTGGGTCACTCAACAGCGTATGAGGAGGTGGGGACGTATGCGTGAGTGTCCTTGTCTATAAATACTGGTTGCTGCAGTGTTTCCTGACTGTTCACTACTTACAGCCTTGCCGTAAACTATCTCTTCCTGGCTGACGACGGCACCGATACCAACCAGATTGAGCTGAAACTGGATGACTTCAATGCAGCAACAGAACAGAATGACTACGAGGTGCGTTTGTTTTCTGACTCATGTGATAAAGGAGTATTGATCAGTGTGCACACAGATTCCGTGGTCTCTCCGAGATCTCATTGCAGATCCCTCTGTTCAACGGTTATTCGAAGGAGAGTTTCTGAGCCTGAGAGATGCATTCAAAGAGTGGCATCCCAAGACGACGATTTTGAGGGATGTCAAGAGGAAGCTGGCTCCGATTACGAGGATGAAGGGAAGTACGTCAGGCGAGCATCTATCACCCACCATCCTGGGTAATAGTAAACTTTAACGGTTGTATACATACTTTTTTCACATCAGGGACGGTTCAAGGGTGGAGTTAATTGTATAAACGGGTCATGCTACTACGCAAACGCATACTATATATGTACGTATAGAAGAAATATATAACTATTGATCTGGAGTCTGGGTTTTGGACATCTTTACAAGGTAACATGGTGTGGGAAAGACAACGACCTCGGCGAGACAATTCCCATGTGTGTGGGTTGTATTTCGTTCTTCCTCGCCCGTCTATCCTTTAACTCGTCGAAGTTTTTTGCCAGTGGAGCGCCGTGAATCCCGTATAGATTTGGAGTTTTCAGCCTTGCTTATTCATACGATTCTTATAAATACGACTTCTTTTACCTAGCGCATTTCTTCTTCCGCCCCGTTCGTTCCTTGCTCGACTTTCCCTCTTCAAGCAGGTGAAATGCTTACTGCGATATCATCCCGAAAGACCGAGCCTTGGCAATGATGGCGATGGGGAGGACTAACTTTTCTGGCCGGTGATAGGGCCCCTGCTCGATACCAAGGATTCTTGGCGTGGAACGGATTGCTGTTGGCAATTAGCTGGGGAAAACAATTGGGATGTTTCACCTCCGTCACGTCTGTTCATCCGATTGGGTGTATGCTGGCATGCTGGATATAGGCCTGTTCAAATGGGGTATCAGTAGCGTGAGCAGGCTGTTCATTATTCTATGTTCCTGACTTATCCCCGACATGCTCAGCTCTCTAGGTCACACCTTGATTTTTTTCCTTCGTTCCAAAAATTCTATGAAGAGCGAACGCGTCACTTAGAGCCTCTTCCATGGTCGACGCCCTCAAGTTGAGCAGGACCCATGCCGCAAACCTTTCACCTCAAAATTTTGGGCTGACCCGGCCCGGGATCAAACTTGTTCAACTAGTTAACACATCACGCAATCACTAGCCAAATCCATGAAGGCTTCTTCCCTAGAGTATTTGCCAACGATGTCATTTTCTGCTCCACCTTTCGCTCACGATGGTGGGATATTATCAGGGCAATCTTCGATTCCAACTCGACCTTGTGAATCTTTCGTGGATGACCATGGCTCTAGTCGCTCACATATCCCACACCATTCGGGTCCGGGCATAATGCCTCACCTGCATTTTCGCCACGGAATGTGAATTCTCTTCAAGTCGGATGTATAAATATTCGAGCGGTCGTCTAGACATATTCAGCTCATCATGCCTTCTTTGCTCGCATCGTTTACCATCCTTTCGCTCTTGCGACTCCATCCTGCAGCTGGCGTTGTCGTCGAACCAAGGGCTGGAAAGCCCGCTAATAGTCGCTTGAAGGAGTTCACTATTGATCTTGTCAACAACGCTTTGGCGCCTGATGGTCACCTCAGAAGTAAGAGGAACCCCTAGTCTCTGAAAATCTAATGTGTCAATACCCACTAGGCACGGTTGTCGCTAATGGAACGTAAGTAGAGCATCCATTCAAATTTCTGGGGCCAACCCATCGCTGGCAGATATCCTGGACCTCCAATTTTGGTTAACAAGAACGATATTTTGTCTATCACGCTTAACAATGATTTAGTTCGTTTGTTAGTATTCTTTGGGGTGCCCCCAGCGCTCATGTTTCTTAGGTCGATACTTCCATGCGGGTGTCTACTTCTCTGGTCAGTATGCATTTCTGTGTCTTTTGCATCTCATGATGGTTGACTCGCCTGCGAAACAGGACTTGGATGGAATCTTCTACACCACGGAGAATTTGTGGGATGAAGGCAGTTCTTTTGTCACCACTTGTCCTCTTGCACCCGGTAACAGTTTCACGTATGCTGTTGACCTCAGAGAGTTCGGTCAGACAGGAACGTACTGGTATCACAGGTAAGTGTTCTTCCTTGAATCGAAGCTGTGTATTTACCCTTTCTATGCAGTCAATTGAGCCTCCAATATCTCGATGTAAGTTTCATCATTAATTGAAATGCTCATTCTGATCCATCGCAGGGATTCCGGGGCCCACTGATCATTTACGGTTTTCCTTTTCCCTTTCCTCGTCTTCTTCGCAAGCTGAGACAAGTAATCCAGATCCACAGGACCCACTAGCTCATTTGTATGATGTCGACGATGAGTCAACGGTAGAGGTCTCATCTCGCGATATTTCACTGTATTGATCCGCCATCCTAGATCATCCAACTCGGCGACTGGTGGCACAACAGCACCTTGCCAATGTTCGAGCAATTCGCCGCGACGGGAATTATTCCGTGCGTCTTCTCTCATTTTCTCGGATTTACCTCTGATTATACACTTTTGCTAGAGTATCTGATTCCGGGACTGTCAATGGTGTTGGACGCTACAACGGCGGTCCTGAGGTTGACTGGTCTGTTATTAACGTCAAGTTTGGCAAGCGATACCGATTCCGTATCATCAACGAGTCGGCGCGGAATGTTTTTACGTTCTCTATCGACAACCACACTTTGACGGTCTGCTGCGCCTCATAGATTAAAATGGCTGACGTACTCACTTTAATACAGGTTATTGAAGCTGACGGCCAGGAACTGCAGCCTTCGGTTGTTGACAGCATCGAGATGTTGGCAGGGCAACGATACTCTGTCGTGGTAAGTACTAAGTTGCTATCAATTGTTTTTACTCAGGCTCAAGATTGTTGTCATCAGGTGAAAGCTGACCAACGAATCGGCAATTACTGGGTCAATGCGCCCTATGTAAGTTTTCCGAGAACTGATAGCGCTCTTGAGTTACATACCTCCATAGGTCGGTGGAAGTCCTGCGAGAAACTTGAATCGTGAGTGTAATTTATTCCAAGCAGTCATGTTTTACCGTCAACTGTAGAGAACGCTACCTTGTCGCGTGCTATTTTGCGGTACGAGGGAGCTCGGAAAGTTGATCCTACAACCCCCATGACTTTGGGTCCCGTCGACGGTACTCCAATGGTCGAGGGCCATCTCCGTCCCCTCCATCCGGAACCTGTGTGTTTTGGCCACTCCATCTCTCTTTGACTACACTATAAGATTATTTCACAGGCACCCCCCGCAGATGTCAACATCACCCTGGAGTTCGTCGTCACTGCCGGAAAAGCCATTTGGAACGTTAATGGAGTTTCGTACCTTCCGCCCGCTGTGCCTACCCTCATGAAAGTTCTTGATGGCGCTAGGACTGCCGCAGACTTCAATGAGACGGAGAACACATTCGTTCTTCCTGCCAACTCTACTATCCAGATTGAGTTCCCGGCCAAGTAAGGGTATCTTCAGCTATATCGACCTGTCACTCACATTTTATGAATAGTGATGATGATGATGCGCACCGTAAGCTGATTATCTCTTCCCTCGTTGTACAGCTTCTCAGTCTTACCTATTTACAGCTATTCACATGCACGGCGTACGTTCTTTTTCGCTGTCCTTCCTTGATCTAACACATTTATTTTCTTCCAAATTTAGATGGACTTTTGGGTCATCAAATCGAACACCACCGAGGAGATCAATACCGTGGACCCTATCAAGCGCGACACTGTAGCTGCTGGTGCTGCTGGTAGCATCATCCGCTTCCGGACTGATAGGCCCGGCAAGTCTTAATTACTTACTTCTTTGTATGTACTTGACGAATTGTGCACTTTTTCTTAGGACCGTGGTTCTTCCACTGCCATATCTTCTGGCACTTGCAAGCCGGCCTCGCCACCGTCATGCTGGCCGATCCTGCTACTGCTGCGAAGAATATCCACCCAGATGCTGCTTGGAATACTTTGTGCCCTACTTACGACGCCCTTCCGGCTGAATTGCAGTGATTGCCGATCAAAGCTTCATAGCTTCATTAAATTCATTACTACTTGTAGTTTATATATGTAAATTGACTCCTTGTGTTCTACGTGTTTTCTTTCGTTCCAGACTGATTGTGGATATGACACAATTCTCCTCGGATCACGACCATGCGTACACTATCTGGGATATGGACGGCTTCTACTGAGTAATCGTTTCAAAAAAAAAACACTGACAGCCACGATGCCACCCTTGCGCCTGGATACTGCATGTATGCTCTTCAAATGGACGCTTTAGCTGCACTTGCCCTGTTGCACCTGCATGTGCGTACAACTCTCGCATTACTCTCCTTACCCTTCAGATCAATCCGATACGCCACTCACAGGACTTGACACATGCTTAACGGTACAGCTTCTGAGCGCAGAATCAGATTACTCGTCGCAACATTTGACGTAGAGTGGATAGAGCTGGTACCGTTGCTTTGACGAGGCTTGAAGCATAGCTATTTTGGCCTTCAAAATGATAGTAATTTAGGCTGAAATATGAGTTATCGGACAAATGATGGTTCGGGACAGGCTTCCGGGAAGTTAATTTGCGCTAGATTGTCTGCAAATTTTCTCCCGCTTCTAAATCGACTCTTCACCGAAATCAGCTCCGAGGACAGGTTGCTCTTGACACCTCTAAATCATATTAACTCGGACAAAGATTTCATTCTCAGATCCACAAATATGCTAACTACGGACAAGGAATTCGTATCTATCTTTTTTCACGCTAATTTCCAGGAAAAACTCTGGCTTCACGGGGCAGCCTCATTGCAAGTTTGGAGGCGCGTGAATTGATCGTCTTGTTAACGAACTTAGAAAACACTCTGCTTATCCCTCGTGTACACACCGAGTCATCTTTGTTCTCGGCAAAGTAGGTGACGACAACGGCTCCGGATACTCTCCGGATTTGGCATTGGACCTTAAAGTTAGCAAGAGTCAAAGAGACGAATCAGGCTCAGTGCTCACCCTCATCCGCTTACCATACGTCCCCCTTTGCATCTTAAATGGCCTATGCAGATCATTCCCGCGACCCCTGGCAAGCATATCTTTCGGTATCAGCTTATACGCACACTAAACATGTCTCCAGTCCCTGGGTAATTCTCAATGAATTTGGTGCTGCATTCGCAATGGGTGCCGTTGGTGGCAGTATCTGGTATGGCATTAAGGGTGCCCGAAACTCCCCTAGAGTACGTGCAAGCTACATGCAGAAGAATCTGTTCCCACTGCTCCGTTCAGGGTGAACGGTTTATTGGCGCTATATCATCTATAAAAGCCCGAGCGCCAGTTACAGGTGGTAATCTTGGTGTATTTGGAGGACTGCTCTCAACATTCGGCTGTACTGCAAAGGGCTGGAGACAAAAAGATGATGCATGGAACGGTATTATATCTGGATTCATGACTGGTGGATGTCTAGGCGCTCGAGGTGCGCTATCGTTTCGTCTCTCCCTTCAAAATCATGGCAACTAGTGCTCCCCTTTTTTCTGATACTTAGGTGGAACAAGATCTGCTTTAGGATCCGCTATAGCGTGTGGTATCGCTCTTGGTATATTCGAGGGTGTGGGTTTTATTGTATCACGAGTACTTAGTGAAGGAAACCGCCTCAAATAGCTCCATGTACGCTACCGTCTCTTTCAATTCAACTCTTGGTTTATATATATGATACACAGTACCTGCGTCGATGGCTCCCCAACAGCCACCTTCTTCGTCCATCCCTGGCTTGCAGTAGATACCGTTCCGTCCACACACCACTTGTCTGTGCTATCTTACATATATATAATTCTACCCTGCTCTCAAAATCTCGTCACTTAATAAGGTAGTGCGCAAATTTCTGACCCCCCTTCGTTATAGCTCAATGAGACTCCGGCCACGCTGGCATCTTCCAGCCTGGTTCCAGGCAGCAAGACCATTCCTAATTAATGTAATGAATTTTGGCCTAATACACATTTCAGGTTGACGATAGAGCGACGCCGTCTGCGTCCAAAGTTCGTTCGATGGTTCGCCAAATATCATTTCTCGTACTTGTATATTCCAGAAACCATTAATATTACTCTTGGACCGGGCCACACTCCGAAGGCCGAAAATAAGGAACTCATCCTACCCCCAGCAGAGGATTGAAAATACATGATGACACATGAACCTCGAAGTCTGATCGTTTATGCACGATCGAGATCGTCCATTCCGCTGTTGTTCACCACAAGGTCTGCAGATGGCTATCTCAGCTTCTCCCGCCGTGCCATGCACTAAGAGCCACCAAGGGATCCGCAGGACGAGCTATCGATATGGCAGTCACTAAGACCTGTACGGCACCTGGCAAATTGCCAAGATTTTTCAATTCAGTGTGATAGAATATGACCAGGTCCATGTGTTTCATTAGAGCACACAAAGGACAGACTAACCAGATTAATGAAATGATGTATCTAACTCATCGTCGCATGGTGAATGTCATGATTGGAGAGAGAAACAGAAAAGAGGCCTAGGTCGAGTACTTCTTTCCCGCAAGTTTCCTGTAGAAGTTGTCAGTGCCGCTATGGAGAAGAGAGTGTAACAGTTTTCGAAACAAGGGGTTAGCGGTTAATTACCGATTGACAGCAGCCCAGTTAGGACAAGCGCGGCCGGCACGGTCCGGCAATTCGAAATTCCAACCATGTCATTGCTGCCACTACTAATAGCTGTACATCCACCTTCTCCGCCCCACCTTTTCCTTTCCCGTCACCTCCCTTCCTTCATTCACTGGCGTCCGCTATGAATTTCTTCAAAACAAAGCCACGGACACCTCCAGATCTTGTGCGAGGTCTTCGCGATGCAATTCCAAGGCTCGAATCCAGTGCCCCAGGAGGTGATACTCGGAGAAAGGCTAGTAATACTTTCATCTATCTATCGCTGGACGATTACCGAAGTCCTGTTCAGGCCAGCGAAGATGTTTCGAAGAATTTGCAGCAGATAAAAGCCATATTGTATGGTGACGGTGGTGCGTTGCGCTCCGTTCTCAACTAAACCTCTACTCACAAAGGTCCACCTCTAGATCCATTACCGGAACTGGTTGCACAGCTAGCCCAAGAAACATACAATACCGATCTCTTGCAGCACCTCGTCCAAAGCATCGCCCGATTTGAATTTGAAGCTCGAAAAGATGTTGTCCAGATATTCAATAATCTCCTTCGACGTCAAATCGGGTCGCGATACCCTACGGTCGAGTATCTGTCAGGGAAGCACGAGATTCTATTTGCGACGCTCGCTGGCTACGAGAACGAGGACGTTGCGCTCAATACGGGCATGATCTTAAAGGAGATGCTGAGGCACGAGGCGTTGTGCAAGATTCTCCTTTATTCGGATAAGTGAGTCGAGTTGCTGACCACCGATCTTGCATTTGTGAGCTAACACCGCCTAGATTCTACAATTTCCCTCATTACATTGAAACCACGACGTTCGGCATTTCATGTGACGCTTTTGCTAACCTCAAGGAGACGCTGACGCGGCACAAGCCGATGGTGGCAGAATACCTCGACAAGAACTACGATCGATTCTTTTCCTCCTTTACAACCCTCATTCTCTCCAATAACTATGTCACGAAACGGCAGTCTCTCAAGCTTCTGGGCGAGATTCTCCTCGATCGTGCCAACTTCAACGTTATGACACGGTATATTGCCAACGAGGCCAACCTCAAGATGATGATGAATCTACTCAGGGACAAGAGCAAGAACATACAGTTCGAGGCGTTTCATGTGTTCAAGGTGAGCGCTCTTCCGGTCTTGCCGATATTTATATTGACCCCGGTGGTGGTCTAGGTGTTTGTAGCAAACCCCAAGAAGCCTCCCCAGATTGAGTCGATACTCCGGAGGAATAAGGATAAGCTCCTGCAGTTCTTAAAGAACTTCCACAATGACAAAGACGGTACGTCACCTCCGCCTTTTCGCCGCTTAACGCGTGTTAATTTCTTCCTTCAGATGAACAATTCAGCGACGAGAAACAATTCCTTATCGTCCAGATACAAAGTCTCTAATGTTTTTCGTTTGCTCAACGGGTCGCTATTGTTTGCGTCTCGCCACGCACCTGCATTGGTCATCCACGCGTCTCAATCCATATTTTGGCACTCTATAATAATACTTACTTATTTGTTTGAATACTGCTTTCACGTTCCGTCTTATATTCTCTCATCCTTTTCTACGTACTCACATCTACCACAATACAGGCAACACCCGTCCAGTCAATATTCTCTTACTGCTCAGTCGTTTCGTGGTATGTAGATAGACCACCCGTCCGCCGTCTTACGCAAAATCTGTACCACCAATTCAATGTTTTCTCAGATAGCTCCCGTGAAATGTTTGTAGATAGGTGACTTGACTACCCGTTAGAGCCATACGAAGGTTGTTCTAGTGGGGACATCAAGGTTCCTTGCGACCTCTTTGAGACCCCTGCCCTCGTCGACCCTACGGAACACCACAACACCGCCAGTTCCAGCTACACCACTCGCGACCAAAAATTCCGAGTCCTCTCCACCGAATTCCATTCCACGTACTTGATCCAAGCCGGTGTATACGTGACTGATGAGCTCCAGCTTCCCGCTGACATATCGGAAGATCGCAATCGCGTCGCCACGCTCGTCAATCTGTCCCGTGTTCCTATTCGACGCGTATATGTACTGCACGGGGAACTTCACTGAGGTTTTAGGAATGAGAAGCTCAGCGGCGGCGAAAGACGCGTTAACCGGTGGGTCTGGGGGTATGATGGAGACATTAGCGAGAAGTGCGGCAGTCGTAATAGTATCAAGGGAAGGGATCCTCTGAACCGTGAGCGTAGACGCAAGTTCGTGTAGAGTAAACAGCAGGCTACCTTCAGAATGATAGATAAGGTATTAGACTCGGAGCGTGGAGGGTATTGTCAGGTGAACCAACCTTCGACAGCTATGTGCCTCGGTCCGGACCCTGCAGGCTGGGCGATTGACCCAGCGATGCTCCAGTTTCCGGAGGTTCTGTTCTCCCTGAGCCGCCAGATGACGTCGCCTCCCTGTATATATGATCAGCGCTGCATGTACCATAGGAATAGAGCCAACCTTACCAAATCAGGAACTAGCACCTCACTTCCGTACTCCAGTGCCATATGAGGGTGAGATACGCCTCCACTACGAACGGGGAACGATACCACGTTGTCGGTGTTGGTAAATTCTAATGGCGTATGTGCTGCTGTAGGAATGATGCGTCCGTTGCCGCTCCCATAGTTCATTGCGGCGACTTGCCCGGTAGAGAGGGCGACTGCGAAAGCGGGGCTGTCGCCATCGGTTGGGATCGTGTCGACCGCCTGAGAGAGTACACCGTCTGATGTCACCGTGAAAGACTGCACAGCTCCTTCGGTATTTTCGTTTGTCGCGCTGCATCACGCGATCATAAGATCACTAGAATGTCGTCATATGAGGATGGATACTCACTATAGGATGCTTTTGTTGGTAGGGTGCGACGTTATCCAAGAAGGATTGGCACCAGATGGATATTTGCCTGTCAGTGATAGGGTGGATACATCTGAGTTGAAGAGGTACGATGCGATAAAGACATCATAGCCGCCGGCGAGGATGGTAAAATTAACCATCGCGATTTGGACAACGGCGGGTGGAAAGCGATGAGGATGCAATGGGTTGGAGCACCTTATATATGCAAATGAAAATACACATTACACGAGCATGATTCTTCAACACGGTTTCAGATCTTGGGTTGTCTGGGGCAGTTACCATCGGTCCGAATAACTCCGGCGATAATAGTAGAATGTGTCACGTAGACGGAGGCTAACCAAAATATGCAGGCAACCCCCGAATCTTTGCCAGACTTCTACCGGAAGTATGCTTGTCGCACGAAGAAGGGTTCGATGCGCTTCACGGAAACGAATCGCGGCAACGAATCAGATCCGTGTGCACATGCCAATCTGTCCAGTGATGAGACCATACACCAAGACATAACTCAAAAGCTCGAGATGATGATTTAGGACAGGAGATTCAACAATATCCTGCGGCCTGAATTGTGCTGTAATTTGAGCTTCAGATGAGCTGCGAATGTCGGGTCATCGTTTGAATTCTTGTGGGATCATTTGTGTTCGAGATCAGGTTCCGATGGGACTTTAAGTAAGTATATATACAATGCCTGTACAACTCGTGAGTAATCACCAATAGCGTTTTGCATCAACGTAATCTCACCTTTCGTGGGCGTGTTGAACCTTGCAATTCGACTCCCCACCCCTATCCTAGGACACAACCTCGTGTTTCTGTTCACGTTGACCAATAAAAACACCTTTCCCTTCAACCACTCACTTCACCGCTACTTTCTTCATCGGACTCGTTATCTTCGTCCAAGTATTCCGAGTCATCATCTTCAGGCAGCGCAGTACAGAAGCTCCATTCAACTATTTTCAGTGAAGGCGGCCTTTCTTCTCTTGGGATGGTTTTCTTCTTCTGAACCCAGCTCCGTCGAAACTCCTCGTCGGAATACATCGACGTCATACAAGAGTCGCATTCGCCGGTCCACATGTTCTCATTGTTGCTGTCGTTGGTTAAAATAGTAGTGCCCGAAGAAAGGACGCCTATGCTTAGATACACGTATTCCAGTTGTTCTAAGCACAATAAAACCTTTGGGTAATGTCCCTCAAATAAACGAGCCTCAGCAACGAACAGGATACGAACAGGTGACTTACTGGAAGTCCAAGGCCATTTTTGTACACGATTTTCGCCGGACAGGGATCTCTGAATCTGGCAATACTGCAAGTATTGCATAGTCCACACCATATTTGCAACTGACGCAATCGGAGAACGCGCAACGCTGGAAAACTCCTGGAGATACCACGGAGCACCATAGGAGAAGGCCACAGGACATCTCTCAGATCTAATTCCGTTACTCCCGAAGCTTTTGCGCGGGAAAACCGTAATTCCACGTTCCACTGGTCGTTATCCTGGCTGCCAGATAAAGGACGCTGGGGAGTGTATTTAATCGACAACCAATCTAGTCTTATCTTCTTCAACCGAGTAAACCCATCGATATACCAGTCTTGTATGGGATTTGCAAGAGTCGGCGGTAATTGAACACAGTGGAGTTCGCTGTCCGTCTGCGTGTAAGTACTGCGACTGTTCGAGCCAGCCAGGAAAATCTGTCGAAATACCTGGTCCATTTTTTGAAGACGTCCGGTAGCAGATGTCCAACTGGAAAGGTATCTTTGTAATCCTTGGTGTAAAGCTTTGAAAACCACGCCTCGAGGGCTACATCTCGGTATACTTTTGATACCAAGGAAAATGAATGTATCGATGCCCATTCAGGCTTATCATTATTGCCGCCATCTTGTGAATGTGTACGAGGCTGAGCCAGGGCGAGGAGTGCTATCTCGCGGATGAGTTCTAAAGGCAAGTGCATGGTGATGGGAGAATACAAGTCGACTTTCCCAGGCTCGCCCGACGCTAGGCAATCGGCATCTCCCGGCTAGGAATTTTATTGCGCCCCTGGCAGTCGGGCTAGTTTCTGAACAAAAAAATCGGGAGGTCTGAATATGATTTGAATTTTTGGATGGAAAGAATCCCACGTTTTGTGAGGTATCATAAGAAACGGGTATTTTTACAGATGCGACCCCTCGAACGATGGCGAGATTAGTAGTAGTCTCTAATTCCATCAATATATACTCCAGGCCAGGATCCGCAAAACCCTTATTACCGAGCTGTCAGGCTCAGCGAACAATGAAGTGAGCTAGGAAGACAAGTAAAGACAATAAATTGGAAAACACAGGATATCGGTATAAATATAGCGCTAGCAGATTTGACGCATAGATAGATATAGATTCGAGTTGACTCCTGTTCCATACCAGTGGGGATATGAAGACGGAGTTATGTCTAATAACCGCGCATCATCTAAGTGACAATGTCAGTACCAAAATTAAGATAAACGCAGCAATGCAAACACGCCTTGAAGAATTCTAGGAGAAAAACTCAAATGAGCAGCCATCCGCAAAGAGCAGAGAGACAAAGTTGCTCACCTTGATAATCGATCTCTCCATTTCCATCCTGATCAGCCTCGTTAATCATCGCCTGTAATTCAGCGTCCGACAGGCGTTCACCTTCGATAGCGATGAGAGGGCTTTCATTGCGAATAGTCAAAGTACTCACCAAGACTCGTCATGACCTGCTTCAACTCAGCTGCGCTGATGGTCCCGTTCCCATCTTTGTCAAACACCTTGAATGCCTGTCTAATCTCATCCTCGCTATCGGTCTCATGGGCGCGCTGTTTCATCATAGCCAGGAACTCCGAAAAGTCGATGGTTCCATCGCCGTCCGCATCGACTTCATTGATCATGTCATGAAGCTCCCCTTCCGTAGGGTTCTGACCTAGAGAGCGCATGACAGTCCCCAGTTCTGTGGTGGTAATCGTACCATCGCCATCTGACATTCAAAAGAGTTTTAACGATTTTAGGATATACAAATGTAAAAATATACCTTTGTCGAACAACGAGAAAGCCTCTTTGAATTCTAGACAGATGGATCAAGTCAAGTTATGGATATTCAACCTGAACACGTACCGGTAATCTGCTCTGAATGACGAGACGAAGGATTATTAGTAGGTAGACCAAGGATCGATTACCATGGACTTACCGTTAGACTGCAATGGAGATGATCTCACTGCTCAGAAGAAATAGATCGCAGTAATCGACATACCAGTTGATCCATTTTTCTTGGCGGAATTCGAGGTGGATGAAAGAAGTAGGTACCGTCGACTACGTTTGGGCGTCTAGTATAGGATTGGGCAATGGGCAATGGGCAATTTACGGCACCTGATAGTTTCAAATACCCTTCAAAGGAAGTGTCGTGCTTTCCGATGAGCGACGTGCTCTCCGTACATGATTGCTTTTATACAAGAGAACATACTATCGACTGCACAGCAATGATTGCGATGCGATGCACTGACGTAGCTGGGGAAAATGCGCTATCACGGGCAGGATGATTTCTGGGTGAATTAAATAAGGGCCTGGACCACCGTCGCGCACTGGCGGTGCCAGTGGCTATACATCATGCGGAAAATCATGCATCCACAGCCACCAAGGAGGAAAGACGTCATACAACCGAGATGTAGACTGGATTCCGCTGGCAGTTGCAAAGGCTTATTGTATTCGGTACTCTCGAGTTGTGATGAACATATTGAACGTCAAACAATGTGCTAATCGCTATCATTTGATTAAGCCTCTATAGAGTGAATTGACGACTTCTTCACTATGTTAGCTGGAACCGCGCTGAGTACTGAAAGGGATAACAAATTAAAGACAAGCTCTCTCATAAGTGCTCAGAAGTGAATCAGAATAAGAAACAAAGGGAGAGCGTTAGATAGGTGAACCGGACCGTAGTAATTAAATAGTTAGTTAATTAAATAATTGTTATAGGAATTCATGACTCGAATTCCAGGTATGGCTAATTAGCGTATGTAATTGAGCGGCCCCGCTCCTTAACTTGCTACCACCATCTGGGAGCGCGTGCTGTTATCTATCCATCTACCATTTACAGCAAGCTTCAGTTCGATAATGGACGACGAGATTAAATACATGGGTACTAAGCCTGCTTGTCTGAATCGACTAGCAAGTAATCGCCCCTTTCTAGGCGCCCAGCAGCCGACAGGTGAGTCTATTATCTTTGTATGAATGTCGACCTCACTGTGGTTCATGTAGGGATCATTCTTCATATCGAGAAGTACGGTGGCGAGATCTCAGAGACCTTGACTTTCCAGAAGCCCAAAGGCAACACAATAGCTATAGGCAGGCGACCGCCCACTGTCGATGCAGACCAATTAAAGCGAGACCAAGAGGAGGGTAAGGCCATGTTCAGATGCCCTGTCGTGAGCCGAAAGCATGCTCAGATAACATTCTCCGATTCTGGCAATGTGAGTACAATCACCCTCGCCCTGCTCCTCACATACTAATTGTCCTAGATATTCCTCATTGATTTGGGCTCACATCATGGGACCCATCTGCGAAAGCCGGACCAGCCTGTCTCCACAGTGCTTCCCTCTGAAATGCCGACGGCCCTGGCTACAAATGATATCATCACTTTCGGCAAGACCGTTGGTAGGGGCGGTGATATGGTTCGGCCAGTTGTTGCACGAGTTGAAGTGCTCTACAACCAGCCCGTCTCAGCCTTCAGGCCTCTGATTGTTCCAGATTCACCCACAAATTCAGAGGGGTCTGCCAAGTCGAGCGGCCGGTATGGTCTCCACATATGGTCTTCAGAGTCCTCTTCCGGATCTGATCATGACTCGGATATCGAAGAGCTGCATTCGCCGCCACCAGTACCTTCCAACCGTTGTGGTCCTCCTCAGCGCTTTGATTCTTTGTTAGGCAAAGCCTCCGAGGTTTTGAAGATACTTATTCCTGCCCGGCCAGCGCTTTCCAGCCACAGCTCACCGATCATGAATCACATACTCTTATCTCCTAGCCCCCAGCCGCCATCAGAATTTGTCGGGTCCCCTGGGCTGCGCTCACCGGCGATCAACCCCCTTGACCATGATGATGCTATCCCGTCTCCTCCGGGTCTCGATCTTTCTTATCATGACCTCTACGAGCCTGAATTCCGTGCCAAATCAGCTTCACCGATGGAACTTGCTAGTCCATCATCTGTGTCTGCACCATTCTTTCCGAGCTCTCTAGAGAAGGTACTCAATGAACCTATCGTAATTGGGGCGTGGCCCTCTGCACCGAGCCAGAGATCTTTATCACCCCTCCATGAGCTTTCTCTGGATAAGGGTAGCGGAGAAGCCGCATCTGAGGCTCCCGTGGAAGCACCTCTCGTCGAGGATGCCACCTCTTCCTTTGACATGAAGGCCGCCCTGAATGAAGTCAAGGTTAAATTAGCATTTCCCCTCTATCTATTCAGTCCTACTTACTTCTGCTTCAGGCCGAGGTATCGAAGTTGGATGCACAGCGTCGCAAATATAAACTCAGATTCAACGCTAATGCCAATACTGTGAAGGATAAGCTAAGTGACCTAGATGAAAGGGTGACTGATGTGAACGGGCTATGCACTTCGCTCATTGAGCAAGTCGATAACTTGTGCCATTTGGACATTCCGGATTTGCAAGCGCAGATTGACGCCCTGCAGGATCAAGAACAGGGGCAAGAAGATCTTATGAATGATAGGGAGGACGTCGAGTCCAACCTTCAGGCTCTTCGTGATCTCGTTTCTGGTAAGACTATCACTCCTGTCGCCCTTTGACCTTAACCCTCATCTTCCGGAGATATACGGACGCTTCGCGAGACTACCGAACAGCAGATGGCCGCGGAGCTTGAAGCTGTACGACAAGCTCGTGAAGCAGCTATCAATGCGATGTCCGAGGTATGTATAGATGATCCCCACATTTCTCTGGCTCACACATCACAGGTACTCCCTCCGATGTCGTTGAAGCGAAAGCGCGATGACGGTGAGGTCGAGGATGTGTCAGGACCTGCGAGTAGTGTCGTTGCCACCGTTCCTGTCCACTCCCCGAAACGCGCCAGAGTTGCGTCCGTCGTAATTCAGACGACGGCCACGGTTGCGCTCGGAGCGGTGGCTGCTTGGAGCGCGTTGGCGTTCAGTTAGGCGAACATATTCTCGTCCAAACCTGGATACCGTTGCCATGGTATCCAGTGACACGGGCATGTAAGATTATGGTGGAATACGAATGTGGAATCTGATATGTGATGTAGGATGATTGTAGGCGTTATTTATGTGAAGATTACAATGTTGTAGGCTAAAAGGTGTATGCAATTGAACATTTTCTTTATCATATTCACTGTCGTTCAAATTTGTTTACCTACCGTCGTAGAAAGGAAGGCATGAAGTGAGTTTATTAGACTGAGTGATCCTGATGGGTATTACGAAAGATAAGTCATTGTCATATTCATTTTCGAGTATGAGAATATCACGTGTGCGTGCGCGCCTAAATGAGTAATCACCGCTTTCACCAGAACATCCATAAAGACCGAACTTTCACTCACTCGACCATTGTTCTCTGTAAAGGAATGTCCTCGACACTAACGGACTACATCGAAACACAAGATAATCTTCTCAGAGAGGCTGCTGAGGCGCTACCCCACCAGTTCAACCGTTGCACGTATCCACTTGGCTCTATCAGGTGCGCGTTCGTCGCGTCTGTTACATCTTCCCTGTCATTGAGCTATTTAAAAGGCAGCCTGTGTACCTCTGCCTTACGTGTGCTTTACCTCGTGGTATCTGTGCAGCTTGCTCCGTCGCTTGCCATACCGACCACGAGCAAGTAGAACTGTAAGTCATTACACTTAGCCTAGGAGCGCACCCAATGCCCTTTGCAGATTTCCGAAGCGCGACTTCCGTTGTGACTGTCCTACCTCAGCTCTGCAGCACCCGTGTACGCTCCATACCACGCCAGAAGAAGAAAATACGACCAACCATTACGGACAGAATTTCAAGGGAGTATTCTGTCGCTGTGGCAGGCCGTATGACCCCAATACTGAGAGGGAGACGATGATACAATGCCTGGCATGTGAAGTATGCGCCGAAAACTCAATCGTACTTCAAATTTGGCTCAGTTCCTGACAGGATTGGTTCCACGAGTCGTGCTGTAATCTCCGAGAACGGCCTGACGCAGAAGTCTTCCAGTCAACAAACGAGGCCGGGCCTCAGGCAGATTCGCAGCCACAAAATGGCGATATTAATGACGGTGCATCTGACGCGTCGTCCTCCGATCTTCCGCCGCCCCTCATACGCGCCTCCGATTACGATAGCTTCGTTTGTGCATCTTGTGTCAGGAAAATACCGACCCTCATTCGGTACGCTGGGACCACTGGCTGTCTTGTCGTCATCAGAGATGATGTCTCTGCCCCGTGGAGAGTTGTCACATCAACTGAAGATGAGACTGCTGAGGTCGATGTTTCTGTCGGGTCGAAACGTGCTCTTTCCCCATCTGCTGATGAGCCTGAAGCCAAGCGTACTCGGTCCGAGGCGTCGAATTCAAAATCTCCGTGTCTGGCGCCTCCTATCAACCCCGTCGCCCAACGCATACTTACTGCATCAGATCCTGGCCTTGGAACCGGCGATATGTTTCTCACCGAGGACTTCAGAGGCCGGTGGTGTCGTTGTACATCGGTACTTGTTCATCAGTTATACAGTGATATCGTCGCTGAGTCGAATCTTGTTGCTTCTAGTGCCTTCCTTCTCTCGAAGCCAATAAGTTCCTTCTCCAGGAGGAGGAGACCTATGAGCCGCCTGATGATCCTGATTCAGGTAGTATACATTCCATGAAAAATTCCGTTGATCGTGTTCTGATGTAAAATCTGTTCTAGGTCTCTCCCTTGAAGAGCTGGGTATCAGAGCCCTTTCACGCATCCCCCGAGAAAGAGCTATTGATGGTATACATGCTTTCAATGCCATGCGGTTGGTATCTTTCTTGTTCTCTGATGCGCTGTCTGAAATGTCGACAGCGATGATCTGGTGCAATACCTCCGCCCCTTTGCACAAGAAGGAAAGGAGGTTGATGAGGTAGATGTCAGGGCCTTTTTCAACAGGCTACAAGAGCAGAAAGCGCCTAATGTAACGCGATCATAAAAGATCTGCTCCCGCTTTTCTTGTCCTAAGATCATCCTGGCTCCGTTTGCATGTTCACGTGTTCTATTCTGGTTTTTGCGGCCCGGGCTAGGACCGTATGATTATTGCTACTCTGCATTCTGAAGTACATGCACCCTTTGGAAGGAACACCTGCCTGTGTTGTGGGAATGTTACCATAGTTTCCTTTGGATTTACGGAACCAAGACTAAGCGATCTTTACTCACATTCACACTGATTCACACTCGGTGTCAACGCTACACCGGTAAAGGAAAGGAACAAGGTAACGTTCATGTAGAGCTGTAGACAAACGTTTGTCTAAAGGCGATCATGCATCAAGATCGAATGAACTTTCTCCTGAACGTGGACCCACTCTACTGTCCCATAAAGGGCAGTTCGTTTATGGTCTGGCAATTATTCATCAAATATTTTGGATTTGTGGGTGCAGTAGAATTCAACACCATGCGCTGGTTCGCACGCAGGAGAAATGTATAATAGCAATAGATACATTAAATGGATACAGAATGCAAGACGAAAGCGAGGGTATTATGTATAATGGAAGCAGCCAGTCTTAATTTTGTAACCCCATAATGTTGAAAACTCCTCAATGTATCTCCTTAAAGGAGAAGAGCCAGAATACCAGCGCCGGCGAGACCAATAAGTCCTTGAGCGCTTTTCAGGCCCAGTGCGCCGCCTGTCTGGCTACTCACAGCTGAAGTAGCTGTCGATGAAGCTCCGACATTACTGTTCGAGTTGTCACTTAACCTCTAGGGTACTCAAATAACTGTGCACACACCTCGAAGATGAACCCGTGGTTGAAGCTGTCACAGAACCGCTTGAGCCCGCGCTAGTAGCAGACCCGGTAGGAAGACTCGTCGAACTGAAGGTTACACCCTAACGAAGACAGAAGAGTGAGCGAAACGTAAACAAAATGCAGGAAACACGTACGACTTCAGCGCAAAGAGCTTGGGCGGTCGCGATAGCAGTGGTAAGGTCGCTGCCAGTACAACTGCTCTCGATACACGTTGTAGTAGTATTGACGTACGTCGAGCTCTTGCATAAGCAGGCGTTGTCGGACGGAGAGCAGCTACCATAGTCGACATTTGTGATGCAAGGGAGAGCACAATCTATTGGGCTTATTGGTTAGCCACAATATCGGAAGGGACGACAGGGAAAGTATGCTTGCCAGGCAGAGAGGTTTGGCGATCCAGGAGCATAGAACCCCATGCCGTGACGAACAAAGCAGAAAGGACAGTGAGGGAGAACAGCATAGCGAACGGTACTGGTAGGGAGAAACTAGTCGGGGGAAAACTAGTGAAGATCTTGAAACCAAGGTTGGACTTTTTATGTGTCCTCGTTTGGAACTTTGGACCAAAAGTGCATATCACGACCCAGGGTGGTGGGATTGTTGGGTTCCTGGTGTGATGATACACACACGGTTCGTTATCGAATTCAAATTGGAATTTCAGGAGGCCGCTAGCAAAGCAGGACGTGACCTCATAAACGTCTGGCCATAAGGCGAACAAGGCATAGTAATATTGCACGCGTTGGAAGAGGAGCACAAGGCAGAGAAGAGAATTCCAGAGCCACGAAAGGTCCATGCGAGCTTGATACGAGTACAGACGACGGTTCTGCTTTCATTAGAATGTTTTTCAACGTAACAATAACACCCAGAGAAGCTCAGATTAATCCTTTCAGGACGGACATCGCCCATGCTTGGTGGTGGAAATGGTAAGATGGATTGTGAAGATGCCGATACCGGCATATCCCGGCCGATGGCAAGCCACCGAACTTTATTTTATTTACACAACAGACCAAACAACGTCCTTGATACATTTCTCTTCATCGACCTCCCCGACCTCAAGATTACAAAAAATGGTGCGTTGCGTTACTATTCTTCTGCCGCGCCTGTGGGCTCACCGTATCCTTAGGTTAACGCCAAAAAGGTCACCATTCTGCAACGTCGTATCGATTTCAGTATTGACATGCACTATAGACTGGCAAGCGCTCGGCCCTCGAGGATGTCGTGACTCGGGAGTACACCATTCACCTCCACAAGCGGGTTCACGGTCGTTCATTCAAGAAGCGCGCCCCTTGGGCAGTCAAGTCTGTGGTCGCTTTCGCGCAAAAAGCTATGGGAACAAACGACGTGCGGATTGACCCCAAACTTAACCAGGCTCTGTGGGCGCAGGGTATAAAGACGGTGCCTCACCGGCTGAGGGTGAAGTTGGAGAGTGAGTCATGGCCTTTGGTTCTGTGTTTTGGTGGTCTTACGGAGGAACAGGGAAGCGAAATGACGATGAGGGTGCCAAGGAGAAGCTTTACACCTATGCTTCGCATATCGCCGTCACATCGTTCAAGGTAGGGTTTTTTTTCGCATGCTGTTTATGCGTATCTTATGCTAGTAAATAATAGGGCCTTGAAACTGTTGTCGTCGATGCCGAGTAAATGCTGTACTCCATTCTTCATGTTCACTCGTTATACAATATGCTTCACTATGAACATGTTTTTTCTCGCGACCTCCACGCTTCGTGCATCTCACCTCAGATACCGGTTGAATTCCTTCCAATATTCATGTGACCAAGACCAGCAGTCTGGGCTTCGTGTTTGTTGGCATCAAGACAAACTACTGGGTTTCTGATATCGTAATTCAACCTTGGGGGATGTAGTATTGCCTTGAGTCAGTTATCTTCGGCTATGCGACAAGACAGAAATTCTGGATTTCGACAACGAAGTCTTACTTCGTAGGCTTATTCAACAACAATCATCGTCACAGCGTATAAGCAGATCAAGGTCTGCGGGAATCATTTTCGGCGACTTGTAAGAATAGGTACAATACCTAGCGTCTTGGGGCCCATTTACGACGTGAGATAACCCGCGATACCGCCGAGCCGACATATTTTGACGACCAAATAAGACACTGCTTTCAATTGTGGAAAACGTGAGGATCAATGGTTGATCGAAATCAAACGCACGAATGTCCGAAGAGTAGCCGGCTTTCCTACGGCCGCGTTGAGACCGTGGTCCACCTTCATTTCGTGAGATGAAATGTTGGCAGTGCGTGTTATCTCAAAACCGTTCTCATTGAACGAATGCAAATCACATTTCGTCTTTAAGACAGGCCTATGAAGCGACCGCAACAACGGAATAAGTACATAGAAGTCCAAAAGTCAATAAATAGATCAAGTCTGTCGTAAATCATCACCATAGTCAATATGCCTAATAGTGCGCATTCCAGTAGGAGGTGTTATAGTACTTGTTGCCATCGACCCAATCGTCCTCACAGTAATCCTCCCAGTTCAATTCGTCAATAATCTCCTCGAAACCAGAGTGCACATATAAACTGCTCAGCAGTCTCTTCGAGCATGTACACTTGGAAAAATGACATTTATCAGAGAGCTGAACCAAGTTGACCAGACGCTTACCTTGGCAGGAGTGACAGTCCTTATGAGCCGAACACAGATTCTTGCAATCTGAGCAAAAATACAGTCAGCGTCATCTAAAATTATTGAAGAATAAACTTACCAATCTCATAGTTTTCCTTGTCGACATAGCCGCAGGAAAAGGGATCGTACTTTCCAGGTTTCCATCCCTTCCAGGAGTCTGTGTAATCAAAGACGGTGTCCCAAGTACAACCGGGCTCGGGCCAGTAGTGGGGGCATTCGAAACCGCACGTAGGCTGGAGTATTCTCAAGTTAGTGATTACTTGAGTGACGAGGAAACGTACATTGCTCAGACAAGGGCAGTCGATGGGAGCGTCGTATGGACAGTGTTTGTCTGGTCCTGGCCAGGTCCAGGAGGGCCTCCAAGGAGCATACGTGCCATATTCCCTGGCCTCAGCGCTCTCGTTGGCCTTGCGAACATTGATAGTACCGGAAAGGGCTGGCATGATGGCAGCAGCCAAGGGAAGAAGGATAGCGAGTGAGAAGCGCATTCTGCTGAATGAGTCGATATGTTGTACGGGTAGATTCAATAGAGAAAGGTGATTATTTTTTTCTAGAGAGGTGACGGCGTTATCTGTATCCTTTTAAACCGTTTACTGCAAGGACCTCAGTGGGAAGAATACTGAATGCCAATTCATAGATAAAACAGCATCCAGAAAGACATAGATGAAGTTCGCGGTCCCAGAAGTCCGCAGAATGGTATTGATTTCGAGATGCCAAGGAACGAGAAAAGATCCTTCGAGGGATCATAGATAAGTCTGGTGGAGGGCGCACGACCCGTGTCGGTATCGGACAGAGGACACCATTCACTGAAGATATGTAATTTTCACTGCCCACGGTGTATGCCAAGTCGAAGAAGCATTCATAAAGTATAGCCATGGATGATCACGATGATTCGACGGCCGTTGTAAAGATTAGGTTCAAAAGATTTGAGAGCATGTGATCAATGTTGATGAGACAAAAGTACTTGGGCTGTGGTGGAAATGTAACTTTAGGCTTGTCGCTATTGGCACGCGCAACAACTTGAAACGACGCGAGAGGACAAAGATCCGGGAACGTTTTACAAATACGTAGTGGCTATTCGAAAACAAGGGCGAAGCCAAATCTTTGGACGAGTCCCATAAAATCCCACATTGTTTTTGAGTTGCAGCTAGTAACGATATGCTTTTAATTTGCTACATCTAAGTACTCGTTGTGGTTACAGGCGATGTAATTCGAAGAAAAGGGAAATATTCCAACACAGCAATGCATATCAAGACATGATCATGACAAGTCGTAAAGATACAGTATAACAAATGAAAGCAACGAGTAGATCGGATCTCAGTAGCGTCCAAAGACAACGAATACAGTATCTGTAGGCGCAGCAGCCTAAAATGAAGCAAAGAAAAATGTTCAAGACAAAAAAGGACGGCAGTTCAGGAAAAGAGTGAAATCGAACTCGTCCAATGACTCAGGTGTTGACTTGAATGCTGTGTGCGTGCCTATCGCACAGGGAATGAATAGCGTCGTTATGTAGGTTTCCAATTTGAATCCAGGCCCCCAGCCCAAGGCAGTGGGCTTATGGGACCTGAATCATCTGTCGCACCTCGTCGTACTCCCATATCGTGCATGGACGACGCAGCGGAGAAATGTGCCCTATGAGGAGACACAACTGAGGAAGCCGGACTGGCGGGTCCAAACGCCGAGAGCGCTGGAGACATAGGTCCTTGCGCGCGGTATCTATGTCGTCCATCTGAAGAAATACTACCCGAATGAGCTAACGAAGAATGGCCAGCAGTCCCGTGGCTCTTTAATGAGCCAGAACCCGTAGAAGGGTCTCGCAAGGAAGCAGGAGCTGAGCCCGCTGAACTCCTTGATCCCGGGCTTAGATGAGAACGCATCGAATGCAATGATCCCTGCTCAGAGGAATGACCAGGCTGGTGAATGAAGTGAGGCTATGGGGAAATGAGCCAGGAAGTTCACTATAGAAGTATTGAGACTTACCAATCCAAAAGTTGTCCTTCGTCCCACTTCGTCCACGCCACTGGGTACGACGCCAGCTAGGGACCTCCATCCATCTCCGGCCGAGGGAGGTTCTTCCTCAAGGACATCGATGCTAATGCCCGTGGTTCCGTCTGATCCACCAGCGAAGGACCCCATTGATGAGGTAGTACCTGAAATGTCTCCCCATGTGCGTGGAGGCATTGACTTTATCAAACCTGGAGGATACGAAAGCAGTTTGGTACCAAAACTACTGTTGCTCGGAGTATCCTTCATCGAAGACGCCGACGTAAACGGTGAGATACCTCGTGGGGCAGGCATATCAAGAATATCGATCCGACCAGTGAATACGGGTGTCACCGGCGAAGTGGGGACGCTCGGAGCTGTGGACGTCTCTGCAACGGACGAATCTCCCGGTACGGAGGCATGATGCCTCATCCTTTCGACAGACCCGGGGCTCCAGATACCTAATTCTGCCTGGTTCGGCGCGGCAAGGGCACGGGGAGGAGGGGTAAGCACAGGGACACCAGCCAGGACAGGCGTGGTAGGAATGGAAGATTGTGCATCATGATACACCGTCGCACCAGATGCTGCACTCTTGGCACTGACACTCGACATTGGGCGATCACTCATTGAGCTCATAGCGGGTCCGAGAAGGCGTCGGTCAGTCATCTCAGGTGAAACATCACCAAGCAGAGCTTGACCCGACTCGAGATCGTCAGAGGGAAGACGTGAATGCCTCCGAGACGAAGAGTCCAAGCTTTTGAACATGTTGCTGAACCGTCCCAAGCCAGCCAAACTTCCGAGTCCGAGAAGACCACCGCTATGTCTAGCAGCAGCGCTTGTGCTAGGATGGGGTTCTTCGTGTGCATCGAGAGGTGAATTGGATGATAACGGAGACGTTCGAGGACCAAGGTCCTCAACTCGTACACGCCGTGCCGTTGCCAACATTGCGGGCTCATCTCCGTCGATGGGATATGATGATCGATGTGTTTGCTTAGAATTACGTGAAGAGTCTCGACTAGAGCGAGATTCTGGATCCACCAGTCGAGGTGGAGGCATGGGAGGTCCAAAGTCGGTATTTCCGTCGTCGGAAGTCTGCAACGCTGATTCTTCTACCAAAGTATGAAGAGGCTCAGAGCCGGAAGGATTATATCCTGGTCGGTACTCATCCTCGGGGTCGAAGTGGATGGTGGGATGATCTAGCAGAGACCCATAGCCAGAACCAGTTGAGGAAGTGTTCTTTCCACTGCTATTAGTAGACACGCTTCCATCCATAGGGACATTTTTTGCTTCTGTTGGGGCTGCTTTTCTCCTAAACGGCCCTGGTTTAGCACCGCCCTTCCGTTTCGGTGGGACAGCTGGAGCGCCACGACTTTGTTGGAGGAATGGATCAACTTCTTCTCCGCTGCCCCGTGGCGAACCCTCCCCGGGACGGCGGAACTCAGGATCGACCATGACATAGTCTTTTTCTTGATCATCAATTTCGCCAAGACGTCGACGTCGACGACGATCCCTACTGTAAAGATAGCAGATTCCAATGCCTAGAAGAACTACAAGCGCCATAACACAGCCCGCAATGAGGCCACCAATTTGGGATTTACTCAGGTGTCCACCTTGCGAAATCGAGGGTGAGGTCGGGGCAGAAGAACTAGATGAAGTCGACGTCGCAGTCGAAGGTGCGGATGAAGAGGACGACGCGAAGATTGACGATGTTAATGAATTGGATGACGAAGAGGTGGAGGATGAAGAAGGTATCGCAGATGAAGGTATAGATGATGAGGTTGAAGGTGTTGTTGACATAGTTGAAGGTATCGCAGATGAGGAGGTTATAGGTGTCGCAGTAGTTATTGAGGTGTCGGTAACGGATGTTGCGGTGGATGCAGGAGAGGTCAGACCGCCATATGTCCAGTCTGAGCCTAATGGAATCTATGGACATTCATGTTACTATTGAACCTTACTACTGAGAG
The DNA here is from genome assembly GCA_030407015.1 of Armillaria fumosa. Taxonomy (NCBI): domain Eukaryota; kingdom Fungi; phylum Basidiomycota; class Agaricomycetes; order Agaricales; family Physalacriaceae; genus Armillaria; species Armillaria fumosa. The sequence goes on from JAUDYM010000010.1 coordinate 505,774, forward strand.
AGAACAACGCACACTAGGCCCATAGTATGTCAATGGCAGGTACATCACGGAGGTGACGGTGGCAAGGGGAATGCCGCTGTCGTCAGTGATAGTCGAGACGACCTCAGTCAACCACGGCGGGAATGCCTGCGTATTGTCAGCCATCCAGAATTGAGTCTGATTTTTCTCTTTTTTTGTTGCTTTTGAGAAATAGGTGTCGTTAGTGAGCGTGAGTGAAGTTGAGTAATACTAGACTAGGCAATCAGTACGGCAATGCGCCAGGGAGGCTAGAAGGGACGTACGAATTAGAATTCGTCGCGATAAGGTGTGTGAGTTGAGAAATCCTCAAATGCGCCTGAACGACACAAGGGATGAGAGTGGGAGGGAAGAGGAATCGCACGCTTGCGGGAACCAGCGACGCGCTCCAGGCAAGTCAACCAAAGTCACGTGAGCAATGCCTTGCAAATTGATACTATCTCCGCAGATCGCCCGATTTAGTTCCGTGGGTTGTCGTCGGTCTGCCTTCTTCTACCTTGTTCCTCGAGGCACAGTTTTGTCAATATTGCCCCTTACTGCCCTGATATTGTAGGCTAGTAGCACTAGCGTATAGCTCTATTTTTCAGCATCTCTATACTTGTGCTACTAATATTCTGTCTATTAGACTGCATTCAGATTTCTGATCTGCCCACTGCCCGGTGATGCCCAGTCAGATGCACCCGTGCTTTACCTTTCTAATATGCGGCAATGTGTCATCGAAGTTCCACGTTTGCCTCAATAGAACTCAGCCGATTGAGCAGATGCTGTCACCCCTTCTCCCTAGTCCCTCCGAGTCAACGGTATGCTAACCATTTGTGATGATAGGTGTGGGTCCTCAAGGCCTCATCGTTACGGCAGTCCTCAATGACTGTGAGAACAGATAAATATAGTCTTTGAATTGTACAATTGATGAAGCATCAAAAATTAATTTGGCAGCCTGTCTCCGCGAAACTCCGTTGATAGACTTCAAGATACGCCGCAGAACCGCTTCTCATGACAATTGCTTTGGAGAAGCTTCTTTTCCTCGTGCGTCTCCACCGTACATACCTGAGATATCCCATGCTAATATTGTACGCTAAGCGTTTATTGCGTGTATCGCTGTCGAGCTAATGTATTGCCTCGGATGTGGTAACAGCGTAAGCCAACTAGATCATGAACGCGCATATCGACGAGACCCTGTGACTGTGGTACACTGCGCTGCGCCAATCTCAGACAACGAGACATATATTAAAAGTGTTGACACAGAGTTTTAAAATCTCCTCCATCGTTTGAAATAGCGAACTCACTAGCGGCACACGAATATACAGGACAGGATATTACAGACTCTCCTGCAGCGGCCTTACCGACGGTCCACAGCGGCGCCGTTTACTTATTTTCTCCGAGGCGATCGAGACAGAGCCAAAATAGACGGATCCGTCTTACGAAGTATGAGGAATACCCTTACTGAAAGCAAGAAATGTCCATGTCCAGGTGGCGAAGGAAGTAACTCACTTCATTGTTACAACAAAATTCGAAGGTGATTTTGGCGAAAATCTTGTCATGAGACGTGTCTCCGCCCGATGGAGATTAGATGGGGGGGATCATCCAGAATCAAGGCGAAAGCAAAGGAAAGTCCGAGAAGGTTTAGTTTGACTACCCTGCGCGTCAAAGTGACTCAGTTCCTAATCAGTCGAAGCTGCTTCTCCGTAGCCGCAAAATATCCCGGTATGTATATAAAGTCCTACGAGTATCTGAATGAAAACACTTTCACAACCACCCATCGCTCACCAAATTAACATTTTCACCACTGATATCAAGTCTCTACGCCATCATCGTGAGCATTACTCCCTCAGCTTACACATAACCCATCTAATTTCACACAAGATGGCAGAAAGAAAGATGGACACTGCGACCGCCAACGGAACGAAAACAGGTTCCGCATACAGCGGGTGGTCAAGCATCGCGAAACGATACATATCTGAAGTTCCGAAAGAAGACTTCGAGAGGGAAAGCACCAGTCAGGAATGGCCGAGGCGTAGAAGAAATCGCCGAACAGGGTGGATTACCTGCTGTAGGTGCGGTAAACATGGACACCGGGGAAGAGATTGCAAGAAGAGGTTCAAAGGGGATCGAAGGAACAAGCACCGTCGGTCCTAAGGACCCACAGCATCGCTCGGCGCTGAAAGCGTCGCAGTAAACAGTATCCAGCGTAGGAGGACCTTCGGGATTCGATGACTTGGGAAGGTGAGCTGACGGTCGTCAGTCTTTCCAGCATGGAGGAAAGCGGCGACCACAGGACACGACCCAAGCAAGTAATAGGCAAGGCGGAGCACAGCGGGCGATCCAGAGCATTGTAGGATGGCGATCATTGAGAGGACAGAAGGAAGAGACAATCGTCAGATTTCTTGTACCAAGTTCCCTTTGCTATACTGAGTGCGTGTCTTCATCAGCATAATCGAATCTGGATCACTTTCTGACTCAAACCGCAGTATGACGTCGAGAGGAGCCGTCTCCCGCAGTCGCGTCATCGTCATCGTGGCTGTATATAAGTAAGACTAACATCATTCACATCTGTACAACTACCCACCATGTCAAATCTTTTCGATACAGTCAAAGCCAAAGTGTCCTCTCAACACAAATCAGAGCCGGCAGCGGGCCAGAACAAGGAGTCAACATTTTCTATCCAGCCCCATCCTGCCGTGAGTAATGATCAAATTACACGAAACTCCCAACTCACTGAAGTCCTCCAGAAAACCAACGATCCTTCTGACCTTAACCCTCCGAACCAGGGAGCTGGGCTGAGATCTGACCCAGTGATGGGTGCGCACCATGCCAGGGACCCCCACATTCCCAAACAGGACATCTTGAACAGCTTGGAGCAGCCTCTGGTACGTAGTATATCAATCACAGGTGATCATAAGCTGACTGATGCGTCCAGAGTCACGAAGAACTTAGTAAGAGGCAAGCCGAGTTGAACAAATAAGCAGTTAGCGACGTTGGACAGTCTTGTGGATAAATCAAAGTAGATAAATATGTATGTGTAGCACTGGCCGTAATATCGGAAGCTTCTTGTAAAGTTTCGGTTCCAGCTGAATGGATTCGTAAGGAAAGAACTGGACCCGGCAACGGCCGCTACTGCTGTTGATCGGTCCCGCAACTGCTTCCGTCCAACAAACAAGTTCGTCAAGGATACTGATGACTTCTCATTCGCCTGACCCAGGCCAAACTATCAGCTAAAATTATGTACAGAATCATCAAGTATGCCTTTAAAAAGGCAAGTACTCGTGAGAGATCTACTACTGCTTGACATGGAACAAGTCTAGATAAAAGTTCGTATGGAGGTGGCGACGAAAGTCAAGGCATGTAAATCATGGAACGTACACTTTTGGAGATGCTGTTTCCCCGTACCTTCAGGTCTCAGTGTTTTTGTATTGCTGTCTGTCTGTATAGGAGAGAACGCCGGTACTATTGATCCAAGAGCAAACCATGATGCTCTTCGTCTGGACACACACTCACACACTCAAAGTCGTTAGGAATTAAAACTTGGATTCTTGCCTCAAAAAATTCAGTTTCAAGAGAGTATGAAAACTCACAGTTGGTACTTTCCCTTCCAGGTGCTCTTGTAGTAAGGTGGTGAAATGCCAACGAAGATGGAATTTGGCGAGATTCTCATTGGGTCCCTGATATGTAGCCGCGCGCCTACGATACACGTGGTTAACGCATGTTATATACATCATATCGATGTCGATATCGTCGACCTTGACCGTTATCGAGGAGGTGTGTACGCCCAGTGACCGCCTTTTCGATCATGCCGTCTCAGTCAACGCTGAGCAAGGAAGAGAAGGACAAAGTCAGATCTGCTATTCCAGCCCCCTCGAACAAGATTTTCTATGCCACGCTTGCGCGAGTCTACTATGGTTATCCGCAGTCGAACGAATGGTCGTATTCTGGCTTTCAGGGCGCTCTTGCACTCACCAAGAACAACTCAACTGGCGCGCTTGCCTTCAGGCTTGTGGACATGAGTGGTACAAGAGGTGTTATATGGGAACACGAATTCTACGATGGTCTGGACTACTTTGCCGACAGAGCGTTCTTCCATTCATTCCCTGGTGACGCAAGCGCTTCTTTTTATTTGGGTTAACGTGGTGCTTACAGTGTTTATTCTTGCAGGACTCTATGATCGGATTTGTGTTCTCCAACGAATCGGAGGCTAAATATTTCTGGAAGAAAGTACTCAAAAAGAAGGATGAGAAGCGTAGTATGTGGAGTCGCGCAGTTCCGATGTGATAGCTGTTGACTGTCCTTCTCTAGCGCCCAAGCCCGAGATGGAGAAGAAGAACAGGGCAAACAAAGGGGGCAAGGTAGACAAGTTCATGATTTCAGGACCAACGTCTGGATCGTTTGTCCACGTCGCGCATATGGGCTATGATTCAGAGTCCGGCTTTACTTCAAAGGGAGTTGACCCATCATGGACGGCTTTCCTTGGACAACTAGAGAATTCAGGTATCGACAAGGAAATGATAGCAAAGGAGATGGATTTTATCAAGGATTTTGTACGTTCGCATCCTCAACAGCAACCTGCAGCTGCAAAGGAGCCCAAGAAACCGAAGCCACCTCCACCACCTTCACAGAAAGCTCATGGGCAGAACGACAATATCAGTGCACCGCCACCACCGCCACCATTACGACGCCCTCAACCACCTCCGGCAGCTGCCCCTTCACATACACCACAGCCCCCTTCGCGTACGCCACAGTCACCTGCCCGCCCGCCACCCGCTGCTGCCAGTGCACCAGCGCCACCTCCAGTCCGCCCACCAGTCCGAGCAACTCCAGGACCGCCTCCGCCCCCGGCCCGACCAACGAGCTCAGCGCCTGCCGCACCATCTCCGGGAAAAAATGCTAGACAGAAGAAACAGGAATTCAAGAACAAATTGGAGCAGCTTCTGGTACGGTTAATGCGGATTATTAGGGGACCGTATGTTGATAGTTTCATCCAGAATCCCGAAGAACTCAGAAAGAGACAAGCCTTGCAGTTGAATAAATAAGGGTCCGGCATATTTTGTACGATTTTGGGTGGTAGTCGATAACCCGTGGAACGTATAGCCACCAAGTCCTGAGTGTAACATAATGGAAGAAAAGGTTGTACAATATAGCGAAAGTTTGCTTTCCTATGAACACGACAGGCCGCACTAACCCACATTGTAATCGATTTGGAAGGCTATGATTTTACCTGACATTACCTTAGTATGGCAGAACACAGAAGGCGTTTTGAAGCTTCCGTCTGCCCCCTGGAAATTCTTGCAATATGTATATAAATATGTAAGTAATTATTCGACTGAGAGGACGGAAGAATTCTCATCGCGAGTGTGGATGAGGGCAGGATCTACTGAATATTATAGCGTGCACAAAAGTGTCCAGTAATCAGACCTGTTTTCGTTCGAGTCACTGAGTTCGAGTTGCAGCACGCTTCAGGCTCTCTTCAACCTGCGCTCTTCATCTCTTCATCTCTCGTAAAGCAGGGCTAATTCTAATGTGCGTAGTTGATATTAGTCACATTTCTCACTCAGTCTTATGATTTCCTTGTAATTTCTCTTTTCCTGATAGTAAATGTTTTGAAAATTGACAGATCTCCCTGTGTGCCTTCGACTTTCTTTTGTCTTTTTTTTGGTAGTGGTGGGGGGGGACGATCTCGATTCTCAGTTCGTCAACTCAGGAACTTTCTCATCTAGGTGTATATCACTTGAAATTGACCAGACTCCAGTACACAATGTATTTGGGAAAAGATAAGGTGAACTCGTCCAATTCCAATTTGCCCCATCATCGGCCATGTGGCGATCGACTAAACCGCAAGACGTTCAGTGGTATACAATTCGTAGTAATTCGATACGGCAGTATATTGCTGCTCCTCCTAGTAAAAATCCTTTGCATAGATAGTTGGCCGCCCTAAGAAAATCCACCTGTCCCCAAGGAGTCCGGAAGCCCCGCCTCTCCGCATCCTCTCTCCCTTGCGGCATCTGCATCAGAATCTACCTCCAAAACAATCTCACCTCCCCCAACCACATCGTGCCAATCGATGACGCAAACGCTTGAACTCTGCTCCCCATCAATAGTTACGCTTTTCACGTACAATCTGCTCCCATCCGGCGGCGTTGCACTGAGGGATGCGCTATCAAAGTTGTCCACCACAAACTTTGTACTCGTTCCAAAGGCATCGTTGGACAACACGAACGAGGAGAGGAGAGGAGACCCGATAAGCATCTGTGTCGAAGACAAGACGGGATAAAGTCCAAGGATATGGAATACCAGTAGGGCTGCCATTGCACCGGAGTCGTCGTTGCCTGGAATCCTGCGTGTGACTTAGTGGAAGATCACGTATAAGTAGGACCAACGACAAACCCTGAGATTTTGGTGTTGAAGTTCTCATAGACCACTTGGCGTACCCGAAGGACGCTCAGGTCAGGACGTCCGGCATAGTGGTATATCCAAGGCATGGCGAATGAAGGTTCGTTCCCCGCCAAGAAGTATCTCGCTGAGAAGTAGTGGTTGCTAGGGAGGGTTTGTTGGCAGTAGTACAACTTATATAACGGCAGAGAACCTCACACTCTGTCGACGAAGGTATCGTTCCCTCCCATCAGTTCCACGAGGGTCGCCACAGAGTGAGGAGCAAAGAAGCTATATTCCCAAGATGATGCTGAAGATCAAAGTCAGCCAAACCATATAGCTAAGAGTGTATCGCACGGACATTCGTAGAATCCAACGTTGTCGTCAGTACCTCGAGCACAAGAATGCGATACGGGATCGACGGGCGAGCATGCATCTGGTGGACTGAAGGCGAATGTTCCGTTCTAGATGCTGGGAGTAAGTAATACCTGGACCCAACCAAACTGGTTCCTACAGGATATCTTCTCTGTGCGAAGCCAGTAAACCCGTCATGAGTAAGATTGGCATCCCACATGTTTATAAAGTTCATGGAACGGTTCGCGTAAGTAGCTATGTCATCTGAAGATTTCCCCAAAGCAAGGCCTGCTTGACGCACAGCAAAGTCTCCGACGGCATACTGCTTTAGTGTGAGCATGTAAGAGAGAGAGAAATGAATTAGGATTACTTCCAGAGCCCGAGATGCTTCTCGAGTGGGTAGACCTGTAGATCCTGATGGATCTGTCCAGTCAGTAGGGATATAATCAAATTGTTTCCACGCCGTATTCTGTCGCCCAACTAGAGATGTGACCTTGAGTACTACACAAACATGCTTAAGCCTTTGAGTAAGAACAAACCTCGATACCAGTTTGGCGGCTGTTCGAAACGAGTATATGAGAACTATGATACGGAAGAGCGGATTGTCACGCACTGTATTCTCTGCAGTGTCCACTAAAGCTTGGTACAGATCATCTGCTACAACGCCCAGTTCTGCAGCCCGAGTTCCATATTTGACCGCAAAGTCTCCTAGGATTGGCATGCCATCGCTTCCACCTTGGACATATCCGCTGGCGTACTCATAAACGACGCGAAAAGATGGAATGGAGAGTCACTTACGCCTTCGTGTTAGCACGACATTCAGGTATATATCCTATTCTCACATTATTCTAGGTTGCGTATGGATGCTGACTGCTTACCAGTGTTACGCCAGCCGTCTACGTACGCGCTGACGATATCGGCCCATGTGCGAGGATTGATGATTGAGTGCAACGGATGTGCAGTCCGGAAGGTGTCCCATGAACTGGGCTAGTTTACGAGTCGGCATAGCTCAAGTAGGGATTTCACATACCAAAATAGTGCGTCGTAGAATGGATACGGAGAATCCCAATATGGATTCTCATCGGTGAGGTTCGCAGGAATGAGTGATGCCCTGTATAGCTAATTCGAGTCCTTGAGTATGTGAACAATTCGCCGTCTTGAACAAGACGTACAGATGAATACAGAAGTTCTACAACAGTAGGATCTTCGACATCAGTGTCAACCTGGACACGCGATAATACGTCCTGCCATTTCGAAACTGATGCTGCTTGAACGACATCCCAATTCCAAGTGGAAATTTCCTCCTCCGCGTTAGCGCATGCCTGGTCGGTACTAATCATGGATATCCCAAAACGTGCGATGACAGTAGAGGAACCAAACGACAATAAAGCTCCCGCTTGGTTTGCATAGACAGCAGACTGGAATGCGAAACTGACAGTGCTCGAATTTGGCGTAATCACAATATCGTTGGCATTACTGGATGAAGCAGACTCATATGTCCCGGATGCAATCAAGCTCTGATTTGCAAACTGGGAGGAGAAATCATAACACGCGTAAGCTGTATAATTATCCGTTCCGTAACTCTAGGACACCGACATGATGTTAAATTGAATATTATGTTACGAGCAACGGAGAACTGACTTGAAGGAACGTTCCATGCAAAGTGACTCTTCCGTCGGTTATGGAAAGACCGCCACCTTCAAACGACCGCTGCAAATCGTTTGTCAGATCGACGACGACGTGATTAACGCTGCTACTCTGGGGGTAGGTAAATCTGATCAACCCGGCTCTTCGCGTGGACGTCGTCTCCAGCTGAATGCCGTTCACAAAGGTTGTAGTGAAGTAACCAGGTGAGGCAGCTGACATTTGATAAGTATCACTCTGCGTTTCACCCTCAAACGCATCCTTACCATCAGCTCCCGCAGCACGTAAAGCGGTCCGAGCTCCAATCCTGACTGGACATTCGGAAAACGAGCAGTTGGTCAAAGGAAAGAGTGGGAATATGCCATAACCTCCTGCAGTATTCCCACCTGTACCTTCGTCGTGCATCAATGATATGCCAGTGATGGATGAATTATCCGCGATATATCCTGCTTGCCGAGGGGTAGTACTGACGTCAATTCCAACCTTTGCCATCGCATGGGGGATCGCCGAGCCTACAGTAAAGCAATTGAGCAGAGCCGAAGGGTTGGGAAGTAATGAGTGATGCATACCTGGAAAGGCGTTACCCCCACTCCCCCCATTCGCAGCAGTCGATGTTCCAATGAAAAGATTCACCAAAGAGGTTAGATTTGCACCATATACTTGTGAAGTTGCGACGAGAAACAAGAGCAAGACGACGTGGAAGAGGTCCATCATGGCGAAACGGTCGGTACATCTAACGTAGCAGCTACCTATAAGAAGGCTTGTGGCACGTTTGATATGGTCACCAGGAAGACCGAGCACATGGTACCATCTGTTCGTTGCCGCTAGGCTATCGCGAGTCCAAGAGATAGATAGAGAAGTTGCTTTATTGATTATCCACACAATATATAGATGAGGGATCGGCAAAATGAGATTCAGGTGAAACACAGACGTTTGATAGAATTTGAAGGGGTGAGAGAATGCAGATGAAGTCAGAGGTCATAAGACTGAAAGTAGGATCTGTTCACCGTTCCAGAGAGACCGAGTTATCAAAGACTTTTACCCAAATGTCCACACGGAGGGTAAAAATAGCAGCCACGATGAGGAGCGATCCAAAATAGCTGTGGCGCCCCACAACGTCATAAAGATGTCATGGCCCCGCACAGGCGTATAAAGCAACGGCGCGTCCGAGTCCACCAACATTTCAACAATGTCAACCACAGAACAGGTGACACCCACCGCCGCGTCCGTACATCCCTCTGCAATCGGTTCGTGCCTACGCCCCGACACAACGCAGCAAAACGATCCGAACGAAGCTCAAAGGGCGACGGTTGGAAGCCAGGAACATGACGAATACCCAGAGCAGAAGCATGCCGGGAAAGTTGGTTATGGTCCGCAGTACCATTCGGGATCAGTGAGCACGTTGTTACTTATATCTGGAATTCTTGGTTGATTCAGCGAAACAGACTTTTACCGACAAGGTGTCTGGATTGAAGGAGGTTGTCAAAGGAAAGGTCACCGGGAATAAAGGCCTCGTACAGCAAGGGCATGAACGAAAGACTGGAGAATTGAAGCGCAAAGAGAAACAGCAAGATGTGAGTCGCTCCCACATATACATACTGACTTGCGCTTAATGAACGGTTCAGATGGAGAAAGATCCTTTCGCAAACCCAGAAACAGAGCATAATGTCGCCCAAGAACAACATTCGAATGACAGCGGCACAGAAACAAGACGAGCTTGATGTATGTAAAACATGGAATTGTAGAGTTTTTTGTCCGATCCAAATAAACTGTATCGCTCTCGTTTCACAAGAATCGATCGCAGAGATAAATACCCAGGTCAACATACACATGTGACGCAGCAGTACAGAGACTGAGCGGTAGTGCCACGCTAAGCCCGTTACATGCCAAACATAATTGTGGGCATAGACACATGTTGACCAAAAATTTAGGCAGGTGAGATTGGCAACGATAGAATAGACGAAGTAAAATGTGTTGCTTGTCCTCTACTGCTACCCGACAGCAGTTGCACACTGGCAAGTACCTATCGCCGGGAATTTATAATCGGTATCGCTCCGACCACCGCAGTACTTCAACAACTAGCAGATAGGAATATATGAGCAAATATGTCAGCGCTGGGATGGATACACTGAGATACGAATAGCGAGACAAGGTCTTCTTGCGAGCGGGGGGATGCCTAATGTCTAGAAAAATACCAAAATAGAAGCGAAACGGTTATAAAAAGACGAAGAGAGGGAAAAGCCAACGTGAAGCCACATTAATCGAGCTTATACCATGTTCGATAACAAACGAAGACATACCAATGAATCCAGTACAGATTAACTCTGAGTTGGGGATAACGGTTGGTGTAGGGAGCACGTACAGCACAGAAACAGATCGAAAGCTAGTAGAGCACGGCACACTGATCACACGCAGAGAAAACAGGGAGAGCACAGAGGGGGCGACACAGGTTCCCTCCATCGTTGAGGCTGACTTGGCGAGAGCGCCAAACAAGGACACACAGACACCGTTCCACAAAGGAGCATGGCCACGAACGCTTGCCAATAACGGAGAGATATCATGACGATGGGATGGTCATTATGCAAACTCTCGCCCAGAAATACGATGAAGGAAAAGAGGAGATCGAAGAATGGTAACTCGTGGTGCCGCAAGAATTCATGGTGGGAAACGTTTAACAGGCAGGTCAGGCGCCCTGCGGCTGACAACGGCAAACGGCGATACTTAATCGGCATTTCAGGGCGGCCGGGCCGCTTCAAGTGAAAGATTGTCACCAGTTGCCATCACCAGCAAGATAGGTAAACTGTTTACCTGGATGATAGCAAAAATATCATACTCACCTTTCTGTCTCTGTGGTAGACCGTCAATCGTGATTGCGCCACTGTTCAGATAAAAAATTAACCTCGGAAACAAGTGAAGACTGCGATCAGGGCTCAATGTGATTTCGACTTTGCAAAAGACCCATGGACGCGTCAGCCGAGCACCGCAGCGATCCGTGAACATTCTACTGCAGTCGATTTTCTTCGGGAGCAACACGGGCCCTGCAAGCTATTCTCCGAAAGACTTTATTTCGGAGTAAGTCGTCGGATTCGAGCTTTCTTTGACCGACCAAGATTATGGCGTTCATCGTCATGGAGAGGGAATTTCGAACTGACTTCCATAAGGGTCAACCGGATTTTTGACTATATATTCTCGCAACATCGTCGAGGATTCACAGCTCACTTCTCACCATGTTCTCTTTGTCGATCCTTACCGCCTTCGTCTGCCTGGTTCCTTTCATTTCTGCTGCTCCCTCTGAGCTTCAGAAGCGCGTTGACACCTCGACCTACTGTGGTATGTAGAGAATAGTATCGTGAATGAACATGATTACTTACGGCCTTTAAGGTCAGTATGACAGTGTCAACACCGGCACATACACTCTTTATCTCGACCAGTGGGGCAAGGACAATGCCGACTCTGGCTCAGCCTGTGCTTCGGTCACTTCTACCAGTGGTACTAACATCGCATGGACCACGACGTGGACTTGGAGTGGTGGCTCTGGTGTAAAGAGTTACACCAACGTCAACGCCAACACAGGGCTCAACGTTAAGCTTAGTGCTATCAGCAGCATGAAGGCAGGTTGTCTCCACTTCGTTCAAAGAGGAAGATGCAGATGTGATTTTTTAGAGTGCATGGACCTGGACCCAAACCACCACCGGGACCGTCGTGGCTAACATTGCGTACGATCTGTTCACCTCTTCTACTTCTGGTGGTTCGAATGAGTATGAGATTATGATTTGGCTTGACAACATCAACGCCGGGCCTATCTCTTACACATACGGCTCCGACGGTTCGGCTACACCCATCGTGAGCAGTGTTACTATTGCCGGATACACATGGTTGGTCATTTCTTGCGACGGATCCGGTCTATTTCTCTGACTTCCTTCACAGGGACTTGTATTACGGTTCTAACGGCTCCAACTACGTCTACTCCTTCTTGGCTTCGGACGAAAGTGCCATCCAGAGCTTCAGTGGTGACTTGATGGACTTCTTCGATGTGAGATTTCTTCCTTCGTATTATTGGACTTGTACTCATACTATTGTAGTATCTCACCTCCAAGCAGGGTCTGAGCACTTCGCAATACTTGACTACAGCGCAGGGTGGAACTGAGGCCACCTCGGGTTCTGCGACTCTCACTTCGTGAGTATTGTGTTATAACCAACTGAGTTTGGACTTACTCTTCTCTCAATTCAGTTCGGCTTTCAGCATTGTGATCGCTTAAACGAGTAGTATATAAGTTCTCATCATAATATAAGTGGTCCTGTGTTTGCATGACTTCGACGTTTTGAATAGCGCTAGCAAGTCGATGTCTCGTCCGGACTCCATCGCTAAGCCAAATAAATCTGAAATGTTGAGAAGGAGGTGACTGGAACAATGACTACCGAATTATCAAGCGGAGCTGACCTAGAAACTCTGCTGAGATTTCAATCCTTTCCACATGACGGACCAAGCGCCTTCCTACTAGATGCATACGATGAGGAATAGCTAGTGTCCTGATACGATCACAGGTTAAATAATGAGCGTTGGTCAACGGTCTCAGTCGGGTCCTCCAGATGGACGGCTTTCTGAGGGCCTGAACATCACTTGAGGTTTTGATACAGAGTTGGAACGATGTCGACTTGCCCCTAGGAAGTTGGAACCAGACAGTATAAATACTTACACGGACCTTGTGTCGTGTAAATGTTATTTCCATGGTTCGCATTGAGTTTTTCCTTTGTTGATGCGCACACGAGTATTCTCGAAAAGTGGTCGCCTTCTTAAAGTTACTTATTGAGGGTGGTTGGATGGTTGGATGCCACCAAATGACGGCCATCACAAAAACTTCGAGTTCCGCCCACCTTCCGATCAGCAACCGATCAACCTAAGTATTCTTCCTGCCAGCATGATCGTTCTATGCAAATCCCGTAAAATTGACTACATTCGTCCCATGGGCGGGCAGTAGTGGCCGTTGTGGACGCCTCGACCTCGCACCGCTATGCTCTACACATGTTCTTATGCTGCCAAGGGGCTCGGGACAATTTTCCGATGCCAATATGTCGGAATAATTTGTCGCGTAAAGGTGCGACTAGGTTTTATTTAACGGAAGAAATCCACCTCATTTTCTCCGTCGACGATAGTCTCTGAATTCCTAATCCCGTCCTGTTTTTGCTTATATACCGGGGGTGCTTCACCGAGGATTGTACCACTGTCAACTATGATCTCTCTGTCAATTATCTCTACTGTGCTCTGCTTTATCAGTCTCGTATCTGCTGCTCCGTCTGAGTTGCAAAGGCGTCTTGATACTTCGACCCATTGTGGTGAGTAGTGTTCATGGTTGTCAGGCAGCTACGGTATTTACAAGTCTATAGGCCAATACGACAGTGTCAACACGGGCATATACACTCTATACCTCAACCAGTGGGGCAAGAATGGTGCAACGTCTGGTCAATCATGCGCTGCTGTCACTTCTACGAGTGGTAACAATGTCGCATGGACTACCAGCTGGACTTGGAGCGGTGGCGACGGCGTGAAGAGCTACACGAACATCAATGCGAATAATGGACTCAACGTCAAGCTCAGCGCCATCAACAGTATCAAGGTGGGATACCACCCCAGCACAAACCGACAAGATTGTGATGTATTCACGGTTTCCTAGAGTTCATGGACATGGAGCCAAACTACCAGTGGAACTGTTACGGCTAATGTTGCTTACGACCTGTTCACCTCCTCATCGGCTGGTGGCAAGAATGAATACGAGATCATGATTTGGCTCGACAACATTAACGCTAAACCTATCTCATACCACTATGATGCCGCTGGTGCAGCTATAGCCACCGTTAAAAGCTTGTCTATCGCAGGGTATAAATGGTTGGTGGTTTGTTATGACATCGTGATCTGTGTTCTCACATCATGATCCGTAGGGATTTGTATTATGGCAACAATGGCTCCAACTATGTTTATTCCTTCTTGACCTCGGATAAAAGCGCTGTTAAGAGCTTCAGCGGTGACTTGATGGACTTCTTTGATGTTAGTTTCTTACCTTTGTTATTGATCTTATGCTCACGGCTTCATAGTACCTCACATCAAAGCAAGGTCTGAGCACTTCTCAGTACCTCATCACGGCTCAGGGCGGCACTGAAGCTACTCAAGGGTCGGCTACTCTTAAATCGTGAGACTTGTTCTTCTCCTGCTGACTTTGAACTCATATTCGTGTCATTTAGTTCTATTTTCAGTCTTGTTATCAGCTGAATAATTAATTTGGAATATATTCCTGCTCCTCGAGCTTCTTAGAGACTACTTGTGGAGAGTTTGAATTTCTCATCTGACATCATAATCGTAGGCGCATGGCCTACAGACAGCATGGTGCCGGGCCGAAGCTGGGCTGCAATACTCTTTAAATCTTACCATCTTTGCGTATCATCCATTGCTAAGTGTTTGCTCTTTGATGATGTTCTTCCGACGTTTTAACTAACAAAACAATCCGGGTTCTCAATCTCTTGGGATCCCGTGCCGCTGCACATGGTCTATACCTTGCAGGTATTCTAACTGTCTTGCGGGCCGCTGAAAGCGATCAACGGGCCTCGTCAATAGTCCGAAGATTGGTGTCAACAAGCTTCTACCTGTTTATAGACTTCGATTTTTCTTCTCAAACATGTATATATTCCTCAGGCGCTTTGCTTCTGGGAAAACACTCCACATCCAACTATGCGTTTCTCCGCAGGCTTGCTTCCCTCCGTGATTGCTGTCACAGTTTTCCTGGCGCGTGCATCGGTTTATGCTCGCCCACAATCCTATGCTATCTGGGCCGCTGATTCTGCCATAGCGCGCGGACAGGGAAATGGACTGGATTCGAATGGAAAGCCTACGGTTTCCTATGAGCATGGAGAGCTGCAGTGGGGACTGCGTCTACTATATGAAACGACTGGGAACAAGTCGTATTTCAATTATATCGTTCAAGGTGCTAGTCAAATCGTCGACAGCAATGGCAATATTGGAGGCGGCTATTCGTAAGTCATTGATTTTCAAAGGTATATGCATACGCTCACGGGGCGTTTTAGCATTGCTGATTACTCTCAAGATCCCGTAAGGTCGGCGACATTCATTGACTAGCCTCGATACCGTAACCTGACTACTCTACCATCTCAGAACGGGACCGACATTTGCATATCTGTTGCGTTAATTCTAGTTGCGTGTATCCGTCTTACCGCTGATATTCGCTCGCATTTGCATAGGTACGAACAAACGGGCCAGTCGAAATGGAAGACTGCCATGGATACCTATCACCAGCAGCTCATGGGGCAACCTCGAACCGCCCAGGGCCAATTTTGGCACAAGCTAAGGTACTTCAACCAAGGTACATCCACCAGGAAATTTTTGAGAGCAAGGATCTTAAAGAAGATGCAGGTTGGCTTGATGGAATTTACATGGGCGAGATTTTCTACACTGTATATACGAATGCATTCCAACCGGCTAACTCTACGGCCTACGGTACGACCATGGACTGTCCAAATCAATGGCTCGAGAGCTAACTATTGATTGATAGCTGACATCGCAAGACAATTCGACTTGATGTTCCAAAACACCCTGCAAGAGGAAGGAGCTGCCAACTACACCGGCCTTTTGTACCATGGATACGACTACTCCCACACCGCCTCGTGGGCCTCCCCGGATCGAGGACATTCCCCCGAAGTGTGGGATCGAGCAATGGGGTGGTACATGATGGCACTCGTCGACATCCTTGAAATTTATCCTAAAGATAAATCCATCTTCCTAGAGCACCTGAATACACTCGTCCCCCGAGTACGTGATGCCGCTGACCCAGATTCCGGCGTGTGGTGGCTGGTCATAACCCAGCCCCGCAGAGCCGGCAATTACTTTGAGAGCAGTGGATCGGCTATGTTTGTATATGCCATGTTGAAAGCGGTGAGGCTCGGATATGTGGCAGATAGGAATGGGAGTATCGTGAAGGCGGCTACCAAGGCGTACCAATATATGACTAAAAACTGGGTTGTCGATAACGGGGACGGGACGATGAATTGGTTGAACACTGTTCAAGTGGGCATTTCCTCTGTGAATGTGCGGCCTGGTATTCACCTCTCCTACTTTAGGTTGGAAGCTTGGACGGAAATGGAACGTTTGAAGTAAGTTCATCCCCTGTCATACCGATTTTGGTCGCTAACCATCATTGTCTCCCAGTATTATATCAGCGTCGCTGTGGATACCAATGATCTCAAGGGCCTGGCTGCATTCCTTTTAGCTAGTCTCGAGTACGAAAAACTTTAAGTGGATCTACTTACTGCAGCAAGACGAAGCATTCTCACATTCTTACTTTCAAACGCCCAACTCTGCAGCAAACCAAACCTGTCCTAGCGACAGATTAGGTACACTCGTGAACATGATCCAGACTCTAGTTACATGAAATGTACATCGTTCCCAGCATCCTCCTATCAGTCCGTCTCCACACCTCCCCGAAACAAGCTCAGGGCCAAAAATAGTAGTATAAATAAAGAAAAGAAATTAACGATAAGAAAGTACGAGTGATGATGCAAGGAGTGTGAGGCCAGTGGGATATAGGTACTTGGGTAGGGTATCCTGGTATTTGAACGCGGATTGCGAACCGAAAACTGAAACAACATAAAAACAGACAAATTGGGGAATATTACGAGCGTCAAGAAGTCATTAGATTCATCGCAGGGGTATGCACGCCATCACCATTGCTACAGCCGGTGTCCAGGGACTGCCCAGAACAACAACGTCAACGCCGTAACAAATGCAGCGACAAGTATAGTGACCCATATTGCACGCCCTAGAAGCAGCTTCTTGACGTACGCTTCCCGTATTGTCAGCGTGCGGAAGGGTGTCGTTTCGGATTGTCCGAAGAAAACGAGGATGGGATCCAGCTCATACTGATGGGAAACGAGGAAAAGGACTGCGAATGTGAATGGTATGAATAGCTAGGAAAGGAATGTCAATGGATCGGATAGATCAGAATTGGGTATAGACTTACGAAAAAGCGTTTCGACTTGGGCTTCACATCCAAAAATATCAGCGAAAACGCCACAGCGAGACCGATCCATAGAATTATGAGGCCAAGTATTAATCGCACCAATGATGAAACAGGCGTCAAGTTCCCAAACGCCTTTGACCGTAGGAACCGAGGGAACGCATCCTGCTCCATGGCACGAAAACAGTATTCTTTCTGCGAATGAAACATGTCGGGAATCTGTGCCATGAGATTGTGCTCTGCTTGAGACTGAGGTCCTTGAGTTGAACTCAAGGGGAAGGAGTGAATTCGGAGAGAGGGTGGCAAATAAATTTCATGATTCTCCGATGCATTCACTGTGTTCGCTGCAGGCGAGAGGTAACGAAAGTATATTCGTTCTGCAGAGGCGATGAGGTCGAGGCGAGTGATGGCAGCAGAACGGGGAATGATGGTAGGCGCACGCGAAGCGCGTTTCATGTTGAACAAGGTAGGTGTTCGGCCAGAAAGAGAAAATGGAGTCGTCGAGCGAGCAAAGTCATGGGGAGAGGTGGAGTTTATGCGAGTGTGGTCGGAGACCACAGGCGTGGGACGAGGCGACGCTGAACGAGCACCGGACTTTTCATCGAGGTTGGCCAATTCCTGCTTGTCCTGCTCTGTTATCATGTCACCAGTGCTCGCCGTGCTGCGCTTCGTCCCTAAGCCGTCTGGATTCATCCCTACAACCGTCCCGTAGATGGACCCGCGTCTGCGTGCATAATCCCAGTACTGAGGCCAGTCCTCCTTGATCGTTCGACCCGACTTGCGAACGTCCTTAAAGTATGCTCGGCACAAATTTTCGTGCTGCTGAACATCCAGCCAGAAATCTAGGATATCTTCTGAACCCTCGCGCTGGAGGAAAAGACTGCAATAAATGAGTTACGGCAAATGTGAAAAAAGCGATAACGCACTAGAACATGAACAGATCGACTGGAGGCCGTGTTCTCCTGGACAGAACCTCGGTGAACGACGGCAGCCTGTTCTTGCGACTAGCTGCCCAGTCATCCTGCTGTCGCTGCTCGTCCATCTGCGAGTAAATTCCAGAGCGAAAGGCGTGTGCAAATAATGTGGTCAGGTTCAAAGAACCTAAGTCACGGCAGTAACGCTAGTAACGGTTGCTGACGTAACCCTGCTATCTCCGTACCACCATGTCCTTCAGCAAGGCGTTTACCCCCGCCTTGCGGGAAATCCGAATCTTATGCTGCCAGACGGGTCCTGCATCCGCGGGCACAAGGTACGCTGTATACTTCCGACTCGTTAAACATCGGGTTCTCACCGTTTTCCCAGGCAGTTCATCACCTCCAAATATCCATTAATAAAACAGCACAATCCCGATCTTCCGGTGTTGATTCGAGAGGCAAGCGGCACTCCTGCTCGGGTGTTTGCGAGATTCGGTGTGTCCGTATTGTGTCTACGTATAGCAGGTGCTGATGACCACGTAGAACGGGGCCGGGAGGTGCATGTCGACCTTGATAATCTCTCGGCGACAGATGTAGAATCCAAAGTTGCTCAGCTGTTGAGCTCATAACGAAATGATTGTTGTTGTTCCCACTGAAATACTTTCACGTGTCGTAATCCTGTGAAGTTAAGTCTGGTTCGGCCTTGGCCATTACTGTAAGCCGCTAGAGGGCTCAAATAGACCATATGTTCTTTCGGTACTCTCGCGACATATTGCGGCATTTTCAAGTCAAGCACCATTCCCCCGCTTTGGTCTCGCGCGGCCACACGTCATTTTTGATCAGGCTCGGATCCTATACCTTCAAGCTTGCCACGCTGTCTTGCCGTCTGTTGTTACCACTTTGCTTATCACGAGTCAGCATGCCAAGAACCGCAAAGACTCAAAGACCGAGAAGATACATTCTGGTCCGCTCCCCCCACCATATGGACCAAGGAAAAGACAAGAGATATGATCGGAGCTTTCAAGCTAAATGGCTCACGACTGAACCATGTCCTTCAAACAGATTTAGCGTCTTCACTTCCTAATTATAGTGGCCTGTCCACGCGAAAATAAAACCCCAAGTAGGGCATGATACAGCCGTCATTCGGCTTCTTTCCGATTTTTGTATGGAGTCCAACTCGTTATCCTGATAAGAGTCACTAACTAATTTGACCCTGCTCGTACCAGTTTGGAGTGCTCACCGAAGATGCTCGGCGTCATTCTCGCCGAGCTCATGATAACTGGTTTGGTGAATTCTCATGTATTCACTCCGATTGAAAGTCAAAGCTCCAAGTCCTGAAAGCCTCCCTCCTAAATAATTATTATCATCGCGGTAAAACAACTTTGCATTTCGGTTCCTAACTATTGCGAAAAATTGATCTTGCAATTCACTCTCGTATCTTCTCTTCCGGAAATCAATGGGGCAATCAGGCCTGCGCCCATCAAAATCCTCCACATGCATCATCCCCAAGTTGCTTTGAACCTGAGGAAGTTATCTCTTCAATGCAATAAAAGGCGCAATGTCTCATCAGACTCTCAGACTGCGTCTCCTCCCCCGAGTCAGCACCACCTAGTGTCCCTTTAGTCTTCGACACCCATGGCCTGTTTAGAGCCAAATACTCCCATTGTCGCCGCTAGCGCAGACTCTGCGAGGGTCGATTATGACAAGAAGCTTCATGCAGATGAAGTCTCGTCGACCGAAAAAGGTGCCATCTTGGAAAACGAGCTAGATGGCATCCATGACGGTTTGGAATTCCCAACGGAGGAGGAAATCGAAACCCTTCGACGAGTATCTGATGCCATCCCTTGGACCGCCTACCGTAAGTTACCTAGCTATACTCAGAAACTGTCAGACTGACCATGGTTTCAGTGATTGCCGTTGTAGAGCTGGCAGAGCGATTTTCGGTATAGATTATCTATCCACGGTTCTTTTTATGCCGCTGCTGATACCAACTCCAGTTCTACGGATCAACCGTAGTTTTCGTACGTCCTTCGCGTTAGAATCGTCTTATCTACGCTGACCTCCGGGCAGACCAACTTTGTTCAGCAGCCTCTGCCAGATGGATCTCATACTGGAGCAGCAGGTGCTGGTGGTGTTTCGGGCGCATTGGGACGGGGACAGAGAGTGGCGTTCAGCCTGACGACATTCTATCAATTCTGGTGTTACGTCACCCCGCTGCTCGGCGCGTACATCGCAGACTCCTACTGGGGCCGGTACAAGACAATCTGTGTCGCTGTAGCGGTTGCTCTCTTTGGTCATGTAATCCTCATCATCTCAGCTGTACCTGGCGTCATCGAACATAGCAGTGGCGCTATGGCAGCTTTCATTATCGGCATGATTATTATGGGTTTAGGTATGGCTGCTTTCTGTCCAGTACAGAGATCTATGACAAATGTTTTCACAGGGACAGGTCTTTTCAAGGCGAACATATCCCCTCTGATTGCGGAACAGTACAAGAGAACGAAGCTTTTTGTCATCACTACCAACAAAGGCGAAAGAGTCATCGTCGACCCTTCTTTCACAGTATCTCGAGTGTACTTGGTATGTTATTCAGTATCGTCCATCCAGGCGCTTCTCTAACAATGATATCAAGTATTTCTATATGTTTATCAACATCGGAGCCTTGGTTGGACAAATTTGTATGTCGTACACAGAATTAGTATGTTCTTCCCTCGATATAGCGGTTCTGAACCACTAACAAGTACACAGTACGTTGGCTTTTATCTAGCTTTCACCCTGCCCACAATTGTGTTTTTACTCTGCCCCATCGTTCTCTGGTACGGACGGAACCGATACACGCGTTCTCCTCCTACTGGTTCCGTCCTGGCGACTTCCCTCCGCATTCTCAGATTAGCCTTGAGGGGCAAAGTTAGTCTGAATCCTGTGACGACGTGGAAGAGCCTGAATGCGCCCGACTTTTGGGACGGAGCAAAGCCCAGCAATCAAGTAGGGACCCTTCCAAAATGGATGGTATTTGACGATCAATGGGTCGATGAAGTTGCTCGTGGCTTTAAAGCCTGCGGGGTGTTCTTGTGGTACCCACTATATTGTAGTTTTCTATTGGCTGCATTTGTGGGTTATGAAAATGACGACTTTTCAGGGCTCTGTTATAATCAGCTCAATAACAATTTGACCTCTCAAGCGGCCGTTATGACACGACATGGCGTTCCCAACGATATTTTATCGAACCTTAATCCACTGTCATTGATTATTTTCATCCCTATTTTTGATTTCGTCGTAAGTGGAACACTTCGAAAAAAAATTGTGTTCTTGCTGATGACAATATGTAGATATATCCTACTCTCGCTCGCCTCAATATACACTTTACCGCTCTCAAGAGAGTAACGTTAGGTTTCTTCTTCGCCTCTTCAGCGATGGTTTGGGCTGCGGGTAAGCATTTGTGCGTAAGTTCTCGTACGCCTTTACTGACAGCGTTGTCATAGTCGTTCAGCACTATATCTACCTGGTATGCTAGTTCATCTCTGTAGTAGTGAGGTGGCGTTGACAACGATGGGCCTGTAGACGAACCCTTGCGGCTATTACGCTGCTACCTGTGACGAACCTTCGACCCTAAATGTCTGGATTCAAAGTGGATCGTGGGTACTTTCTCCCAGAAAATCTGCGGGTGGATTGACACCTTACCCAGATATGTTCTCATCGGTATCAGTGAAATCTTTGCATCTATCACTGGGCTTGAATATGCTTTCACTAAAGCTCCCAAGAATATGCGTTCCCTGGTCATGTCTGTGTTCTTGTTCACCACCGCACTGGCGTCGGCTCTAGGCCAAGCGTTTACGCGTGAGTAACATATCGATCGATTTTTCACACCAAGGTTGACGTGGTCTTCTAACAGCCCTGGCCGAAGATCCACTATTGGTGTGGAACTACGGCACTATCGGGGTCATTGCCGCTGTTTCGGGGGTCTTTGTTTGGCTGTCTGTACGCTCATTGGATGCTAAGGAGGATGAGCTGAACAATCTAGCCGACGGCCATATGGGTGAAAAGTTGTAGTCATTCTATTATAACTACTCTGGTTCGGCTTGGATCCGTGCGACGTTATGGGGTTTGATACCATTAGTGCGCTGTCCGTTGTCCACCGACAAATCACCTGAAATCCTGTAAGTTTATTTCGTTGCTATGACTCGCTTGATGGTGTACATACCGGAACGCTCGGTGGCACCTCTACGTGCTCGCATACCAGTCACCGCTTCAATTCCAAGCAGTAATTCTCCCATGCCCATATACTCCTTCCCGAAAAGTTAGCTGCAAAGTTTCGACATCATGTCAATCAATAGCTCTTTATATCCGAGCGCGATGACAACGGCCTCGAAAATGTGTGAATGACAGGTAACTTCTGCGCCAATAGGATAGGATCTACGTCGGCGTAGATGGCGTAGTAGAAGTCCTGGTGGACTTGCAGCACCTCGGAAGGCTCTTCGCAGGAAAAATCGTTCTGCGCGAGTCCGTCATCCTTCGGCAGTCTTTCCCGCCATAGATTGTTCTTAGTTGGAATCCTCTTCGTGCGCGAATGACCCCGGAGGCCAACCATAAATGTCGGGTCCCAGTCTCTAGTGATCCAAAAGGGATAACGTACATATCCACCTTCTCAGGGACCGACAGACACGTCATCCCAATGGATGAATCCGGTAACAGTGAAGGTATGTGGGTCCGCCATTATGTTCTGTGAGTCGAAGTCGGGAGGTGATAGGACGACTGGAGGTCCGTCGAAACTTTTGTTGGAGAGAGAGAGAGATATCAACCGAAGAGCGTAATAGTGCGCGCATTCTGATGGAGATTGACCGTATTCGTCGAGAAGAGGCATGTTCATTGATGTAGGTGGGGGAGGGACCGATTTTGTGGACAACCTTGCCCTCGTTGATTTTGTGCAAAGGTCCGATCGTGTACGAGAGGACCAGAGAAATCAAACGCACCGATGTGATCAAAGTCGGGCGTGCGTAGCTGCGCCATCGAATTGACTATCTGCTGGAAAATATGGAGATGGTTAGTATCAGTGAGAGCGCCCCGTTTGGTCCAATAAACGAACGCCCTCTATGAAGCTAGTGAACATATAGGCGTACCCGGGGATATTGTTTGGGGTGCTGTCATAGGCATAGACGATAGGTAAGTAGAGGGAGAGAAGTCCTGTCCGAGATCAATCGCATAGTACCTACCATGCTCTCGATTTTTCGAGTCAGTGAAATAGGTTCCCGGAAGTCTGGCTACTCATTTTACAGGCATTGGGATAGCATAAACGAGGTTAAAGGTGCCTTGCATCGCCGGAGTTTGGACATGAGCGGAAGGGGACTGGGCGAGCTTGCAGGCTAACTCCTCAAGTACCTTTATCGAAATGTTCTCGTCCAGACGGCACATATAGTTGCAGCAGCTAAACACAGAAGAATTACTTTTGGATGAAGCGAGGAGTGATACTGAGATCCGAGTGAACGCGCAATGAACGCGTGAGCCTTAATAGGCAGCATAATATCACGTGCTAAGCACGACTCGGACCGGGGCAGTTGGACCCTTCAGTTCTCTGGAAGCTTCCAAGTGCTGCCTATCGACCCTCTCCTGCTTTTTCAACTTCCTCCTCCACGTCGATGGATCCGTCACTTGGACTCTCGCAGCTTCCAGATGAGGTGTACCAATGCCTCCTTGCCCTAGGTCTCCCCCCCGCAGTAACTCTCCAGCAATTTACGCGATTATACCGTGGGCCACTGGCCGATATTTTGGTCTTTCTCAGTAAAAGTGTGCTCGGGAAGACGGATGTAGTGAAAGCTCGTGGCCACATTCATGGGTTTGCGTACACCTGGTTTACTTGAGATGCGTGACTGATACCCATTGTTTAGAATCAAGACAGATGGAAAGGCGAAGCCACATAAAATTAAGGCTTTTAGCTCAGAAGACAGATCACGGTTTAGACTTGCCGGAATCAAGAAAACCTACGCCTTGTACCAGAAGGAGCTAGATGAACTGTTAGCGGCAGCGGAAGAAACCCGTGAGCATCACTAATTTTAGATAATGCTTATTATGACGATTTGGCAGAGCATAAGATCGCTGACTTGAGAAATCAGCTTCGCGACAGCCGAAATGCCACATTTTTGCTTGCTATTCTGGAGAAGAAGGAGTTGATGAGGAGAAATAGGATCGAAGAGATGACAGCTCTGTTGAGAAGACTGAAGTAAGTCTAACCAATTAAAAGTGTCAATTATTCCACATCCTGGACTCTATTGTAGAGAAGCACTTGACCAACGTCAGTCGTCGCAGGTCTGTTCATATCTATCTTGCACGTCGGTTTACAGTCGCTCTGATGGTTTCCTAGCTTTCTGTTTCTTTGCCATCAGAAATAGATGGAAAGCAAATATTAAAGCGTCGAAAGACTCACTCTCGGGATGCATTAATGGTGCGCATATATTCTAGACTAGTTTATATAGCATAGCCAAACGAACTCATTCTTTTAGAACACCGAAGCGTATTGTGTTGCCCTCTCCCGTGTTGCGTTGTCGGGAAAACCCCAGTTGAATCAGGATTACCTATCGCGACTGAAGATCATGATGCAAAAGCATCTTTCTTCCCGAGATGCGCAGATAGAGGCTACTATGTATGTTTTCTTCCAGTGTTCATCACAAGCATCGTTGACCAGTTTCCATTAGCGCGAATATCGTGCGATGGGCACGGAAATGTGCACACGAGAAAGTCAAATATCGCTCTACACTGCGGAATACTGACATGGTCAGCAACGCTGACCTGGACCAAGCAGAGTCTCACGTTGTAACAGCAGGTCCTTAGTCTGATGAGAAATGAATGCTGATTTGAACAAATAGCGAAACTCTGAAGCCGTACTACAGAGATTATGTCAGCATTCGGCTTCTTTGCTTTTCGCTATCAATCCTCATATACAATTCGTATGCCTTGTCTTCTAATACCGGATAGCTGACTTAGCTTTCTTCGTAGATGGCTGCTTTCCAATTCTCTACAATACCAGTCTTAGGAAAGTCCCTCGACAATAAAGCTTATCCGAGAGGATATCTAGATGACCAACGACGTCTCTTGGTACAACAAGTATCGAGTGATTCTGTTACAGATAACGAAGCATTTGTGAAAAATACAAAGCAGACGTTGAAAGCGAGTCAGGCGGTGGTGAGAGCTCTATTTGAGATCTTTTTTCAGCTTCCTTCCTCACAATCTATCTTAGAATGTGCCTAAACTTCTACAAGATTTGGAGCATCTAATACTATCGAGTATGATATAACCCAGGTTCGCCGTTCAGACCACTAATATTTTGTCTCAGTTGACAAACGGAGGCGGATAACGGCGATGGCCTCAAGTCTTCCCTTGTTGATAGAGACTTATGAAGAACCACTTTGTAGGTCACTCATATCTTCAACTGACATCTCCCTTATGTTGTCCTTCAGTGCGACATAGAGCGGACGGTCAGAAGATCGAAGACGCCACAACTAAATTGCTGAAGAGAAAACTGGCAAAAGCAAACATGGGTACCGGGATAGTCAAGGACATCGAAGTCCTTCTGGACGAAGCGAAGTTCATTGTTGGTCGGAGCACGTAACACTACAGGGGTAATATCTTCTAGTAATCGAAACGAAGGTGTATATAAGAACTCCTCCTGTAGTAGTATAGTTTTTAATCTACTTCTGCTTTACGCATCATCAATTTGAGGGATCTTAAGCAGTTGCCGAACCTCGTCAGGTTAATCGGTTTTCTATTAAACGCAATCCTTCCGAGGTTACAGTTTTCAACCTCAACTTACTTTAAGAACTCTCTCTCTCATCTTCTCTACGCGTCGAATTTTACGAAGGTAAATTGATATGATTGTTAACAACTGATCTACTTTCTATAGGTTTACACTCGTGCATAACAATTAGCACGTACGCGTAGCCGTAGAGGGGTCCCCTATTTCCGACACTGCTGGGTGAGTGGCCACGTAGCTTTTCTTGAGCTCGTCGATATGACTGTATCCTGGATAGTACTCCAACGAATTGTACAGAAACGATGAAAATGGTTTGATACCTTCTGTGAATCATCAGATGGAGAAGAGACTTGCATAAAATAAGTTGCCCACCTTCCGCATTGTGAAAGCGTTGGATTTGGCTAGCGGTCAACTGCTGCTCCTGCTCCTTCAGATGATCAACAGGAGCTGAGCTAAGCTCCAAACGTCCACCATCAGACACATCGTGAATGTCGGATAAGCTGTCATCAGTATCACAATCAGCATCATCAAGACTGAGATCAGAGTCGCTGGCAGTGTGATTCGGCCCAGTAGCCCCAGCTCCGCCATCACGAGTATTTCCACCACCAGAACCACCACCTCTAGATTGACGTCGTCGTCTTGGTGGTGACTGATGATCTGCAGGTATGTCAGTTGCCTGGTTCCGCTTCCTCTTCTTCATGGGTATCTGAAGGAGTGGCAATGAGAATGTAGACTCTATCATTGCCCAGGCAAAACGAGCGAATAATGCGTATCCCTGGATTCGGCCGGGAATTCTGGCAGTACGCATATGGTACTCCTCCGCCAATCCAATGGGCCGGTTTGCGAAAAAGAAACACACATATTCATCACTAGGAGGTGAAGGGGCAATCACGAATGATGGTCGATCCATGGAATCGTACAGTCCAGATTCCAACGTCAGGATTTGCTGAATGTCATCCACCGGGCGGGAATTCGATGCAAAGCCGAAGCAGGTGTCATAGTGACTAAACTGTTTGTAGATAGTGTTGCAGGCATACTGCACATAGATTAGGCAGTTTAAGAGATCCAAGGAAGGGACAACAGACCCAATCTGCATAGGCTTGAGGGACCAAGTGACATGACAGGCTCGTAGCTCTTCATTCAGTCCAGATATCGCACAGTATCCATCGGTAATCTTGAGCACAAGGCTGATATCGCTAAATGTGGCCTCGAGAGGTGCGACCGTTGTAGGCGCGTCACGTTCGTCTATGGCAAGCCATCGTTGTGGTACCTCCTCCCGAGGAAGGGGCTTCCACTCCAGAAAATTGTTGCAAACGGGATAGTCCGGATCGGAGGCGGCATCGCTGAGGAAGTACCAGTATTCTCGTCCTGTTAGGAATCCACTTTCGGCTATATCGACTCTTCCAGTGGAGTCTGGGGTGGATGACAGGAAGCCCTTGCCTGCGACGACAAGGCAGGCATCGAGGACGAACCAATGGCGAATACCGAGGCGTTCTTGGCCATTTTCGATGACTTTTTGGCGGCATCCAAAAGCTAAAAGGGGGCCTTGACGGACTGGATGATATATGGCTATCTGATTGATGGGGTCACTGCGTGGCTCCAAGGGCGGTCGAGGATCGTGCGAATCTGCCGTGAGCTCTGCCATGGGTAGTCACTGTCAGGGTTGAAGGTAACGTTGATTTCCCTAGCGTTTACAAACACGTGCTAAACTAATTCAGTAGTAGGAGTCTCAGATCTCAGATCTCAAACCTCGGCTTACTAAGTCCGAGGAAAACTGGAAAACTGGAAAACTAGGCCATCTCCGCTGATACAGCTCAGAAGTAAACTACTCCTACCGACCTCGATGGCTCATTGTAAGAAGAAGTGACAGTGGTAGCAACATTATCTACTAGTGCATGAGCCCGAAGTGATAGTGAATATGCACATTCCCTCTGAATCCTTTCAACGTGATCCTGATCGTCACAGACCAGTTGTGCTTCATTGACATCAGATGCAGATGATGTTGACCCGGGATAACGAGGGTCAAGAAATATGGCTGTCAGTCTGCAATGGCGTTACAGAGTGATGAATGCCAATGGAGGTTGCAAGGATGCATGGAACAAGAGGAAATGAACTGCCGCGGTACCTTGGATGACCTGTCACGTCACCAACGACTCGCAAGCTAAGACGACTTCCCTGGCAAGGCGAAGGACTCGCGCTATAGGCGAAAATGGTGCAATATTGTGGAAAGAGAGAGGGCAGCCATGTGAGGTATAGCTGAGACATTGCAACGAGAACATTGTCCAAAGTCAATTACGAGATTGAGCGAAAAGGGAGCGTCAACGATGAAGAAATGGTGAGCTATGAGGTCTTCATGGTGGGAACCTTTGCTCGTATCGAAAATGACTGGTGAACCAATAAGATGTGGGTACCGTCCAACGAACCATCCTACAGGCAACCAGAACAAGGGTGCGCCATGAGTTGTTTTATGGTAGTGATTTTGGTTGTGGTGGCGGTGGCGGTCGTGGTAGCGGTAAGGTGTGGTCGTGGTGGAAGAGTGAGTGTACAGAGAAGTCGGTGACGGGGGTGTGAGTCTGACGGGCCTGGGCCCCCGCGCGGAGAGACCTCGGGAGGGGCGGAGCCAAAACCAGCGTGCCGCGGCGCAAGAGAGAGGAGAAAAAAGATATGATATGAAAAAGTAAAACACCAGAAAAGAGAAAGAAAAACATAAATAAAAAAGGAAAAGGGAGGAAACCAACGAGAGAGAGAGAAAACGGACATGAGCACGCACCTAGAGACGATGGCGGGCGCCATTTTTGAAGTTTCTCACACACAGCACAGACAGAGAGAGCACAGGGCAGGGGCGGCGCGAGCGACACGTGAGAGAGAAGAGAAGAATAAGACGAAGAGGAGAAAAGAAAAGCAAGCGATCTGGGGGAAGGGAAAGACAGACAGACCTTCAATTCGGGAATGCAACCAGCGGCCAAAGATTCCTGAAAATGGTTCTATGAAAAGTGTGTCTTACCAAATGATAGTTGGCTAGTCACTACGTACTGCGCCATAACTTCCAAAAGCCTGTAAAGAGCTTGGCTTGGGACGTAGATGTCCAATTCAGATAAATGAAGTAGATGCGCCAGAATGGGTTTTGACATCCTCGCATGTGTCTTTGAAGCCAAGCTTCGAACTTGAAATCATACGGTAAATGCCGGAGCTCTATTATCATTCAGTCCAGAATCCGATCATTGCACGGGACTATTCTTGTGCGGCGATGGTGAGTTGATGGTGAGCACCCTGTGATTATGTCCGATGGTAATACGATAAAAGAATGGAAGGAACGACCAGGATTCTTCGTACCTTCTACATGATAAAGCAATTGTTTTCAAAGAGTCAGACCAAGACGACTGCACCGAAAATCAAAATGGACGACACCTTCAGAGCAGAATTCCCTTATACAACGCACATAATGCTGTCGACGATATGTAGAGTAGTGAAGGCCATCATACCCATTTGATTATTGGTGGATGAAGATTTGAACAGTGCCTACAGATAATTATTGCTTTGGAAAGCACTACTTAGAAACTGTACCCAGAGACCAGTAGCTTAACGTCAAGTACTAAGGATCAAGGTGTTACGAAGCGGAAGAAAAGAGAGTCTGCAGATTGATACTCATTTTTAGCTGGGAGTACTCGGGGAAACCTCAAGGGGCATATTCTGTAAGATCAAGTCGTCAGCAATGGACTGAGGGGATCAAGAGGGGATTAACAATTCAAAGATTTTAGCAAAAGGATCCTCAAGCGACGGCCGCTAAAAATATTCTAGTAATTTTCCGCTCACCTAAACTAACATTGATGGTCGTTCTATCAGTTCAAATTCATCGGTAGCCGGAGCAAGTAACCAACAAGTAACATTGAATATTCCAGCCTAACTCGGATGCATTCCACTTCTGCCGTCGTGTCCGTACGGCCCGCCATATTCCGGTTGTATTTCAGATCATCGCAAGAAAGAAGGCTTTTTTACGAAAATTCGCACTCATATGATGTGACGCCTGACGGAGTGAAGTACTCCGGTGTGCATATAAGGAGGGCCTTTTCGAGCATCGGTGCCTGCGTTCGTCATGAAGTTTTTTTCAGTGTGGTCCCTGTTTGCCGCTGGAGTATGTCGCTGTCCCGGAGCTTTGGCGTTCGAGCTGCCAGCTCAAGCAGTGGTCAGTACCTAAATATATACTTTGGTTTTGCTATACTGATCGGGTCTCCGTGCTGTATAGTATGTGGACCTGACCTCTTACGCTGCATTAGGTGTCAACAGTTCATTTCGTGAATCGTCTTTCGACAATGCCACCTTCTTCAATCCTACGTTAACAGAACCCCCATTCTTCCAAGCATTTCAGGAGGGATTCTTGGATATCTTAGGGCAATCTCCTAGTATTCGCGAGATTGCTTCGAATACCTCATTTGCTTTCGCCCATGAAGCGCCTATATATTTTCCAGAGACAGACGA
Organism: Armillaria fumosa; assembly: GCA_030407015.1. Classification (NCBI taxonomy): domain Eukaryota; kingdom Fungi; phylum Basidiomycota; class Agaricomycetes; order Agaricales; family Physalacriaceae; genus Armillaria; species Armillaria fumosa. The sequence goes on from JAUDYM010000010.1 coordinate 536,298, forward strand.
GTTGTTCTTCGCCAGCAACGATGGTGGAAATCTGGGAATGAGTGACTTAGATCACAATAATGTGTACGGAAAGATCAGCCTTACGGCTGCAGAGGATGCGCTTGAGGAAAATCCTGACAGTAGCGCTGTCAATGTCCCGGTAAAGGAGGTGGGTGTGTAGTTTGAGGCATACTGAATAGACGAGCTGATAATGTTGATAGCTTGCTCTATCAGAGGAAATTCAGATGACGAACGGAGGAACTGGACTGTATAAAGGTTCACTACTTCTTATCACGTCAGGTCGAGGACCGCGTCCACCATTGATTGCGCTCGTTAACCCGCGGGAGCCACATAACGTCACTGCCATCCTGGATAACTTCTTCGGGAGACAGTTCAATTCGTTGAACGATATTAAGGTCCACCCTTCAAGTGGGATGATCTTTTTCACCGACGTTACGTAGGTCCATTTCTATCTACTGAAAATTTGCACCTCTAACATCGTTTTAGATACGCATACCTGTATGGGTTCCGCCCTGCGCCCATGATGCCAAATCAAGTTTATCGATTCGACCCGGATACAGGAAATGTCAGGGTAGTTGCCGATGGTTTCGTTAGATGCAATGGAATAGCTTTCACAGGCGATGGGCGGACAGCTTACGTGTAAGAACTGTCTTGTGTGCGGTACGATTCGTTTTGCTGACTTTTCAGCCTGACAGTTCTGATACCGCAGCTAGCGGCGGCAAACTTTTAGGCTTGAACCAAACCCTTCCGGCTACGATGTAAGGATATTTTTGTCATCCCAGAGTTCGTGCTGAAAGTGATTATCTCGTAGTTATGCTTTTGATGTAGATGAAAATACCCAGACGTTCAATAACAAACGTGTATTCGCCTATGTCGACGCTGGTGTTCCAGATGGAATTCAAGTTGATGCAGTGGGAAACGTTTATACTGGTTGTGGAGATGGCGTGCATGTGAGCATCTTCCCATCTTGACCGAGGTGTGCTTCACTAAATAGTAATTACCATAGGTATTCGATGAACATGGTACCATCTTGGGCAAGTTTTTCTTGGGAAGTACTTCTGCCAACATGGCGTTTGCGGGAGACGGAAGACTTGTCATATTGGCGGAAACGAAGATCTTCTTGGCCTATATTGCGGCTAAGGGAATCTCTCTTGGTGGCCCGTCGTAGTCACTGTGTGGTCCAAGATCCAACTCAACGGGTGAACCTGACACATCGAAGTTGACAGAGTACTTGAAGGGCTGCCTGGGATCAATGCTTTTTATAAATCGGACTACCTCCATAGAAATACAAGAAAAAACTGCAGTTCCATTATGCACATGATGACTGAACATTTTTCTTCTCCTCTACATGCACTTTCATCCAGTCACCTTGTTCCATTCCGAGTAATAGATCTCCCATAGTAAGCCATTTCTTCTTAAAGATGTACTTGATGAGTTTGGACATGATTCCAGCCGATATCTTAGGCTGCGTGAGCGCAATATGAACAGCCTCAAATATATGAGAATGGCGAGTGATACCGGCACCTTCGGGATCTACGGTGGAGTAAATGGAGAGGTAGAGATCTCGGTGAGCTTGGAGCGTCGTTGGTGGTTCTTCACACGAAGAAAGATTTCGAGCGAGTCGGTCTGCCTCAGCTTCCTTCAAAGCTGTATCCTCTTCCTCCCCGTCGTCACTACTGGTTTCGCTCGCACTCGAGTCCGACGGCTCATAATCGTACATGACCGGATCCCAATCCCGCGTAATCCAAGAAGGATAGCGGGCATATCCTCCCTGTCGGGGGCCAACGTAAACATCGTCCCAGTCCATAAATCCGGTAACGTTAAAGGTATGTGGGTCGACCATCAAGTTTTGAGAGTCAAAGTCAGGTGGCGATAACACGAAAGGAGGTCCATCGAATCGCTTATCAGGGAGGAAAAGGGAAATCAGGCGTAGAACGGAGAAATAGGAATATGACGATGAATTGAGGGGTTCGGCGAGAAGAGCCGAGGAGAGCTCGTTTATGTATGAGAGGGTGGTGGAGAAAGGACCAATTTCGTAGACAACCTTTCCCTCCTTTACTTCGCGAAGGGGGCCAATTGTGTACGATGAGCTGTCACAACCAGAGAATTCTAGTGTGCCAATTTGTGTAAACTCAAGGGTGCGAAACTGAGCCATATATTCCGCAATTTGTTGGAAAATGTGGCGACGGTTTTCGTCGTTGAGGGCGCTTTTTTTAGTCCATAAACTTGACAGAGGAACACCCTCGATAAAGTTGGTGAGCATATAGGGGAACCCGAGACTGTTATTCGATCCACTATCGTAGGCGTGAATTATTGGGAGAGGGATGGAGGTCTTTTGGGAGATCAATCGCATGGTCCCCACCGTGCTCTCGAAATTTCGAGAGTCCGTGAATGATGGTTCTGAAATCCGGGCAACCCATTTACGGCCGTCAGGGAGTTTGATGATATATACAAGATTATATGAGCCTTTCATCGGCGGTGTCTGGATAACCGCGGACGGGGACAGTGCGTGTTTACAAATCAAGGACTGCAACGCGTCCATCGAGATTTGCTCCTCCAGGTGGCCCATGTGATTGCAGCAACTGGAAGCTGAAGCCGAAAGTTCAGGCGAATGCGAAGTCATCAGTGTCCGTGAAGAAGTTGATTGTGCGGGACCGAGGCGATCAACAAAATTGAATGGAGTCAATCCAATAACGGCATTAAATAAATGCCGGGTCCGATTTTCATCATTTATATACCAACCCCGATTGGCAATTTGATTTTATTCTCTACAATGCTCTAAACTTTCGATACTACCATGCTACCCAAAAACGTACAAACGTCGCTGGCTGCTTGTTATTTGTTCAACTTTAATGGTCTGCCTCTTCCTGAGTTCTTGTGACTCTAGACGAGTCAGTCCACGTATGGTCTCCTATGACCGCTTTTCGCGTATTCGTCAAGTATTTGCAATATAGTCCTTCGGGACGTGAGTTACACCTGTAACATTCCCCAGGGCTTGGTTATTCGAAACCTCACGTTGTCTGGCGGGCTAATAAATTTCGTAGATACAATGTCGGAGCAGATTCTATCGAAAGTATGCTGGATTCACGTTTTCGCTTACAACCTGAGAATAAGCTCAAGCTTCTCGCATGCTCTGGCTTCGGACCTGCTCAGTAACCCTTAGTTGCGAGATATTTAATGACCTCAAGAATATTCTTTTTTCATACTTAGAATGATGAGTGTTCATGTAACGAGAATCTAGTGTTTTCAAGTATATCTAGTTTGTCGTTGTCGCTAGAAAATGTCTAGACTACCACGGAGCCGGATCTATGAGTGTTGAGGATGGGAATATTTTGATTGCTGCGGCAGATAATACAGCTGATCCCTGGCCTTCCAGTTCCTTAGGATATCCTCTGGCAAAGACTTGGTGAGCAACCATGAGAATTAGGAACGTATGCCAACGTACCTAAAGACATGTCCACCTTCATAACCCCACCTTTCGTGTCCTCTGCCCAATATGGGGTGCTTCCCGAGTATCAGCGCAACGATCTCACATGGGCTACAGCCGCTTCTCGTGCTACTTCCAACAGGTCAAATCTGGTGAAACCCACGGCATCCGAAGGCAGGCCAGTCTCCTCAAGTTCAATCCTTATATATTCCTGAGAAACAATTACTGGCTACTCACTGTTAACTGCAAACGTACTTGATTGTACGCCAGGAAAAACAAATGGCATGTAAAGCAAGACAATTTCGAAACCCCAATAATCGGAGCAGGTTTTTGTTGCATTTCCCACCGTTTGAGAAGCTCTGTCAGCATCGCACATTCATAATGCGCACAGTAAGTATACTGATCATTGCCCTTGATATGGAGGAATCGGTCGAGAAATACCCTATACTGATCAATGACGTCCATCTGATACTCAAGCTTACAGACTGTGGTCACCTTGTTGTCCGGCTCTACATGGCGCATCTCGGAGCGCAGAAAACTGAGTTTGAGCAGATTTCTGAATATGTGGCCACGTCGAGACGATATAGCAAAAGCGGGGTTAATTCCGTCATTTCATTGTGGATCTGAGAGACCTTGAAAAGTTATTGCTCGATGAGGAGTGGCACTGTAAGTATATATATGAGTATTTCAAGTATTTCACATCTTCAACAGCCAGTAAACATACCGTCTGTCCGACTAGACCTGGGTAGAACATCGAGCCTACGTATAAACGACACTGTTCGGATTGCTCAGTTTCCATCTGGGAGATGTTGTACCGAAAACTTGGTGTAACGTCATGTTTTACATCCCTCTTATGGCAAGTGGCAAGCCAATAAAGGACATCGAGAGCATTCTTGAGCTCCCGGAAATTGTTCTTCTCAGCTCCGTCCCCCCGTCGATGATTAATATCCGCTCCTCGCTGGAACCAGGGGCCGTTTCACTTCGTACGACGAGCTTAAACCTTCCAAACGTGAACAAAAGGATGGATGTGTGAATGTCGTTGATGGATTCTTGAGTGCGTAAGGGGAGATCGTGAACCGATGGCTTATGCATTCGTTCGGTGTCCACAGCATGTGCAACATCCATAAGTCGACGACAAACATCAATGAGGTAGTTTTGTGTCACTCGCGGAACCTCTTCGTGATTCTCGATGATGAAAAGCGTGCAAGTTTCCAGACCGGTCTCCATTGTCGATGCCTACCCTCACCTTGCAACACATATTTCGGCCAATGCATCGAGTAACTCCAGTTTTTGACGTTCGCCTGAATTGAATCTGCTGAAATTGTCAGATAGGTCATGTAATATTGTTCAGACGACGAAGGCAAGAAAGCCAGATGACTTTCGGGCGCCTCGGTGATAGACATGATGAGAGAACAGCAGAGACCTGCTCCGATCGTGGGGTTTCGAAGTTGTCGATGACGCATTTGCTTGTGTTTGTTCTCCTCTTCCACTGCCAACATCGTCGTGCTGGTCGAAATCCGCCAATATCAAAGTTATCTGCGCCGGTACATTTCACTCTGTTACTGCAGTCTCTCTCGTTCTCAGGTCTTTAAGCCAGCATTTGTTTCTCGACGATGGATTAAAACTTTGAACTTTAGGAGATAGTAATAGTACAGCAGCGGCGTAGAATAAATAAATATAAAACGAAGTGACCCGAAATAATTACCCTAAGACGAAAGCTTTCTATCGTAGCGTTGCAATAACAATCTGTCTACCCATCCATCCTTTGGGAAAGCCTTGTCCCATTGGTTATGCAAGTGCAGCCCAAACACGTTCCCGAGGGCCTTGTCCAACGGACCTCCCTCCTCCATCCCAAGGCCCATCGTCCACTTGCCTTTGGCGTCGTCCGCTACGAATGGGTCAGGCAGCCGATTATCCAGTCTGCACGACCTGCCATCACTGAAGCAGAACGGAAGAATCTTGAAGGGAGGTATGGACCCCACGACTAATCGACGCCATAACTTGAAATAAAGCGTCGACCCCCAGTCAGTGGAATCAGAACGAGGCGCGGTTCCGGTAGCCATGATGTGGAAAGCTTCGCAGACGTAAGGCGAGTGCTGGCGGAAGCGCATGAGGGCGCCGTTGAATGGCTGGTACACTTTATCTGTTAAGAACGTCAGAGAAGATAAGACTGAAACAAAGATATTACGGACCATAGCAGTCCCACTGAGTAACGAACTCGTGCTCGAGTAGGGGATCGAGGTCTCGTGTAAGTAACGAATCCATATCAACCCATACACCGCCATAGTTCCAAAGCAGGAGCAGGCGAATGAGGTCACCATCAACCCACGCTTTCTCGTCTTTACGACGCAACAGTTCGCTGCCCTCCAACTCTGTGCCTATCGCCAAAGTAGGGATGTCGACGATTTTGAGCGCAAAGGCATCAGGGTAACGCTTCACATACCCGGCCAAGATCTCATTGCCGGAGAGGTCGCCATTCGACCATAAGATAAGGCGCGAGGTATGGATACTTTGGGTGGCAAAGAAGGATTTGAGCATATATTCTTGTCGAGGTCCAAAGGCAGCAAGGTCCACACGCCAATACGTGTGATATTGGGTTCGCTCGTCGCCGGGTACATGCACATCAGGTATGCGTGCATTGCTGTCACTCCGTATCGTGCCAGCGAGATCGTAGCAGTCCAATCCCATCCTCAACTGCAGCCCCGCCTGTACCTCTGTCTTCTTTGGCCCATATACCGCCGCCGACACGTTGTATTTTGGGCTGACTCTCGATGGGTCAAAACATCCGGAAAGCGGCTCGGTGGGCAGAATTTCCCGATGTACCCAGTCCCTAGAGTAGAAAGAGAGCTCAATGCGAGGCTCATAGTGGTAGAATCCATAGAGAAGGGTGAGTAAAGTGGTGGTGAAGATCAGTAGGGCAACGAAGCGCAGTCGACGGATAGAGAATTTTGCAGACACCATAGGGCGTGACCTGTGCTCGAAGAAGTAGTCGGATTGGTGAAGGGTAGATGGTGATGTTCGACGTCGCGATGAGGATTCAGCATGGTAGTAGTACGGCAGTTGTTCCTCACTCATTGCTGCCAAGTATTTTCGTCCGGTTTTGGCTCGCATCCCCCCAAAATGTGAAGGGATGTATACTGATTTATGTCCCAAATGGTGATAATTGGACCTAAAAACAGAAAGATTTAAGCAGAGAATCGTCTTTTTTGTGTGAGAAGTTCTGACGTCAAAACGGGCTAAAAACATGCTAAGTAAATGCCGAACTTGCCGAGATACATTTTCGTGCAGAATGTTGATTAAATTTCAATCTTTGACCAAATACTAATCAGTGCCCATTATTAGCGCCGCTTGGCACTGACCACATCCATGAAAGCTATCAGAGGTATCTTGCCACTGTTCATCTATTGCCAGGCTGTGCTTATCTGATTTTAGGTGTGCTTTTGACTTGGTTAGGCAACTAGACGGGTCCCATTTCAGTTTCTTGACCATCCTTCTACTAGCGATGCAGCAGTCAAGCAAATTCTGTTGGCTATGAACGAGAGACAGACGTTCATCATAGAAGACCTCGACGACAATCATCTCCTCATCAAGCAGGAAATGGAGTACTATGTCAGGAAGGAGTTGGAAACGGAGGCAAGTCTACGTTATCTACCCAATTTATCTAGGTTTACGATCTCGTATAGTTGGAGAAGAATACGTATAGCTTGGAGACTTGAAACTGACGCTTCGAGTTCTTGTCCATACGACAACCATCATCGACACAGGGATTTCTACACTTTTATTGACATCCAGTCGTATTCTGACCAGAGGTGATTGAGGAGAACCTCCGTGAATATCATCCTGTTCTCTTGGGTGCCATAGTTACGAATGCTCCGCCATTCCCATATGGTTCGAGGGTGGATCTGAAATAGAATGTAACTTGATGACTGAAACTAAGATTACTCAAGCTTCCTCGTTTGACTCGGTCAGAATATTATTCACTCTTGAGTTGAGCGGGTGGATCTCGGTTCCCTGCTCTCAGTTGATACGATCGGAGAAAAGGATTGTGTGTTTTGTAGCTCATTATTTCCACGAGAAACTTGAAGTGATGTTTTTAAATAGAGCATGAGAGTAGCTGACTGAGTAGCAATGAAATTCAAGTAAAGTACGGAACAGGGAAAGTTCCTGGACCGGGTCATTTTTCATTTCGGTCCGGTTTCCGTGGCTTCCGCTGCTACTAGCATATCGCAAAGATTCTCTTCTTGCGTAGGTTCTCGCTTTCTACTCGCCGCCGAGTTCATCCATATATTTTGGGCTTGAGCATGCCTCTTCCATCAGAAATTAAGCCGTCGATAACGTACGTCTATCCCCAGTTCCGCTTGGATTGCTCTCCTGTCTCAACATACACCCGGATACTCGCCCAATCTTTGAAATGATGGCTTCGAATTCCCATCGACTTGAAATCAATTGGCGTTTGCCGAATCTCGTCATTTAGCACACCCACGGTGAAGCCTGTACGCCCGCTGTCTACGATTGCAAAGATGGGTTGGTACACTTCTCCCCCGGATTGGTCTTCACACTGACGATACGAGGACAGAACCTATGTTAAAGTCACCGATACCTGTTGGGATATTGAGTGTCATTGAGAGGTCTAAGCAACTTGCCGCATGGACTGCTGTCGACCAGCACATCAAGCCAGAGCACCGGGTACGCGAGTGTAGATCCGTTGTTGCGTTGCGACTCACCGTTGCGGCCTAGGTAATCGGGATTGGATCAGGTTCGCTCTCAGGATACAGTTTGTTAGACCAGATACGATTCATCATCCAGGATCTACCGTTCCATATGTTGTCGAGCGGATCGTCATGCAAGGATACGAAGCAAACAAGGATCGCGTTTTCATCCCCACCGGTATGTATGGGTATATTTCCTAAGAGTCTTGTACTAATTTCAGAGGGACCCAGGCTTCCAATCCAAGGAACTGATCATATCCTCAGGTTTGGGCTTGGGAGATGTTGATCAATACTCGACTATCGACGTAACGATAGATGGGGCTGATGAGTGAGTGCGCCAAGTTGTTCTTTTGAGCGTCTAAGGACTCATTATGATGTAAGGGTGGATCTTGAGCTCAACTGCATCAAGGGTGGGGGAGCTTGCCATTTGCGAGAGAAGGTCTTGGCCGAGGCGGCGCTCACGTTCGTTTCATCTCCGCCTCCTTGTGCACACTGATTGTCAGGCTGGACAGCTTTATTCTTGTCGCGGACTACCGGAAGAATGTGGATTATCTTTGCACGAATGTAGGTGTTTCCTCGCGAGTCGTCCGGGATCTGGCTTCGTCGGCGTGAAGCCGTGATTGAAAATCAGTCGAAGGCGTTCCATCCAATTTACTTTGCATGCCATGATCTGAAGATGCGACAAAGGGCGATCTTACTTTTTTCGTTGGCGTTGGCGAAGCTGCTCTCTCCTACAGCTATTTAACAGGAAATGTCAAAATTGCTGACCCAGTTTTTGTCTAGTTTAAACCTGGTGTCCCCATAGAGGTGGTACCTTTTGCGTACGCTAAGGTTTTACGCAACTTGCACGAAGGTCTGCGATCACCGAACGCTACGCTTAGAATGGCTGTCGCCAAAGGTGTGCTCCCCCGTTTGATTGACAGTTCTGTGATTTGACAGACGTATAGCGGGGCCTGTAGTCACGGATAATGGTAACTTTGTCATAGACGCGCCCTTTTCGAGAGAGGACATGATGGACCCGTATGCGGTTGCGTAGGGTTTTTCCGGTCTACCCACAGTTGTCTCATTGTGTGATAGATTATGGCTCGCATCAAAATGCTTACCGGGGTTGTTGAAGTAGGGTTGTTCTGCCATATGGCCAAGGCGGCATACTTTGGTAACCAGGTGTGTTTCAGCGCTCATATCTTTTCTGATACTCATCCCGATCAGGATGGAAGCGTCACGGTGAAATGGGCTGGGGGAAAGGTCGAACAGATCCCTGCTGCTAGCCAGTGAATTATCAAGCCCCGTATTGTTAGAGAGAACTTGTTCTATGACATAGCCGGTGACTGGTGAAGGCTGAGAAGTACTAGAACTAAATGTATATGTACTTTAAACATTACGAGAACTTGTTAACATCTTTGATGGACGCATCGGCTTTCTAGGTGGTAGGCGTGAAATAGATTTTTACGGCCCTGACGGAGGAACGGAGAAGGGGGGAAAGCCTAAGGACCCCTATTCGCCCTCCCACGTGCTTGATCTTGTCTAAACATCGAAAATTTCGGAATTGTGACTCATTGGACAGCTCGCTTCTCTTTCCCTTGTTCAAAAGTAGACGGTCGTTAGACTCTGTCTACAGTTCCTTTTCTCTTTCCTTCGCCATAATGTCGAATTCTGGGGCCGACGTTTTCAAGGTCTCCATCCTCGGGAAGGAATCCATCCACTGTGGTTTCCATCTTGTCCCATATATCGTCCACACTGTCACCAGCACTCTGCCATCGTCAAATTATGTTCTTATCACTGATACCAACGTCGCCAAGTGGCACCTGGATGCGTTCGAGGAGGAGTTTGACGCTCGAGCTTCCGTGGCCACACCCATTGGCACAACGTCCAAATCTAACGGGGTGGCCGTTAATGGCCTCGCTAATGGGGCGGCGAAGCCTCATAATTTTCGGTTCTTTACCTATGTGATTCCCCCTGGGGAGACGTCAAAGAGTCGGGAGGGCAAGGCCGACATAGAGGATTTCTTGCTGGCCAATAGATGCACCAGAGATACTGTTATTCTGGCTTTAGGCGGTGGAGTGATTGGAGATCTCGCTGGATTCGTTGCTGCCACTTTGTGCGTATGAGCGTCACGTTTCTACTTTTTATAATGTTACTAATCTCTACTTCAGTATGCGTGGAGTACGCTATGTTCAAATCCCTACGACGTTGCTAGCTATGGTTGATTCTAGCGTCGGCGGAAAGACTGCAATTGACACCCCGCTTGGCAAGAACTTGATTGGGGCATTTTGGCAGCCTGAATATGTCTTCATCGACGCAGCGTTTTTGGAGACTCTCCCTCCTAGAGAGTTCTCTAATGGTATGGCTGAAGTCGTCAAGGTTCGTTTCTAGTTCACAACTGCTATGTCTTTGTAAGTACTCACTTGTTAATAGACTGCAGCTATTTGGGATGCCGATGAATTCGCTTCACTTGAGTCTAGGTCGACCGAAATTTTTGCGGCTCTCCAGTCCTCCTCGGCAGCAACCCATGCCGGTCGTACTAAGGCTACTCGTTCACATTCTCAGGAGCTTCTACTCTCTGTTATCATTGGCTCTATATCTGTCAAGTCCCATATCGTTACTATCGATCCCACGGAGACTGGCCTCAGGAATCTAGTCAATTTTGGCCATTCCATCGGGCATGCCATTGAAGCAGTCCTTACTCCAACTATACTTCATGGGGAGTGTGTTAGCGTCGGCATGATACTGGAAGCCGAGCTTTCACGTCAGATGGGGATTCTAAATCAAGTGGGCGTTGGGAGGTTAACGAGGTGTTTAAAGGCCTACAATCTGCCCGTGTCGATCAACGATCCACGTATCGGAAACCTTCCGGAGGCAAAAGGACTGACGGTCGAAAGACTGTTAGATATTATGCGCGTCGACAAGAAGAATAAGGGCGATGAGAAGAAGATTGTTATTTTGTCTCGTATCGGGAAAACGTGGGAGGACAAGGCGACTGGTGTGAAGGATGAAGTCATTAGGAAAGCATTGGCCGAGAAGGTCACGGTTGTCCCAGGCAAGCCCCGCAATGATCCCATTAAGATGTCAACTCCGGGTTCGAAGAGTATATCCAACAGGGCGCTGGTTTTGGCAGCGCTCGGGACCGGAACTTGCAGACTGAAGAACTTACTTCATTCGGATGATACTCAAGTTATGATGACGGCCCTAATGGACTTGCAGGTTCGTCCAAGTTTGTCTGGCTTGATACTCATACTTACTCGCATTACAGGGAGCCAAGTTTTCCTGGGAAGATGGAGGAGAGACTCTTGTGGTTGAGGGCGGATCTGGGACTCTATCCTTACCTCCGAAAGGCAAGGAGATCTACTTGGGCAACGCTGGAACTGCGGCTCGCTTCCTCACCACTGTTTGCACTCTGGTTAGCAAACCATCTTCTACGGGTGATGTGTCTACGACTGTCATTACGGGTAATGCCCGCATGAAGCAACGTCCTATTGGTCCGTTGGTGTCCGCTCTCAAGTCTAACGGTAGTGAGATTGAGTGTCTCGAAGCTCCTGGTTGCCTACCGTTGTCCATTGCCCCCAATGGATTGAAGGGGGGCGAGATATATTTGGCAGCGAGCGTGTCCAGTCAATATGTGTCTTCCATCCTCTTATGCGCACCCTATGCCGAGGAGAAAGTCACCCTCCACCTTACCGGTGGACAAGTGATCTCGCAACCGTACATTGACATGACAGTTGCCATGATGAAGTCTTTCGGCATTCATGTCATCAGACGGAAGGATGAAGCAACGGGTCGTCTGTTGAACATATACGACATACCAAAGGGAGCCTACAGTAATCCTCCGGAGTACAGCATTGAATCTGATGCCAGTTCTGCGACGTATCCTCTGGCAATTGCAGCTATAACCGGGACCACTTGTACGATCGAGAATATCGGATCCAAGTCGCTACAAGGCGACGCGCAGTTTGCTGTGAATGTCTTGAAGAAGATGGGATGCGAGGTTGTGCAGACTGACTCAGAGACTACGGTGAAAGGCCCTGCTGCTGGAGGATTAAAGGCTCTTGGAGAGATTGACATGGAGGTTATGACTGATGCCTTTTTAACGGCCTCGGTATTGGCTGCCTGCGCTCCGGGCAATACGAAAATTAGAGGAATCGCGAATCAGAGGGTCAAGGAGTGTAATCGTATCAAAGCCATGATGGATGAACTCGGTAGGCTGTTCTGGTCTTTTTGCATGAATTAAGGCCAACTTTCATTTCACAGCAAAATTCGGTGTTCCGACAAGCGAACTCGATGATGGACTAGAGATCATCGGAAAGCCTATCTCAGAGCTTAGGACGGGCGCTAGCGTGCATTGCTATGATGATCATCGCATCGCGATGGCTTTCAGTGTCCTGGGTTGTGTCATCCAAGGAACCGTGATCGAAGAAAAACGCTGCGTCGAGAAAACTTGGCCAAACTGGTGGGATGATCTAGAGAACAAGGTTTGTCTTTTCAGTTGCTACTGGTCTTCACCCGTAATCAATTCCGTATCAGATTGGTTTGTTCGTTAAAGGCGTCGAAATATCTACCCCGGCGGCTGAGATCGCCTCTGCTAGCGGAACCGTCGATCACACATCGTCCGCTTCTATTGTCTTGATCGGGATGCGCGGTTCGGGAAAAAGTTTCGTCGGTGATCTAGCCGCCTCGGTCCTTTCCTGGGAGTGCATCGATGCCGACCATTATTTCGAAAAGAAACATAGTATGGGCGTCCGTAAATTCGTGCACGATCACGGTTGGCCCGCATTCCGTACAGAGGAGGCCGTTATACTCAAGGAACTGTTGGCCCAGAATTCTGAGCGACATGTGATTAGTCTTGGTGGTGGTGTCGTTGAGTCTCCCGTGTGTCGGGAGATGTTGAAGGAGTATGCAAAGTCGAAGGGTCCGGTGGTGCATATCATGAGGCAGATCGAAGAGGTAGTCAAATACCTTGGAGTTGAAGGTGCTCGTCCTGCGTATGGGGAGCCAATTATGGACGTTTTCAATCGTCGAGAGCCTTGGTTCAAGGAGTGCTGCAGTCATCACTTTGTGAATAATGTCGGGTCGTTGCTAGGAGATGATATCTCGCCTATGGCGAGGAAGCGAACTAGCGATGAAGTCGCTCGATTCTTTGGGCATATCACCGGAATCAAGCCTAATTTCTGCGCGAACTTGGCTCCAGGGAAGCGATCCTACTTCCTCTGCCTCACATATCCCGATCTCACTCCTGCGCTCTCTCGTATTGAGGATTTGACGGCCGGCGTCGACGCTTTGGAATTGCGAGCAGATTTACTTCGCTCTCCTCTGGACTTTGGATCGATTGGACAGTACATCCCTTCGGAAACTTATGTTGCCGCGCAAATTGCCGCACTTCGTCGGTCGACCACTTTGCCTATCGTGTTCACTGTCAGAACGCTGTCGCAAGGGGGTGCATTCCCCGATACGGCCGAGGACGAAATATTTGAGCTGTTGCATTTGGCGTTACGCGTTGGCATCGAATATGTGGACGTTGAAATCTCCCTCCCGCAGAAGAGGATCCAGGAATTGATTGCTAAGAAGGGCGCGTCGAAAATTATTGCCTCCTGGCATGATATGACTGGCAAAATGAAGTGGAATGGGTCAGAAGTTAAGGAGAGGTACGACTTGGCAAAGAAGTTGGGTGATATCGTCAAGATTGTCGGCCAGGCGGAAACTCTGCAGGACAACTTTGATCTTTTTAACTTCGTTCAGCGCATGAACAACGTACCTAATGCAAAGCCTTTTTTGGCTATCAATATGGGCGCTAACGGGCAGGTCTCTCGTATCCTGAACCCTACCTTCACGCCGGTTACGCATCCCCTTCTTCCCAATAAGGCCGCCCCCGGACAGCTTTCGTTCGTACAAATACAAAAAGCACTTCATCTCATGGGTCAAATGCCTGCTCGTCGTTTCTTCCTCTTCGGTTGTCCAATTGCCCATTCTATGTCCCCCACGCTTCACAACACTGCGTTCAACCTGCTTGGATTGCCCCATGTCTATGGGCTACTGGAAACCCCGGAGGTCGGAGAAGAGATAAAGGCCACGCTCGCCGCACCCGACTTTGGCGGCGCTTCTGTAACGATTCCGCATAAAGTTGATATCGTACCTCTCCTCGACAAGCTTTCGCCTGCAGCCGAGTTGATTGGGGCCGTAAACACGGTTGTTCCTATTCGTGAAGGCCCGGAAACGGTCTTGTACGGCGATAATACCGATTGGATAGGCATTCGAAGCTGCATTACTTCACACATCGCTGTTGGTGGCATATACTCTGCCCTGGTGATTGGCGCGGGAGGTACAGCCCGAGCGGCTATTTTCGCGCTCGAATCCCTCGGAGCAAAACGGATCTATCTTTTCAACCGTACTCGCAGCAAGGCCGCAGCGTTGGCACGAATCTTCCCTGACGCCAACATCCATGTGTTGGACAAGCTTGGACATTGGCCGGAAGGCAATGTGCCGCCTAACGTGATAGTGTCCACTGTTCCGGCTACTGAGACTACGACTATACACGAACCCAGTCATCTTAACTTCCCCAACAGGTTATTCGACTTCAGAGATGGGCCGGCGGTAGTCATTGACATGGCTTACAAGCCTATCGAAACCCCTCTTTTACTGCTCGCTAAAGCGACCGCCAAGAATTGGACTGCCGTTCCTGGTGTGGAGGCATTGTTGGAGCAAGGGTTCGGTCAGTTCGAGATGTGGACTGGACGACGCTGCCCTAAAACCGCCGTCTCAGCAAAGGTCTGGGAGGCGTACCTGCAACCGTAAAAAATAGTAGATCTCGTATAGACGAATCGTAGAATTTAAATTTTCGGTGTGGGTCCAAATGTAATGCGTGCGGAAGCGGGACGGGAACTAAAAAACGGAATCATATGGTGCCGGAAACGGACGGACACCGTGTTTGACAGGGCGTCCGAAAAAGGCATATCATCACTCGGAAGAGCCACGGCGGCTGGTATTATATGAAGGCAAAACCGGACAAAACATTGCATTTTCCTTCTCTCCATTTCTCTTCCGTCGTCGTATTCCCTTGCTGAAGTGCTCTCACTTCGTTGCGGTATCTATTCAAGGATGCAGGTCGCTCGCAGTCAACGTAAGTAGACCGGCCCAGAGCCACGACAGTCATTTGATCTTCCCTTTTCCCCAGTTGCCAGGTCATTGGGTCTTCCTCGTTCTAGAGCTCTGAGAGTCTCTCGCGAACCGATTCGTTTCGTTCACCGGGGTTTGTCGACCACTCAGCCTAGAAGAGACGAACAGGTGCGCTTGCTTTTCGCTTGTTCGACGCATTTGCTCATTATGTGCAGGAGCCGTCGACGTCAACTCCACCCGTCGCGAAATCCACGAAATGGCGGACTTTCCTACAAGGCCTGGGAAGGGCAACTATTGTGGCTTTGGTCGTCGGCTCCGGATCGTTCTACTACGTCACACAAAAGGACCGAAATCCTGGAGCTCAACTGCCTTTCGACCCTGAGAAAAAGACGATTGTCGTATTGGGCAGTGGGTGGGGCGCTACTAGTCTGTTGAAAACGGTAGACACGGCGGATTACAATGTCGTGAGTATCACCATCATTGCATTGATGCTGTGCTTGTCTCACAGATATACAGGTTGTTATCAGTCCCAAAAACTTTTTCCTCTTCACGCCTCTTCTACCCAGTGTTGCTGTCGGGACCCTCACCTCGCGAGCCATTCTCCAACCTACGCGATATGTCACACGGCATAAAGCGCGGGAAGTGACCGTTATTGAAGCGGAAGCCCGTGAAGTCGACGTGAGTTGTCATCCCCCCTGACCCCATACATTTCCCCTCACCCGATCGCATCATAGCCACACAAGAAAACTGTCACCTTCACTGGTGTGTAATGCGTTTATCTTTACACGTGGTACTTGGATTGAAATTACATTCTTCTCAGATGACCAGGGTAAATCGTCTAAAACGATTCCGTACGATTATCTTGTCTATGCCGTCGGGGCGGAAGTCCAGACGTTCGGCACCCCGGGAGTTCAGGAGAAAGCTTGTTTCATGAAAGAAATCCAAGATGCGGAGAAAGTCAGTTCTAGTCATTACTTTGTATGTCTCTGTTGCTCATGGATTTATCAAGATGCAAAAAAGGGTCATGGAATGTACGCTGGCTTTTTTGCTGAGTTGTGGATGCTTATTCTAAACCTTCGCCAGGTATTGAAACTGCTGCCTTCCCCGGTCAACCTCCAGAGGAAGTGGAGCGGCTACTCCATATGGTATTGCTCTTTCATAAAATTTCCGCATATTTCTCAAATACTCGGTGCTTCTCAAGGTCGTTGTCGGTGGTGGTCCCACTGGTATAGAACTCAGGTTCGCATTGCATAGCTTTTAATTGACACCTACCTAACGTCTATTTGACAGCGGTGAAATTCACGATTTCCTCGAGGTCAGTCACATCTCCTTACCACGGGCTCTTTGTTTGTGCTCATGATGATCATAGGATGACTTGAAATCGTGGTACCCTGAACTTGCCGGGAAAGTTCGCATCACTCTCGTCGAGGCTCTCCCATCTGTATTGCCTATGTTCAGCAAGCAGCTCATTGACTACACGGAATCGACATTCAAAGAGAGCAAGATCAACATTATGACGAAGACGATGGTTAAGGAGGTACGTTGCAAAAGCGCCTCTTACATAGTCGCATCCTAATCGCGGGTATGCAGGTCAAGGATAAATCCGTCGTTCTCCAGATGCCTGACAAGAGCATTGCCGAGATTCCCTGTGGTATTGTTGTTTGGGCCGCTGTACGTGATAACCTCCATTTTTATTACAATTCTCCTTATCATCGTTTGCGGACAGGGTAACAAAGGCAGGAAGGTGACCCAAGACTTGATGGCCAAGCTCCCCACGACGCAGACCAACCGTCGGGGTATTTCCGTAGATGGTTTGTACCTCTACATTCCATGAGTAGGAGAGGTG
This sequence comes from Armillaria fumosa, assembly GCA_030407015.1. NCBI lineage: Eukaryota > Fungi > Basidiomycota > Agaricomycetes > Agaricales > Physalacriaceae > Armillaria > Armillaria fumosa. The sequence goes on from JAUDYM010000010.1 coordinate 553,384, forward strand.
TCTCATCGTTTACAGAATACTTACGAATGAGCGGAACCGACGGAAGCATTTTTGCTATCGGAGACTGCACTGCCACGTCTTATGCGCCCACGGCCCAAGTCGCGTCTCAACAGGGTGCTTACCTCGCGCGAGCTCTGGCGCAGATCGCTAAGAAGGATGCTTTGGAAGCCAAACTGAAGACCTTGCAGACAAAGGTCAGCGGGGTCGAAAGTGAAGATGAAGCAAAAGGTCTCGTGGACGAAGTGGAGAATGTCAAGAAGCAAATTGACATGGTTAAGTTGAGGCCTTTCCATTACTCTCACCAAGGTAGTCTTGCGTAAGTGAACCAAGCTCATCTCGTATTAAGTATGAGCTCACTGCGCTATAGGTATATCGGATCTGATAAGGCTATTGCCGATCTACCATTCTTAAACGGAAACGTATGTTTTGCTCTGCGTTTTGGTTCCGTTTACTGATTGTCCTTGTCGTACAGATCGCAAGTGGTGGCGTCGCGACGTTCTTGTTCTGGCGCAGCGCCTATCTGAGCACGCTGTTCTCCCTCCGCAATCGTACCCTCGTCGCAAACGACTGGATATTAACAAAGTTGTTTGGCCGGTACGTTTCCCCGATTTTGAATTTCGTCTGTAATTGACTCGACCCATTTGTAGTGACGTCAGTCGAGACTGATAGATTAAGATGAACAATTTTTATTTTGTTCGTTGGTCGTTAGAGGAAGCTTAACATGACCTTAGTTGCTACGAGTGGATTATCGTAGCGTTCCTAGAGCACCTTATACCTTTCCTTAATTTCATGGCATCTCATGATATTTCTACCTCAGTTCCTGGGGTTTTCCTTGACTTGTTTTTTGTGTATCGTACTATATGTAGTGGATATCGCCCTAGATCATTCTTTATTTAACTTTAGAATTTCTCCGATGCCTCGTGTTTGGAGCGCAGCACATATCCTCCGAGTCCGTGCTTGAAGGACTGAGGTGCACTCTCTCGAAAACTGGTCTTCTTGAATCAGCGGCTGAGACCTCTTGACGCCATCCGTCCTGTTAGCACTGGTTTCGATACTGGATAACCGGTCATGTTCTTGCTCGGTTCGGTGCGATGACATAGATAGTTCGACCCTTCGGACGTTCTGTCTCTCCCCAGGCTTCTTCTCCACATGGGGGCCCCATTCTAGGCACAGTCGACATCTATATCTTTTTCCAAATACTTGGCCAAATAAGCGGATTAACCGAAGGTTGAATGTTACAAGCGATATGCGGATGTAGTGGTTGCCCGATAACTCGCGATCAGTTTCGATTCTGTTGTCTATAAATAGGCACCGTGCGGGAGGTGGCAGGCCCGATTTTCTTTCTTTATCCCCGCGATGGCAGGAGGTGCTGTACCCACCGCTGGGACGTCCTCTAACAAGGGTGTCTTCCATAAACACAATCTCCGTGCTACACTGTTCTGTACTGTGTTTGTCTTTGGAGCAGTTCTCTACGGGTAAGTCGTCCCGTCTTGTAAGTAAGAATATTATTGGGTCGCTGACTAGGCTTTTGCTCCTAGATACGATGGGTCCGTATTCTCGTTTTCAAAACGCATCATCTCGAGTTTTTAGGATTGCCATAGGACATACTTCACTGGAATACTAGCAATGAATAAATTCAAGCTTGATTTTGGGACCCGTCAACCGGATGGATCATATACGATATCGTCTGCTTATCAATCGCTCTTTGCTTCTATAGTGCAGGTTGGTGAGGTCATAGGATCTCTGTCGGCCGGGTTTATTGGCGATCGTCGCGGACGCAAGGGTGCCATGGTCGCTTGTGTTATTCTGGTCACTTTTGGTGCGGTCCTGCAGCTTATTCTCACTGGATCTATCGCCCTCCTTGTGTTGGGTCGTGCCATTTTGGGTATCGGTGTCGGTATAGTGTCGAATTGTACGACGTTGTATCTCGCGGAAATTCCTCCTGCTATGATTCGGGGAACGATGGTATCATCGTGGCAGTTGTTTTTGGCTATCGGACAAGTAATTGGAGCTGGTGTGGCACAAGGTGAGTCAGGAAAATGTGTCAATGCATATGTAAGGTGCTCACGCTGTATGTGTATTGACAGGAACGAAGGATTATACGACGTCGTTCTCGTATAGGTTCCCTATTGCTCTGAATATCTTGATCTGCTTGATCATCGCCGGTGGCCTGTTCTTTGTCCCCGAGTCTCCGAGGTGGCTACTCTCTCAAAATCGTAAGGATGACGCATACAGGGCGTTATTACGAGTGCACAAAGGCAATGATGAAATTGACATCCGAGCTGAAATGAAAGTTATTCTTGACGCTAAGCATGCTGAGGCAGAACAGAGTGGTTCGGTCAGCCGTTGGAGAGATATCTTTTCTGGTGTGGAAAAGAGGAAGTTTCTTGGGGCGTTTGGTATACTTGTGTGTCAACAGATTGGCGGTGTTCAGTTCGTAAGTTTTCCCCAAGTTGTAGTCATTAATTCGTTTGGACACTACTGACTCCACTGTGGTAGATCTGTGAGTTGCTCACTTTATCAGTCATTCGCACCACCGTATGTTTATGCTTAATATGGCTTAGTTTCCTATGGAACGGTTTTCTTCGAGTCTATCGGAATCAATAATGCGTTCTTGGTTACTGTACGCATGTCCCACGATTCTTTTGGCATAGGGATGGCGACTAACATCCGATTCCAGATGATCACCGATATTGTTGAAGTCTTTGGCGTGCTTTGCTCCTTCATGGTTGTCAATCGTATAGGAAGAAGACCACTCCTGTTGTCTACCACCATTATGATGGCAATAGTCCTCCTTATCTGTGGTGGCCTCGGTACGATACCAGCGGAATCCCGGTCCAAATCCGTCAACTCGGCCATTGCATCTATGATCATCATCTACGTATTGTATGTTACGACCGCGCCACCTGTCCATATCCTAACTCATTTATTTTCTAGCATTTTCAATTTGGCATGGGGACCTCTCGCGTGGGTAGTCGCGACTGAGTTAGCCTCAGGAAAGAACCGTACAAAGATCATGGGTATCTCCACAGCTGCCTTTTGGGTCTCTGCCTGGGCAGTTACTTTCACGCTTCCATATTTATATAATTCGGAGCCTGGGTCAGCAGGTTTGGGACCAATGGTTGGATTTATCTGTAAGCTCTCCCATAAGTATTTTCCATCATAATTTCCGACTGCTCCTTTCAGATGGTGGTGGTACTATCATCGCCTTTATCTTTGTCTATTTCTACATCCCAGAGACACTCGGTATGCTATTATTCTTTTTCCATTCTCGAGAGGTATTAATAAGCGTTATTAGGCCGGTCGCTGGAGGAGATCAACATGATGATGGAACTGCGTGTTCCTACAAGAGCTTGGTCTCAGTACCAGGCCAGTACTTTGGACAAACATGGACGTCCCGTTCCCATTGAAGAATAATATACCGCTGAGTTGAAGGCGGAACAGACTGATTTTGTAGAGCTCTGGCACGGCGCCAAGGGTAAATGGCATAAAAACTAAATAAATTCTTGTAAGCAGTACTTAGGAAGGACAGATAAGCGGTGGGCTATCAAGCTTCAAGTGTCACACGTTGCATTGTAGTAGGTGACGTTAGGATCTTTGGTTGTCGAGCTCAGGTAAGGGATTGTTCTCTTCCTCGGGTTTCTCTATCACAGATATAGCAACCCTTCCATTAGCGTACAAGCATTAGATAAACAATGATGGTCCCTAAGCTGTTTGCGAGGGCTTGCTGCGGAAATCCAGGTTGCAGAGTTCAATCTGCTTGTCTCAACAGTAGTAGCATACCCAAATAAGCGACATTATCTCGATATCAAGCCTTCTGGAACCGGTACCATGGTAAAAGCCAACATTGTTGGTCCAACAGAGCGGTTCCGTGGAGATGAAGCACGGATATGGCTAATTCAAGGGTCCAACGGAGTGGTGATAGTTATTTTGGCCCAACTAGAGGGAAACCACAACATTGGTGCGACGCATCGGTGCCGCATTGAGAAAGATCGCCGTTGTTCGAACGACCGCCATCAATCACCGCCTCAGGCCGTTGATGGTGTATACTAAACATATGACAAACCTCTCTGTGGCCTTGTGCAATAATTCTGAGCGCGTGGTGTTCTACTGTAAAATCTGTAACGTTTTCAGTATATAGACAAGTTGCTACTCGATGTCGGTGCATGACAACCACGCTTATTGTAGCAGTAGTATACTTTATTAAGCTTTTGTTCTTCGTGTTGTTCTTGGTGACGTCCGCAGCCTGTCGTCGATGCCAGGGTAAAGAATCACGTTCTTCCTGCTACGGCAGTACTACCATTGTTTCCCAGCGATAATTATCCTGTTTTCAACGTCCTACTAGATGTTTAACCGCAGTTACGACCCGGGAGAAACTGCGGAGAATCGTGATGGTCCTGGACCTGAAAACGGCCACCATGTCTCGCGTCGTCCAGCAAAGTGGTGGAGATCCATTTTATGGACCCTTGTCATATAAAAGTGGTTGGTGTGAGAGTCCAGTTACTCTTTAAGAGTGCCATCACTGGCAGCCGTGAATGACGATGGTCATGATCAGGATGGAAGGGCACCGCATTGGTGGAAGTAGGATGGAGCCATTCTATGAATCGGGGAATGGCGACCGTGGTCCGGGGTTGAACCGGCTGCAGAAGATCTGAATTTCAGGAAGTGAGCGGAAGGAAGAACGAGGATGCCGAGTTTGATGCTATTCTGAGGCTGCGGAGGTCCGTCATATGTCCAAAGGCTCTGCTCTGCTCTGCCGTTACGCAGCAGATCAATCCCGATTCCCCAAGTGCACGCCACGCTGGACAATGAAATGCGCAGCATAGCGACTTCCGGTCGTGTACCTTATACATGTAAGCGGTCGTGGGATACACATACCTATATTCGGTGGAAGTGAAAGACCTGCCGAAATGCGTTGCCTGGTAGATTAACAAAGTCCACCATTCCAGGGACGTGATCAACTTGATAGTTACCGGCTCATACAACTGTCAATACTAGCTCTAGTGTCTGCAAGCACCTGAGTAATAATTGCGATGAAGCGGGCGCTAGAATTAAGGAAGAATGCGGATGTGATGGAAGAACAGCCCGTTGCAGCAGGCTGTTGCAGCACTTATCAAAAAGATCCACCCGAGGGCACCAAAGCAGTCGATAAGATCGATCGGGATTCCCCACGTGCCACATGTGGGCACCAATTTTTCGATTTACGAAATTGACTCCCGGCATTGTTGGCTTGGTACATATAAAGGCCCTGCGGATTTTGCATGCTGCCTCCTCCCACTCCTTAGCTTTTCGTCTCTCTTTTCGGCATCGTTGGAAGCTAGCTGGTCACTGCTTCGCCTACCTCGACGGTCACGGTCTGCAAACGTTCACTGATCCAGGCCTCTGCCTCGTTTTCACAAAAAGCTACTACAAATCCTTATCGATATATCGTTTCCCTCGGTCGTTTATCAAAATCGACCGGTCTAACAGTCTTTACACTTACCCAGTGGCATTCGATGGCTTCATATACTTCTGCTGCAAATGCCACAGCGGCGACCGGCGCCGCTGCCAGCGGTGGTGCCGCCCAAGCTGCTGCTGCTACTGCAGGTCCTGAGGTCGACGAAGAGAATCTCACGTACCACATTGAGATTTTTGTACTCGCTCTCATCGCTCTTTTGTTTGTTTGTCGCATTCCCCGGATCGCTGCTCGATTTTCTCGCTGGTCAGAATGGACCCAAGGCCATTTCCTTCGCAACGTCTCTTTTATGACCCGCTCCCCCCGCATCATCCACCTTACTCACGACGAGGCCGCAAAGGAGACTGCTGGGTCGTCCGCAGACTCACATACCCTTTACACGCACGCCACCAGTGTCAAGCGTATGGATGACAAGGGAGGGCCAGCTGTCATGAACTACCCTCCGCACGTCGGCGCGTGCCCTGCCATTTTCAGGGGCCTTTCCACCGAGCTCAGCACGCGCATCTTACCAGGCTACTCCGTTTCTCAAGTCATTTGTGGTCTGGTCTACCTTTCCGTGTTCATCTATCCCACTCTGTACAAGTCGAACCCGTTCTCAGATCCCGTACGAACAGGTTGGGTGGCGATTGCACAACTGCCATTTATTTTTGCGTTTGCGTCGAAGAATAATGTCCTGGGACCATTTTTAGGGTTGGGTTATGAAAAAGTACGTGTTTTCCATGCATGTCGTAATTTATGTCACTCATTTTTCGCTCGCAGCTCAATTTCATGCATAGAATTGCGGGCATGATCATGGTGATTGCGGTCAATGTCCACGGCATGGGTTACAGTGAGTTATTGTCATATCTTTTTTTAGCCGTTGTATTGATGATATTCGGGCAAGTCTACAAATGGGTCATCGCAGGGGACTTCCAGGAAGATATCGCGAAGCCTGCCAACTACTGGGGTCTTATTGGGCTCATCTGCGTTGATATTCTTTACTTCTTCTCGACTGACTTCTGGAGGAAGAAGGCATACAATGTCTTCTTAGGGTCACACATGGGGGGCTTCACTTTTCTGCTTATTGCTGTGCGTCTTTTTCATATCACGCAACCCCATGGAGTACTAACTACTTGTTAGTCCTGGATGCACAAAGAAGCCGATAGGCCCTATGTCTTGGCCGCCATAGGGCTATACTCGTTCGACTTCCTGCTACGTTGCATCAAAACGCGCATTCAGACCGCCATTGTCCGTCCCATCCCCGAGCTTGGCCTTACGAGACTCGAGATCCCCGGTATCAACGCCGGATGGCGTGCAGGTCAGCACGTCAGGCTGCGTGTGATGTCGTCCGGTATGGGAATCTTGGGATGGGCGGAAGTGCATCCGTTCACGATTGCCAGCGCCAGCAATAGTCCCGAGGGAATGATCTTGATGGTCAAGAAAGTTGGTGGATGGACAAATAGCCTCTACAATATTGCGAAAGTGGGCGGATATGTTGAGGCTGGCCGCGGAAGGAACCTGAAGGTGATGGTCGAAGGGCCTTACGGTGCGCAGTGGCTGCTTACTGCGCCCTCTCTTGTGTTTCACACTGTCATTTCCAGGTGGTCCGGGACACACTATTCCAGCGAGCTTTTCGGCCTCTGTGTTCGTGGTTGGAGGTAGTGGTATCACCTACGCCCTCGCGGGCATGCAGGAACTCATTCAAAAAGACCTCGATGGCGAGAGTCGAGCCAAAGTCATTGAGCTGATTTGGGTAGTCCAAGATCCAGGTCCGTCTTTCATCAGTCAAATTAACAACTCCCTCATACTCATTGCTTTTGCACAGCGGCGCTTGTTCCGCTAGTCCCGACATTTACGTCCATGATCCAGCAGAGTGTTTTCACCCCCGTCAGGATATCAGTCTTCTACACGCGTGCGGTCATTGGAAAATTCCCCTTCCGCAAGGACTTCTTCTTCCCTGGTTTGTCTTTGAGCCCTGGCAGGCCGAAGCTTGCTACCATGTTCGAAGGGGCGATTTCAAAGACCGTCCAGCTGGGTGCTGGTGTGAAAGATGAACAGGGACACTCGGGGATGTTGGTGTCTGTTTGCGGTCCGACTTCATTGGCAGACGATGTGGCCAAGGAAGTCGGAAAGATCGACCCTTTGCGGAGAGATCAAGTTGGTGGTGTAGAAATCCATGAGGAGTGAGTCCTTCACTGAAATAGAAACCTGTAACAGGCTAATGTTTCCGACTAGCGTCTTTGGTTGGTAGACGTCATATTTCCGTTCTTTTCTTATTCGTCCGTGGGAGAGCACTGTTATCTTCTTCTCTTCACTTGGGATTATCTTGACGATGACCACAATGTTGTGCGAGACACGCATTGCGACGTGATGCTGATGATGAATCGTTCTTTACTTATGTGTACTTATAGTGCTATCCCCATAGTCATGGATCTGTTTCTTGTTCTGTCACAAGTTGTATCAGTATATCACGAGCTTCAAGTAGACCTGGTTGTCACAGAATAGATCTCTTTCTGATGTTGCACTGTCCGCAGCAGTTGAGTTTCCTGTACCGATACAGCAGACGAGATACGCATGACTGTTGCAATGCACTGATAGGATCGGTGGCTGTCGTTATGGACGTTTCCCCATTTGAGGAGCTTAAGGTAACAGGGTGGTTTTGGTTTTGGTTTTGGTTTTGGTACCGGTGCTGCGATCTAATAAGCAAACAGGTATATAGGAGGCTTCACAACATCCGTGGTAGTAAGTAACACCTAGATGCACAATCTGCGCGGTATCTCGGAGTGTATAAAGTATGGAAAAAGTCTAATGGACATGTCGTGAGCCTCGGAGGACAAGAATAAAGCAAAAACAAGCTTTTTTCACCTTCGCAGATACTACAGCTCCTTTAAGTGTCGCCCTCCACCGAACACCCCATTGGTTCCCTTGCTGAGAATCTGCCAGAAAAGTCTTTCGTCCCCTTCTTGTCCATATAGGTAGTACACCGCCCGGCGTTGCATGTCCGCGAGGTGCTGGGGCATGTAGCGAATGAATGCGGTAAGGAAAAAAGTGGAACTGATGAATAGAATTGACACTGTGCATGGAAATGATGTAAGGCAAAGCTGGATAATAATAAGTGGTTACAACTTACGGAGGAGAACCTTTTCCCAAGGCTCCAGCATGGACAACACAAAAGTCGCTTCGAACCACATTCGCCAGCGCCAGAGGTACTGAGCAGCGGGAGATTCCGGAGGTCGAGTAAAGGAGAGGTCTGGCTTGGGCGGTGGTAGGACAGTCTCTGACATCGTTGCAAGACAAGATGCTCGATTTAGTGCAATGTCAGAATGGCAGAGAGAGGCTGAGCTACGAAAGTTCCCACGATGGTTAAGTGGGCCACTATCAAACTATCCGCGCACTCTCGACTCTTCAATCGATCTCCCATCCCATTTCTCTTCTCGGCTATCTCTGAACTAGGCGTTGATGTCTACGGACAGAGGAGTCATAGAATGAAAAAAAATGAGAAGGGGAAAAAAAGGGGGCGTACAACGTTCAACGGCAGTAGTAGTCTGCCTGGCTGGCTCTGAACTAGGCGTTGACGTCTATGGTCAGAGAAGTCAAAAAAGGAAAAATGAAAGGATGTCGTACAGCCATCGCGCTACGACATGGGCATATTGACTGTGCTTCCGCACTGCAAGCCCCCCACACCGTTTGGTGTCGTTTTATTCCGTCGCAAAGCTGCCGCGCTACGACGAAGGGGGATGGGTCGTTATGCTGTCGTGCTGGGACCACCCCTGCCTTTCTGCCTGTATCATTGCCCAGTCACGGCGCATGCATGTATGATATTCCACTGTCATATGCTCGCCGGTTCTGGACTGGGGATGGACAGTTACGGGGATCGCCGGTGGGTCTCCACGCCGGGGGGGAGAAGGGATGCGGTCCGTGCGCTATTAGTCACGTGATGTCATTTCGTATCACTTTGCCCGTCTCTCGTTGTGTTGTTCCACTCATTTGGCGATGCTTTTTGGTCTTTCCGCTCGCCCCGTCCCTCCATGTCTCATCGTTGGGAACGATGAATGCTCTTTCTCGCCTGACCTCCGTCTCGCGACGGGTCCAATGACCTCATCAATACGAACGCGCCATCGTGAAAATGATTTTTCCATCGGCCCGCTTACTTCTACTGGTGCAGAGCGTCCCCTCGCTCGCTCCCCACCCCTCCCGCGAGGATGTCGCCACAGGAAAACAAGGGCATTCTGAACGATGCTGAGATCGGGGCTGGGTCCCCAACGACTGCCCTCTCGATGTCCATTACTGGGAGTGTAGCGGCGCTGCTGCTGCCTTCTGCTCTTACCTCGATATTCGAATTTCAGCCCATCGTATTGCATTGACGCGGGCGCTCGCCGTCGAACGCGGAAAGTGGTATGCCATCAGCAAGGAGGAGCATGTGATCCCCGACACACCTCCTTCTGCGTCTCGTGGGGACGGATGATCTCGTGGGCAGCGTAGAACGCTTTATCCATGAGATGTTTGTGCTTTGGGAGTCTACTCCCTTATTCTTCAATCACTAACCTACTGCCGAGGCCGTGAGGGAGTACTCATGAGAGGGCTTGACCATAGCGGCAGAGCGTAGGTATGGTTCGGTACCGTAGCAGTGGTACTTCTCATTAGGTACAGATTTAGATACAGGTAACTAGTTTGGATGTACTGGCGGGGGACTGTAGTACGGACACTGACATGCTTCCGATGTTGAGGAGCACCGTCGGTTAATAAAACTTCCTTCCTTCCTTCCTTCAATGACAAATAACACTCCGCTTTACCCCACAATTCATTTGGCGAATATCACACCTTGTATTCCAGATGTCTATTCCCCATAGTACTATACATCGTGATCTTCTACAGAGAACAGACAGTGATATTATTTAAGGTACAAGCAAAGAAAACATCAAGTCAAAGCAAAATCAGAGGAAGGCAATCCATTACTGGCCCTTAGCCTTTGCAGCCATCTGTGCAGAACGGAGTTAATGACGCCTTAAGAGTATCAAGAAAAGGATATACCAAGTTCAATGCAGAGCCTGCCTTGAACCACTCAATCTGACCCTCATTGAATGAATGAGCGAGGGGTATCTCCTACAGGATCTCATTAATCAAGACATGGACACTCGTCGCAAATAGGACTCACCTCTGATGATCCATCCTCATGCTTCAATCTCAAGGTCAAGTTCTTGCCAGGCGCGAAGCTCTCCAAGCCCAAGATATCCGCCTTATCGGAGGGCTTAACTTTTTCGTAATCCTCAGCGTCAGCAAAGGTCAACGCCAACATTCCCTGCTTCTTCAAGTTCGTCTCGTGAATTCGGGCAAACGACCTCACGATGATGGCGAGACCACCGAGGAATCGGGGCTCGAGAGCGGCGTGTTCACGAGAAGAGCCTTCACCATAGTTGTGATCACCAATGACAACCCATTTGATGCCCTTCTCGCGGTAGTAAGCAGCAGTCTGAGGAACACCGTCCCATTCACCCGTGAACTGGTTCTTAACCTTGTTGGCCTCACCGTTCTCAGAATTAATCGCGCCAATCAAGCAGTTTTCTGGACTGGTTGTTAGAAGGAATACAAAATGGCCAAGGTGAAATACGAACGCGAGATGTTTTCGAGATGACCTCGATATTTAAGCCAGGGTCCACCAGCACTTATGTGGTCAGTTGCTACAAAAACACATTAGACAACACGTCGTGACTGGCCAATTCAATACTTACTGCACTTGCCCTTGACTTTGATCAGGATAGGGAGGTTTTCAAGAGTCTTGCCGTCCCATTTCTGGAATGGCTTCAACAATTGGAGTCGGTCACTAGTAGGGCTGACGGCGACGCTGACGGTAGCCCTGTCGCTCGGAGGAGGCTGGAAGGTATTTTGGCCGGGGTCGTATCCTTTCGGTGGTAGTTCGTTTCCATTGGGCTGGGAGAACTTGAAGGTTTTGCCATCGGAACCGGTGAGAGAGTCTGTAAGAGGGTTGAAGGCCAAGGATCCAGCAAAGACCATAGCAGTGACAATGTCCGGAGATGCGACAAAAGCATGGGTTGCTGGGTTCGCGTCGTTACGTCCTGTGAAGTTTCGGTTATACGAGGTGATGACTTGAAAACCAAATTCAGTATCAACAAGGGTTGGCTATGCGACTTCGACATACTAGAATTGGCTTCGCCCTTCTTTACATCTTTTCTGTCCCATTGACCAATGCAGGGCCCGCAAGCATTCGCCAAAACGACGCCACCGACTTGCTCGAAAGCAGCGATCTGACCATCCCGCTCAATAGTAGCCCTAACCTGCTCAGATCCCGGTGTGATCGTGAACTTGCTCTTAGTCGAGAGTCCGTGGCTGGCAGCTTCCTTGGCAATAGACGCGGACCGAGACATGTCCTCATACGAAGAATTGGTGCATGAGCCGATAAGGCCAACCTTGAGCTCTTCGGGCCAGTTGTTCTTTTTGACCTCAGATGCGAACTGTGAGATAGGAGTGGCGAGATCCGGAGTGAAAGGTCCATTGATGTGAGGTTCAAGTTCAGACAGATTCTGATGGTATGTCGTAAGTTAGAGAATGAGGTGACTACAAGAACTGCTCACGATGTCGATAACCTGATCGTACTCGGCATCCTTGTCTGCTTGCAAGTTGTAGGCAAACTGGCGAGCATAGTTGGCAATGTCCCCTCGCTTGGTAGCATTCAAATAGTCGGCCATACGGTGGTTGAACGGGAACATGGAGGTGGTGGCACCTATTTCAGCGCCCATGTTGCAGATGGTGGCCATACCCGTGCAAGACAGTGATTCGACACCAGGCCCCTTGTATTCGACGATAGCACCAGTCCCACCTTTGACCGTAAGGATACCCGCGACCTTCAAAATAACATCTGGAGAGGCGTTCCGTCAAACAACGACATGGAACACAAGCGGAGCAGATACTAACCCTTAGGTGTTGTCCAGCCGCCAATCTTTCCCGTGAGATTGACACCGATGACCTTAGGACACTTGAGCTCCCAAGGAATATCAGCCATAACATCGACAGCGTCGGCACCACCGACACCACAAGCAATCATGCCAAGACCACCAGCGTTAGGAGTGTGCGAATCCGTACCAATCATAAGACCCCCGGGGAAGGCATAGTTCTCCAAGATAATTTGATGGATGATACCAGAACCGGGTTTCCAGAACCCGAGACCGTACTGATGCGAGTGTAAAAGCATGGCATCGATACAAAGCTAAAACACACACCTTGGCTGTCGCCGTTGCCAAAAAGTCATAAACCTCCTTGTTAATTTCTTTGGCGCGCGCCAAATCCTTCACACCTCCAACCTGGGCCTCAATCAAGTGGTCACAGTGGACGGTGGTGGGAACGGCGGCGGTATCCATCCCTGCACTCATGAATTGAAGCAACGCCATCTAAAGCCATACATGACGTCTGTCCCCACGAATGATAGAAAGCAAAAACGTACCTGCGGGGTAGCACGGAAAGATAAGCCATGACGTCAGTTCTGAGCTCGGAAGGCAAAGGTACTCTGCATACCTGAGCAGTCGCATCCTGGCAGGCAACACGCTGCGAAATGATGTTTAGCAAGCACACAGATGAAAAGATATGGTCAACTTACGTCCGGTCGAAGCTTCAGGTAGCTCGTCCCCCGCTCAATATCCTGACCATGCGGATCGTCAAGATGCCCGTACAGGATCTTTTCCGACAGAGTCAAAGGTCGTCCCAGCCTATGCGAGAGGTCAGGAAACGCGTATACTAAACTGGAAAGGACCCATACCTCTCACGAACGATAACAAGGTTGTCTTCGATGCGTTGGTAGTTGATATATACCCCTTTCTCAAGTAACGACATTGGGACTTGGGTGTCGCCAATCCGAGGAGCAGCAGTGGCCATGCCTGCAGCGAGGTGCTGCAGGGACCGCATTGCTTTTGCGGTTCTGTTCGAAAGGTTAAACATCGTCGAACACGATGAGCAAGGTAAGAGGAGAGATCAGAAAACATCCGTTGCTGGTTCTTACCAGATTTATACCATCACGGCCACGTGAAATTGCTTTCCCCGCCAATCAGAACGCGTGCGTTATGGATTGTATAGTTATTTATTTAGTTTCTTGCGGGGTGGAATATGATATCCAGCGAGCCGTCGGGTGCCCTTTATTGCGTCGCACAGATGGAATCTCCTTGACCCGCTCTTTTGCCGCGCAAAACGCCCAGAAAGTGACCTGGTGACCGACATGTAGCCAATAAGAGGACGTGCCGGTCGGCCGACCAATGCACGAACTTTAAGCCTTAGTCCCCGATGACGCTGATGCAGCTGCACTAGCATGTACATTTCAGTCTTAATGATACCGGGAAAATGCGTCTCTACCAGCGAATCTGCTCAACAAAAGAACTAAAGACAAACCGGCATTCGACGCAGTAGTTCAACATCTACTCAATGTTCCAAGTTGTGGAGAAATGATAAGCATCAAGGTTGACGCGGCACAGTGTGGGGTACAATTTGTCGCGCCTGAATTTCCTAAAAGTTGATACATAAAAGTCCAGCAGCACATAGAAGTACAGGTCACAAGCTCCTTGAAGGAACTTGAGCCACAAGATTGTAGCTCTTGATAACGAAATCAAGGACCACCGAGAGGAACGCCTTTCGCCGCAATCTTGGCGAGGAAAACCTTGGTCTCGGCGAGAATGATAAGTCTCCCCTTGCCCGCAAAGACCATATTGGCTGAAGTTGTTCCCAAGAAGAATTTCCCGAGTAGAGTCCCTTCGTTGTTCCATACCTGTGGCGGCCGTTAACAGCTTGTGACATTACATGACTTCGAAACTATACTTACTTGTACCCCATCGCCACAACCGGAGTATACGTTGCCGTCGGTATCAACTTGGATCCCATCAGGAATGCCAGAATCCACATAAGCAAAGACGCGTCGGTTCATAAATGCCTGGGACTTCGGATCTACGTCGAAGGCGTAACTGCGCCAGCATGATTAGAGATCCCAGGGTGAGCAAAGTGCAGGTGAGGATCCCTACATGGTGGCTGGCTCCGTTTGATTGTTCCCGAAGTCTCCGTTTCCAGCTCCCGTATCTGTGCTACATGGATTTGGGAACCGAAGTGACAGAGATGCACACGCAATCTACTCACACATACGCCGTATTGCCGTCTCCTGAAAACGCTAATCCATTACACTTGTCGAACCCGTCTGCGACCACACGAACAGCACCAGTGTCAGGATCAAATCGATACACCTGGTTCGGCAATTGAGGAGCAGGCCGAAAGTGGAAGAGGGATCCATATCTGCAAGGCGTAAGGTAATTTCCCTTAGGACACAAGGGATGGTTTGACGGACATCACATCGGTGAAGAATATCTTTCCACTGATCGGATGGAGTTTGATATCATTCAGAGAATTGAATTGACGACCAAAATAGTTGTCGAGGAGAACGGTGACGTTATGCGGTGGATTAGGATTGACGAGGGCTATTGAAGGAGGAAGCGGGCCTCGACCTGATGTGATCAGAAGGAGGGACGACCTATAAGGCCCCGTTCCCCCGTTCGTCATTTGGATTGTATCCGGAAGGATAAGCTAGGATTCGCGTACATTAGGATATGAGTCAACTGAATGTAGATCTTACTGGAGTGATTGGTGCGGAAGACCCTTTCGCGACCTCTGCTGCCGAGAGGTTTAGTTTGGAGATCTGATTGTTGTGTTCCAAGTCGCTCATGCCCAGCAGGCCACCGTCGTTACTGGCAAAAAACACTTCATCCAAGGAAGGGTCATAGATGGGTGCCTCGTGTGCAAAAGCGAAAGTATCATTGGAAGCAACCTCGTGAATCGACGGAGATGAACCTAAAATTGCCAGGAACGAACGGTCGAATATCTGGAAAAAGGGAGGGGAAGTATTCGTAGGATTAAAGTGGGAGTCAAAAGAGTCTTCGCGGAAAGAGGCATTGGCGCCCAAAGCAGCTGTCAAACGTGGGTCGACAAGCTATGATGGGGTACACATTGGTGCCAAGTACCTCGGGTACTGAATAAGTAAATCATACGCACGACGGATTGAGGGAGACGGAGTTCTTGCATACCGCCAGGAAACATCTTAGCCCAGGCAAAGGCCGCCAGGGCTACCAGGGCGACAACGAGATAGGGCATGAAAGGCATGGTCGTGGATCTTTTACTGGTGGACCTCGACGATTCTCCCATGGCTTTCTTCGCAGACAGACACATGTACGGTCATTGCCTGCTGATCAGTGTTTATCCGGATCTGTCCCCGAGATACCGTGCGTCCGCGTCCGCGTCCGACGTAAATTCGGATGCAATTAGGATGCTGTATAACTCGGGTACCGAAATGATCGCGTCTTTCAGAACATTTTTCACAAACAGCGGCGGTCCATGTTTGGGTACACCGCCGTGCGGGACAACTGTATCATAGCCATATATAGCATTCCCGCCATACTCCAAGAGACACTCGGACGAGTGGTCAGAAAAGGAAATGTTGTCATCCTCGGAGTTTCGGATACAATTTTTTGACCAAATCTTTGACGTCCTCCTGTCAATTGTCATCCACCGACCCTCTTGATGTTCAACGGAAAGCAGCTTCACCACCGACGAGATTGTTATATTTGTTGTCCTCATCTTTCACAGAGCTGATCATCATCATCATCCCTGAACGTTAACATCTAGGATAGATGTTCGACACGAACCAGGGTAAGCATCACCATACATGCACAGCGAAATTCCAAGTGCGTTATTGCTGACTCGAGGTTCTGACTGTAGATAAAGTGTATGCCGACCTGGCGAAGCTCGTCGGCATCACTGCAGTGTGCTTCTGGATCCATCAGTCGGACTAAAGATCAGTACCCCGGCAAGCTGATGACGCCTATTAAACACCAACTCACCCTGTTGAAAAACGTCGCGGTAAAATACGGAAAATATGAAACATTTCTGATTCCAAGGTGACGAGTTCGGGAAGATTTCCCGGCGGTGATTTGCTATTCTCGATTTAAGCAACCTTCCTCTCGAAACTTTCAAGCTTCGCTGCTTCCATCCTTTTCGTATATTTGGTGTGCCTGGCGTGGGATTCGCACCGGAGCAATCCACCGCTATTTCATCCATAATTCCACCGCAGTGACCTTGCTTGGCCTCTAATTGTCTCTCGCTCCATGTCTCGACTCTTTTCTTCACTTACAAACAACTTCCCCACTATTTTAGGTGTTCGATGGTTCAATGTGTTTGTTCTCACTGCCACACCGGCCGTGGGATTATTGGGTCTTTTCTGCCGTCCTCTTGATCGCCAAACTCTAGTCTTTTCGGTGCTGTATTATGTTTTCTCAATGCTTGGTGAATCTACTTCTCTGTTGCACAGGGTTGTTGACCTGATCCTGATTAGGTATCACCGCTGGTGTGTGAACTCTTCTTTTGACGTTAATCGTAGCTCATCCTTCGCGCCAGGCTATCACCGATTGTGGTCTCACAGGTCGTATAATGCATCCCTACCCCTGCAGCTCTTTCTACTTGCTGGCGGAACCAGCGCAGCTCAGGGATCTTGTTATTGGTGGTCTCGATCTCATCGGTCACATCATCGCTATACCGACACAGAGCTCGATCCATACGACTCCAATCGTGGCCTGTTATGGACCCACCTAGGTTGGATGTTGTTCGTAACAGACCTTCATTCTGGGAAAGCAGATGTCTCCGACCTTCGAAATGATCCGCTGTTGCAATTTCAACATCGCCACTACTTTTATCTGCTTCTTATCTTTGGTTTCGTCATCCCTACGATCATACCCGGGTTAATGTGGGGGGATTGGATAGGTGGATTCTGTATCACTGCATGTCTTCGTCTGGTCATAGCTCATCATGTGAGTGTAACCACATTTCTTTCGCATAAATCTGACTTCGCTCAGAGTACCTTTTGCATCAATTCCATTGCCCACTATCTGGGTTCAACACCTTTTGACGACAAATTGAGTCCTCGCGATCATTTTCTGTCCGCGATTCTTACGATGGGCGAGGGATACCACAATTTCCACCACCAGTTTCCGATGGACTATCGTAACGCTATCCGTTGGTATCAGTACGATCCAACGAAGTGGTTTATAGCCACATGTAAATCCCTTCGATTGGCTTCCCATCTTCGAATGTTTTCAAAAAATGAGATTGAGAAGGGGGCTTTAACAATGAAACTCAAAAACTTGAAAAAGGTACAGGAGTCCCTGTACTGGCCGACCCCCATCAAAGAGCTACCTGTGATGTCCTGGGAAACATGTACGTATACATGATCTCGTCGTTTGCACGTTTCTCACATCAGATAGTCCAGGAACAAGCGAAGACGCGGCCGCTTATCCTGGTGGCAGGATTTATCCATGATGCTGCCGCTTTTCTCTCCGACCATCCTGGGGGATCGTCTATCCTGACTGCAAGCTCAGGCAAAGATATGACTTCCTCATTCTTTGGGGGTGTCTATAGCCACTCAAATGCTGCGCATAATGTATGTCCCGTCTGGAATCACTTCTTTCGCATCTGATCGAATGAACCAAAGTTGCTATCCATGATGCGAGTTGGCGTTCTTCATGGTGGCGTCGAAATGCCTGTCGAGCATGCACTTCCTCCTGCCCAAAGCCTTTATGTAGCCACACGTCTTGCAGCCATGTGATTCTTCTGCGGAGCCGCCCGAGATGACGCAAGTCTTATTGGTTGCTTCAGAGAGTTTATAGAAACAAGTTTGTTCGTAATACCTTGTATGTATGTATCACTTCTGTTAACCCACTCCGATCTGTAACGGACTTGACCGTTTCTCCGATCAGACCTGCTTGTAAGGTACGTCGGAAACACTGTGGTTCCTGATTAGAATTTATTGTGTGGATTTCTCCTTGCAGATTCCATCATATGGTGGGTCATATCACGGGTCGTTGTGATTTATCAGTTGAAATCAGGGTCGGGGATCTCGTTAAAAGATGATCGATACCACCTGGGCATGCTCCATTTGGTACATCACACTTCGAACTTGACTATGTGCCAATCGGGATCGGGAAGTTATCTGTTTCGTGAGTTGACTTATTTTTGAGCGCTCAGATCTTCATCACCTTATACGGAAGAGTTCTTTCTTATGAGATGGGCTAGGCAGAAGGGTCGTAAGCTTTGTACTTTCAGGGCTACAGATGTTCCAGGAAAGTTGGTCAGCCCTTCTCCAAACTCCGCGGACATCCATTGTAAGGCCCGGCTATCCGCATAGGACAACGGAAGTGTTGTATACCCCCAAGGGACGGCTTCAGGTTCCAGGTTTACCCATCAGCACATTAGCTATTGGTTACGGTACCGTCGAGAATTATTCCTTTGGCCGAATAATTACTCACTTCACCCGGTAGACCGACGGCAGGTCTTCTAACCTGATATCGGCGCATACCATCGGGTCACTATATAAAGTACGTGTGCCATCCATACTCTCCCAGTTTCAGCATGGTCCTCCTCCAGTCCTCGACGCCTTTAACCAACATCCCAACCAATCTGACGGTCCCGCAGTTTCTATTAGACGAATATCATCATTTTACCCGCCCTACACGGCTTGCACGAACTCCGTGTTTGATCGACGATGATACCGGGCAAGTGGTCTTCATGGACGAAGTAAGATATTCCGCGATTTCTGGAGACGTATACTAAGATTATCTTTCTCAGCTTCGAGCTCGTTCTCGAGACATCGCATCAGTCATGTACCATCGCTTCAAATTACGTGAGTCCCACTTCTAACTTCTGAGGCTGCAGCGCTCATGAATGTTTAGAACACGACGACATAGGTCAGTTGTTTTTCCTAAGTTTCAGTTTCCATCACACTTACGTGATCGCCAGTGTCCATAATGAGCTACAATCATATTGGTATGCTCCTTTGCTGTTTTGTGGATGTCTTTTACACATTTGGTCAGACTTTGGCCCGTGTGTTTGGGCAGCACACCGTGTGGGCGCCGTGGTATCGTGAGTCTAGGTATCGTACTTTCCGCTATTGATTACTGAATGGCTGGATGTCCACGCGCTCCAGAACACTAAGCTCTACGCTTGTATTAGGGGAACTAGGTAACTAGACTAGGGCACATAATGCTCTTTTTGTTTCTCACCTTTCCTTTCTAGTGCATCACCTTACCATCGCTAGACCCTCTCTGCTGATCGTTCATGCTGACTGTTTGCCTGTGGCTGTATCAGCGGCATCGTCGATTAACCTTGCTCTGGACCGTCTAATCATCATTGAGGCGCCGGTTTGGAAGGAACCTGTCCCTTATCACTCACTGCACGAGTTGATAGAGCAAGGTTCACATCTTCCGCCACCGATCGAAAGAATTCTACGCGAAGGCGAAGGAAAACGAGCGATTGCGTTTCTTGCGCCTTCATCTGGGACTACCGGCATCCAGAAGGTAAGTGTCCCTCGGTTTTCTATTCTATATGGATGGTTGGCTGATGTCATCGACAGGCCGTTTCTATTACGCACTTCAATGTTGTTAGTATGATTATACAAGAGGCTACCTTTAATAAGTTAAATGAAGCATACGCACCGTGGAACGAGCAGCGGTTCAGACCGGGGGACGTCTGTGGCGGCTGTAAGCATTAACTCTCTTTTTTCCTCAGGCTCATTGAGGTAGTCTCTTCGCTTAGTTTTGCCGCTCTATCGTGCGTGCTCTGTAAGTATCATCATATTGCCGAGGGCTCATCCTTCTGCGCGACAGATATTTATGGCCTTGTCTTCAATGTGAGCTAGTGTCGCTGTACCTTTCCTAGGCGTCATTCTGATTCCGAGATGCCAGTTACATTATATGCTATATGCTGCAGTGAGCACTTTTCTCGTTCTCTCCCCGATCGTGTTCTAAAAACTGTCCAGATGACACTCGTCCTCTCGAGAAAGTTTCACTTCGAAAGCTTTCTTGCCAGCATAGAACGACACCAAATCACGCACTTACCGTAAGCACGAGTTAGCTTCTGTCCGATTTAGTCGCACTCCGACCGCAGATATCATCTTTCTTACTAGATTGGTTCCTCCTCAGGCAGTCTTACTTTGTAAAGTGCGTGAGACTCCGTCTATTCATTATTGCCGAATGTTAAAATATTGCAGCACCCAGCCGTAAAGAATTATAATTTGACATGTGTGCGATACTGTATCATCGCCGCGGCACCGCTCAGCGCATCACTCACGGAGGAGCTTCTCACGGTACTGCCCAACGTCCAGTTAGGTCAAGCATACGGTACGTCATTCTAAAATAATGTCTTTGGACAATCGCGGACTTAAACTCCAGGTATGACCGAGACTTGTGGAGCAGTTAGCATGGTAGGTGCCGACTAGCATGAGAACCTCGAGAGTTAATGTAGTCTACGTACAGTTCCCGGTAACTCAGAAGGTCGGAACGCTAGGAAGTGGAGGCCAGCTTCTTCCAGGAACGACGGCTAAGGTGGTCAAAGAAGACGGAACTATCGCCCAGGATGGTGAAGTCGGCGAATTGTTGATCAAAGGTGGGCAAGTAGCCCTCGGCTATTATGGGAACCCTACGGGGTAAGTACATTAACTGACTACTTATAAAGTTTACTAATCATGGTTTCGTATTTTCAGAACTGCAGAGACCTTTGTTGACGGGTGAGAGTCATCTTACGGAGTCTTGTGCTGTCTCTGACACGCGACAAGATGGCTTCGTACAGGGGACCAGGTCATGTTCAAAGGCGGGGACCTGTTCGTCATGGATCGTATGAAAGAGCTAATCAAGGTCTGTTACTTACGCTTCTTCTCTTCGCCAATTCTCTCAATTCGAACGGCATAGGTCAAGGGATTCCAAGTTCCACCCGCGGAATTGGAAGGCCATCTGCTAACACATACATGCATTGCCGATGCAGCAGTCGTTGGTGTGGCGGACGACTTCGCTGGGGAGCTTCCTCTTGGTTTCATCGTCTTAAAACCAGAAGTTGACCGGGCAGTTAAAGAGGACCCGGCTTTTGCGGAGGAAGTTAGGTTCGACATCTTTGAGGTACTTGCCCTCTCATTAACCTGCTATATATTTCATCGACGATATTACAGCATATTGCGAAATCCAAATCCAGTTACAAGTGGCTTACTGGAGGGGTGGTTTTCATTGATGCCATTCCACGCAACGCTTCCGGTAAGATCCTTCGACGTACTTTACGACAGCAAACAAAGAAATATCTTGCATCCACTCCTTCCCGATACCGCGCTAAAATGTGATTCTTTTCTCTGTGTCTCAAAGGTTCATTTTTCTGGAGGATAGAAATGCATCTGTATTGTAGTCTCTCGAACTCGCCGGTATATTACGACACCATCTCTTATTTCAGCCAACGGAATGTAAATAACGAATTTTTATGATGTCCATTTTATCACAAACACAACAGTAAACGAGAAGAGAAATACAATCAAACTAGGCCTATTGCTAAGAAGAACGAGTGAAAACAGTATGAATTTTACGGTCGGGATTGCTCTTGAAACGCAAAAGTAGTGAAAGAAGGTCGAATACAGGAAACATTTTATATGCCTAGCAAGAGAAATTAGACTATATTTCGGACTTAGAATGAAGAAATTTGCTCACAGAAACCCAACATGATACATTGCCAGTTCAAACGAAAAAAGCGGTCAGCGATGCAATAATCAGAGAAAAAAGTGGAACGCATTGTTTAAAGGTTGACATTCAGAAGCAGTGACAACCTTTGAGAAACGCTTGATTGGACATCGTTTTGCAGCTGTTCGTCATCCTTGCAACCACATCGGTCCAACCCAGCGACCAATTGATTGATTAGTCCTAACAATCCACGAACGCTTTGCGAAGCGGGGTAAGCCTCTGGGCCTAGGCCCAAAAGTGAAAGTACGTCGTTGAGAGTGTCTGAAAGAGCTGGAAGGGTACTGGAATATGAACCTAGGCTGAAAGTGCTCAACATTTGGTTGATGGCGCTGAGGGTGTCCTGGAGTGCGCCATTGATAGACAGATCAGAGGAGCTCTGCCCGAGGAGAGAATTGAGATCGATGACGCTGTCCAGAAGATTGTTAACGAGGACAAGCAGATCGGGGACAGTAGTCGACCCATCGGTAACGCTAATCGCGGTTGAATCACTCGCACTATTCGAGGTTCGTCCTGACCCTCCACCGAGACCCAGGAGACCTCTCAAGTCAAGTTTGATATCAGCGCCAATTTTGATTCCATGATTGCCAGGCGATGAGATGAGTCCAAACAAAACGCTCGCGGCCCTGCTGCTCGCAACGCTCGCCTTGACCTGCGCAACCAAACCCTGATCGGTTTTGCATCCACACGAATCCAAGCTCAGGGCCGCATCCTGCAATATGTCGACTAGAAGGTGACAAGCGTTCACGAGCCCATCGGCGATTCTTATGGTATCCGCTGTCAACCCGTTCGAAGCAAGGTAAGCGTGAAGTTCGATGACGAGTTTCTGCATCAGAGAAGCCAATCCATTCAGATAAACCTGCAAATCATCACCGACATCCAATGAGGCGTCAATGAGCTGCGTGGTGGCATCCAAAATAGTTGCTAGTGTAACTGATTGAGTCGACGAGTCTGCGTGAGGGTGGCAGTCGCAACCCTTCACCAGGATTTTGATAAGCCCATCAACACCGACAAGGCTTTTGATGGTAGCATCAACCACGCCAACGATGGAAGGATACGGCAAAGTAGACGTGGAGGCAGCGGACGAGTTGGGGGAAGTGCTGGTGGGTGAGGTGCCTGGTTCATTGGGTGATGCACTGGCTCCACAAGCGATCGGGTAGCCGCCGAGTTCTAATAGTTTCAGCAGACCGTTGGTCAACTGTTCGAGTACTGCAAGTCCTTCAACATCGGCTTTGATAGAGACGAGCCCGTCCAAACCAAGCGACTGCAGGAGTTCACACGTGTCGACGTGAATGTCCCGGGTAGTGAACACAGGCGACACGGTGTTGACGTTTCCAGACGACATAGACGGGCTTAGACCGCGTCTCGAGAAGACTCGCCGAACGAAGACGCCATCTTGGACGAGGGGCGGCTCACTTTTCCGGAGGATGCTGGCAATCAATGACATGGTGTTGTCGAGAAGAGAGGTGGAGGTGTGACATCCGCATGCATTCAACTGAACCGATATCCTTCCTAATACCACGTTCAAGGCAAGGAGGGTTGTGTGAACATCGGTCAACTCCTGGACTGTATTGTCGGTCAAATCGCCTGGCGCCAAAGTGGTCCCCAGCAAAGTGAGCAGCTGGTTCACCAAACCGGACAAATCCGTGATCTGGCCAAGGTTACTGCCGAGGTCGATTGTAATCTTCGTATTAAGCTTAGCTGCTAAATTAAGGAGTTGAGGGACGACGTCAGAGAGAGTCGAGGGAGTGGAGGTTGCGAGAGGTTGTAATTGAGAGTTCAAACGCAGGTTGAGACGTACGAGGAGGTTTACGTTTGCTAAGATTTCATCGATGGAGTATGGTGTAGCAGTGGTGGGAGGATGTATAAGTGACGCGATACCGAGAGACGCCGCCAAATTGTTGAGAAGATCGTCAACGCCTTTTCCCAAGTCGAGCGCTGTAGTAGAGTCCACGCCTACAGGACGTAAATCGATGATAGAAGCAGACCGGCGGTCTGATCCAACAGCCTTGACACAGCTGGGCGGGTCTTGGCTGGGCTGGTATCCCGTATGGCATCTATCGACGACACACCGGCCAGCGCGGCAGGAACCTGCCATCGAGTAGGGAATCGTGTTGCAGTTGACACCGTAGGGAGGCTCGGCTGAACCAAACGGATGAGGAACGGTGCATCCACCACCTAGCAAGAATTTAGAAACCGCGTATGTAGATCCGACAGAAACAAGCTTACAGCTGTCCGAAGCACTAGAGGTATCCATGCATTCGTAGTCGTATTTTCCCTTCGGACTAGGAACACCACAAACAGACTGTCCAATTTTGCATGTGGCTTGGGCTTCCATCAGGGTGGTAACTGGTGCTTGACGTCGTTTGTGTGAACGCGGGACGGCGGAACCGCAGCCCTAAGACAGAGAGGTGAACATCTGGAGCTGCATATATGCGCATATACAACGGCACTTACACGAGGAAATACTCCACATTGACCATTACATTCAGTCTTTGGCGTCGGGCAAACGCACTGATCACCTCGCTGGATATAGGGACTGTCGCAGTCCCAGTGACAAGGATTACGGTTGTTGCACACGCGATGAGAGTGAGCGGGAAGGACGTCACAGTGCTCGCCTCCGGTATTGATCTGTCGGAAGAGCGTAAACAAACATGAGATAGAATCGGGCAAATGCGCGCACCAAAGCCTTCAATCTGGTTTCAAGAAGAGACTTCGTAGCGGGATCAAGAACGTCCACAACGGCATTGGTGCTCAAGAAGATGTCCAGATCCTGAAGAGGGTCAGCAGGAATGCAGAATGCGACGGAAAGTGATTACCTTAAGACACAAACAGAGATCAAGGCCAGCAAAAATGTCGAGAGGAAGCAAGGACAGAATACCGCCCTTGAGAAGAGCGTCGGCGTCGAGAGAAATGCAGATATCGAGGAGATCGCGTTGCTGGTAGTGATACTGGCGTTGCGCGAGAGTTCGAGGGGTCTTGTGCGACTTTACAAGGCTGGGCGACGCTGCAAAGGCGGTAAGGAGCGAAGAAACAACGAGTGTGAGGGTGAACCGCATAGCAAGTCCACGCGTCAAACCGACGAGATGATGGTGGTAAGGGAAGAAAGAGACCTATTCTGGTGAGACCTTTTTCTTCCAACCTCTTTATACCATTACACGGCGGAGTTTCATTTGCGTGTCGGGCACTGGCAATCGGGAAATCGGTTTCCGTATATGGCGATTCAAGATTATAGCCTGCTTCTATCTTCCGGTGCGAGACGCCATTGCTCCAAATTTTCGGTAATTAGACAATAATTCTGTGGCAGTCAGGTTGGCATTCCGATAAGGCGGAAGCGAATAAAGTACAAGGAAGAAAACCTAGAGAGAGCATAAGCATTAACAAAAAGTTCGCAATTATGAAGACGGTTTATACGAACAGTATCATGTATTACTAGGCTGACTTTCAAAGGCGGATACCTGGGTAGCAGCCTCCGTTTCTTCTTCTCCCTCATCGGCATTCAGATGGCTTTCCACTTCATCTTCGTCACTTGACTCGGCGTCTATATCTACGTCCATGGGACCCATACCATCCCCGCCTGGACCATTTTGAAACCGCGGGTCCCAGTCTAATTCCTCCGGTTCCTCTACTTCCACTTCGACGCGCTGCTTCCAATCAAACTTCTCGCGTAGCATCGTGACAGCCCGAATAGCTCTGTCTACTCGGGCATCGTGAGCGGCTCTAATTTCATTGCACTCCGCTAATACATCTTCGTACTCTGGCTTTTTGGGAGTAGTTCCGAATCGAGATTGCTGGACTAACGGCGCTGGTGGGCCCCCAAGCACACCCAAAGAACCACGGGTCTGCATGTGTTCTGACAGTCGCCGAACGGTGTCGTTCTCCATCTTCAGGACATCCAGCGTCTGCTGATTTCGAAGAAGAGGTATGACATCGTTGTCAAGCTGAGAGTCTGGCATGCCAGAACTAGGGTGGAGCGCGATTTTCTCATAAGGGTTGGAGTTATCGGTCGGGGCAGAACCATTGACCTTGACAGAACCGTGGATGGGAGACACAAGAGAGCTGGAGAAGCTATGGGTTTGCGAAAGCAGAATATTGTATTTGGAAAGAATATCTGGCCACGGTGGCATCACATTTTGGTAACCGGATTCTATGGTCCTTTGAAGTGCTTGTATTGATTCGACGATCTGACCCGCCTTAAATCTAAGGGATTCAAGGTGGGCCGTAGGAAGACCAGATGAATCTAGGCTTGTTTGAAGGTCTGCCATACTGACTTCGTGATATAGACCCAGAAAGACGTGAAAAGTCCAGTACGAAGATCTTTCAGGCGATCGAGTGAAGGTAAGCCCTGTAAGGCTATTGATATACACCGGCAAGCAAAGTAACAATGCATTTGTGACTGGTGTCACGGTCACAATCAAGCTCGCGTCTTTTTTCTGAACATTTCATAGCGCGACAATCTCAACACCATGCTTTCTGCTCTGAGAGCCCGTCTGGGCGCGAAGCCTCCTGCCTTCTCCAGGCTGGTCGCTTTTACGCGCCAGTCTACCATATCCTCGGTCTCTCGGCCCATTATCTCTACCCAGTCGCGTACCATCTTCACGTCGCAACGCCTCGATTTTCCTGCCAAAGCGGCCGCTACCAAAAAAGTTCCCGCTAAGAAGGTTACTGCTTCAAAGACCAAGACCAAGGCAAAGGCTGGGGCTACTAAAAAGAAACCCGTCAAAAAACCTGCTGCCAAGAAGAAGGTTGCGGCCAAAAAGAAGGCCGCTAAGCCCAAGCCCAAACCGAAGAAGAAAGTTGTCAAGCCTAAGCCTGTGAAGTGTTAGTGCTTTCTTTGGCGTGCTATCGTGTACTTTTACTGATAATGCTTGGTAGTCAAGATCACCGCCGAGATGAAACCGCCCAAGCGCAGTCTCACCTCCTACATGACTTTCCACACTGAACGTGTGCGCGCAGCTCCGGAAAAGTTTGCCAACCTCGGGGAAGCTCAAGCCGCTGTCAAATCCTCTGCTGCCGCCTGGAAAACCATGTCTGAAGAACAGAAACAGGTCCACATTCCACATGTATTTATGACTTCTCGACGCTGACATTAAAGCAATAGCCCTACGTGAACTTGGCCAATGCTGCGAGACAGGAATACGAGAAGGCTATGAAACAATGGTTTTTGAACATGTCGCCGCAGGTTCGCAAGGAATTGAACAAGGTTCGGCTTGCAAAGGGTAGGAGCAGGATTGCTAAACCCAGTTGGTTGGAGAAGCAGCCCAATAACGCGTATATGAGGTATGTATTGACCTGCACACCTTTGGAGTGCTTATAACGTTGCGGCAGATTCGCTATCGAGTTCAAAGAGGGCAAGGACATCCCGCCTGTCGAGGCATTGAAGCAAGCCAAGGTCGCGTGGGCAAATCTCCCCGAGGCGACAAGAGAGGTAAATCGCCCGGCTTTCCCGCTGTGAATAGATGTTGACTGGTCGAGCAGGAATACAAGTCCACGGCTAAGAAGGAGATCGCCGCCTTTAAGGCCAAGCAAAAGGCAAGCGTCTGATTCTGGCTCTCGGATAAGTTCATTGTATGAATAGTTTATTTTCAATGTATGCCTTTCCTTTTTCTTCACCTCGAGTCATCTAATACCACAATCTCTCCCTACTCGCTTCGCCCACAGATTTTAAGTGAGATCAAATTTGCATGACATGCTAAGTAGCTTGGTAACAGTGTAACATTGTCTATCTTGTCATCGATCGCTCTTCTGTAGACCTACCTACACCTACACTAGGTCGGTCTGATCTGTAAATGAATTGATTAGCCAAGAATACATAACTTGACGGTGTAGATGATAGCCTCACAACCTGGTGCGTTGTGTGTTTGTTATGACCGTATACAAGCTTGAGCAATACGCCCGTATCTCCCTGTCTCCTTCACTGACAATGATCACATGAACAATGCTGCGGGCATGGCCGGGATTGGTTATCTAAGTTTTGATCGGAACTGATTGCCGCTGTCAATGACTTGAACTCTTTGACGATTCACCACTTGGTACAGTAGCGTCTGTTACCTTTCGGTATGTACTTGGACTGGCGTATTGTCTCCTTGGCCGTTGATAGGAAGACTCGTAGGGCAAAGTCACACGTGTTGGATGGTCTCCAACTCGGAAGAGTTTGGGAAGATTGTGTTCTCATCGCGCAAAGGCAGTAGTCGGAACGCAATTTCAGCATGACACACTCTCTTTCACTCTCAGATGCGCAGAGACTCATTTCCGCACGTGGATTTGGTACCGCCTATTCAAATGTAGTGAAAGTCACAGAGGTGATCAATGATGCATTTAGGTGCAAGCCTTTCATTGTTCGCGTTTATCTAGCTAACACATAATTTATCAAAGTTATACCAGAGATAGAAAGGCCTACGCCGTAGATCTTTCCGCCTCCAAAGAAGCGGCCCCGACTCACTCGTGCTTTATCTCCATCTCTCTGCCTTCGGGCCCACCAAATACCTCAGATTCATATCACCCAAATTCTCTTCAAGTCATAGGCCAGCTGATCTCCTTGATTCACAAGCACACCGCTATCCCCATTGCAGATCCAACCCTTGACACGTCAGGAGAGCTGTGGTACCTGATCACCCCAATCCATCCTCTCCCATCGTCCGCGATTATGCCCTTGTCTCGCGCTCGAAACAAAGGCCTACTCAGTGCTGAACAATCCGTACTACTCGACCTGACCCTTGGTAAATTCTTGGGCCAGCTGCATAGTGGGGTTATGAATGAGTGGTACGGGTTGCCTCTCCTGGGTGACCCACCAGAACCATCGTACAGCTGGCAAGAGACGTTCACATCGACACTTGAAGCTCTCCTCGCTGAGACGGAGTCCAATTCGTGCGAACTTCCATTTGAAGACATCCGACGCTACCTATCCCGCGCCATTGCATTCTTCCTGTTTGACGATGTCGAAGTCCCATCCCTAGTGTGGTTCACAGGCTCGGATGATGACATCTATATCAGTCTGAATGAGGCAGATATCAGTATTGCTGCGATTCTTCCCAATGTTGCGCATGCGATCTGGGGAGATCCGCTCCTGGAATCATTCTTCATGTCCGGGATGAGCGAAGCGCTCTTGGAGGGTTACAAAGACGGGGGTGGAGAAACGCTAGTCGTTTTTAGCCGGCAAAAGACAAAGCGGTTATGGTATACGTTGTTTTTAGCATTGGTAGTGCTGACCGAGCGAAATGGCAGTGCAGGTCCAAGGGAACGGTGGGCAAAGGAAACCATCATGCAGTGCGCGGATAGTCTCAAGGATGCTCCTTGTCATTGAACCTGTGTACCGATGCATTCAGTATGTACATAGGCGGTATCATGCAGTATCATGTCGAGTCACACTGTCGAGACGATCGTCCCTGATTAGCGCTGCCACGAATTACGCAATCCAAGTCAAGATGGGCGCTGATAGCTCTGCGTCTATTCGGATCTTCCATGACAAAAAAAGCCTCTGCCTCTACACGAGGCATAAGAATGACTCAAGTGTTAACGAAATTACATCTCTTGACTCCGACTCCGGTCTGGGTGAGCCGTCACAAGGCAATAAGCGCCAGGGACTGAGCATATAAACACGCATGCTGGACAGTTTTCGTTCTAAGTACCCACTGCCCACTATGGCTACTTATCTCCAACAAATTTTAGGTGGATTAGCCCCCTTACTGAACTCGACAGTCGTGGAAGTCACCAACACCACTTCGGTCCTTCCCCAGGTCACAGCCGCCCCCTTGGCTATCCCCTCCGATCTGTCATCCCTGATCTCGTTATTCTTCTCGTTTTCTGCCTTGCGCGACTGGCTGAAGCTAATTGTGCTCGGTGGCTTCTTTGAAACTTGTCGTCGAGTCATCTTTACTCAGTACGCAAAGTTCGTTGACGCATTCCACATAACTGCGACCTTCGATGAAGACGATCCCAGTTACGGTACGCTGTAACTTTTAAATGGCGCATCAATTGCTTACCGATCCTTTCTTCAGAATGGATGATGGTTTGGCTCTCAAAACAACCGTCGTGGGGTAAGTCTGTCCCCTTTTGGGTCGTGTGTGTGTGCGTCTGACAATACACGCAGCGAAGGCGCGAGATATACAAGTTAGCACTAGTACTTATGGCGCCAACTCCAACACGGTCACACTTGAGGGAGATGATGATTCTGACGATTACTACAAGACCTCCCGCAAGCTGGCGTACCTACCTTCCGTCTCAATGACATATTCTCTCTGGTATAAAAAGCGGTACATGACCATCACTCGTACGCTACAGGATACAACGGGATCGTATTATTCAACGAAACATAATATCCTACAGATTAGGTCCGATTGAATTTTTAACTTGAGGTTCTTCCACTAACAACACTTCCTTATACTAGCCTTCTGACTCGCAGCCATAATCTGCTTCTCGGCCTACTTCAAGAGGCCCGTAATGAGTACATGGCCGCTCAGGAACACAAGATGTGTGTATGGGTTTCAGACGTGTGAGCATTACGTTCTCGTTATGTTGTCTATTTGGGATTGAGCGTTCTTGTTTTTTTTAGGAACAACAGTTGGCGGCATGTTGGTTGTCGCGCTAAGCGCCCTATGAATTCTATCATCTTGGAACCTGGTGTGAAGGATCTCCTACTGGAAGACGCTCGGGACTTTTTGGATAGCAAGAACTGGTACGCTGAGCGTGGCATTCCATTTCGTCGGGGTTATCTCTTAGTACGCTATTATGTTACCTCCGTTTACTCCGAATACTCTTACTAACAAAGTTATTTTCATCCTATAGTACGGCGTTCCTGGTTCCGGAAAAACTTCACTGATTCACAGTATAGCCGGGGAGCTCGGACTTGATATTTACATCATCTCCTTATCTCGCGTCGGGCTTGACGATTCCTCCTTGGATGCCCTTATCAACGAATTGCCCGAAAGATGTGTGGCCCTCATGGAAGACATCGATGCTGCCTTTACACGGACTCTCAACCGAGACGATGATGACCCTTCGGATTCCGGGTCAAGTGGTTCATCCGACGCCGATAAAACTCCTAAAAATGGTGGTCCTCCCCCACCGCCCAGCAGCAGGTAAGTGATATAAGAGTGTTTGTGTCCCTCAAGGATCTGAAATATTGGTATCAAGGGTCAGTCTAAGCGGACTATTAAACGCTCTAGATGGTATTGGCGCCCAGGAAGGCCGGATTCTTTTTGCGACAACAAACAGGCATACTTCCCTGGACCCTGCACTTTGTCGACCCGGACGCATGGATCTCCACATTGAGTTCAGACTTTCGAGCAAATATCAGGCCAGAGAGTTGTTCAAGAGGTTCTACATTCCCTCGAACCAATCCGAGGTGGAAGAAGACGATGACGATGACACAGCTGACTCTGGTTATGGTGGATCCCCCGCTCCATCAGAAGCGACGGATTCGACTCCACCCTCTCCATCTAGATCCAACGCATCGGAATCCCCCATTTCTGAATCTTCTTCACTTCTACCTGCTCCACCGGTATTTTTCGGTAACCGTCATGTGGGCCGAGCCCCCAAGCTTTCAAAAAGAAGGGTTGACGAGCTTGCGATGAAATTTTCTGACATTATTCCGGAACGGCAGTTCTCAATGGCAGCACTGCAGGGTTACTTGATGATGCATAAAATCAATCCCTTTGTTGCGGTTGCAGGTGCAGAAGATTGGGTTGAGAAAGAGTTGAGCGATCGTAACAAACGAGAAAAGGAGAAGATCGAGAAGGCCGAGAAAGAGAAGAAGGCCAAGCAGGAAAAAGAAGCTAAGGGGAAGGAGGCTAAGCATAAGGAGACTAAGGAGAAGGGCAAAGACAAGGATCTCCCTACAACACATCAGAATCCAGGAGAACGGGACAAAGCTATCCAGGTCACTCCGACGCAGGTTTCGTCTTGACAGACGGCGTCACCTCGACCTACTACTGGTTAATCGTGACGTTAGTTTCCTTCACTTATCGTTGGTTCACTGGCATCCGAAGTCGAATCGAGGTTACCGCCTACATTGGACTAAGACCTCAACATCTCCTCGAGAGATTTTGTCATCCTACTCTGCAGCAACAATACCAACGAGGGGGAACTCGAAGTCGCCTTTATAATATGAGGCGGTTGATGCCATCTGTATCTAGTCAATCTGTGTATCAGTACTTGGGAGGGCAGGGCATTTGGCCATTAAGCAGTGTTGTTTTGTTGATACGTGTTGAAAATGAGTGGATCACCACGGCAACTGCCTAGTGATCGAAAAATTCGCGTCCACATCGTCGACCGTCCGAAAGTCTTGCCCACCACTCTATCTCTTCTTATTTGCCATGGCTCAGCAACGCATGGCCTTATGGGCAGCAGAAGACATCGACGAAGAACTCCAGGACGTTGACCTGTCACTGGCGATTGGGAGCTATGGGCAGAACGGTTTTGACGAGGGTGCGGCAGCTATCGTAAGGGAGCTTTGCCCTTGTACTCACTTGGATAATACAGCGCAAATACCTCCTCAAATTGACGAATCTACCCTACTTTCTGTGCAACAGCATATGGCGCAACAAGCCGCTTTTGCCCAAATCCCTGATGTTGTGAAAGGCGTATGTGGGCCGGCATGGTTTTCTCCAGAGCGATGCTCAATTTTTCACAGTTCATTGTTCACTTCCATCAAGCAGTACTGGACAACAACCTGAGCGAGATTACAGTTGCATATGAAAGCGGCTGGAACAAGTACACGGAGAAGTTTTACTCACGGACAGAATGGCCTGAAGCTGAAATCATTGCGCCTCTTGTAAATGACGGTGCTTATCCATCTTCTCATAATAAGCTGGGACTCTCCCACTAAAGATTGTGACTACCTAGATCCTATCTTCCTGATTCTCTATCGAGAGCTGTATTACCGACACGTCTATTCACGCTTACAGCCCGATATTGACGATCGGTTCCATTCTTATGAGAATAGCTGCGAGTTGTTTAATTATCTCCTCAGTCGGTCTTCTACTATCTCTCATTTCGACAACTCTTGACATACTTGGCAGACTCTGACGGTCCCGTCGAACTGGAGCTCCCCGAACAATGGCTATGGGACATTATTGACGAGTTTATCTACCAGTATCAAGTCTTCTGTACCTGGAGATCAAAAGTAGCATCTAAAACGGCGGACGAAATTGCTGTGCTTGGGGATGAAGGAGGGGTGAGTCTGGTCAGCGTAATATCATACGCGGTCTGTCCTGATTTCTATCTAGCAAGTGTGGAGCTCTTACAGTGTCTTGAACGTCTTATATTCTCTCATTCAAAAATCGAAAATACATCTGTATATCGAGGCCACGCAGCAGGGAAAGGCTGCCGATGAAATTGCGTTCGTACACTTTTTACTAAGATTCTGATAATGTCAGTCACACATGAATAGTGAAATCGTCGGGCCATACGGTGTACGTCCTCTGTACCGAATGCTGGGTTACTTCAGCATCATTGGACTACTTCGTGTCCATGTTCTTCTAGGCGATTTCACTCTGGCCTTGAAAGTGATGGACAACGTCGAACTCAACCAAAAGGTATGTAGAAGAACCGTCCCCCGAGACTTCCCTAACAGACACTGATTATAGTCACCCTTCACTCGGGTAACCGCATGTCATGTCGCCACATACTACTACGTCGGTTTCTGTTACATCATGTTGCGACGGTACCCAGACGCTATTCGCACATTTGTGACAATACTAAACTTCATCATGCGGATGAGGCAATACCACACCAGGAGCTATCAATATGACCAAGTCTGTGAACCTTTGTTCTGTAACGATGTGATTAGTTTACCATCTACAGATCAGCAAAACAGCAGACAGGATGTATGCCTTGTTTGTGATGTGTAACGCGCTGTCACCCAGTCGGCTGGATGACAACATTGCCAATGTTGCTAAAGAACGGTATGGCGATCAGCTTGCGAAGATGGTCAGAGGAGGGTGAGTATTTAGATGTCTGCGTCATCGTTTCCAATAATTTATATCGCTACCGGTTCTAGTGAAGGTGCTCTTCCTGCGTTCGAAGAACTTTTCCTCTATGCGTGTCCGAAATTCATAAACGCGACTTCTCCGCCGTACGAAGATCCCAATGCTATCGCGCAGATTCTTCAGGATTCATCACCAGATGCCTACGTTGACCCGGCACACCGCCAGCTACACCTGTTCTTGTCTGATGTAGTAACCCAGGCCCCTGTTCCAACGCTTAGGAGCTTTTTGAAACTTTACACCAGTCTAGGCTCTCAGAAGCTAGCAAGCTTCCTGGATGCTGACGAAGAGGAGATGATTCAGGAGATGATGGTATTGAAGCAATGTAGCCGTAGCATTAGCCGGGTAGGAGGAGACAAAAACAGTCTGTTGGATGGCCAGACGATCACCACAAGTGATCTCAACTTCGTCATTGACGAGGTATGTTTGCAACTAGTTCCTACTGTGAAGCTGGTTAACGTATCTTTTTCAAGAATATGGTACACATAGCCGAATCCACTGTTGGCAGACGATTCGCTGGCTGGTTTATAAAGAACACTGAGCGCACGCAGCGGATATTTGACGATCTCAAGAATACCCCACTTCCTACTCCTCCGAAAGGTACAGCTAATGCTGGTGCTGTTGATACGTCTACAAAGCATAGGCCAGCCGGGAAGGTTGCTTGGGGTAGTGTTACCTCCAAGTCTTGAGTAGTTATTTTACCCCATGCCTGCAGTGACATTGTGATAGTACTCATATCCGTCGTAAAATACATTGCTTATCCACGAGAGAACGCTAAAGGCAGTTGTTTAAAAATTTCCAAATGATGACCTGTTTAGGTAATTCTTATTTTCTCCCGGCGGCAAAATCTCCCTCTTTGGTTTGCTCCACTACCAGGTATGCGTTCTATACGCTTCCTCAGTACGCGACAACCGCTATGGGAACTGCCCAAACCTCATGTCACGCAGAGTACAAAGAAACTACTGCGAAAGGTGGAAATGAGAGTTGCCCCGCAAATAGTGGGCCCGCAGACGAAGCAACATCTCCAGCAATTCCTCGAGGTTCAAATGCATCCAATATTGCGTCTTTCTTTTGCTGATATTTGTACTAGAATTACGTATCAGGAAATGAAGAGCTTGCTAAGCGGGAAGACAAGCGTAGGAAGCTTCAAAATGTTCTCGCGAGCGAGTTTGGGAAAGAGATTTTGGTTGAGGATATTAGCATGGCCTCTTACGGCCGGGATATACGGAACACTCCCATGGAATTTGCCATCGTGGTATGTTATAGCTCGTCTTTTCCACACACATGTGTCATAAATATGACTAGGATACCGCCTATCCAGCAGAAGCCATACCACTCAAAACTATGCAATCGCATGTCCTGTCAAAAATACATAATCATAAGAACGTATCATCTTCATCTTCTACGACATTTTTCCTGACCTTTTCCTTTCTACAGGCGCGTCGTAGAGGTTCTACTCGGTGCCGGATTTCGGTGTAAAGTTCCTGAACGCGATTGGGATCTCGGAGGGCAGGATGATTTCAACCTTTGGGCTACTTCAGAACCGATACAGGGACCCATCTACCCACCACGGTTACGCGTCGAAGATGCCGAGGACGTGGACTCGCTGAACTCGTTTCATCTAACATTTGCAGGTCCCACTGTGGTGCCCTTGCACCAATGGCTGGTCGGATATCTTCCCAAGCAGTACAAGGACTTCATGGCCCTCTTCTTGATATACCTATGGTCTCAAGGTATCGAATTTCCAACGACAGCTCTCGCGCTAATGACAGCACGCTACCGTCAGGTATCTTGTCTCATTCGTCCATTGCCTAACGTGCTAAACCCTCACTAGGCAAGGGACGATGTACCGCCTCTTTTTCGAAATAATACGAGTATTCGCTGGGTTCCGGCCAATTTCTATAATCCTATAGATCAGGTGTGGGAAACAAAGTGGGAGGGCGTTCGACTGCCGGGTAATTTTAATGTACCCCATGAAGCCGCTAATTGGAAAGCACTGCATTTTTTGGAAATGTTGCAGTAAGCGCGTGTACTGCCTGTGTTGCCTTCGCTCACCGTTTTCAGGTTCTGGCGTCGATCAGATGTTTCTCCAAGCTCTATGGTCTCTGTGAGAGAAGGGGGTAAGAGCGCATTCATTCCCCGCCCTGGATACACGCTATCACCTGACAATCCAACATTGCTGTGGCACTTCAACCCTCTCGTCGTGCAAGATCCCATCATCCCTACTCATGTACGACTATGCTATCTGTCCGTTTCTTCGGCTGATGCATCTTTTCGTGTCTGTAGAACCATGCATGTACAGTCAGCAAGAGCGAAATCAAGCGTTTTGCGTATGCCTGTAAAAGGGGCGCCAACTCGTTGTCGCAAGGTAACACAGTTGAAGACTTCTTTTTCCAGCGCACAGCAATGGATCCATCTAACGAATCTGATTACGATCGAAGAATGCAGGATCCAATGGATAAGGAGGACTGGCTTTCTTCCTTGAACGAAGAGGAAACGGAAGAATCTGACCGCCTCTTCAGTAACGATGGATCATTTGATGCTCAACCGCAGGGTGCAGCATCCCTTCGCTCAGGTTATGCGCCGAGGGCACCTCATCCGCCTCGACGGCCCTCTGGCACTCGCTCCTATTCAACTCAGCCTACACCGCCTGGTGGTGTTACCCCGGGAATCCTTCGGCAACGAAAAGCTACAGTAAATCGTGTGCAGAACATTATCCAGCAAGAGTTCGGAAATATATACATCGTTGAACAGTTTGGCAGCACACACTATGGAATTTCTTCTGCAAATAGTGATCTCGACCTAGTCCTCATAGTACGCGTCAATTTCTCCTCTCATGGTACTCTTCGCTAATTCTTTATTCATTTTCAGGATCCAAAACGACCACATGGTGTCTCACCAAAGCAAGGAAAACCACACGGTGGTAAGCGTGCATACTGAGGATTTCCGAGCAAAACTAATGCATCATAGGCATATATCACATAAAGTTTGTTCTGTTCCATTTCCCACTTGAAGTCTTTGCGCTGACGATGAAAGAAAGAAAAATAGGTTCTTTGTTGAGGAAGAAAAGCTATCAGGGTGTCTCTGTCATCGATAGCGCAAGTGTTCCAATAGGTACATAAACTCTAACTGACCGCCATTTGCGCCTTACCCATTCTTGTGCATAGTGAAATTCAGGGACCCAATTACGGGCATGGACTGCGATTTGAACATTAACGACCGACTTGGACTACATAATTCCGACATGGTGAAACGCTACTGCGATTTGTCGCCGCTCTTGCGACCGATGGTACGGGTAATCAAAAAATGGGCCAAACCGCTCAAGCTAAACAGCCCATCCATACGCTCTGGCGGTCGTGTGACGTTCAGCAGCTACGCTCTTACTTTGATTACTATTGCTTTTCTGCAGGTGAATCTAGTCCGCGGCATTCTCACAAGATCGCTGACATTGTCTAGACGCATCATCTATTACCGAATCTTCAGCAAGATGTAACTCCTTTGAGCGAAGAGAATCAAGACGGTCTCTTTTGGTTTAAGGGGAAGCCCTGTAATACGAAATTCAACATGGTTGAAGATTGGGTGCCTCCGGAACAAAAAACAGTGAATGAGGCAATGCTAGCTTGGTTCAGGTTTGTGTATCCGTCTTTCTGGCATCTTGATCTCAAACATATAAACAGATATTGGGGTTTCGAACACGATTACACTGTGAACACCCTCATTTCTATCCGGGCTGGCGGCATTATAGAGGGACCTGGCTTCTCTTGGAATGACAACGAAAAATTCAAGAACATGTCTGAGGCAGACTGGCGGCAGGCTTGCTTGACGTCAAAAGCTAAAATCAGGAACTACCGGCTTCTTGTCGCTGATCCATTCATTACAACCAAAGTAAGTTGATCCGTTCCAACTAGTTGGCTGATCTCATACGGTTTATTAAGAACGTCACGGGCAACATTGAACCTGTCAGTTTTTCCGTTTTCCGAGCGGAGTGCCAGCTAGCTTTCAAAAAGTTATTGCTTCCAATGACCCCGAAAGTGAAGAAGAAACCCACGGTCACCTCTACGTCAGATAATGCTGCCGCTGAATCCGCTGTCGAAAGTGAACCTATCCGTGATAAAGATGAACCTGACATACATTCACTCACTGATCCGGCGAAGCCTCCGCCCAAGAGCAAGAGACCAACGCGACCAGTGGAGTTTGTGGTGGAGGAGACACAAGTGAAACGGATTATTCCTCTTCCAGACGATCCTTTTTTAAAAAGGTTTGCATTCCTAGAAACAAACTCAAATATCGTTGCGACGCAAGGTCGCAAGACATCTGAGTTCGAAGAGTACCATCGTCTGGAAGAGATTGAGAGGTCTTGACAGACATGATTATCTATGTACATTGTATCATTAGTACGCATTGGTTAATTACCTTACACTCCTATGAGGTGAATAATTCGCGCCAGTCAAGATACAAAGGAACGAAAATTGGGATAGAGATGAAAATTTGACACACTTTTAGATCCCAGTAAAATCTGTCGGCTTTATGTACCGTTGAAGGGGATGCATAATCATTTTGCAACGATAGAAGCGGAGTCTTTCGATGAATGTAGAAATACATAGTCTTGAAAGAACTGTACTGTATGCCACGGCCGCGAAAACGCCAACACAATTCGGAATGAGTTGATTAATGAGGGGCTGGATGTAGTTCTGTCGTAGTCGGTCCAGAGAATAAGGAGAGTGACGGAGGTGTATTTTTACAATTCAGTTCATGTCGAAGCAAGGTATTGTGTGGAGTGGTGTGGTGCGCACTGGTGTGTGTATTGTAAAGCCACAATCATGATGGTAGTCTTCTAGTCCTCCCTTCTATGTGGCAAGCTGATGCAACTGGCTTCATATACAGGATGGTAACGGAGACTGTAGTACTACAGTCGTCAACCGACGATCGCAAACTACAGAATTATGATCATGAGGCTGGACGAATATGGTGCGGTATCTGACCAATCACTCCGGGGCCATATCCATCGGCGCTCGGACCTACATCTGCATCTTAAATCACAACAACACCACGGAAGCTCGCTGGCGGCGCTGACTCCTTCTCTACCCTTTATCACCATCATCGTTTCGTGTCGCTGCCTTCCATTTACGCCACCATGTCTTGGAAACTCGGAAAAAGTACGCTTGCAGGCCCCTTGCAATATGCGAGTCTCATTACCTTTCGTCTCTAGAATCCAAGGACAGCAAAGAGAATGGAGTCATCTCCAGATCTGTCACTCCCATACCCTCTCGACCTACGACACCGAAGCCACCTCATGGATCTGACCAGTTCAGGTCTGGCATGCTAACCATCCGTATCTTCTCAGGTATGTAAGCGTCTCTGCAAGCCCTGTCTGCGAGCTGACACAGTTTCCAGGTCGTGGACTTTCTTTACCTCCCGATGTACCCGTTCCGGATGTCATACAAAGAGCGCTGGAATCTACACCACCCCTCCGAAAATCGACTAGCAAGAGAGAGAGTATGCAGCGCAAGCGTTACTGGTGGCTCCCTTACGTCGTTCTGGAGTTCGACAAGAACGAGATCCTTATTGATGCTATGGGTGGTGATATAGCGAGCCCAGTCTGGAACTACAGGGCTGATTTGTGAGTTGTCGTCACTCTTTGTCTTTCTAAACCCTCTGAATACTCGGATAGTGATGTCTCGCGTACTTCTAATATTTCCGTCTCTGCGTACTTGCGTACGGCTCCTGTGCAAGGGCCCGATGATATGGGAAATGACTTGCTCTTGGCTCGTGTGGACCTTACGCCAATGCTAGATGGCCATGTGGGTCTCGTACCACTTTGTGCCATTATCTTTTCTTTGCTAAGACTTTTCTCTCGATAGCATGCCTCAGATCAGTGGTACATCGCCACGGCGGGCGCCGGTTCTTTCCATCTCAAGATCGATTTCAAACCGACACGCAACGAACCACTCACGATTGAGGCGTTTGACCTGCTCAAAGTTATCGGGAAAGGCAGTTTCGGCAAGGTCATGCAGGTCCGGAAGAAGGACACGCAGCGTATCTACGCACTCAAAACCATTCGCAAGGCGCATATTGCCCAGAGGCCTGGGGAGATTACCCACATCCTCGCAGAGCGGACCGTGCTGGCATTAGTCAACAACCCGTTCATTGTGCCCCTCAAGTTCTCCTTCCAGAATCCGGATAAGCTCTATCTCGTCATGTCATTTGGTGAGTTGATGCGTTATGAACGGGCCGACGACTGGTTGATTCAGATTATGCTTACCGTCAGTTAATGGCGGAGAATTGTTTTACCACTTACAGAGAGAAGGCAAATTTGACCAGGATCGCAGTCGGTTCTACGCGGCTGAACTTCTCTGTGCATTAGAGCATTTGCATGGCTTCAATGTTGTTTATCGGTGGGTCTAATCTCTGTGTACATGTCATTCATGCTGTACTCACGATGGACGCGATAGGGATCTTAAACCAGAGAATATCCTCCTTGATTACACTGGGCACATTGCGTTATGTGATTTTGGTGAGTCACAGTAAGGCGCTTGACAAGGCTTGCTCACTAATGTCCGCTTAATAGGTCTTTGTAAACTTAATATGTCCGAGACGGAAAAGACGAACAGTAAATATCACCACTCAGCCGAATCCGGTACTTGCGCTGATTTTGATTCCTGTCAGCATTCTGTGGCACTCCGGAGTATATTGCTCCCGAACTCCTCGAGAGTCAAGGCTACACCAAGACCGTTGATTGGTGGACTTTAGGTGTATTGCTGTATGAAATGATGGTGAGATCTTCCATGAATTTCGGCTAGTGATTATTCAATGCAAATCTTTGAATAGACTGGCCTCCCACCATTCTACGATGAGAATGTGAACACGATGTATCAGAGAATTCTGACTGATCCGCTTCACTTTCCACCTGACATGTCTGTGGAGGCGAAGAGTGTTATGACGGGACTGTTACAACGAGATCCGTCTCGGCGGCTGGGGGCGAATGGGGGCGAAGAGATTAAAAGGCATCCATTCTTTGCGAGGTACATTGATTGGAATAGGTTGGTCCATCCTAAAGCACTGCTGTTCTTCGACCTTATAGGTATGATAGGTTACTGGCGAAGAGATATCCGCCGCCATTCAAGCCGAGTGTTGTATGTTACTTCCATCTTTATTCTGACATTGAGTTTGATCATTGAACAGGAATCTGTGCTTGACGTAGCCAATTTCGATCCGGATTTTACGAACGAGGAAGCGCAGGATTCTGTTGTCACGGATTCCGCCCTTTCCGAGACTGTTCAAGATCAGTTTAGGTGCGTACGCTCGCTAGAGATCTGGGCCGTACTTGACTATTTCCAAAGGGGCTTTACCTACAATCCTGCAAATGAGCACCTTAGTGAGAGCGTGAGTTACTCCAACGGTATGTGAGGAGGGAGGGTCCTCTTCGAGAAGAGCTTCGTTTTTTGTTTATGTTAACACTGATTGATACCCACCAAAAATGATTTCACTGTAGAGTGAATACTTAGCACCGCTTCGTTCGCTGTAGACACTTTTTTCGTTGTTGGTCTTATTTAAACACGTGTCTGGAATCACCTGTAGGATATGGAATGTACGTGACTACATATAAGACACTATCCTGTAGCTCGACAGTAAATGTATATCATTTTGTGGAAACGGGGTGTCACTGTATAAATATACAACACGATGGCAACGTTAAAATGTAATATGTGACCTGGAGAGGCCGCCCCGGTCCCAACACCAGGCCTCGTATCCCATGATGACCTCAGGTGAACATCTCACTATCTTGCAAAAAATCGCTATCGTCATGCTTGTTGGAGCTGTACGAAGCAGAGTATCGTGACAAGGGGCATTTCGAACATATGCTTGTATCTGCGGGAATATTCGATACGGAGAGTGACAAGCGCCGTAGTGAGGACTAGAGAGTCAGGTCATCGCAGAGTTATGGAGACGGTGACGTACACGACAACCATTCAATCCAGCGCCTGGATATTCTTACACCAAGAGCGCATGCTTGAGAAGCATTCTGGAATAGATCCAAAGAAAGGGGGACGTTTGCTGAATGGGGCGATCTCAAAAGAGGGTTTAAATGTGAAGGAGGGGCGCCTAGAAGCACAAGATCCAGAAACAACACCAACACGAGAAGAGCAAGGGAAAGGGCGAAGGGGAAGACGTCTGATGAAGCGGCCAAGTTAATTAAATTTAGGTGATATTTTTGGTACCTAGTATAATCACAGACAAGAACATTCTTGGAATTTGTTAAACTCGCCGAGCACGACGGTGCTAACGAGAAGAAAGAACACTAATAAGCATATGGTACGTTGGAAATAGAATGTTAATATTGGTTCTTGAGCCGAAAAAGGAAAATATACGATAGGCTAGCAGCTTTTTCTTTTTTACAGAGGAAAGTGGAGATGAAGGCGTAGCTTCAACAGAATGCAAAGATGAAACGAGGTCAAGGTCAACTCGCCGAGTGGAAAGCGCGTAGTCAAGGTTT
Organism: Armillaria fumosa; assembly: GCA_030407015.1. NCBI lineage: Eukaryota > Fungi > Basidiomycota > Agaricomycetes > Agaricales > Physalacriaceae > Armillaria > Armillaria fumosa. The sequence continues at coordinate 595,870 of JAUDYM010000010.1, forward strand.
CTGATCGATCGTTGAACGTTGAACTTGAAGTGGCTGTGAACGGCGCAGATGAAATACAAATTTGTGCGGGGAAGCGGGCCGTACACGGATCTGGGGATGTCAAGGGGAGAGGCTCAGGGTTGGCACCAGACCACTTCACGAGACGACTGCCAGAACCATATTCTTCCGTGCTTTCTCCCTGCCTCAAGATGATTGACTTCGCGGGGCTCTACGCCTTGTGCGTCTCCCACTTCTTGATGCTCTTTCGACGTATCTTCGTACCAACAGCTACCTTGGGTGTAGGTGTTCTCAGTGCCCCGAGCGGCTTTCCGGCGACAGGAAATGGTCTCTGGTACACAACCGCTGCTGGCGCTTGGTCCAAGAATTGGCTCCCTATTGGCAATGGCTACCTCGCTGCAATGGTCCCTGGCGGGACGCGTGTGGAGGTTACTCAATTGAACATCGAATCGCTGTGGAGCGGTGGACCGTTCGCTGATCCTGTATGTTGCGGCTATTGCACTCCGAGCTTGTTTCTTGTAGTTTCCTGTGAGCTGATGGTCGTAGACGTATAATGGTGGAAACAAAGACCCGTCGCAGCAGGCTTCGCTCGCAAATTCGATGCAGCAAATTAGGGAGACCATATGGACAAGTCCAAATGGCGAGATTGGAAGTGGGTCTTCACCGCTTATCCCCTTGTATACGGCTGAATAGCGCCTATAGACGTCGATGTTCTCGGTGTCGATGCTGGGGCGTATGGTATCTCCGCCCTTCTTCGTGAAAATAACCTTTGTTAAGGTGTATCCAGGATCCTACGCTGGAGCTGGTCATCTGATCACGACCCTCAATATCACCGACAATGTGACATCAAACTATTCCCGATGGCTGGATATGGACCAGGGCGTCGCTAGGACTTCGTGGACGCAGGACGGCGTTGGATACCTCCGTTCTTCATTTTGCTCTCATCCAAGCAAAGCATGCATTCAACATCTTACCACAACAAGCAACTCAACTCTTCCAGCCGTGTCGTACGCGTTCACCGCCTCCCTAGAGAGCGGGTTGCCACAGGTAAACGTGTCGTGTCTTGATGGCACTGATAACGCGCTCGTTGTTCGAGGTATCGTTGCGGAACCAGGGATGGCATACGAGTTTATCGCGTGGGCCGAGTCCGACACAGGCACTGCCACTTGTATTCCGAGCGGGACAAACGCGACCATCGTCGTCAAGGGAGCCCACGAAGCCTGGATCTCGTGGGTTGGAGATACCGAGTTCGACCAGAATGCGGGTAATCAGGCCAACGCGTTCTCTTTTAAGGGTGCCGATCCGCATAACAAATTACTTCCTTTCGTCAGCAAGACCTCTACGGCATATGCAGATATCTGGACGGAGCACCTTGATGATTATACCACGCTGATGGGCTCTTTTACTCTGGACATAGGTCAAACAGTAGATCTGGAGAACCCGACGGACGTGTTAAGGGCAGGATATCAGGTTGGGGTTGGAAATACTTACTTGGAATGGCTAGCATTCAACTTTGGGAGGTACTTGTTGGCTGGTAGTGCAAGGGGACTGTTACCCGCGAATTTACAAGGGAAATGGGCAAATGGATTAAGTAATCCCTGGGGAGCGGATTATCGTACGTGCCTCTTTTCGTGGACAGTCTCAATGTTGATTTTGAAGGTGTGCAGATTCCAATATCAATATTCAGATGAACTACTGGGTAGCTGAAGCCAGTGGAATGAACGTAACTGCCTCATTATTTAACTACTTTGAGGTGAGGTATTCTCCTTCGACCTACTGCCTCTTTTTGACGCGTCGAATAAAGAAAAACTGGGCTCCCCGAGGAGCTATCACGGCGCAAGTCTTGTACAATATTTCCCGGGGATGGGTAACACATAATGAGGTACGTCTGCTTGCCAGCGTATTCAATTTAGACTGACGGATTGTCATGCACAGATGAATGTATGCACGAAGCATTATCGTGAGAATAGTACTGAATTGGTGTGTAGATTTTCGGTCATACGGGAATGAAAGCGGGCGATGCACAGTGGGCTGACTACCCTGGTTAGTCTTTCTTTTCTTTCCTTCTTCTTTTTTATTCTAATACCCGGAGCAGAATCGAATGCGTGGATGGTGAGTAACGGCATTTCTCTTGTGAAGGAACGATTAGCTTCAGAAGTCAGATGGTTCACGTGTGGGACCATTTTGATTATACCCAGGACATAGCGTGGTGGCGGGCGCAGGGGTGGCCGTTGCTCAAGGTAGCTTCCCTCCGGTCTCCTGTTCTTCTCAACGCTAAACTTGTACAGGGCGTGGCTGGTTTCCACCTAGACAAGCTGATTGAGGACGACTACTTCAAAGATGGCACGCTTGTTGTAGCCCCATGTAATTCGCCAGAACAGCCGCCTATAACGCTTGGTGTGTGATTTATATGTATATATGTCGATTCGTTGTTAATACTTCGATAGCTTGCGCTCACGCCCAACAACTGATCTGGCAGTTATTTAATGCCGTGGAGAAGGGGTACCCATTCTCTGGTGACCACGACCCGGAATTTTTGGCGGAGGTACTAGACAAACGGTCGAGGATGGACAAAGGTATCAAAGTGGGAAGTTGGGGGCAATTACAAGAATGGAAAGTCGAGAAAGATTCACCGACAGATACGCATAGACATCTTTCACATCTGATTGGGTTGTATCCTGGATATGCGATCGGAGCTTTCAATGACTCGGTTACGAATGTCACGGCGGAGCAGGCGTTGGCTGCTGCGAAGGTCAGCTTGATTGCAAGGGGGAATGGGACCGGGCCGGATGCGGATGCGGGCTGGGAGAAGGCGTGGCGCTCCGCGTGCTGGTCGGCGCTGAAGAATGGAGAGCAGGCATGGTGGGAGTTGACTGTGAGGTGCCGATTCCTGTCATAATGCTGTTTGGCTGACACCGTTCTCGGTAGTACACAATCGACAGAGACTTTGGCCCGAACTTGTTCAGCTTATACGACCCGTCAAGCTCCGACCCAATTTTCCAGATCGACGCGAATCTCGGTTTACCAGGTGCTCTCATGGTTTGTCTTTTCGAAAGTCTTTCCTTTGCCTTGTCTGATCTGTTTGTGAAGAACATGCTTATCCAGTCGCCTGATGTTGCTTCTTTGAACGACACGTTGATCATCAAGATTCTTCCTGCGCTACCGCAGGCATATGCGGCGAGAGGCCGCGTGACTGGGGCACGCGTCAGAGGCGGGTTGGACGTCTGGTTTGAATGGGCAGATGGACTTGTTGGGAGAGTAGATGTCAATATGGTGGGTGTGAGTATCCTAGGTGAAGGTAGGAAGGTGCGGGTCGAAGTAGGTGCCAACGGGGATGTCAAGGGCGAATTTGTTCTTCAGAGCGGAGGAAGCGTGACGTTGAATTGAACTGATTGTACGATTAGGAGTGGTTCGGATGTGTACTAACGAAGTTTAATGAATTTGTACTGGTCATAAATGCAAAACCCACGCAACGACGGAACCAGAGTGGTGCCGGGCAGTATCAGCATTCCAGCCGTTCTCGGATCCAGACACCTATGTTGCGCTGGTGTTTTAGGTAAAAGCCTTCTTTCGTAGAATAGCACCGCGACAGAACACATAGCTATGCGATGGTGTCGCCCCTCGGGTCGTCGGACTTAACGAAATAAATAGGTGAAGTCTTCCCAGGGGTCAGGTCCTCGGACTAGTTTTCGTGTTCAATACGATACATGAATGCGGTAGCTGTAGTCAGACTTCCGTTCCACAGCCTCGTTCGTTAACCTCCAATTTGGCATCTTCTGAGATGAATCAGTGACGTCGTGCTCAATTCAGGTAAGAGGTAAGGACAATACGTATATAAAAGACGGGAGTATCGGACGTCTGCGAGTAGCCCTCCTTGTAAGGAGACGTTTCTAGCGGAGTAGTATAATATGTTGTGCTCGATCATCCTCCCGATGTCGATGAGGAGGAGCTGCGGTTTTTTGAGCTTGTCCTTCGAACTTTCCGAAAAACGGGCCGAAGACACGTCGCGTGTCGTCTTACACGTTCTCAAAAGAAGATCGTCTTGCTAGCCGTGACTGAAGCGAAGCACAAGCGTCTGACCTCTGTATACAAGTTCATTTACTTCGTCGTAGCTTGTTGAGCACAGATAGATGTTGGTTTCAGTAATAGGAGGCATGGGATTTTAGTAGAGCGCGGCACAGAGATTCAGACCCAAGTCTTTCGCTTCACAGTCAATGGGTCCGCCAAAGTCGTTTCGAACCTGTTACTAGCATACGTAAAAGCAAAAACCCAGGCTCGGAGGTGTGTTGTCAAGCCGTCATGAACGACAAAGTGCCTAGAGCAAATAGTCAGTTCGTCGCCACTGAGACAACAATCACGAACAATCGCACCGAATATGATCGATCCGCGAAGAATCATGGATCACTGGCCGGAGCAAGCCAAGTAGGAAATTGATGTGCTGAAAATATTTGTAATGTGCGCAAGAATGCATTAAGCTTGAAACCTCTTGTTGTATGGTGCATCTGAATTAGTCAGCATGTTTACAGAGGCAGGCACACCTAGATCGTTCTGCAAATGCGTCCAATGATAAATATTGCGGGTAAGAAACATGCCAAACGATAGAGCGAATAACAGTAACTCAGTCGTCTTCAATGACGATAATGTCGTCCTGATGACTACTTCGTGTGCGTCTCCTATTTCTTGTAGGAACATCCACCTCCACAGAGGCCTTTCGCTTCCTGCGAGGGCGTTCTGGAGAATCATCGTCAGAAATCACAATCAGGTCATTCCCTGTCACCGGCGTGACAGGTGCCTTTTGTTTTCCCTTTCCTTTCAAAGCAGGTACTACGGCGGGCGGAGGCGGCTTGGGTCGCGCGTATAGCTGCGTCCAACGACGCGCGGTGTCGTCGTGGAGTTTTCGATTCTGGACATATTGCGAGGCGATTCCTGGAACTGAAGACAGATGAGTGCCAGATAAAAGCTGGAGCGTTAGCATACCGAGGGGATCCTCTGTGATTGAACGATTATCAGTGGTGACAAGATATAGCTGAATGACGATGCGTACTGGGATTAGGATCCGTTAAAAGTGACGATAGAGATAGCATCACTTTGAAGAGGGATAACGCGGGCGACCAAGTGTTCTTGAGAATGTCGATGCATATATTTCCTTGATCTGAAATCTGTATACAGCATGTAGTTGTCGAAGGAAACGAGGAGTGGTGTCGCTCACATTCATGTGGTATATCCTGTCCTAACTTTAGTATTGCGCGTAAAGACAGCCTATCCGACGCACCTCGTCTTGAAAACAACTCTCGGTGCTGTGAACCTAGTAGCTGGCGATAAGACAACAATTGAACCCAAGCAAAGAACAACACACGGATAATCCTGCGCAAGAACAATATCAACATCAAAAGACCCTCCTTCGTACACGCTGCCCTCGGGTCCAGGTAAAGATCCTTTCCACAAGTGCAGGTCGTCCGTCGGGGCGAGCTTAATGTCGCCTAAGTCCTCTTTTTGGACATCCACAATTTCGCGGTGGATGCGCTTGAGTGACATCTGCTAAGAGTGAGAGTACGGATGATGATACTGTGAGAGCGGCGTACGGCGGAGGTGGTGGACGCCATGACTGGAGATTGTAAGAAACGAAGTAGTTATTATCGAATCCCAATTCGTTCATAGCCCGGAACCGGCGGTATACGGCATGGGAGCTTTGAGTCTCCGCTTCAACCTGAAATGATTTCGATCGCTAGGTTCATATGAACAACAGTACCACTGAGGTATCTCCACTGAGGATCGAGTCCCTCTAGCTGGAAGAGCAGATCTCAATAGTTTATTTACTATGATGAGCGTTAGGCATAAGTTTCTGTACGGGGAGGGAAGGTGTGAGACAGATGAGACGGTACTTATTATCAATCTTTCGCGCGCCGCCGTCGCTGTCTTGTTACTAGAATCACACTGTAGCACTACTACAGGTGAGAATTTTGAACCGTATCTGGGTTTGCGCTCTGAGAAACCTCTGCTTAAGCGAGGTCGCCGACGGTGCAGAAAGACCATCTTTCATGGAAAAGCATAAAGCGGTATAACTGGGTGGCGTTACAGGTTTTCGGGTCGTTTGACTCAAGCGAAGAAAATCGCCGAGGATGTTAGGGAGAGGGGACAGCATAGCCTTTCTGTTCAATTGGCCCTGGATGTGCTTGTCTATGTAAAGTCGCGCGGGGATATGGATCAGTTTCTATGCGATGATTCTAGTCGGCAGTTGTAACCTACAAAATTCAGGTACTCCGCCAATCAATGCATTGGTTCTCTCCGACTCTTTGTTTTGTAAAGCATAAGTAGAGACAACTGACTTTCTTGAGATTCCATTGAAGAGTGAGTGGAAAATGGGCAAGTCTTTGAGCAGTGGAAGAGAACACCATAGTTTCCTGTACCTACAGAAATCAATTAGATGGCCCGTAAGCAACCCGAATTTGTAACTGTAACATTCCAGGGGTTCCAGGGAATACGAAATGACATCCCTAGGCCCCCTACAACTTGACGTCCTTGGAGACGGAATCTCACAGACGGCGTTCATGTTATTTTAAAGGCGATACGGAAGGAGATATTCACGTTCTAGCTCTGTCCGTGTCACTATTGTGCCGTTAAGCGGAGTAACTAACCGCTGGCGGTGAGTACGATGGCATGGGAAAGAAAGGGAAACTGTGTAGGCAGTGGTATTGTAAAAGTCGTTTAGTATAGAGCCGCAGCGCCGATCTTTTAATTAGGAAAATCGCGCCATCGTCGGTGATCATAAGCAAAAAGAAGAAGCTTCCCCCGACGATGAGATTGAGATTTGAGATTAAGGTCCAGATCGTAGTCACGACCACAGTGCACCCGAGCGCGTGTGCCAGGACAACGCGTATACGCATCAGCTTCGGGATAAGTGATATATCGCACGGCAGTTGCTCGGCGCGAGGTTTCAGCGCGAATAAAAGTCGACCTGAATGAGAGTCAACTTCACCATTCGACAATGCTCAAACTCGGTGCTATTCTCCTCGCTCTTGCAACCTCTACCCTTGCTGGGTACGTCCAGAAGACTTCTGGGACGGCGTCTTTCACGCACTATTCGGGTTGCGGGTCGCCTGGTGCGTATCATGTTCCTTGTCGTTGGAACCCGCGTTTCATTAATTGGTTTTGCAAACAGCCTGCGGAAAGACCGCGACAGGTTACACTGCCGCGATGAACCAGCTCGCATTCGGATCCTCGTCGGGTTTGGGTGCTGGCGACGCGTGCGGTAGGTGTTTTGCCATCACCGGTATGTTTCTACCTTTCGTTCGCGCTATGTTCGTTAGTGTGATTGAGAGTGACTGGCGTAGCTTCGGCAGACCCATACAGCACCTCGTACACTGGACCTTTCACCACGATCGTCGTCAAGGTGAGAATCCAGGATAAAAGCCTTCCTCGTTGTTTAACACGAAGAGCATCTAGGTAACTGATCTTTGCCCTGTCTCCGGAAACGAACAGTGGTGTGGACAGACACAGTCGAGTTTGACCAACAGCTTCGGCATGCCATTCCAGCGAGTTGTGTTTGCTAAAAGTCATTAAACTCCGCCTTACCATTTGTTCTCGTAGCTTTGACATCTGTGAAGACACCGGAGGATCGGCCAAGTTCTTCCCTTCAGGCCACGGCGCGTTGACTGGGTCATTCGAAGAGGTCTCCTGCTCTCAATGGTCGGGTTCTGATGGCAGTTCGTTATGGAATGGTGCTTGCTTGACGGGAGAGAGCGCGGGCTTCTGGCCCTCTACTGGATGCGGTAACCAGGGCACTGCTCCGTGAGGAGGGGTGGAAGAGCTGTTGCTCAGAGTCGCGGACATATTTAACCTTTATGTCCTAGTGATATGCTTTTAACAAGGCTTCGATAATCTTTCTCAGAACGTGGAATGTGCACCTTGACGCCGGTGGTTGAACATAGTAATCATACGGACCACTCTAAGAGCATTGTCAGCATACCTTTGGTAACGAATATCCTCTTTGAAAGTGTAAGATCACGACCCAGGCAAACAGAAAGGTTCATTGATTTGATAACGGTAGCAGGACTTGAGTGTTGAAGTACTAGATACTTGCCTAAACAAGACTTTAGCCAGAAAATAGGGAAGGCGGTGGGTCTAACGTACTCTGCTTCGTACAAACATGTGAGTGTTTTGATGTTAATGCCGGTATAGGAAGGGGACAAAGGGCCTAATAACTGCCGATTTACTGGGAGGTATGGTCGAGCGCAAACCCGACAATATTATAAGCATGAGCGTATAATATGATACAATAAAACCGTCCGTGAAACTCCATAAATATAGCGATGATATGCTAAGTCTTGAAGATGACAATCAACACCAACAATACAAGGATGAGTACCCCGATTGTCACCGTTGAGCCTAGGAAGCCAAAGACAGTTCAAGAAGAGAGGATAAATTAGAATGGAGACTTGCCATTTCCTTTCACACCCTGTGATACCCTCTCTAAACTCCTCCTGGCCGTATTGAGCCTCGAATGTGTCGTATCAAGGTCCTGATCAAGCCCGTCAAGAAGGGCGGTGTGGGTATTCAATTCCGAGTTTATCTGCAAAGACACATCCCTTTGCCTGTTTATTGAATGTGACAGAGCGTCGAGATGGGTGTCTTGGTCTAATTGAAGGGGTCAATAATGTTTCAACAACTCGAATGGAGAGAACATACCATCCATCAACCGTCTTTGCTCCTGCAGCATTATTCCAGCCTCTAAATCTGGGTCCGGGTCATCCGTGTATGGTGTGTAGACTTGCTCTTGCGACTTGCGTGGTGTTGGCGGTGGTGGCAGTTCTCGTTCATCTTCTCTTTCATCTTCGAGACTGGGAAACATGCTTAGTTCACGCGGAATATAGAACAGCAACGATACTAACGTCTGACCACCAACCATCCCCCTCATTCGTTCATACTGCTGCCTCAGCCCATCGACTTCAGCACCGCTACCCAATTCCCGTATCCCGTCTCGCAGGGCTTGCATATTCCCTTGGATGCGCTCATCGTGGGTTGCGGCAGCATGGGGAAAACGTTGACGTTCAAGGATAAGCGAGAGAGTTTGTGTAGAGAGGGAGGTTAATTTGTTTATTGATGACATCCGTGGGCAAAAACAGGAAGAAAGAACAGGAAAAAAGAGGCGGGATGGTGGTGGCCGGTTCTTGGGTGAGAGTGATGTCACGTGCTGTTCTCAGACCTGACCGGCACCGCCAACAACTTGAACAACGACAACGATGAACGGCAAGGCACCACTACGCCAAGATGGGAATTCTCATGTGGACGGGAACAGTTGCCGGCAGGTATAATAATGTCGACTGTGAATATTATCGATTCTCCTAGTTCATCGATAAGATGACCCTCCCACGCTTGGCGAGTGCACTAGTCACAGAGTCGCTCGTTGCTGCGACGTACAGCGACGTTGACGGCAGGAAGACGGCCACACTGTTGCTCAACGGGACAGACCTCACCAAAATCCCATTGATAGCCAAACCAATCTTATCTGGGATCGACATCAAGCTGCTCGACCCGCTCGACATTGATTCTTCCTATACTGATGCCGACCTCGTCAGGGTATGGACCCAATTCTCCTCGTTATCGGGACTGTCAGAGGAGTCGAGCGCTTCTATCTTGTCAGAGTTGGTGAGCGCATCGGAATGGTTTGCGCGGGACACCAAAGACGGTAGAGCTTTTCCGACGCTCTCGTCACCGGCGATTGCGTGGGAGCAGTCGGTAGCGGGCGGGCACCCGACGCACCCAATGCACAAGACTCGGGCATCCCTCCCGCCCCTCCGCCTCGACCCGTCGTACAACCTTCTTCACCCGCGTCTGAGGCTGATCCATGTTCCCATCACGTCAGTCTTGATAACTGGGCCATATCACGACCTTGTTATTCCTTTTATTTCTCGCTTTCCAGCGCATACATACCCAGATGGGTACATTCCTGTTCCCGTACACGAACTTCAGATCGCTCATATAGCCGCCACCTTTCCCGAAGCGGTCATTCACCCACCAGCAATTTCCTACCCCGTCGAAGCCCAGCAGTCTCTACGGTCAATTATCGTTCCAGGTCTCAATAATGGATTTCATTTAAAGCTACCACTGGGTGTCAAACTGACGAGCGCTGTTCGCACCATTTCGCCAGCGTCAGCATATCTCGGACCGCGGTTTTCTGCTCAGATAATCCCCAAACTCACATATGACCGAACTATTTTGACAGTCGCAGAAGAGCCTGTCTCGCTCATTGGTACACATCCTGACCCTCTCGTTGCTCGACATCTTGCGTGCCTCATCCGACAAGACCATACCGCCAATTCGCGAACCATTGATATTGTCTGTACCGCCCTCGTCGACACTTCCTCCCCACAAGCCATTTTTGGCCTTACTACCAAGGAATCACGTGTCGCCTGGCTTTCTACTTATATTGATATCCTTCTTCGCGCTTTCCTCCCGCCCCTGCTCATCAACGGCGTAGCATTCGAATGTCACCCTCAGAATGCCGTCGCTCGTTTTTCATCTGAAGCTCCTCACAAACTGGTCGCGTTCGTCGTCCGCGATTTCGGCGGATTAAAGATACATCCTGCCACCCTTCTCGCTTCCATCCCAGAGGCAGACCTTTCTTTCGTTCACCCCACTCATTCCATCTTAGCTGAGACGATAGATGCGGTCTGGACGCGGATGTATCATACTGTCGTGCACAACCATCTGCAGCAGCTCATACGTGTAGTGGGTCTTCATACAGGCGGCGAGGGATATGAAGTGCTTCGTATGCACCTCGCAAAGTTTGTGCCTTTGACGCATCCGTGGTTCACTCAGCCGTATGTGGAAGGAAAGTGTTTCATGCGTATGCGTATGCAGGGCATGGATAGATGGGTAAGCGATGCAGTTTTATAACAACTCTTTTTTTACTAACGTGCTTGTAGCATCTACATGGGCCATTCCCGAATCTGGTACTCTTCCGAGGGGAAGAATTGGGTATAGTGATGGAACGGAGAGATGAGCAATACATTGAGGATGCCGACGAACAAGTCACGTCCCTCGGGCAATCTTTAAGTTGGATCAAAGTAGCATAAACACCTCCCTTTATTCTATCTTTAAATATCATTTCTCTCGTGAATCTGTGTTGGAATATGGCAATCCGGCATCGTGCCGATCGTGCTTAATAAGGAAGAAGAAGAAGGAAAAGCGTGGAAAGTTCTAGTAAATAGTCTTTTAGTGTAAAAGTAGGTACTGTAGTGTAAATTCTCATGCGTTTGCAGAGCTCAGCCAAGCGCAATACTATTGGCTTGACACCGCGCTTACATACTGGGAACGAACTTGATCTCCCATTTTACAGCAATCTGCGCCCTATAATTGTTACATGCAACGAAAGGAGAATCGTCAAAAGAATTCAGCGAACAATGCATTATTTGTACTTGCTTCCTTTTGAGGCCAACGTCGTCCGGGAAGCGAAACCGAAACCGAAACCTTTCTCCTTTCGTCACCTCTTCGCAGAGGTTCCACTCGTACCATCACCGTTGTCCCATCATGCCATCTCAGTCTACGCTGAGCAAGGAAGAGAAGGATAAAGTGAAATCAGCTATTCCAGCACCCTCAAACAAGATATTCTATGCCACGCTCGCACGAGTCTATTATGCTTACCCGCAGCCGAACGAATGGTCGTATTCTGGCCTTCAAGGCGCTCTTGCACTCGCCAAGAACAACTCAACTGGCGCGCTTGCCTTCAGGCTTGTGGACATGAGTGGTACAAGAGGTGTTATATGGGAACACGAATTCTACGATGGTCTGGACTACTTTGCCGACAGAGCATTCTTCCATTCATTCCCTGGCGACGCAAGCGCTTCTTACTATTTGGGCTAACATGATGCTTACGGTGTTTATTCTTGCAGGACTCTATGATCGGTTTCGTGTTCTCCAACGAATCGGAGGCCAAAGATTTTTGGAAGAAAGTACTCAAAAAGAAGGATGAGAAGCGCAGTACGTGGAGTTGCGCGGTACCGATGTAATAGCTGTTGACTGTCCTTCCATAGCGCCCAAGCCCGAGACGGAGAAGAAGAAGAAGGCAAACAAAGGGGGCAAGATAGACAAGTCCATGATTTCAGGTCCAACGTCTGGATCCTTTGTCCACGTCGCGCATATGGGCTATGATTCAGAGTCAGGTTTTACTTCGCAAGGAGTTGACCCATCGTGGACAGCTTTCCTTGGACAACTGGAGAATTCGGGTATTGACAAGGAAATGATAGCCAAGGAGATGGACTTTATCAAGGACTTTGTACGTTCACATCCTCAGCAGCAACCTGCAGCCGCAAAGGAGCCCAAGAAACCAAAGCCACCTCCACCACCTTCGCGGAAAGCTCATGGGCAGAACGATAGTATCAGTGCACCGCCGCCACCGCCACCATTACGACGCCCTCAACCACCTCCGGCAGCTGCCCCTTCACATATACCACAGCCCCCTTCGCGTACACCACAGCCCTTTTCGCGTACACCACAGCCACCAGCGCTCCCGCCACCCCCTGCTGCCAGCGCGCCACCACCACCTCCAGTTCGCCCACCAGTACGAGCAACTCCAGGGCCGCCTCCGCCCCCGGCCCGGCCAACGAGCTCAGTGCCTACTGCTCCTCCTCCTCCGGCCCGTCCCTCTCCTCCTTCAGCACCGCCGCCAACGACAGAAGGCGCTCCTTTCTCTCCTCCCCCTCCTCCCCCTCCTCCCCCACCGCCGCCACCTACAGGAGGTGCTCCACCACCACCACCACCACCGCCGCCGCCGCCGCCCCCTCCCCCTCCAACTGGAGGTGTTCCACCACCCCCACCTCCTCTGGCTGCTGGCGGCGGAGCGGTCACAGGGCTACCTCCTCCGCAACCTGGACGCGGAGATCTTCTCGCTTCGATTCAAGGGAAAGGTATCCATTCTCTTCGAAAAACAGAAACCAGTTCTCCGCCGCCGTCTGGCTCATCTCGAGGAGAGCAAGTTGCTACCGGTGCGGCTGTGGGCGCTGCAGCAGGGGCTGGGGCTGCTGCAGGAGGTGATTTGACGTCTGCTTTAGCTGAGGCGCTACTAGCTAGAAACAAGAATATGGGAGACAGTGATGAGGATGAGGATGATGAGGATGATTGGGACTAATTTAAGTTATTGTTCTTCACTGGATAGTAATTCGGTAGATGATACATAATGCCAGGTACCCTTATTTTAACTCCCACACTGAATACAAGAAATTACCTATGTAAACAATCATATTCTAGTCATTGTTTATCTAACTTTTGCGATGTTTCCGAATCCTAGGTACCATTACAACGTATATTCAACAGCGGTCCTTCCAGATCAGCGCTCAGCGCTCAGTTCGGACTAAGTAAGTGTCGAAATTAACTTCTGTGACACCGATAAATAGAATTGGCTAACATGTGAATGCTACAGTCCCAATAACATTCTCTCTTTTGGCGTTGTCTTCGTCATTTCGTCGGGTCGGATATCTTTCATTTCATATCTTATCACTTTGAGATTTGAGACTCTGAAATGTTATGCGACCTCTGTTTCCCTGCCGGCGAGGCTGGCATTGTCCGCCTTCGGCCGGTTCCTCATGACTTACCAGAGGCACCGTTTGCCAAGAGTCTCCAGTTGTGCTGTAAAGTAATTTACATGTATGTATTACTTATCCGTTCTCGCTAAATGCATCAATGATAAAGCTTGGATAAAGCCAGGAAAAATGCGACGGTTGAACACAGGCTGCCCACTTGACGCTTGAAATATATTGTCTGAAATGGTCACAAAGATGCCTCTGGATGTCTCCCGCACAAACAGAGCTGAGAACCTAAACTCCTAGAGCCACCGTAGTCTCATTCCCACTCATAAAAGTGATATCTCACCAAGCGTCAGCGAGAAGATGTTAGGAAACAACCATCTCAGTCTTCACTCGTAATCGGTGTAAAAGACTGAGATACACCGGAATGAAAAATAATCTAAAGTATGGTGATGATGGCCTTACTAAAGAGTTACCACTTATCTAAATATAAGTGTATAATTATGTTCAGCACGAATGTCACTTGTACAGTGGCATTCGTGTTCGCAAAATAGTGCCTCATTAGGATAGGTTTGGGGGTACAAATCCCGAATGATGATATCACGTTTGAAGTATCCTAAGGCTCTTCAGAGCCTATGCGTACATCTTGTGCTACGTGTCACTATGGTGGTTGAGCTGTGTGTATGTATGTATCGAATGTATTGTAAGGTACCACTAAAATGAAGGAACTAAAATGAATGGTCGTGACGGGCTATGGTGGGTACATATTACTTTCCGGAGCCTTGCTGGTGAACCATTAAGGCGTAGGTGTCCAACGTACCGTCCTACTGGCGACCAGAACAAGGCTTCAGTAGGTGCACCACGAGTTGTTTTATGGTAGTGGTAGTTGTGGCGGTGGTGATCGCGGTAGTGGTAAGTGGTGGACGACAGGAATTCTTTTTCATAGATTCCTGTATGAACACGGGTGGTGGTGAATGTCGACGGTAGTTAACCATCGGACCACATCGGACCGAGGGGGGTTAACTGCCAGATATCGATGGTCAATTTCTCACCAGCGAGTAAGTAAATCCCGATGGAAAGACTTCTCAATTATGGTAACTATGTATTAGATATAAAGTACTGATTATTGTGGCACAATTTTCCAAATTCAGTTCGGTAGCAGCCAACGAACTCGCATTCTCTATAAGGAAGTGGCAGTTAAAACTGCAGTTACATAAGTAACAGGCTGTGGGAACCCGGTAGATTGATCGGTAAACTAAACAGAGCCAAGCGAGCCGGGCTTGGAAGTTGAAACGAACCTCATTAATATTGTTACTCAATCGCTACCTCCAGTATCATGTCGCGTCTACCACAAGCAAGTGACTATACCGCTCGAGCTCTGCCCCCAAATCCTTTTTCTGCGGCTGATTTACCTCAAGTTTACGCTGCATTCAACCTTTGTCTCAGTCTCGAGGCTCGTGCCCATCTCGTTCCTCTCCCTGATCGAAATCATCCCTCTGTCGTTGTTTGCGCGCGTGTGCTGGGATTCACTCTTACAGAGGCGTCTGACGACGGGCGTGATTATATGGCACAATCCATTAGCAGTGGTAGTACCGACAACACTCTACTTGCCTTGGGCAAATACTACATCCAGTGCTTGCTTCGCGTATGTGAGTCTGTGTTTGCAGTGCCTTCACGTCAAGTGTCTTAACTGGATTGTAGTTAAATCTCAAAAAGGGCGAACACCTGCTCCGTCGGAGCATCCCTCTCGTCCGGACCTCCATGATGTGCAAGAGGTTTGTAAATACATTCTCCAGCAAGCATCTTTGAATGACAGTATCGCAAAGGCAGCGGTGAGTTTATTGGTCTTTCGTCTTTCCCGCTGTACTCAAGAGTCCATAGGCTCTTGTTCGTGACGGTTTTCATTGCATGATCAAAACACACTTGTACGATGCCCAGTATTTCGAACGGAGTCGGTCCACCATAATTGTCCAGGATCCTGAATGGGACGTAGGCACCCTCAGGTGCGCGCATATATTTCCGGAAGGTCTCAACTCGGATTTAGGAGGTATTGAAGTCCCTTCTGATAAAGTATGTTTCCGATGTTTGAATTCACATGGATACAACTCACGGCCACTTTCTTAGCGTGAATGGGTGGCCTCTGTATGGGCTGTGATGTATATGTTTGGTATACACATGGAGGAGCTTAATGGTACTGGGATTCATCGACTGGAGAACATCCTCACGTTATCCCCTTCCCTTCGTGATTTTTTTGATCAGTTGGCTTTGTGGCTTGAAGCTGTGGTATTTAACTTCGTTTCTTGGTTGCAATCATTTCTCATGACGCAACGTAGGAGAACCAACCCAACACATACACTGTTGTGTCGACTATATCAAGTGTACTTGAACGTCTCCCAAGTCGGGTTGTCACTTTCACCACACCTAATACAAATGCTCTACCATTACCCAATCCCGCCTATCTGGCTATTCATGCTACTTGTTGTCGTGTCGCTCATCTGTCGGGAGCTGCTGAGTATGTGGAAAAGGTTCTTCGGGAGGAGGAAGAGATTCGCGAACGGATGGGAAGCATGTGTACTCTTGCTGAAGATGGGTCTTCGATGGACCTTTTTGGGCAATATATTGGTAATATTGCTGTCCAAGTAGTATAGGTTTTTCATCATGTTCTTTTTGTTATATTATCGACAGCCAGTGGCTGTCGAAGCATTCGTGTTTATACAAGGAGGGTTGTCAATGAAACTCGAACCGACTCTCGCTGCAGTATCTTCTTTGCAACAGTTCTGTGCGTGGTTCAAAACACATCAGGATGTCTATGATTTAAGTTTTAACCTCTATCAGCCCCGTGCCTTCCACCAGTCATCCACTACCGCATCGACATCATATTCATACTGCGCGCCGTTATCCTGACCCACGCTACTGGGCTTTCCAGACAAAGTGAACTTCAACGCTTCATCCCTCGCACGCTGTTCAGGTCCATCAGGGAGATGTAAACTACCTTTGTCCTCCCAGCAACCATCAGCCGTGGCCATTGCACGAGGAGCACGGAGGGATTGATACGCTTCCAACAGAGTGGATATTTGATCCTTGCTTGTGAGGCGGGAAAAAAGACCACCGAGGACCGCGGCGTCTTCGATCTGGGAAAAAGTAACTAAGAAGTACTTGGGGAAAGGGCGAGAAATACGTACGGCCATAGATGCTGCTTGGGCACGGTATGGCTGTCGAGAGAAAAAGAATGAGCCATAGACACGATACTCGAGAGACACCACATACTAGCATTGGATGACAGGCATCTCCAATAAGAGCAATACGTCCGTCCTTGTGCACCCAAGACTTGAGCGGGGACTCCAGAACTTTGAGCGATCCTATGATATTACCAGGCGGTATGAGGTCTATAACTTTACCGACCCTTGACTTATGCTCAGCATTATTACGAAGAAAAGAGAGGATTTACCGAGGATCCCAGCCAGCGAATTCCTTCCTCATCTTTTCGGTATCCCCTTGTCGGGTCCATGGAACGGCAACTTCCTCCGTCTCATCCGGGTGCAACAAAACAACATTGCAGTCGTTCAGGCCCTAAGATAAGCGTTATCAATGGCCTCACTCTTCCGAGAAGTTTGAGCAACAACATACAATAGAATACATAACCAGGTGGCGGTCGGGTCCTACCCAGACATTGAGTTGTGGCGGGTCAACGAAAGGGCGAAGGTCTGGGTCGAGCATCATCTTCTCGACATCGACCACTGCGCGGAATGCTGCGTCTCCACTTCGTACGGCAGGGGTGGGTAAGCCCACTACGACGTTTCGTGTCAGACTATTCACTCCATCAGCACCGATGATCATGTCTGCTTGGATGACTTCGCCCGTGTTCAGAGTAACAGAGGTGGTGTCAGGGTCAATAGATGCTACTTTAGTATTAAAGCGAAGAGTCGTGAGAGGGGCGGTAGCATAGTGAAGCATGTTGACCACGTCTCGTCGCTTGTTTCATGGCAAGTAAGCGACGTGAAAATCTACGGCAAGGCGGAAAGACCATATACTCACATGTATATCATAGCATGGGCTGCCAAATGCTTGATAAGGAAAATGAGCAAGTGTCTCGCCATTGTCAACTACGAAGGGAATCAGTGGGCATGGCCTCGAAGAGTTTCGGCTGAGAAACATACAGCGCAGCAAGGACATGTGTGCAGGTAAGACTCCGGCTTTGTCCAGGAACGACTTGAGACCCCACCGAATGAGAAGGCGTGAGGTATCTAGATAATGGATATGTCGATACCACACCGAAGTGAATAAGATGCTCACTAGGCCCAACTTGAATCCCCGCACCAATCTCTTGGAGATCACCTCTACCTTCTAGTATCGTGATAGTATGACCGGCTTTGGCCAAACAGAGAGCAGCACAAAGACCAGAAATTCCGGCTCCAATAATGATAATGTTCAACCGGCATGGTGCGGTTGCTCCGTTATAGCCTGTAGATTCCTGAAAATTTGCACTTTTAGTCGACGACACGATGCGTGTCCGAGGAAAATGCAATACAGACCGCGACTGGCGAGTCAGACATTGCTGCGCAGCTTATTGCGATGAGAAAGGGCGAACTGAATTCCATCGCTTTATATACTCGAACGGGACCCGTGGCCTGGGAAGGCATCAGAAGTTTTGGGATCTTTTTGGATGCGGTCATCGTGAAAACCAGGAGAATTTCTATCCGGGTAGAGTAAGAGCGTTTAGTCAAGATGCAAGACGGAGACTATATAACCGGTGAGTTTTGACATGTGTGCTTTCATGCCAGGGATACGACCTGGATGGGCGAATATGCACGGTGATATGGTGGCGTTTGTATTTAGCCTGCCGAACTTGAGAAATGGAGGCACTAGACCAAACTCGCGTGCCGATGCGTCGTATCATGGAAGAGGGACGATACGTGGGGAGGCGTCTGTGTTCGTCTCGATATCGGCGACCTCGACCTGCAATTATACAAGTAGCACGCTGACGACTACCCGGAGAACTCTGGTAATACCAGGTACATACTTATTCCAATTTCTCTAATTTGAGTTCGTTTGATGGTGAATGCCATCAAGGTGTCGATGCTACGGATCATGGGAAGAGGTTGAGGGACGTAGATTTGACTAAGAGGCTAAGTTTTGCCGGCGAACATAGTAGAGATTCAGAAAGTATACCCGAGAGATGATCAATAAACATCCACTAAGCATACTCGACGTCGAAAGGGCACCCTGTGCTTCAGGAATATCAAACGACGCAGTAGATAATGATGAAGCGTTGCACCGGCTGCGTAGAGCCTCATAATGAGGGTCTGTCATCTTCTAACGCGGTGTCATAAAGAGCAAATACCATGCAGGAATGGGATCTGCAGCCAAGACTGATCAAGGTCGCAGTATTCAGCCGGAAAAGAGAATTGTATACTGTTACAAGATAAGTATATTTTCCAGCCATGAAAAGGAGTCTCCACGTACCGATAAACCAGCTTTATATGCTCTGATTAAAACGTCAACATCTCACTTTCGCATCGCGGCGGTATTCACGTGTCCGACTGATGCTAGAAGACTTCAGCCGTGTTCTTACACGGGAGAAGCGGGATTGGAATTCTTGGATGGAGATATTCGTCCAACATTGAGACCATCAGAGAATTTCAGATTCTGTGCGTGGTGGTAGGAAAGAAAGTATCGATCATTTTCCATTTTCGGCGTTCAACGCGCCTTGATCTACTTTGCGATCGTTCTATGCGTACACAAGCACTTCTATCTTATTTTCGCGTCGCATGCTATGATCTTTTTTTTGGGGTCAGACTATTCTACTTTGTGGTAATAAGTTACAGTTAATAGTAATCAGTTCGATTCAACCAACTAGGGCACTCGTTTTAATTTCTTATCTGCCTGCCTATAGTCATATCGAACCAAATATCAATGTACAGGCTGGTGGAAGCCCGTAGCCACGGGGTAACTCTGTGAACTCAGATCACACGAAGTGTGAGGAACCGGTCTATACGGATATGGAGACGATACAGGTGGTGGTCAACTAAAGAGAGCACGTATGTAGCCGCCTATCGAGGTCATCTGGAAGGTAGCCGGTAAATAACCGGTGTCCCCGATTACTGCAATCTATGACAGTTCAGTTTAGAGTGCGCGTACATCCGTTTTACACTTTTCATGCAAGTTCTATGGAGAAACTTCGCACCAACAGAATTCCCAACAAGTATGTCGATCTTCAATAAAGTAATTAAGTAAACCTCAATCAATCGTCAACAGTGCCTTCAATGGGTGTATGATTGTACAATGGAGTCGCCATTTTAAATCACAGCGGTGTACTAGATGATAGAAATACAAGCATGCCAGATAGAAAACAAGAGCGAGAGAGAAGATGTAGGGGGATATAAAACAAAGTCAGGTATCGCAGGGAATAAGGCATGGACCAGCAACTTGTCAAAGCAAAAAACACGAGCTAGCATGCAAGTACAAGCAATCAATGCTTGCGAAAAGAAAAATCCAAACCACGCAGGAATCTAGCCACATGACGGACTACAGCTTTCCTCTTCGCGAGAGTAGCGGTACTGTTGGTAGCCGTATGCTTCTTCAGTCTGCAAATCCCTTTTGAACTTGAGGAGGTTCCACCACCGCCAAAGTCGACAACTGCAGGTCCCGGGAAGGTATATGAGTCATTCTGGCTGTCACTGTAAACCTAGAGAACTGACAATCAGGTCGATAGCCTTATGAAAAGATATCACGCGTACGTCGATCAGAATACCAGGATCAGTGTCGCTGTAAGCTCCAGGTAACTGTACGAGGTCGCTGCTGGAAGGAGTACCGGTACCAGAGCCCCCAACTTTGAGCTGGGTGCACGAAGCGTAGAACTCTGCGCCTCCTTCTGCTTGGGCGTTGTGAAGTGCTATTATCTCGTGGCGGACGATGTAGTTGCCGGCAGCAAGGTTGCTTGGAAGGGTTACTTTAGCGGCAGCACCACTCACTGTATCAGACATAAGATGATCATTCAAATAATTTTGGAATCGTACACGCACTGAGAGCGGCCTGTGCCCATGTGCCGTCTGTTTTCCCAGCTTCCTCAATTTTGAACCATTCTGTGCCCTTTGGATTATATTCAGCGCATGACTGGTCGCCGCAGTTTGTTAGGTAGGTCATCATGGGGCCGACATTATGAGGCCACTGTTGTGAAAAAAATAAGTTCGAATACCGAGCTAATGGAAGGGATACTTACCGGTGAACCGCTAGCACCCGTCCACAGGAACGAAATAGAGCTTCCGGGATTGGCATTGGCGACTTTACTGGCTGCAAGAGCACCGGGCCCGCAGGTAAGGTCAGAATTCTTCGCTCCCTTGATAGGATCCTGGGTCGAGATTTCACGGGTAATTCCATCGGTGCTGCCGGAAGCAACAGCGGGACCGGTGTACTCTGTACCGTCGATAGTGACCTTTTGCACGTATCCGTGACCGGCGACGTAGGAAGCAGCGAGGAAAGGGAGGAGAATGGATGGCTTCATTGTCGACGTTGGTGTCGAAGCAAGGCGGCGACGATCGGCCTTCGGCTTATGCCAGTACCCCAGTTCTTCCTGGACCTAGCACGCCACAACAATAGCCAACTTCACTTTTCACAATCAAGATAACTTTTTCTTGCTTCAAATGTAACTGAGACCTCGGTGACCGCGTACAGGTAATCCACGGCATTACCTGTATTTATTGCTGGGCGACTCGTATCACGATTGCATGGAAGTGCACTTACAGCTTTCCTGTAGGCACAGAGTTGCTCGCCCAGCCGAGGCTATCAGGCTCAACTGTTCGTGCGGACGACGACATACCTCGAGCTATTGAGTTTATGTCGAAAGGCTTGGTATGTTCTTCGTGATACCCTTCTGGTAATCCAGACCCCGTAACGGTATATCCAGCGCTAGCTGCTGGTAGAGTCCATGCCAAGAAACCTCGCAAGATTATACGCAAACATACTCGCAAGGACTTTGGAAATGTCGTTTATACAAATCCTGGTTCTCCTAAGTTGCATTTATCTCCAAACGAATGCGCAGACTGTCGCCAACCTATCAGGACAGAGGGCTGTCTCTACTACGTCAACAAGACTCCAACAACTTTCGCTATAGAAGAACATGCTTTAGTTGGCATCGTCCATCGCCCTCCAGGCTGCAGTAAATCGACATGGCTGTCTACCCTGGCCTATCTTAACGACATTCACCATGCGGGGGACCCTCGGTGTGCGCCCTTTTCGGACAAAATCTAGCTTCCGGAAGCCAGCCAGCATCGTATTCTTCGACTTGACCTCGCGGAATTCGTGCCCTTTGCTCGCACTGAAGATGACTATATTCCTGAGGTTTTGATATCGGACGTATACAGTCAGGAGTACATGTTTGCTGCAAGAACATCAAGGGACTTTGTCTGTGGAGAGCTGCGGAGGTTCTTTGACCAGTACCGAGAATAGATCGACATATCTGATCGCAAAATAACATACATGCTTTTCTGTGAAGACATGCTTTGAAGCAGCCTTGGTACGTTTTTCCTTATCACTTTCATTGCTATCTCATAGCCACCGTTACAGGAAGAAATTCTGGTATCTCCGCATCTCTTCTACATACTTGTCGATAGTTACACGACTCCTTTCCTTCACGATCAACTTGACGAGAACACCAAGTCAAAACTAGGCGTTTTCTTATACAACGAGTTCTTCGGCGCTGTAGAAATTTCGATCCGTAACGGACGGATGGACGGGGTATTCTTCGTCGGCGAGTTTGCACCCCCACAAGTACAAGATCAATTGCGGTCTTTGGGATCTTGAGAGGGATTGTACGACGGCTGCTGCGATGCAAGAAGTGTTTGAATTTACGGCGGCTCAGGTCATGTCGATGAGCGAGGCGCTCGGCATTGAGAAAGGAAAGGTGATTGAGAGGGGATCAAGGCGAGACGTTCATGCGCGAGTATGAAGAGGAATACATCGGATGTGTTAAGCATCGGGTGTTTGAGTTCGACGAAGATGATCCGCCCGCTGCTGTATACCCTATGAAGCCTGTACTGGGCATCCTCAGAAGGCTGGAAGGGAACGAGTAGTGGGCCACTGTTAAATCGATGACTGATCCTTCACCTTTTCCTTACTCTGTCTGTACTTCTCAGTACATTCACTTGAAAGAGGCAGATATATGCTTGATCTCTCTGAGATTCCAACGACAAGTCGCCTTGAAGTACATCTCGATCTTTCACCTACTTATGCAAGGATCCGGACTTAAGGAAGGTAGACATCAAACTCTCCTGTTCGTCCATAGGCGAAGCCGTTGATATAAACTTCGTATACCCAGCCTTCTCTCGACATCTTCTCTTGAACACGACGATGAACGGAGGACCGGTGACATTGAGACTATATTACAGCATATAATAAGGGATAGCAACGCCAGATTGCAACTGAAAGCGAGAGAGAAAACGTTGGGTATATCAGAAACTTTACCTGGGTATCAAACACGCAGGGAATAAACACGGACTAGCATGTCAATAGTAGCTTAACAGGCGCTGTCAAAACGATCATAAAATACGTCCTAGCGCATCAATGCCTGCAAGAAAGCAAAATCCAACCCTCGCATGATTCTAGATACATGACGAGGGCGAGTTTCCCTCTTGGTGAGGGCGCCGGTGGGAAGTGTGAGCTTGCAGCTTCCCTGTGAATCAGACTCGGAGGCGGTGGTGGAGGCGGGTACGGAACTGGGTGAATGATTTCTGGTGGAGGTGGTGGAAGGGTTAGACGCGGTGTTGGAGTCAGCGGAAGAGGCAGAGGCGGGGGAAGGGTCGGATGGACTCGACCCACTACCACCGAGGTCGACAACTGGAGGGCCAGGGAAAGTGTACGAAGCTTTCGTGTTACTGTAAACCTAGAAAACCATTAGCCAGGCTGGCACTTAGTATGAAAAGGGTATCCAATAGTACATACATCGACCAGGATACCAGGATCAGTGTCACTGTAAGCGCCAGGCAGCTGCACGAGGTCGCTGCTGGGAGGAGTACCAGTGCCAGAGCCCCCTACTTTGAGCTGGGTGCACGAAGCGTAGAACTCTGCACCTCCTTCTGCTTGACCGTTTTGGAGAGCAATTATCTCGTGGCGGATGATGTAGTTGCCGGCAGCGAGATTGCTTGGGAGAGTCACTTCCGCGGGCACACCATTAACTATACCGTGTACTTATATAAGATAAAGAAACGAAGACCATTGATCGTAAACGCACGGAGAGCGGCTTGTGCCCATGTGCCGTTGTCCAGCCTGCCGGCTTCCTCAATCTTGAACCATTCAGTGCCGTTTGGCTTGTAGTCGGCGCACGACTGTTCGCCGCAATTTGTCAGGTAGGTCATCATGGGTCCTACATTATGAGGCCACTATAAAGGTTGAGAAACGAGACCAAATGCCGGAAGGGATACTTACTGGTGAGCCGCTAGCACCCGTCCACAAGAACGAAATGGAGCTTCCGGGATTCACATCAGCGACTTTACTAGCTGCAAGGGCGCCTGGCCCGCAGGTAAGGTCGGGATTCGTCGCACCCTTTATGGGATCCTGGGTTGAGACTTCACGGGTGATCCCATCGGTACTACCAGAACCAACAAGGGGGCCGGTGTACTCTGTGCCGTCGATAAAGACCTTTTGCACATAACCGTGCGCAGCAACATAGGAAGCAGCAAGGAGAGGGATGAAAAAGGACGTTAAATTCATTGTTCGTGGAAAGAGTGGGTGGAAAGATCAGTCAGCGCAGTGAAAGGACTGTTGGTGTCGAGGAAGACGAGTTAAGGAGGGTGGAGGAGTTGGGGAACGGTTGCGCAAGACTGTTGGACCAAATAGAGAGGAGACGAGGCTCTTTTGTAGTTGATTTGGACATTAGGCGCGTGCATGTGGGGAGGAAATCGTTATGCATGACGGTCCCTGGAGGAATCAGGTACTAGCACGAGAGAGACGTGGGAGTGTCGTGTAAGCTCTAACTTCTAAGTTGTCTGTGGTTGTTTGAAAAGATTTAACCTTGGATTCTCATGCACACAAAGGAGCCAGTGCCGTGGCAGTAGCCGAGCGTGCGTATTTTAGTCGCTGGGAAACGAGAAGAAAGGGATTGATATAGAGGTCGAGATCCGTCGTACATAACCTTGTTATTTCCGGAAATAACACCTGCCCGGTATTGTGCGTGAGGGCCGAAAACTTGGCTGGGAACTCATTTTTAGAGTGCACGGTTTCCTACTGGTAGCTGGTTCATGACTTGACCTCCGAGTATCGCCCTCGCTGGGTTTGAACGCTGTGAGCGTGATACGGAAATTATCTTTTGATGACGTTGCGATTGCTTGACCCTCTGTAGTGGCACTGGCAGGTGTTACACTTATCTCCGAGTCATCCACGGTAGGAAAGGTGTCCAAAATTGGTTACAATTCCTACGATGGTTTTAACATTAATGAATTGCCATCCTGGTGTTCAGCGACTTGATTTCATTGTCGATATGACCTCGGTGCAACACGTGCACGAGCAGAACTCGGAATGATGGTAGTTCCAGGATAACGAAACCACGACGCACACTGAACAAGACTGGAGGTCACAGGCATATTAAAGACGTGGGGAAAGTGGGTACCGAGTGCGACTTGGGTACATCCTATTCATGATGACTCTGTGTGGTACTGAAATGAACCAAGCGACTCGCACCTTGATGTCAGTACTTACTGTCCGCCGGATACGATTGTTTTGGTTCCAAGTTCTGTGAAATAGAGGTATCGGTCTTTCCGCAGTCGTGAACGACCTATGGGAATTTCTATCTGTGCCATCAATTGATGGCGCCTTTTGCCGACTCCATCTTCGACTCCGGATTTGCCACCTGTATCGTTTTGAGCTGGCTGTCAAGGCGTCACCCACCAGTCAAATACAGTGATTGGGTTTGCGACGAACTGCGCTTCTGATCGAGATACACGAAGGACCACTGGCACGTCGTTTTACTGGCAGTCAAGTATGCACACATCCCTCTGTGTGTTTCTCCAAACAGGTAGTGAAACATGCATGCGAGTGCTCGGAACAACCTGCAGCAGGTATATCATGTTCTAAGCTTCCACGGCCAAACCGCTGAGGACAGATGTTCCAGTAGCGACTAAGCGAGATCCAAGAGGTTGACAAGTGGGTACGATCTCATCGAGTCAAATTTAAACAAGACGCACTACTAGGGCCGGTTCCTTTTCAGGACGAAAAGGCGGTATTCTGAATATCTCGTGACTTTTCGTTACCGTCGTATCTCGCAAAACGGGACACGGAAAAGGCAACGAAAAACTTATCCTGCCTATATAGCGCACCTTTCGCGTGCCAAAGATATATGCGGACGAATGAAAAGCGATTTCCTTTCTTCTGACCGCCGGAAATACCTTTTCTATTCCATTTCTCGAGTTCTGTTACCTTAAAAGAGTACGTGGTGATTTAGCCTTTTGACGTGTTTTTCTGAACTCGCTTTTACTATTGGAAGATTAAAATGAAATGTTGATGAAATGCCTCGTTTTTCCGATCGGAGAATACACATTCTCCTTATGTCAGACCTCGATTTTACCTCGTGTTAGCAGACCACAACGGCCAGCAAGGCCATCTTTCGTCAGCACCATACCTCTATCTCGCTCCAAACGCCATCATCGAGGACCTCCGCAAATGTGTACAACTCGAACACGACATTTCCTGCTATCAGTGCAACATGTCTCACCTGGGAGTGCACCCTCAGTTTCCCTTTTGGTCCAAAGCTTGCCGCCTGACGCTGTGAAGCTCAACGACGAGGATCCGTAACCCCGCGTTGTCGTGTCCGCGTGGGTGGCGAGAAGCCTTGATTCATTGAGTTGGTGTTGATGTCGAAATGCCTGGTATGTTCTTCGTGATACCCTGATGCTGACCGCTGATGCAATCTAGACCTTGCAATGCTACTTTCACCCGGAGCGCTTTCCCCTGAGGCACCTCCGAAGATTAAACACGAACATACCTGCACAGACCTAGGAAATGGCGTCTCTGGTTCCTAAAATTGCATATACCTACCGATCGATGCACAGATTTTCGTCAACTTATCTCGACACAAGCTCGACTAGACTTGATCGATTTT
Organism: Armillaria fumosa; assembly: GCA_030407015.1. Taxonomy (NCBI): domain Eukaryota; kingdom Fungi; phylum Basidiomycota; class Agaricomycetes; order Agaricales; family Physalacriaceae; genus Armillaria; species Armillaria fumosa. Next base: position 622,474 of record JAUDYM010000010.1, read on the forward strand.
CGCCATAGAAGAACCTGATTTTATTGGCGTCGTCTGCTGTGCCCCAGGGTGCAGAAAGCCGACATGATCTGCCCTGGCCTATCTCCACGACGTTCATTACGCGGGGGACAGTCAGCGCGCAATATGTGGCGACGACATCCCCTTTTCTGGAGCTAACAAGCACCACATTCTTCGACTTACCTCGCAGAACTCGGGCCTTTTGCTCGTACTTACGGTGATTTTTGGGTCGTGGCAGCACAATGAGCGAGACACTGGGGATGGCGAAGGGTGAGATGATTGAGACTTTGAGAAAGGAAGGGATCAAGGCGTGGACGTTTATGCGCGGAGGGAAATTATAGTGCTATGGTCCTGGATTCTTCAAGCCCGCTCTGCTCGAGTTTGGACGCAGTAATACACCGGCTCCCAAGAAGCCCGTTGGACGTTCCCAGAAAGCTGCCGCCAGAGGATATTATTTAACGTACTTATCAATCTCTGCGCATGCAACAATGTTCTTTCGAGTGTAGCGTCTTTCTCTCTGGCAACCAATTCAGTTCCTTCTTACGTCGCCAGAAGACCCAAGAGCATGTCTTGAAGATGCTGATCCTTTCGTGGTGCTGTGCATGAATCACCTGCGAGACGGCTGGTACGAGCTTGGAAAGAACGTGCCGAAGCTTCCCCACGTCGACGGCCCTGACTTGATACAACTTCCTACCCGGGCGGAAGCTGGTTTAAATAATCATTTCAGAATCCACCATCGCGAAACGATTATGCCTCCGAGTCGCATATAGTGGCCTCACGACGCGTCGAAAGGGCACTTGTCGCTTGAAATTGCTGCGCACCTATTTTAACAAGCTCAAGCCTCTAGCGCGTGAAATCGCGAAGGGTAGTACAAGCTAGCTCTTTTCTCCTGGCTCCAGTTTTACGGATCACCTTGATTTCGCCGAGTATCTTTCTTCCGCACGTGAGGGTATCTATGTATCTCTATGGGTAGTTCACGTGTAAATCGCTGTTTTTAATTTAGGTGCGTTATTCCTCGTCATCAACTCGTGCTTTTTGGTTTTGGCAGAATGAATGCTTTGCGCTTCTTGGCATTTTCACACGACATGATAAAAGAGTAGCTACTAAGGGCCTTTTGGGACACCCACCGGGATGTCTTGTGTGTACTTGGAAAGGTATAATTGCTTCGTCGTTCTTCTCATTTGGCTAAACGAAGAGATCTGACTAGTTGCTCTGTCGCTCCCTGTTGGAAACAAATGGCGTGTGTTCCTTGGGTACAACGTTATCATTCAAGCTAGTCCTTTAATGACGCCGTTATCCGGAAATACCTCTGAAGCCAGCATTCTCATTCTTTCATTGCCCTGAGATTGCAGCGCTATCATACTAGGCAGGATATCAATCGGGACTTTATCGGCAGCGCAATATGCATCACGACCTATACACTCTCCTCAATCACCCCCACTGCCACGTCGCAATTATCCGCCCAGCATCACGCGCATCCACCCCCCACTCAATCGAGCTGCGGCACGTCCATGCCCCCGGAAGTTCCTCGCACACCCGACAGAGTTAAAAACTACCCCAGATGGATTTTGACGTGCCGTTCTCAATAACGCACGAACGCACGAACGAACGATGCGTCTTCTTCTTGGGTGCATCCTGACTGTAGTCCTACGCGCAGGTTAGCGCCAGTGATTCCTTCCATTCCATTCCACCCCTAACCCCGTCCTTGTTAGCCGCGCAGCTCGGCACGCAGTACGTCGACCCGGACAACGGGATAACCTTCTACGGGCTGACGGACCCCGTGCACGGCGTGACGTTCGGGTACGTCTTCCCCCCGCTCGACGCGGGCGCGACGGAGTTCATCGGGGAGATCGTCGCACCGATCGCTACGGAGTGGTCCGGTGTGAGCCCGGGCGGCGCGATGATCACGAATTTGCTCCTGGTGGCGTGGGCGGATGGCGAGGAGGTGGTGAGCAGCGCGAGGTGGGCGACGGATTATGTGCAGCCGCTGTGAGTTTTTGTTTTTGTGGGTGGGGGTGGGGGTTGAACCGTTTAGGGCGATGGAGGGACCAATCCTGACGGATTTGCCGAGTACGAAGGTTAATGCGACGCATTGGAAGTGGGTGTATCGGTGTGAGAATTGTACTGGTCAGTTGGGGTTTTTGTTGGGTTATGGCTTTTGGTGATTGGACTTGGTAGTTTGGGCGAACGGCGGACTGGATACGGGCTCGTTCGGCGCTCCCGCGTGGGTGTTCAGCAATATTCCCGTCGAGTGAGCAGCCTACCCCATTCTCTACGTTTCGCGGACTGACGTGCTACGCTATACAGCGACCCCTCGGATCCGGAGAGTACCTTTGAAGAACACACTGACTGTATCAACAACCCTCTTTTGCTTGTTAGAACACGAGAACTGACTTTTGACTAGTTGGGTTTTACGGGCTGGATTTCTCAGCATCCCACGCGTCGGCCTCCGATTACGCGAACTGGGCTGCTGGGGGTACCGGGAGCGGCGGGACGCCTACTTCGGCGCCTCCGACGACCACGACCACGACATCCGCGCCTACCGTCTCTGTAAGAACTCGCTTTCCCCTTTCCCTCCTAGTTCAAGTAGGAGCTGATGCAAGAGTATAGGCGACGCCATACGACTACATCATCGTCGGTGCGGGACCGGGGGGCATCATCGCGGCGGACCGGCTGACGGAAGCAGGCAAGAACGTCCTACTGCTGGATCGGGGAGGCCCGAGTACGTGGGAGACGGGAGGGCGGTACGCGCCTGTTTGGGCTGACGGACAGCAGGTTCGGTGATTTTTCCTTTTGGACTAGTTGGTGTGCTGAAGTTGGGTGGGTTTTAGTTGACGAAGTTTGACGTGCCTGGGTTGTTTGGTAAGTCCTTTTTCTGTGTGCGGAGTGAGAGCTGAATTGTGGGGATAGAGACGTTGTTTACGGATAGTAACCCGTTTTGGTGGTGTAAAGGTAGGCCGGGGGTGTTTCGAGTTTCGAGCTGGGCTAACCGTTGGGGTATTAGACGTGAATACTTTTGCTGGGTGCCTCATCGGCGGGGGGACGTCCATCAACGGAGGGTACGTGTCCTCAGTTTCCGGTTAATCAGCATTCTGACACCTTCCACACAGACTGTACTGGTACCCAGCCGACTCGGACTTTTCCACGGCGCAAGGCTGGCCGTCCTCATGGGGCAACCACGCACCGTATACGGCGAAACTCAAGGCCCGCATCCCGAGCACGGACCACCCCTCGACAGACGGGCTGCGCTACCTCGAGCAGACGGAGAGCGTCATGGCGGCGCTGCTGGGGCCGCAGGGATATAGACAGGCGACGATCAACGATAACCCCGATAGCAAGGACCACGTTTTTGGGTACAGCGCGTTTTCCGTGAGCCCTGCCCTAAGTCTGTTTCTCCGTGTTTTTTTGACTAATGGGTGGGTAGTTTATTAATGGGCAACGCGGTGGGCCGGTGGCGACGTACCTCCGCACGGCGCGTGCGCGGACGAACCTGACGTTCAAGCAGTGGGTGAACGTGCTGAATGTGGTGCGGGAGGGTGCGCAGGTGACGGGCGTGGCGACGAACGACACGTCGCTCGGTACTGGGGGGGTCGTGCCGCTCACGCCGAACGGGCGGGTGATCCTGGCGGGGGGCTCGTTTGGGAGCGCGCGGGTTCTGTTTAGGAGCGGGATCGGCCCGGAGGATATGTTGAACATCGTGCAGCAGGCGGGGGTACAGGTGTATGGCGAGGACGACTGGATTGATTTGCCCGTGGGGTATAATGTGAGTCACGTGGTTTGTTACGGCTGTGTGGTGCTGATGGTGGTGTAGGTGTCGGATAATCCGTCGATTAATGTGGGTCGGCTGCTTGGTTGTGGGTGGGTGGCTGACTGATTTGGTGCTAGTTGGTGTTTACGCACCCGTCGGTGGATGCGTACGATAATTGGGCGACAGTGTGGAGCAACCCGCGGCCGGCCGACATGGACCAGTATTTGTATGATAATAGGTCTGGCGTGTTGGCGCAGGCTTCGCCGAGGTGCGTTCGTTGATCATTGGGAAGCTGTATTTGATGTTGCTTTAGAGTAAACTTTTGGCGTGCCCTGGGAGGAAGCGACGGCAAGACGCGCTGGGTGAGTGTGATTGGGGTAAGCAAGCGTGGGCTGATGCAATGGGTTCCAGATGCAAGGAACTGTGAGGCCTGGAGCTGCTTCGGTGGATACCGTGTACCCATACAATGCAAGGTGCGCCCCCATCTGTTTTATATCGCGGGAGCATTACCAACGATTCTACAGTCAGATATTTACGATCACGGCGTACTTGTGAGTATGTAAGGGATCGTGGGTGAACGCGATGATGATGGTTCCTACGTACAGATCGACGGGCCTGACGTCCCGAGGACGGATTGGGATCGATGCGGCGCTGACGGCCAGGGCCCTGGTTAATCCGTGGTTCACAGATGAGATTGACAGGGAGGTGCTTCTTCAGGGGCTGCAGGAGATTGTGTCGACCATGCCCCAAGGTAGGCCGTGCCAACTCGCTTCTGTTGGTGGCTGATGGATGGGAACAGTCAGCGGGATGACGATGATCACGCCGGATAATACGACGACCATGGAGGATTACGGTGAGTGACTAGTCCCGGAAGGAGCGAGAACTAATAGTGGTCTAGTGCTTGATTATTCGGTGGTGAGTCTTCGGTGTTTTTGCGGGACGGCCAAGTGTGTGATATGTGTTAATTAGGGATCGCTGGGGTCGAACCACTGGGTTGGATCGAACGCTATAGGAGCCGTGGTAGACGAGAACACGCAAGTGTTTGGAACGAATAACCTTTTTATCGTTGATGTGAGTGGCGGGTATTTTTGCTCCAGGAGGTGACTGAGCTTTTTATAGGCATCGATCGTGAGTATTGTGCTAAGAATAGGTAGCTGTTTTGACGGTGTTTAGGTTCCGGCGTTGCCGTTGGGGAACCCCCAGGGGGTGGTGATGTCGATGGCTGAGCAGGCAGTGGCGCGGATACTGGCTCTCGCGGGGGGGCCGTAGTAAAAAAGTACATATGGGTACAATGTGCAATGTATATTAAATTGTCCGGGTCCGAGGTCCGTGCGAGGAAAGATCGGACGAAAGGCGTCTGGGTGGACAAGAGATCGAAAAAGGAAGGAATCACGTCCGTCATATGCATCGGTCCCTCGAACCACGTGGCGCGCTTTGAAGCTTCCCATTGACTCGAGAGTGACTCTCTCTCTCATGCGGCCACGATGTACCAGGAGGCCTTGATGTTGATGCTGCTCCTCCTTGCGCTTGTCGGTTTCGTGGTCGCCTTTTATTGGGGGAAGGGCTTGGATGCTTGTGGTGAGTGCTGTTGCGGGTGTCGAGGCGGAGCTGACGGTGGTACGGCAGAAGAACGAGGCATGCCTGACCCTGTGCCTGTAGCCAAGGCGCAGTCTGCGAGGAGCAAGGAGCGGAGACGACGAGGGAAGGACCCGTTCAAGGGCGTCAAGGGGAAGAAGATGCTGGAGAAGCTCGAGGCGCCGAGGAGCATGTCGAGCTCGAGCTCGAGTCGGGAGCCAGACATGCCTTCGTCGCCATACACGCCTATGTCGCCAGCACCCCCTTCGTCGCCTGACGTGGAGCTCATCCCCGAGGAACCCATCGAGTTTCCCACGATATACAGCCCACCGACGCAGACGCAGCTGGTGGAGGAGGCGCGGCAGCGGGAGGAGCAGGCGCGAGAGGCGCTGGAGCGGTTCGAGGAGATGATGCACTGGGAGCGGGAGGCGTGGCGGCGGCGCGAGGCGGAGATGCAGGCGCAGATCCACCAGCTCATGTACCAGGTGCAGGCGTACGCTGCTTTCGTGTCGCCGACGTGGTACCCCATTGAGAGAGGCAGGCGGAGGAGACGAGACACCGACGATGACGATGACGACGACGACGTGAGCGAGTTGCTGGTCGACGCGATACTGAAGCGGCCAGAGAGGATTATCAGGAAACGGGCTGCGTCATAAGTAATAACCATTTCTTTATTTACAACGACAAATGTATGTACTATGAATTTTCTTTTGCAAGGAGCCGTCTGTAGGCGAGTCAGCAGGGAATGGTGGGGAGCATCAGCAACTTACTGCCGAGCAGCGAGGATCATCTTTGCCTTGCGCTCCTTCAAGCTGGCCTCTCGTTTCTCCGGGCTGTCCTCCCATACTGCTTTGCCGCCAATCTCTGATTCTGGGATGGACGGTTCTGTAGCGAGGCGGTCGTGTAGGTCGTAGCGGGATATGAGTGTTTCTTTTTGGGGCGGGGACGGTGTCGGTGCGGGTGGTGGGGCGGGAGCGGGTGTCTGGCGGGGGTAGACGGTGTAGTACGAGGCAGGCGGGGCATCGAGGAAGCCGCGTTCGAGGATGTTGTTGGTGGTCTGCTCGACGCTGCCAGTCTTGAGGAGGTCGAAGCGGATGTTGTCTCTGGGTGGTCGTGAGCGGGGTTACCCGGGGTGGGTGGCCACGTACGGAGGGATATCAGGGAACACGGCCGTCACTGCATCCATCTAGTGCTTGTTAGCTAATGTCACTCTTTCACTAGAGCCACTGACCATTTCCTGGGTCACCTGTTTGGGCCTAAATCCGAGTGCATCGCTGTTGCCCTTGTCTCCTGCGAACAGTTAGCCAAGATAATACCAGAGAAGGAGGACATGCCTGAAGTAGTCGCCCAGCGAAAGATAAAGACGATGACGAGAAAAGCGACGGCGACATTGACGACTTCGCCCATGGTGGTGGTGGTACAGATAGCTGTGTATTACGTGAGGAGTGATTCTAGAAATAAATATAATAACGATTATGCTACTTTTTTATTTACTGGGCCCAGCGCAGGATACCCTCGTATATCGAATACATCACTACTGCGTTCGGCACTACCCGTAGCAGATGTGCACTCAGTCCCCCGTACAGCGACGCTGCGCCCTCTTCTTTGATAACGATTTTCAGTGTCTGCAGCAATCCGCTGTACTTGACCCGTCCGTCCACCTTGGGTTGTCGTAGCCGTGTTCGAATAACCTGTATGGGTTGAGAGAAGAATAGCCATGAACTGGGGGGGCACACACCTCGTGAGGATACGTGATAAGACTTGCTACACACTTGGCTGTCCCTGCACTTCCGAGCATACCCAGCCACTCCTGCACACCGCCCTTGCCCTGCGTCTCTGCGCTCATCTTCTTCAGGCGCTCATACAGCACCCACTGGATCGTGCCCTCCGTCACGCCCAAATAACTCGCACTCAAACCCTTATAGAAGCCCCTCACACCTTCCTCCCGGAAAACCAGCCTGATCATCTCCCAGCTCCCGCCCTTGCCCTGCACGAGCTGCAACCGCGTCTTGACCACCCAAATCGGGTTCGTTGCGGTCCCCGTCACGACCCCCGCCAGCGCCGCCGCGCACAGATGCACATACGAGTTCTCCCGCCCCCCGTTGAACGTCCGCGCGATCACCGCCTTGCCGTTGCCGTACGTGAAGAAGTTTATCGACCGTGCAGGGATGATCCCCACGAGCGACGGCCCGAGCCCCTTGAACAGCGCCTTGGGCGACTCCGTGCGGTAGATGTCCCGCAGGATGTGCCCCGTCTCCACAAAGTTCCACAGCAGCCCCCCCGGTTTCGGCGCGCTCGCCACGAGCACACCCCCACCCCCCACGTTCGCAGTGGCGCTTACGCGAAACAGGTCCGATTGCAGGCGGGTCTTGACGACGTCAAATGGGCTCGTTACAATCGCACCGCACATCCCCCCAAGCCTGAAACATCCGTCAGCGAGATCAAAGAGAATTGGACAGAGACTCACCCCCCAGCGACCAGGTGCAGCCACGCGTTCGCCGGGAGCACGGATTTGCTCGACGACGCCTCTTGCGACATGACAGTTTAAAGGAACTTTTTTTCGTATGCACGTGTATAGCTTATCCGGGCCGGGATATGATAGGGGCTTCGTATTACTGCTAGAGAGCGAATAAAATAAAGATATCGATACATTGTCTACTCAATCACCTCGAACCGTCCTCGCTTCCCGTCCCGTCCGTCGTCGTCGTCCTCCAGCGCACGCTTCTCCCCGACAAACGTCTCCCCGTTCACGATATTCTGCAAAATCATGTTATACTGCTCGTCCGTGAGGCCCATCCCCGCCAGCGGATTCACCCGCCCCTCGTTGTCCACCTCCCCATTCCCGTTACCCGTGTACGGCCCGACCTCGCCAGCGCCGAGCGGCCGCGACACCCGCGCGGAAGCCATCTCCTGGATCACCTTCAGGTGCATCAGGTGCTTCTCCAGCATACCCAGCAGCCCCTCCTTCGTGAACGGCTTGGGGAGGATGTCGTTCATCCCCGACGAGTAGTACGTCATGATCTCGTTTGGCTTCGAGTTGCTCGTCATGCTGATGATCGGCGTCATATGGTCAAATTTCCGGATAAGAGACGTTGCCGACACGCCGTCCAGTTTCGGCATCACAATGTCCTGCGAAATGTAAGATAGAGTACACAGAGAGATGAGAGCGCGTACCATCAATACCAAGTCGTACTTTTCCAGATTCATCTTGTTCACAGCTCCGACACCGTCCACCGCAACGTCGATCGTGCACCCAAACACTTGCAAGAACTTGCTGCTCAGTTTCCGGCTCACCGCATCGTCGTCGACCAGGAGCACCCGCGGCGGCACTGCCCACCCAGGCACGTACGTGCTCCGCCGCACCCGAAGCCTTTGCTGCGACGACGAAGGCTGAAGCGCCTGCTGCGACGTACTCGCTTGCGGCTGCTGCTGCTGCTGGTGGGGATCCCACATCGTTGGATCGTACGTCCAGTTCCCATTCGCGTCGTCCACCGCGCTCTTCGGCATCAGGTGCCCGACCGTATACACCTGCAGGCCCTCGTGCCCCGCAGCAGCCACCTGCGCCCCCGGGTCGCCCACACCCATATCGCCGCCGCCCTCCTCGGGCCACGCAAACGACGGCGGCGTGCCCTCGGGCGACGTGAGCGTCCCCGTCGACGACGACGGCATCACCATCTCGTCTTGTGGCTGGGGAGGGGGCGGCAGAGGCGGGATGTTCGGCGGCGCGCTCCCCATGCGCAGGCGCTGGAGCTCCTCGATGCGCTGCAGGGCGTCCACCCGCGACGTAATCTTCTCGCCTGATATCGACGGCACGGGCGGCGCGCCCTTGATGGACCCGTCAGGGTTGATGAGCCCTGCGTTCGCGGCGGCAGTCCATATCCGGGACGGCGGCCGGTCGTCAAACGACGAAGAGGATGACGGGTGGGAAAATTCCATTTGCCGGCGGGAAATTTCGTTCATTTGCATGAGCGACGCGCGTGCGACGTCGCTATCTGGGTTCATCATCCGCAGCGTCTCGTGTTGTTGCAAAAACGGATTCGGGTTTGAGGAGGATGAGTCGGAAGGCGATTGCAGCATCGCTTGCTGTTGAGACGAGGACGCGCGTTTCGATTTGCCTGAGTAAATTTTTATAAGAGATTTTGTATTGATGAAGTTTGAAGGTATTATAGAAAAGCAAACACGTAGTCAGTACACAGGTGGATTTGATACAGAGAGAGGGAGTGGGGGTCAAATGACAGTGGATATATCGTATAATAAAATATAAAGGAAGAAGGAAAAAGAAATGAGCGCGTCGTTCGCTCATCCATAATTGTTTTCTGGATATGACGAATGAGAAATGAGAAATTGGCGGACACGACGACAATAACAACAACAATACGAAAAAGCAGCAGGGCGGGAAGGGGGAGTAATCACTTCAACGACACTCACCATTCTCGACTTGCAAAAAATACTGAATGAGATTCTGCATGAGCCCGTCCTGCTGCGCCATATTCCGCTGGAACCCGACCATCTCCACGAGCACGTCGTGGTAATTCCGTTCGAGGTTCCGCACATGCGCGGACATCTCCTCTTGCGCCTGCGTGAGGCGCTCTATTTGGGCCTGCAGGTAGTCTGTCTGCGAGGCCGATGGGGAGGCGAGCGACGGCGGTAGGGGCCGTGATGATGTCGGTTGGGGAGCGGGCAGTGATTTCCGCGATGTGGGCACCTTGCGCTTGATGTTTTCAAGGGCATCGCGCCGGTCAGCATGGAAATCCGGGTGTCGGAACGTCCAACTCTATGAAACGATGAGCAATTGGAAAGAGAGAGAGCTGTTAAACACACATGTTCGCCGAATTGGTTATCATCTGTGTTCTTGACTTTGTGAAAGTCGTATTTGTTCAGTTGGCGCACGAACGAGGCGAAGTTCGAGTGCTTGAACATGCGGGGTAGGATTGATTTTGTGAATTCGTTCATGTCCTGGGGGGTTGGTTCATCGGTCAGTTGGGGTGGAGTGGCGAGGGAGGCGAGTTACCTTGACCACGAAACAGTCGCCTTGGGGGCCCCATGAGACGACGTGTTGGAATGACTGGTCCTCCAGCATCCTTTCATACCGTCAGCCCCTCCCCACAAAGCAAAAGCAAATCAAACAACGCACTTGTAGAGCTTTTTGACAAAGTCACTCGTCGAGGGCATCCCATCTTCGACACCGCCCTCCTGCTTTGGCTGCTGAGTCTGCATCACTGGTTTGATATCCTGCTGCTGGTGTATATCATCCCTCGAGCTGGATGTGCGCTGTTGCCAGTATTCCTGCTGCTGGTACTGCTGTGGGTATTCGTGCTGCGGCGACTGGTACTGCTGGGGCTGAGAGCGGAATGGAGGGAGGTTAATGTTGAGAGGCGGGAAGAGCTGTCTAGATTGCGACGAGTCGTCCATGTATAATAAGCGGACGGAGATGCTAGCTCTGATGGTCAGAGCAGGGCCCTGGTTATGTATTTCTGCCCGTGCTTGTCTTGATCAAATTCACATCACATCATTTGCTGCCTTTTCTGCTCCCTTCTTTCCTTTTCCCTTCCCTGCCTGTGGCTGCCCGTTTTTGTTGGAACCCTTGTATACACTTCTATTCCTGCCATCTACGCGGCTCTGGGGTACATATCTACTCTGTATGGCTTGTATATTGTACGGGACATTCAGATATTCAGACTGACCCCCTGTCTAGACCCACAGGCTTCTGAGACGGTCTAGATGCAATGTGGCCGAGACACGTTCTAGGCCCTTGTTCCGGAAGTCTCCGCTTCGCAGTCTAGACCGTGTCTCTTTTTAGCTGTGCTTTCGTAGCGTTTCTTTTCTCTATTCTCCTTCATTCCACGGGTCGAGCGAACAGGAACGTGTTATCTTGGCGCTTCCACATTCTTTTCATTTTCATCCTCCGCACTGCCTCTCGGACGCCTACTATTTCACACCCGTCGCCTATGACGCATACTTTCTCGCACATACAGCTACCGCTTGCCGCGAATCGTCAATCCCAACAATTCCAGAATTCTCTGCCCTTTTAACCTTCGAGAAAACTGCGACAGTGACGATAAGCCTCCGAGCCGTGGTCACCGCTTGTACTCCCTGCGAGTCTAGACCCTCTTACACCCCATTCAATATTGCCCATGCATCCGACCAGGCACTCTGGGTCTGGGCCAACCCCTCCCCTGGGATACACAATGCTCATCTCCTCTCCTGGCTGCCCTCAGGGTTGAACGAGTTACAGCTGGCAATCAATTGACATTTCCTGTCGTCTCTTATTTGTCGCGTTTACCCATCCTCCGAACTCGTCGTCGACCTCATCCATGACGCCTACCAACACAGATAGATAGATCGCGGATCGCACCCATCGTCATCGTAATCTATGACGCATCAACCCACTTCCCGTCCTAAACTGTACCCACCCCTGCCACCCCTCGCCGATGAATGGTCGACGGCTATTTTGCTTCCGCCGAGTTTCAAATTGCGCGTAATCTATTATCTTGGGATTAACGTGCACCTTCCGAGTGTGAAATCAACCTAGCTTCCGACGACCCCTTATGGCGTGGGTCTTGGCCGCGGAATTCACTAGTCACGATGATTTACGGGGTACCTCACCCACCCACCAATTCAATAGTCCTACGAGGCACCTCTTCTGAGGGCAAGGGCTTCAGGGGGAACGCGGCGGCGACTATCACCGCTCCGCCCGAAAATCAAGGGATCGCTGTATATAGCGGCTGTCTGCGGGGTTTTGGGACACCGTGCGCTTTGCAGTTCGTCCCCGTCGCAATCTCCTGCATTCTGCCGATGGTTTCTGATACATACATACAATGCTGAGCTTGTCGACGCAATGTGCCGGCGGAAATAATGCTGGTCATGCGATCGGCGTTCCCGATGGAGCTCGCGAGCTTTGGGGCAGGCTTCCATTCGTTGCCGTGGTGAGCATCCTTTTTGATACCGAAGTTAATAATGGTCGTTTAATTTCGAGGGTCTTCCTGTGTGGGTGTTGCTGGAGATGCTCCTGGGGTGATTTAGATTGGTAACCATCGCTTCGCGCATATGGTTTTTAATCAAGTTGTTCATCCCTGGGTTGAGAATAAGCAATACGATGATGGTATCTATATTGGAAGATGAGAACGACGTTCCCGCGGTGCACCTATTCAGACAGGCTTTGAGCGGTCTGTGAGAAGGTAGACCTGATAGTCAGTCGAGTAACCACGTGTCTCCGATTCTTACTATTTGTTTCTATTCCCAATCCCTGATACAAGCTGTGCGTTGCATGTGTTGCTCGCAACGATGCTCTTAGGATAATTTAGATTGCGGTAACCATCGCTTCACGTGTTTGATTTTAAATCAAGTATGAGAGATCATGTCTGTGTCTTGTATGATTATGGTATCTGTATTGGAAGATGAGAACAACATTCCCGCAGTGCACCTGTTTAGGCAGGCTTTGAATGGCCTCTGTGAGAAGGTAGACCTGCTAGTTGGTTGAGTAGCTGCATGGCTCTGATTCTTACTATTTGTTTCTATTCCCAGTCTCTGACACAAGCTGGTGAAAGTGATTTTGAAGGAATGAGATGGTGAGTTGGGGATGTGATGTGGATATGGCTCAAGAGTAGTGATGTGCAGGCTGGTGAAGAGGCTGGCTGTGGGCACTTGTGGAATAGCATGTGGAACAGTGTGATATACACACTAAACCTCACACACACTCACACAACTACTCAATCTAACAATCACCCTCAAAAGTATGATGGGGAGAATATTATTATATCAACTCTGTGCTTCAAAACCAGTAAAGCTCCTTATTATCTCAGTGCTATACAGCATTTACTCCTTTCCAATTGATTCTAAGTCTAGGAACTTTTACAAGAAGGCATTACTTCGAGGCACAACCTTCTAGGTGAATGGTAATATTCAAGATACAATTGTTAGGGCCTGACTCTCATGTGACTCAAGATTGGGCAATTGCTAAGCTGTCTCACATTCAGACAATCACTTTGGCAATGCCTCAGATAATCTCGAGGTAATAAGAGAGGTGCTTACTGGAGAAGCTCTCGACAAGCGAGCAGACAAGTAAAGTTTATGTGATGTTAAACGTTAGCTCGAAGCTGAGGTTGTACAGTGAAGTGTAGCTACTTAAATACTAAGGAGTCAGTACTAATAATAGCTACGAAAGTTTTGTCGAAGTAGAGAGGTGTGCTGGTCGTGCGATGAACACGCAATATCTGTTAGGGCCAACTCTCATGTGACTCGAAGTCAGGCGTTTGCTAAGCTGTCTCACATTCGGACAATCACTTTGGCAATGCCTTGGATGACTCTGAGGTGATGAAAGAGGCGCTTACAGAGAGGCTCTCGGCAAGCAAGCAGACAAGTAAGATTTATGTGTAGGTAAACCTTAGCTCGAAGCTGAGGTTGTACAGTGAAATGTAACTACTTAAATACTAAGTCGTGAGTACTATTAATAAGTACGAAAGTTTTGTCGAAGCCAAGAGGCATGCTAGTCGGACGATGAGCATGCAATATCATGCATTGTCCATCATGAAAGTTTTGTCGAAGTTGATATCGGTGATGAGGTGGCGATGGTGCATAAGCGTGATGACACCGATAAGATATGATAAGACTAGAAAAAGGAAAAAATGAATAAATCGTAACATTACCCTCTCGTTAAGGCAGTCGTCCCGACTGCCCTATGTCTTCCTCCCAGGGTTCGTCGTCCTCCTCTTCTTGGTCACAGAGAATGCAGTTGGTAACTTCTTTCTTGCTCTCTCTTGCCCAGTAGTCATCAATGAGGGTCTTCCAGACCTCGTGATTGGGTTCTTCGATCCAGAATTTCTTGCTGTCGACTCGTTCTATTTGATAGAACATGCTCCATCTGCCCGTTGCTTGGTTTTCTCGATAGCTACGATCGACTATTCGTTTGACGGTCTTTTCCGATCTGTCGATGACCTTGCATGCGGTCACGATAGTTCTTGTCTCGGAAATGTTGTCCTCATAGTCGTGAATGGCTTCTTGAGCGTTAGTCATATCATCCTCCCGTACCCACGAGTTATGTTCTCGGGTCCATCCCCTCCATTTGACGAGGTAGTCGGTTATGAGTTGTGATTTCTGTCCCTTTTTGCCATGGACTCAACATGTGCGAGAGTCCAGGACTTCTTCGACTTCGTATTCTTCCTCATCTTCGATGAGGTCTGGTGGCGGTGCCGGGGGTTGCTCTTGGTTGGGAAATGCCGGTGGTACATAGGGTGTTAGGAGTTTCTCATTGAATCGTGGGTGAATCTTCCAATGAGGTGGAAGCTTTAGTTTATAGGTGGAAGCACCGGTCTTTTCTAAAATCAGGAATGGACTGATGCGCTTGTCATCGAGCTTCTTTTTAGGTCATGGGAGGTGAAGGTGAGTGGAATCGAGCCATACTCGGTCTCCGATGGCATAGTCCACGGTGTCTCTCTTCTTCTTGTCGTACTGGCCCTTCATCCTTTCGGCTGCTTCTTCTAGTGCCTCCTTAGCTTGGTGGTGTACCTCTTGCATATTTTCTGTGAACGACTTGGCCGATGGGTTGGTGAAGGCAGTTGTTTTGATGGAGTCTGGTAGGACACGGGGATGGGTTCCATAGTTCGTGAAGAAGGGCGTTTGGCCTGTAGCGGAGTGAATACAATTGTTATGAGCGAATGCTGCTAATGCGAGCCATTCGCTCCAGTCCATTTGTCGGTGATTAATGAAGATTCGGAGGTATTTGTTGATCTCTTGATTGGCCCTTTCCATCTGACCATCCGTCTGAGGATGGAAGGCCATGGAAGCGTTTGGTGTGATGTCGAGAAGTTTGAGGAGTTCCATCATAAATTTGGAGACAAACTGTGGTCCTCAGTCAGAGATTACTGTCTTGGGCATTCCATGGTGGGTGTATACATGGTCACGAAGGAGTTTGGCCCATCCTTCGGAGGTGAGTTCGACGTTACAAGCGATTGGGATGATCTCTTTAGAGAATCTGTTGATGACCACTAGAATGGCATCGTAGCCATTAGATTCAGGTAATCCAGTGATCATATCGACAGATATGTGGGTCCATGGTTCGGAGGGGACTTCATTGGGGTGGAGAGGGGCGGCCTTAGGGTGGGTATCTGTCTTTGTCCGTTGGCATGCTTCACATGCCTTGACGTATTTCTCTACCATCTGCTTGAGTTTTGGCCACCAGAACTCTCTTTGAATGAGTTCCTTGGTCTTTTCGATCCCTGGATGTCCAGCCATGATATGGTCATGGTGGGAGGCAATGATCTCGCCTCTGAGTTTGTTGTCTCTGGGAACGTAGATTCATCTGTCATAGTAAAGAAGCCCCTCCTTCTCGGATATGCCTCGCTCGTGGTTGAGGGAGTTTTGAATTCCCTGGTCCCACTTATTGTGGTTGCGAGTGATATCTTTTACACGCTGGTGGGTCTCACTTGTAGTGGGCATGATCATCGCCTGG
Organism: Armillaria fumosa; assembly: GCA_030407015.1. Taxonomy (NCBI): domain Eukaryota; kingdom Fungi; phylum Basidiomycota; class Agaricomycetes; order Agaricales; family Physalacriaceae; genus Armillaria; species Armillaria fumosa. The sequence goes on from JAUDYM010000010.1 coordinate 638,241, forward strand.
AAGTGTTCAGGTTGTAGGACTACAACATCATCGTTGTCCTTCTTGCCCTGGTCGTGGTCATCTCGGCGAGAGAGGAGGTCGGCCTTTCGGTTGGAGGCACCTGGCTTATGGTGTAGGGTGAAGTGGTACTCGGCGAGTTCGGTGACCCATCGGGCTTGTCAGCGGTTAAGCTTTTGTGGCTGACGGAAATACTGGAGGTTTTGGTGATCCGTCCAGATCTCGAAATCTTCGGCCGCTCCCATGAGGTAGTGTCTCCATTCCTCCAATGCGAGCATGATTGCGAGGAGTTCCTTGTCATAGATTTCATAATTCCGCTCAGTTACCATGAGGGCTTTGGATAAGAAGGCCACTGGTCTCCACTTTCCGTCCTGTTCTTGACTCAGGACGGCGCCTACAGCTCCTTCACTGGAGTCGGCTTCTACTCGGAACCATCCCTTTTCCTTAGGTAGTGTGAGTACCACATCCTCTGCCATTTGCTTCTTCAGACGTTGGAATGCTTCGTTCTGGGCCACTCCCCAGGTCCAGGGAGCGTTGCCAGTGAGTTGGGTCATTGGTCACACGATCTTGGAGTAATCTTTTATAAACTTCCGATAGAAGTTCGTGAAGCCTAAGAATGATTGGAGTTCCTTTTTCTTTGTGGGTGTTGGCCATTCCGAGATGCCTTTGACCTTTACAGGATCCATTCGGACGGAGCCTTTGCTGATGATGATACCGAGGTACTCAGTTTCAAGTACTTCGAACTCGCACTTCTCGGATTTAAGGAATAACTTGTGTTTCCTTAAGCGTTGAAGTACCCGTTTGACTATTCGTCGGTGTTCCTGCAGGTCTTTGGAGAAGATTAAGATGTCGTCGAGATATATGGTGACCTTTCCCTCCATGATGAGGTCGTGGAAGATGTCGTTCATCATCCACTGGAAGGTCGCTGGTGAATTGGTTAGGCTGAAGAACATGACAGTCAGTTCGAAGAGGCCGCGGTTTGTTTGGAACGCTGCCTTTGCCTCGTCTCCTTGCTTGATCCTTACGTTGTTGTAACCCCACCAGACATCCAGTTTGGTGAAGTACTTTGCTCCACAGAGTTTGTCCATAAGCTCGGAGATGAGGGGTAATGGATACTGGTTTTTGATCGTCATCTCGTTGAGCTTTCGGTAGTCCTGTACCAGTCGAAGGGATCCATCCTTTTTCTTGACAAAGAAGAAGGGGGATGCGAAAGGGGACTTGGACGGATGGATTCGTCCTGACTCCAAGTTTTCGTCAAGGAATTTGTCCAGCTCTTCCTGTTCATGTCGATTGAGCGGATACACCTTGCAGTCAAGCGTAGATTTGGCATTGGGGATCAGCTCGATTGCATGGTCCCAGGGCTTGCGGTTGGGTAACTCGTCGAAGTTCTCTTTGGAGAAGAGGTCTTCGAATTCATGGTATTGGGGCGGTACCATTTCTTTGAAAGTCTTCTTGGCCTTTCCTTCGGCGGCTTTGGTGGCTAGATCATTGGCATGATGTATGGCGCAAATTTCTAGCTCCTCTCTGAGGTCGACCATTAAAATGGTCTTGCCCTCTTCCAATTCCTTGTCCCATGGGTCTTCTGGGTCGGCATTGGGGAGCGGGAACGGGTTCTTCTGACACTGACACTGAGCAAAGATAACCTTGCCGGTGGTCCAATTGATGACAGGATTGTGTCGAAGGAGCCAGTCGTGACCAAGAAAGATATCTCCTTTGCCGATATTAGTGACAGCGAAGTCGATCCTCTCACTGTGCCCTCCTATGGTCATCCGTACTTCCACGAACTCAGTAATTTCCCCTGCCTTGTTGTGTGTTCCGTCAGTGTTGTACATGGAGATCGGGGCTGGAGCGGGTCGAGTGACGAGTCCATATTTCTTGACGTAGTTCTCACTTATGGTGCTCCCCATACATCCGCTGTCAACTAGGGCCTGAGCCTTGAGAGTTTGGCGGTTTTCTAGTGTCTCGAGCTGTACGTCGAGGAAGAGCTCTCGGACGCCTTTAGTGGACATCCGGCGTTGATATCGAATTGGTTGGCTTAATTCGTAGAGCTCTTCCCATGCTCGTTCACCTCCCTTCCTCAGAGAGGTGAGAAGTTCGTCATCGATCTCATTGACCTTCTCTTTATGGGCCCAGAGATGGAGAGAAGCAAAGGCTTCTGAATCTGTGCATGCTTCCCTGATGGCCCGAAGGGTCCAGTCTGTGCCAAATGGCTTGAACCAGGTGGACTTTGGGGTGGAAACACTCACTGGACTTGATTCGGAACCCCTCGCCCTCAACAGTTCTTCTTCCTGCTTCCTTTGTGCCTTGGCTTGAGTCATCTTGAATGACGTGTGATCTTCTTCATCAGGGACCTCGATGAAGGTGGTCTTCTGGGCCCGTGAGCATCACGCATCTGATGCTGGAATCCTGCTTGATCCTTCGACGGTCGGGGGCCTTCGAGGGGTCTCCCTAGTTGGGGCATGCTCCTTCCCTAGAGATTGCCCGCTGCCGGCTGTTTTGTCAGGAGTCGGGGGTTTGGGGAGCGGGTCGCTCCTGGGGTGACCGGAAGGCTCGTCAGGACGAACAGAGGGAGTCATGTACGTCACGTTCTTGTTGCATGAACCGTGCTCCCACGTTACTCCCGGGCCCTTCGTTGCCTGTCCCGAATCCCTATCCTTTCTTGAATGACTATCTTCTTTCTTCGGGGTCGTGGACAAAAGGGGCGCTGTCTCGATCGGTGTGGCATCTCCGAGAGAACGACGAGGGCTGCAACCTTTCGTTTCTTCTTCCAGATGGGGGGAGAGGGGGTCGTGTATCTGTGATGGCCCTCGAGCGCGAGGCGAATCGTTGTGGGCAAGGTTGACAGGCATCGACCTCATACCCCCGTCTCCGTCTTGAGGTTTCCGCTCAGCGACGATGGGCTCAGCCAGTTCAGGGAGCACCTCCTTCGTCCCTAAGGACTGGGAGATCCCTGACATTGTTTGGATGAACTCTGGTCCCCATCGAGTCTGAAGGTCCTGGAGGGTGAGGAATTCTGGGACAGAAAGTGTAAGCGAAGGAGGGGGATGAGTCTCGCTTCGCTTCTGGGGGATTATATATGTCTTTTTAGGTGGAGTCTGATTTGGTTGTGATTCTTTTCAGGTGGTCTCAGGGGAAGTAATCAAACTTGGTATATTCGAATGCTTTGAGACAATTGTAGATGTATGTAAAGATGTAATACAATCAGATAATGTCTGCACAGCGGGACCCGATGACCGACCACCCAGAGAGGAGGATTGGGCCGAGGAAGTGGAATCACTCACTTCTCGGCCTTGCCTTTTACCTCCTCAATCTTCGATGTCAAGGGCATCTTCTCCTCGACCTTCTCCTTGTGGCTATGTCCATGCTCCTCCTTATCATGTTCTTCCACTTCCGTGAGCATTGTGCGAAGTTGGGCCGTCGTATATCACCCGCTTTTCGGGTCTCTAGGCCACTTCGGCTTCTTGCAATCCTTTCCTAAATGCCCCTTTCCTCTGCAATTGAAGCACCTGCCTTCTTTCTTGAGGTGGTCTATGTCCATCGGCTCCCTGGCTCCTCCATAGGTGGTCCATCCTCCCCCCGATGACCCTTTGCTAGCAGGTTTATCGGCCGAGGAACTTGTCGCGCCGGTATTATCTTTCGTGGTATTACCGGCAGATTTGTTACTGGCCGACTTGTCATAGTGGCCTGTGCGGTCGAAGGCCTGCTTTCGGGCCTTCTCGTCGTAGATGCTGCATATGCGTTGTTTCCATTCTGCATATGTCAAGGGGATCATGACTCCTAGGTCAGCGATGGAGTTGGTGTAGGAGGCGGGTATGCCTCATCGGATGGCTCAAACTAGGGTGCCTTGGGGTCCTAGGTCACGGAGCTGGTCAGCTTGGTGGGCCAGTTCTTCCAATTTGCGGAAGTACTCAGCCGCCGTGCCAGTCATGCAGAAGTCGTTCATCCGTTTTTCCATGACTTCTTGGAGGGCGGGGTCGCCATATTTGACCTGAAGGGCAGCCTTGAAGTTGTCCCATGAACAGTACCGATATCGTCCCTCAGCGTCACTTCGAAATTGGAGGCGGTACTGAGACCACCAACCTTGGGGCCTCTTGCCGAAGAGGGAGGTGGCGAAGAGGATCTTGTTTGCGTGGGTGGGGTAGTAAGCTCAGAATATGGAGAAATATTCTTCGCAAGCCCCGGTGAATCGGTGGATGTCGTCTCCTTTTCCTTCGAAGTCGGCGGGGAGTCGGATTAAGGTGGGCTTCACCTGTAACCAGGGAGCCTGTTCGTCTGTGTCCCCTGATAGCCAGTCTGGCGGGTCAGGAGGGTTATTCTTGGGTGGTGGTCTTGGGATTGACCACCTGTCGGTTCGGTGAGTGGGGCTGCCCCATCTTTTGGGGGCAGGGGCTGCGGGTCGTCCTCAGTGTCTGTTCAGGTCTTCTAGTTCAGGGGGAAGGGGGAGGCTGTTGGCGAGTGCGAAGCTTCTTGCTTCCAACAGCGCCTTGGTTAAATCGTTGACGAGCCCCAGGAAGGCGGCTTGCTGATTTCGGTGCTCCTGCCTTCTGGCTTCTGCCTCTTCTTCTTCTCTTTGTTGTCATTCAACTTCAAGGTCGACCGGAGGGTCGACTGGGATGTCGTCGGGTCCTGCCTCTCCTGAGCCAGCGAACAATCTACTCGTCCCCTTCCAGGGCCAGTTCTGGCATCTCCAGTCTGTCAGCGGTGAGTCTGGCATTGGCCTGGGCCACCCGTACTCGGGATAGCTCGGTGCGGTCAGCATCATCTCTTCTCCAGGCAGCGAGTATAGCTGCCAGTTGCTGGTTGAGGACTCACTCCTCCTGCTTGGTCCTGGCTCGTAAGTCGGGGACGTGTACCCCTGGTATGGGGCCGTAATTGAGCTCGTACCACCATAGCTCTTCATTGGGGACGAGGCTGAAGCGGTGTCGATGCTCCTCCTGTGTCTCGTCCACTCCTCCTCTTTGTAGATAGTCTGCCCTTCGAAGGGCCCAGGCCTGGGATCGATAGGTTCCATGGGCCATTCGCTGGGATAGGGAGAGGGATGGCCAGGCTCTGTCTGGAGTGCCCAAGTGGAAGGGGCTACTCTCAATTTCTCGTAGAGCGAGGCGTCGCTCGCTTCTAGGGTCTCGAGAGGGGTGGTCTGGGTCCTCCTCGCATTGTCAAATGCTGTATGCGAGCGGGGATTCACCAGGTCTTCTTCTTCACTGGTACGAAGGCCGCTCGATGTAGCAGATTCGTAGGCATCGTCTCTGGAGCTCAGTATAGAACCCTGGGTCATTGTGGTCGAGCGAGGCCGGGGTGGATGTCGAGCTGGAGGGGGTAGGGCTGGCAATTGGCGTCTCTCCTCCTCTTCTTCGAAGGATATGAGGTTCGGGGGACTCGGGGGTGGGGGAATCGGGATCAGAGGAGGAGAGTACAATTGTCGATGCAGGCGTATCAAGGGTTGCCTGGCCGAATCAGAAGGGGCGGTGAAGTTGCAGGTCCCCTGGTAGGTGAGCCCTTCTTCGGCTCTCCTCTGAATCATACCCCAGAGCCGTTCTTTGTCTCTCTGACGAATCACGTGAGGCGGTGTCGGTACCCTTGGAGGGTTCGTCAGGATTGATGACCCGTAGGGTCATCTGGGGGAGGGTCTCACTATTTGGTCGGGGCTGGGCGATCTTGGTCATAGGTATCTGTCGGAGGCTTCACTCCAGTTCTCTCCTGGCATCCTCCAGGGGTTCCGTTCCAATTCCATGATAGGTTCTAATGAGCTCTTCGATGCTTCCCTCGTAAGAGGAAGTACTTCTGGCATCCTCAGAGGAGTGCCGGGTTCCGGAAGGGCCAGCCACTGGGCTTGGCATTCTTCCTCTTCGTTCGACAAAATAGTCAGCGAAGGGGCCCTGAAGGTCCCGGGTCGGCAACTCTGGGGGCATCTCGTAGGACTCCTGTCCATAGATGGTGTAGCTTGTGGGGTACACTGGAACATTGTAAGGGGGGTTGTAGAAGCAGGGAAGTGTCGGGGGTGGATAGATCAGTCATCCTCTTCTGAACGTAATTCTGTGGTTTTCAAACCACGCTCTGTTTCTGTAGTAGATAGTCACAACCGCAGTGGTTGTTCCAATTACTCCTGCTATAGTAAAAAGGATTACTGCGAGAGTACTTGTCGTTCCTTTGGAAATATCGGGGGTTTGTTGTAGGGGCATACGGAATCCTTCCTGCATCTGGCATCGTGGAAGGGTGAGGGAAGCTTCGAGCTAATTGTTAGGGCCGACTCTCATGTGACTCGAAGTCAGGCATTTGCTAAGCTGTCTCACGTTCAGACAATCACTTTGGCAATGCCTCGGATGACTCTGAGGTGATGAAAGAGGCGCTTACAGAGAGGCTCTCGGCAAGCAAGCAGACAAGTAAGATTTATGTGTAGGTAAACCTTAGCTCGAAGCTGAGGTTGTACAGTGAAATGTAACTACTTAAATACTAAGTCGTGAGTACTATTAATAAGTACGAAAGTTTTGTCGAAGCCAAGAGGTGTGCTAGTCGGACGACGAGCATGCAATATCATGCATTGTCCATCATGAAAGTTTTGTCGAAGTTGATATCAGTGATGGTGCATAAGCATGATGATGCTGATAAGATGCAATAGGACTGAGATAAGGAAAAAGTTAATAAATCATAACATTACCCTCTCATTAAGGCAGTCATCCCGACTGCCCTAGGGTTCGCTTAGCAGTTCTTCTTGTGCTTTTGTGTACTCCTTTCTCCAGTAGTCGTCGATGTAATCCCTCCAATGCTTGTCATTTGGAGAGGGATTTTCAACCCAGAAGGTCCTTCCGTCTTTCCTCAGTACTTGATAGGAGATGATGTCATCAACATAACAATGGTCAAGTATTTCTTTTAGTGTTTTTTCTGATCTGTCGATGACTTTGCATGTGGTCACGACAGCTCTGGTTTCGGAAATACTGTTTTCGTAGTCTTCAATGGCCTCTTGTGTGTTGGCCATGTCATCTTCTCGTACCTACGAGTTGTGTTCCCTTGTCCATCCCTTCCATTTGATGAAGTAGTCGGTGATGATACGTGATTTTTGTCCTTTCTTTCTGTGGACTCTTCGGGTTCGTGAGTCCAGGACTTCCTCAATCTCGTATTCTTCCTCATCTTTGATGAGGTCAGGAGGCGGTGGTGGTGGTTGCTCCTGGTTAGGGAATGCCAGTGGTACATACAGTGTTAGGAGCTTCTCGTTGAATCGCGGGTGAATCTTCCAGTGAGGGGGAAGCTTGAGTTTGTAAGCAGATGCACCAGCCCTTTCTAGGATAAGGAAGGGGCCGACGTGTTTGTCGTCAAGCTTTTTCTTTGGCCAGGGTAAATGGAGGTTGGTTGAGTCAAGCCATACTCGGTCACCAATGGCATACTCTACTGCTTTGCGTTTTCTTTTGTCATATTGGGTTTTCATCTTGCCCACTGCCTCTGTTAGGGCCCAACTCTCACATGACTCAAGAATAGGAGGGCGCTAAGCTGTCTCGCATTCGGACAATCACTTTGGCGTCTCCGTTGGAGATCTCGAGGTAGTAAGAGAGGCGCTTACAGGGTAAGCTCTCGGCAAGCGAGCAGACAAGATTTATGTGGTAGGTAAACCTTAGCTCGAAGCTGAGGTTGTACAGTAAGTGGTAGCTACTTAAATACTGAGTCGTGAGTGCTATTAATAGATACAAAAGTTTTGTCGAAGTCAAGAGGCGTGCTTGTCAGGCGACAAGCATGCAATATCATGCGTTGTCCATCATGAAAGTTTTATCGAAGTTGATGTTGGTGATACGGTGGTGATAGTGCATAAGCGTGATTATGCCGATAAGATGAGATAAAACTTGAAAAGTGAAAAAAGTTAATAAATCGTAACATTACCCTCTCGTTAAGGCAGACGTCCCGACTGCCCTAGGGTTCGTCGTCTTCTTCTTCTTGGTCACAGAGTATACAGTCTGTAACCTCTTTCTCGCTTTCCCTTTGCCAGTAGTCGTCAATGAGCGTTTTCCAAACCTCGCAGTCAGGTTCTTCAATCCAGAACTTCCTTCCATCGATTTGTTCCACTTGGTAGAACATACTCCATCCGCCCGTGGCTTGGTTTTCTTGATAGTTACGATTGACTATTCGCTTGATGGCCTTTTCTGATCTGTCGATGACCTTGCATGTGGTCACGATAGTTCTTGTCTCAGAAATGCTGTTCTCATAGTCTTGAATGGCTTCTTGAGCATTAGCCATGTCGTCTTCTTGTACCCATGAGTTGTGCTCTCGGGTCCAACCTTTCCACTTCATGAAATAGTCCATGACTAATCGTGATTTTTGTCCCTTCTTTCCACGGACTCTTCGTGTGCATGAGTCTAGGACTTCTTCGACTTCGTACTCCTCCTCATCTTCAATGAGGTCTGGTGGTGGGGGAGGAGGCTGTTCCTGATTAGGGAATGCCAGTGGTACATATGATGTTAGAAGTTTCTCGTTAAAACGTGGGTGGATCTTCCAGTGGGGTGGGAGTTTGAGTTTGTAAGCGGAGGTGCCGGCCTTTTCTATGATGAGGAAAGGACCAACATGCTTGTCATCGAGTTTCTTCTTAGGGTGAGGTAGGTGGAGATTTGTGGAGTCGAGCCATACTCGGTCTCCAATGGCGTATTCCACTGCTTCCCTCCTCTTTTTGTCATACTGGGTCTTCATCTTCCCTGCTGCCTCTTCCAGTGCCTCCTTGGCTTGTCGGTGGACTTCTTGCATGTTTTCCGTGAATGACTTCGCTGATGGATTGGTGAAGGCAGTTGTTTTAATGGAGTCTGGTAGTATGCATGGGTGAGTTCCGTAGTTCATGAAGAAAGGCATCTGTCCCATGGCCGAGTGGATTCAGTTGTTGTGAGCGAAGGCTGCTAGCGCAAGCCATTCGCTCCAATCCGTCTGTCAGTGGTTGATGAAAATCTGGAGGTACTTGTTGATTTCTTGATTAGCTCGCTCTGTCTGTCCATCAGTCTGGGGGTGGAAGGCGGTGGATGTGTTTGGCGTGATGTTGAGAAGTTTGAGGAGTTCCATCATAAACTTGGAGACAAATTGCGGCCCTCGGTCGGAGATTACTGTTTTGGGCATACTATGGCAGGCATAGACATGGTCTCGTAAGAGTTTCGCCCATCCTTCGGAAGTGAGCTCCACATTGCAGGCGATTGGGATCATCTCTTTTGAGAACCTGTCGACAACTACCAAAATGGCATCGTAGCCATTGGATTCTGGGAGACCGGTAATCATATCAACAGAGATGTGAGTCCATGGCTCGGAGGGGACTTCATTTGGATGAAGGGGGGTGGCTTTAGGATGGGTATCCGTCTTCGTTCGCTGGCATGCTTCACATGCCTTGACGTATTTCTCCACCGTCTGTTTGAGTTTTGGCCACCAGAACTCTCTCTGGATGAGTTCTTTAGTCTTTTCAATCCCTGGGTGTCCCGCCATAATATGATCGTGATGAGAGGCAATGATCTCTCCTCTTAGCTTGTTGTCCTGGGGAACATAGATTTGTCCATCGTAATAGAGGAGTCCCTCTTCTCGGAAATGCCGTGCTCGTGATCGAGAGAGTTTTGGATGCCTTGGTCCCACTTCTCATGGTCCCTGGTGATGTCCTTGATGCGTTGGTGAGTTTCCGAGATGGTGGGCATGATCATCACCCGGAAGTGCTTGGGTTGTAGGACCACAACGTTGTCATTGTCCTTCTTGCCCTGGTTGTGGTCATCTCTGCGGCTCAGTAGGTCGGCCTTGCAATTGGAGGCTCCGGGCTTGTGATGGAGCGTGAAATGGTATTCCACGAGCTCGGTGACCCACCGGGCTTGTCGATGGTTCAACTTCTGGGGTTGTCAGAAATACTGGAGGTTTTGATGATCGGTCCAGATTTCGAAGTCTTCAGCGGCACCCATCAGGTAATGCCTCCATTCCTCAAGGGCTAGCATGATCGCTAGGAGCTCCTTGTCATAAATTTCATAGTTGCATTCGGTTACAGTGAGAGCTTTTGAGAGGAAAGCTACAGGTCTCCATTTCCCATCCTGTTCTTGGCTGAGAACAGCACCTATAGCTCCATCGCTCGAGTCGGCCTCTACACAGAAATGGCCCGTTTCCTTGGGGAGGGCCAGGACTACGTCTTCAGCCATCTGTTTCTTTAGGCATTGGAAGGCCTTGTTCTGGGCTGTCCCCCAGGTCCAGGGGGTGTTGCCCGTGAGTTGAGTCATGGGTCAGATGATCTTTGAATAGTCTTTAATGAACTTCCGATAAAAGTTCATGAAGCCTAAAAAGGATTGTAATTCCTTTTTCTTGGTAGGCATAGGCCATTCGGTGATCCCTCTGACTTTAATTGGGTCCATCCGTACCGATCCTTCACTGATGATGACGCCGAGGTATTCGGTCTTGAGTACCTCGAACTCACACTTCTCCACTTTGAGGAACAGCTTGTGTTCCCTGAGTCGTTGAAGTACCCGCTTGACTATCCGTCGGTGTTCCTGAAGATCTTTGGAAAAGATCAAGATGTCGTCTAGGTAGATGGTCACTTTTCCTTTGTGGATAAGGTCATGGAAGATGTCGTTCATCATCCATTGGAAGGTTGCTGGTGAATTAGTCAGACCGAAGAACATGACGGTTGGTTCAAAAAGCCCTCGGTTCATCTGGAAGGCGGCCTTGGCTTTGTCTCCTTGCTTGATGTGAACGTTGTTATATCCCCAGTGGACATCCAGCTTTGTGAAGTATTTGGCACCGCAGAGTTTATCCATGAGTTCAGAGATAAGCGGGAGGGGGTATCGATTTTTTATGGTCATTTCGTTCAGTTTTCGATAGTCCTGAACGGGTCGCAGGGAACCATCCTTTTTCTTGATGAAGAAGAAAGGGGAGGCGAAGGGGGACTTGGAGGGTCTGATATGGCTGGACTCCAAGTTTTTGTCGAGGAATTTGTCGAGCTCTTCCTGTTCATGGCAGTTGAGGGGGTAGACCTTGCAGTCGAGTGTGGACTTGGCGTTGGGGATTAACTCGATTGCATGGTCCCATGGCTTGTGCTCTGGCAATTCATCAAAGTTCTCTTTGGAGAAGAGGTCTTCGAATTCGCGATATTGGGGTGGGACCATCTCTTCAAAGGTCTTCTTGGTTTTTCCTTCAGTGGCTTTAGCAGCTAGGTCGTTGGCATGATGTACTGCACGAATTTCTAGCTCTTCCTGGAGATCAACCATTAAGATGGTTTCGCCCTCCTCTAACTCTTCGTCCCACAGATCTTCAGGGTTGGGGTCAGGGAGTGGGAATGGGTTCCTTTGACACTGACACTGGGCAAAGATGATCTTGCCGGTGGCCCAGTTGATGATAGGGTTGTGACGAAGGAGCCAGTCATGACCAAGAAAGATATCTCCCTTGCCGATGTTGGTGACAGCAAAGTTGATCCTTTCGCTATGTCCCCCTATGGTCATTCGTACTTCAACAAATTCGGTGATCTTGCCTGCTTTGTTTCTAGTGCCATCGACATTGTACACCGAAATTGGGGCGGGCATGGGTCGGGTGATGAGCCCATGCTTCTTGACATAGGTCTCGCTTATGGTACTCCTGGTGCAGCCGCTGTCGACTAGTGCCTGGGCCTTGAGGGTCTGTCGATTCTCCAGTGTTTCAAGTTGGACGTCGAGGAATAATTCTCGGATGCCCTTGGTGCTTACTCGACGTTGGTATCGGATTGGTTGACTCAATTCATACAGCCTTTCCTGAGCTTCCTCTTTTCCTGCTCTCAGGGCTTCCAACAGGTGATCGTCGATCTCATTGATTTTGTCTTTATGAGCCCAGAGATGGAGCAAAGCGAAGGCTTCTGAATCTGTGCGTGCTTCCTTGACAGCCCGAAGGGTCCAGTCTACGCCAAACAGCTTGAACCAGGTGGACTTCGGGGTGGAAACACTCACTGGACTTGATTCGGAACCCCTCGCCTTCAACGGTTCTTCTTCCTTCTTCGCTTGCGCCTTGGCCTGGGCCATCTTGAATGACGTGTCGTCTTCTTTGTCAGGGACCTCGACAAAAGTGGTCTTCCGGGCCTGTGAGCATCGTGCATCCGATGCTGGAACCCTGCTTGATCCTTCAGCGGTCGGGGGCCTAAGAGGGTTTCCGCTGGTTGGGGCATGCTCCTTCCCCAGAGGTCGCCCACTGTTGGCTATTTCATCAGGACTCAGGGGTTTGGGGAGCAGGTTGCTCCTGGAGTGGTCGGAAGGCTCGTCAGGACGAACAGAGGGAGTTGTGAGCATCGCGTTCTTGTTGCATGAACCGTGCTCCCACATTACTCCTGGGTCCTTCAGCACCTGTCCCGGATCCCTATCCTTTCTTGTGACATCTTCTTCCATTTGGATCGGGGGTGAAAGAGGCACTGTCTCGACTGGCATAACGTCTTCAGGAGACAGATGGGGGGCACGATCTTTCACTTCTTCTTCCAGGCAGGGAGAGAGGGGGTCGTGTTTCTGTGACTGTCCTCGAGCGCACAGCGAATCGTTGCAGACGGTGTCGACAGGCATTGACCTCGTATCTCCGCCTTTGTCTTGAAGTTTCCATTCAGCAACGACGGGCTCGGCCAGTTTGGGGAGCACCTCCTTCATCCCTAAGGACTGGGAGATCCCCAACATTGTTCGGATGAACTCTGGCCCCCATCAAGTCTGAAGGTCCTGGAGGGTGAGGAATTCTGGGACAGAAAGTGTAAGCGAAGGAGGGGGATGAGTCTCACTTCGTTTCTGGGGGATTATATATGTCTTTTCAAGTGGAGCTTGGATGTTTTGTGATTCTTTTGGGGTAGTCTCAGGGGAAGCGATCAAGGCAGGTATATTTGAATGCATAGATAACGATGATGTATGTAATAATGTATTACAACCAGGTAAAGCCTGCACAGCAGGACCCGATGACCGACCACCCAGAGAGGAGGATTGGGCTGAGGAAGTGGAATCACTCACTTCTTGGCCTTGCCTTTTACCTCCTCTATCTTTGTTGTCGAGGGTGTCTTCTCCTCGACCTTCTCCTCGTGACTGTGTCCGTGCTCCTTCTTATCATGTTCCTCGGCCTCTGTTAGCATGGCGTGAAGTTGGGCCGTCGTATATCCCCCGCTTTTTGGGTCTCTAGGCCACTTCGGCTTCTTGCAATCCTTCCCTAAGTGCCCCTTGCCTCCGCAGTTGAAGCATCTGCCTTCCTTCTTGAGGCGGTCTATGTCCATTGGTTCCCTGGCTCCTCCATAGATGGTCCATCCTGAACCTGACGATCCTTTGCTGGCCGGCTTATCGGCCGAGGAACTTGTCACACCGGTATTACCTTTTGAGGTATTACCAGCGGGTTTGTCCTTGGTCGATTTGTCGTAGTGGCCAATTCAGTCGAAGGCCTGCTTTCAAGCCTTCTCGTCAAATATGCTGCATATGCATTGTTTCCACTCTGCATATGTGGACGGGATCATGACTCCTAAGTCGGCGATGGAGTCAGTGTAAGAGGTGGGTACTCCTTGTCGGACAGCTCGTACAAGGGCACCTCGGGGTCCCAAGTTGCGGAGTTGGTCGGCCTGGCGGGCCAATTCTTCCAGTTTGCGGAAGTACTCGGCTGCCATGCCAGTCATTCTGAGATCATTCATCCACTTCTCCATGACTTCTTGGAGAGCGGGATCACCATATTCGATTTGCAGGGCAGCCTTGAAGTCGTCCCATGAGCAGTACCGGTATCGTCCTTCGGTATCGCTTCGGAATTGAAGGCAGTACTGGGACCACCAGCCTTGGGGTCTCTTGCCAAAAAGGGAGGTGGCGAAGAGGATTTTGTTCGCATGGGTGGGGTAGTATGCTCAGAATATTGAGAAATATTCCTCACAGGCCCCTGTGAATCAGTGGATATCGTCCCCCTTTCCTTCAAAGTCGGCGGGGAGTCGAATCAGGGTCGGCTTTACCTGTAGCTAGGGAGCCTGTTCATCTGCATCCCCTGATGGCCAGTCTGGCGGGTCGGGAGGGTTGTTCTTGGGTGGTGGCCTTGGGATTGACCACCTGTCAGTGCGATGAGTGGGGCTGCCCCACCTTTTGGGGGCCGGGGCTGCGGGTTGTCCTCGACATCAGTTAGGGTCTTCTAGTTCGGGGGGAAGGGGTAGGCTGTTGGCGAGCGCAAAGTTCCTTGCTTGGACCAGCTTCTGGGCTAGGTCATTGACCAGGTTCGGAAACGCTGCTTGTTGGGTGTGGTGCTCCTGCCTCCTAGCCTCTGCTTCCTCTTCTTCCCTTCATCGTCGCTCGGTTTCAGGGTCGATTGAGGGGTCGACTGGGATGTTGCCTGATCCTCCCTCCCCTGAGCCAGCAAATAATCTACTCGTCCCCTTCCAGGCCTGGTTCTGGCATCTCCAGTCGGTCAGCGGCGAGTCGGGCATTGGCCTGGGCCACTCGTACTCGGGATAGCTCGGCGTGGTTGGCCTCATCCCTTCTCCAGGCAGCGAGTATAGCTGCCAGTTGCTGGTTGAGGACTCACTCCTCCTGCTCTGTCCTTGCTCGTAGATCGGGGACGTGTACCCCTGGTATGGGGCCGTAATTGAGCTCGTACCACCATAGCTCTTCATTGGGGACGAGGTTGAAGCAATGTCGGTGCTCCTCCTGTGTCTCATCCACTCCTCCTCTTCGTAAATAGTCTGCCCTTCGGAGGGCCCAGGCCTGGGATCGGTAGGTTCCATGGGCCATTCGCTGGGATAGGGAGAGGGACAGCCAGGCTCTGTCTGGAGTTCCCAAGTGGAAGGGACTACTCTCAATTTCTCATAGAGCGAGGCGTCACTCGCTTCTAGGGTCTCGAGAGGGGTGGTCTGGGTCCTCCTCGTGTTGTCGAATGCTGTATGCGAGCAGGGATTCTCCAGCTCTTCTTCTTCGCTGGTACGAAGGCTGCCTGATGTAGCGAATTCATAAGCATCCTCGCCGGAGCTCAGCATAGAACCCTGGGTCATTGCAGTCGAGCGAGGCTGGGGTGGATGCTGAGCTAGAGGGGGTGGGGCTGGCGATTGGAGTCTGTCCTCCTCTTCTTCGAAGGATATAAGGCTTGGGGGACTCGGGGGCGGGGGAATCAGGATCGGAGGAGGAGAGTACAATTGTCAGCGCAGGTGTGTCAAACGTGGTCTGGTTCCTGTAGGGGCGGTGAAGTCTAGAGGGCCCTGGTAGGTGAGCCCTCCTTCAGCTCGCCTCTGAATCATATTCCGGAGCCGCTCTTCGTCTCTCTAACGAATCAAGTGAGGCAGTGTCAGGGGCCTTGGAGGGTTCGTCAGGATTGACAACCCATAGGGTCGTCTGGGAGAGGGTCTCGCTATCTGGTCAGGGCTGGGCGACCTCAGCCGTAGGTATCTGTCAGAGGCTTCACTCCAGTTCTCTCCTGGCATCCTCCAGGGGTTCCGTTCCAACTCCATGATAGGCTCTAATGAGCTCCTTGATACTTCCCTCGTAAGAGGAAGTACTTCTGGCATCCTCAGAGGAGTGCCAGGTTCCGGAAGGGCCAGCTACTGGGCTTGGCATTCTTCCTCTTCGTTCGACGAAATAGTCGGTGATGGGGCCCTGTAAGTCCCAGGTCGGCGACTCTGGGGGCGTCTCGTAGGACTCCTGTCCGTAGATGGCATAGCTCGTGGGGTACGCCGGAACATTGTAGGGGGGGTTGTAGAAGCGGGGGAGAGTCGGGGGTGGGTAGATCAGTCGTCCTCTTCTGAACGTAATTTCATGGTTTTCGAACCACTCTCTGTTTCTGTAGTAGATAGTTGCAACTATGGTTGTTGTTCCTATTACTCCTGCTATCGTGAATAAGATTACTGCAAGAGTACTTGTTGTTTCTTTGGAAATGTCGGGGGTTTGTTGTAATGGCATATGGAATCCTTCCTGCATCTGGCGTCATGGAAGGGTGAGGGAAGCTTCGAGCTAATTGTTAGGGCCCGACTCTCATGTGACTCAAGAATAGGAGGGCACTAAGCTGTCTCGCATTCGGACAATCACTTTGGCGTCTCCATTGGAGATCTCGAGGTAGTAAGAGAGGCGCTTACAGGGTAAGCTCTCGGCAAGCGAGCAGACAAGTAAGATTTATGTGGTAGGTAAACCTTAGCTCAAAGCTGAGGTTGTACAGTAAGTGGTAGCTACTTAAATACTGAGTCGTGAGTGCTATTAATAGATATGAAAGTTTTGTCAAAGTCAAGAGGCATGCTAGTTGGGCAACGAGCACACAATATCATGCATTGTCCATCATGAAAGTTTTATCGAAGTTGATGTTGGTGATACGGTGGTGATAGCGCATAAGCGTGATTACACCGATAAGATGAGATAAAACTTGAAAAGTGAAAAAAGTTAATAAATCGTAACAGCCTCTTTGAGTGCTTCTTTGGCTTGTCAGTGTACTTCTTGCATGTTCTCTGCGAAGGACTTCGCCGATGGGTTGGTGAAGGCGGTCATCTTTATTGAGTCTGGGAGGATGCGGGGATTTGTTCTGTAGTTGGTGAAAAATGGGGTTTGGCTGGTTGCGGAATGGGTTCGGTTGTTATGGGCGAATGCGGTGAGAGCAAGCCATTCGCTCCAGTCTGTTTGTCGATGATTAATGAAGAGACAGAGGTATTTATTGATTTCTTGGTTGGCCCGTTCTGTCTGACCGTCTGTCTGGGGGTGGAATGTGGTAGATGCATTCGGGGTGATGTCGAGGAGTTTGAGGAGTTCCGCCATGAATTTAGAGATGAATTGAGGTCCTCTGTCAGAGATTACTGTTTTGGGCATCCCATGGCAGGCATATACATGGTCACATAGGAGTTTGGCCCAGCCTTCGGACATTAACTCGACGTTGCAGGTGATTGGGACAATCTCTTTTGAGAATCGGTCGACAACTACTAGGATGGCATCATAGCCATTGGATTCCAGCAGTCCAGTGATCATGTCGACCGATATGTGGGTCCATGGTTCAGACAGGATCTTGTTTGTGTGAAGGGGTGCTGCCTTGGGGTGAGTGTCTGTCTTCGTTCATTGACATGCTTTGCATGCCTTGACATACTTCTCTACCATCTGTTTGAGTTTTGGCCACCAGAATTCTCTTTGTACGAGTTCTTTTGTCTTCTCGACTCCCAGGTGACCTGCCGTGATGTGGTCGTGGTGGGTCATGATAATTTCACCGCATAGTTTGTCATCACGGGGAACATATATGCGTCCATCGTAGTAGAGGAGCCCTTCTTTTTCAAAGATGCCACGCTCATAATCCAACGAGTTGGCAATCCCTTGGTCCCATTTGTCCTTGTTTCGAGTCACGTCTTTGATGCGTTGGTGAGTTTCGCTCATGGTGGGCATGATCATGGCCTGGAAATATTCTGGCTGGAGTACCACGACATCGTCGTTGTCTTTCTTTCCTTGGTCGTGGTCATCCCGGCGGCTGAGCAGGTTGGCTTTTCGATTGGCGGCTCCAGGCTTGTGATGTAGGGTGAAGTGATATTCAGTGAGTTCGGTGACCCATCTGGCTTGGCGACGGTTCAGCTTCTGGGGTTGACAGAAGTATTGCAGGTTCTGATGATCAGTCCAAATCTCAAAATCCTCTGCTGCACCCATGAGATAATGTCTCCACTCTTCCAGCGTGAGCATGATGGCCAGGAGCTCCTTATTGTATATCTCATAGTTCTGTTCCATTACTGTTAATGCCTTCGAGAGGAAGGCTACTGGTCTCCACCTGCCATCTTGTTCCTGGCTGAGTACCGTGCCTATGGCTCCCTCGCTTGAGTCGGCCTCCACCCTGAATCTTCCCCTCTCCTTTGGTAGTGCTAGTACCACGTCCTCAGCCATTTGCTTCTTCAGGCATTGGAAGGCTTCATTTTGCACCATCCCCCAGGTCCAGGGGGCATTGCCGGTTAGTTGGGTCATTGGGTGTATGATTTTGGAGTAGTCCTTTATGAATTTCCGATAGAAATTTGTAAAGCCTAAAAAGGACTGAAGCTCCTTTTTCTTGGTGGGCGTGGGCCACTCTGTTATGCCTTTGACCTTAACGGGGTCCATTCGGACTGAGCCTTCACTGATAATGATGCCAAGGTACTCGGTTTCTAGCACCTCAAACTCGCATTTCTCCACTTTGAGGAAAAGTTTGTGCTCTCGTAGTCACTGAAGGACGTGTTTGATGATCTGGCGATGTTCCTGGAGGTCCTTCGAGAAGATAAGGATATCGTCCAGGTAGATGGTCACCTTCCCCTCATGGATGAGGTCATGGAAGATATCGTTCATCATCCACTGGAAGGTTGTGGGTGAGTTCATAAGCCTGAAGAACATGACGGTTGGTTCGAATAGGCCTCGGTTGGTCCTGAAGGCTGCCTTCAGTTCATCTCCCTGCTTGATCCAGACATTGTTATAGCCCCAGCAGACATCCAGTTTGGTGAAATACTTGGCACCATGGAGTTTGTCCATAAGCTCTGAAATGAGAGGTAGCGGGTATCGGTTCTTTATTGTCATTTCATTGAGCTTGCGATAATCCTGGACTGGGCAGAGGGAGCCATCCTTCTTTTTGATGAAGAAGAATGGTGAGGTGAAAGAGGACTTGGAGGGGCGGATCCGGCCTGATTCCAAGTTCTCGTTGAGGAACTTGTCGAGTTCCTCCTGTTCATGTCGGTTGAGTGAGTAGACCTTGCAGTCGAGGGTTGATTTGGCATTGGGGATTAGTTCGATAGCATGGTCCCAGGGTTTTTGCTCTGGCAGCTCATCGAAGTTCTCCTTAGAGAATAGGTCTTCGAATTCCTGATAGTGAGGGGGAACCATCTCTTCAAACGTCTTCCTGGCCTTTCCTTCATTTGCCTTGGCGGCTAGGTCATTCGCATGGTGTATGGCACGAATTTCCAGCTCCTCTCGAAGGTCCACCATTAGAATGGTTTCGCCTTCCTCCAACTCTTCATCCCAGGGGTCATCTGGATCAGCATCAGGTAGTGGGTATGGATTCTTTTGACATTGGCATCGGGCAAATATGATCTTGCCGGTGGCCCAATTGATGACTGGGTTGTGACGGAGGAGCCAGTCATGTCCTAGAAAGATGTCGCCTTTACCAATATTGGTTATGGCAAAGTCGATTCTCTCGCTGTGACCTCCTATGGTCATCCTTACTTCGACAAATTCAGTGATTTCCCCAGCCTTGTTTCATGTCCCATCGGCATTGTATACAGAAATTGGGACCGGAGACAGTCAGGTGATGAGGTTGTGTTTCTTGACGTAGGTTTCACTGATGGTGCTCCCAGTGCACCTGCTATCAATTAGAGCCTGGGCCTTGAGGGTCTGGCGGTTTTCCAATGTTTCGAGTTGCATGTCGAGGAAAAGTTCCCGGATGCCTTTAGTGGACATTCAGCGTTGATACTGAATTGGTTGGCTTAACTCATAGAGTTCCTCCCATGCTCGCTCTCCCCCCTTCCTTAACAAGGCAAGGAGTTCATGGTTGATTTTGTTGAGCTTCTCCTTATGGGCCCAGAGGTGGAGTGAAGCAAAGGCTTCCAAATCTGTGTGTGCTTCCCTGATGGCCCGAAGGGTCCAGTCCATGCCAAACAGCTTGAACCAGGTGGACTTCGGGGAGGAAACACTCACTGGGCTTGATTCGGAACGCCTCGCCTCTAGCGGTTCTTCTTCCTTCTTCACTTGTGCCTTGGCTTGTGACATCTTGAACGATGTATCGTCTTCCTTGTTGGCCATCTCTGTTAGGGCCCGACTCTCACATGACTCAGGATCGGGTGATTGCTAAGCTGTCTCACATTCGGACAATCACTTTGGCAATGCCTCGGATGATCTCGAGGTGGTGAAAGAGGCGCTTACTGGAGAAGCTCTCAGCAAGTGAGCAGACAAGTAAAGTTTGTGTGATGTTAAACCTTAGCTCGAAGCTGAGGTTATACAGTACGTTGTAGCTACTTAAATACTAAAGCATAGGTGCTAATAATAGGTACTGAAGTTTTATCAAAGTAGAAAGGCGTGCCAGTCGGGCGACGAGCACGCAATATCATGCATTGTCCATCATGAAAGTTTTGTCAAAGTTGATATGTCAGTGGTAGTGAGGCCATTATGTGTAATCGTGATGATGCCGATAAGATGAGATAAGACTAGAAAGCGTCAAAAAGTGAATAAATCATAACATTACCCTCTCATTAAGGCAGACGTCCCGACTGCCCTAGGGTTCGCTCGGTGGTTTCTCTTGTGCCTTCATGTACCTCTTTCTCCAATAGTCATCGATATAATCCCTCCAATGTTTGTTGTTGGGGGAAGGGTTTTCGACCCAGAAGGTCCTTCCATCTTTCCTAAGTACTTGATAGGAAATGATGTTGTCGACATAACGATGGTCTAGTATTTCTTTTAATGTTTTGTCTGACTGGTCGATAACCTTGCGAGCAGTTACGATGGTTCTTGTTTTGGAGATGCTATTCTCGTAGTCTTTAATGGCCTCTTGCGTGTTGGCCATGTCATCCTCTCGTACCCATGAGTTGTGTTCTCGGGTCCAGCCCTTCCATTTGATGAAGTAATCGGTTACGAGGTGTGACTTTTGTCCTTTCTTTCCATGGACTCGGCAGGTGCACGAGTCTAGGACTTCCTCAATTTCATATTCCTCTTCATCTTCGATGAGGTCAGCCGGTGAGGGTGGGGGTTGTTCTTGATTGGGGAATGCTGGTGGTACGTACAACGTTAGCAACTTTTCATTGAACCGTGGGTGGATCTTCCAGTGCAGTGGGAGTTTAAATTTGTAAGCGGAGGCACCGGCTTTCTCCAGGATCAGGAATGGGCCAACACACTTGTCATCGAGTTTCTTCTTCGGACAAGGTAGGTGAAGATTTGTGGAGTCAAGCCATACTCGGTCACCAATGGCATGCATTACTGCCTCTTGCTTCCTCTTGTCGTACTGAGCTTTCATCCTTCCTGCCGCTTCTTCTAATGCCTCTTTAGCTTGACGGTGAACCTCTTGCATGTTTTCTGCAAATGACTTGGCTGAAGGGTTCATGAAGGCAGTTGTTTTAATGGAATCGGGGAGGACACGAGGATTCATTCCATAGTTCATGAAGAAGGGGGTTTGTCCAGTGGCTGAGTGGACTCTGTTGTTGTGGGCGAATGCTGCCAGGGTGAGCCATTCACTCCAGTCGGTTTGTCGATGGTTGATGAAGAGACGGAGGTATTTCTTGATTTCTTGATTCGCCCTCTCAGTCTGTCCATCTGTTTGGGGGTGGAAGGCCATAGATGCATTGGGAGTGATGTCAAGTAATTTGAGGAGTTCCATCATGAATTTGGAAATGAACTGGGGGCCCCGGTCGGAGATGACGGTCTTGGGCATACCATGGCAGGCATAGACATGGTCATGTAGGAGTTTTGCCCATCCCTCGGATGTGAGTTCCACGTTGCAGGCGATTGGGATGATTTCCTTTGAGAATCGATCAACGATTACTAGGATGGCGTTGTAGCTGTTAGACTCGGGAAGTCCAGTGATCATGTCGACCGATATGTGACTCCATGATTCTGAAGGGATCTTGTTGGGATGGAGAGGTGCGGCCTTGGGGTGAGTGTCCATCTTCATTCGTTGGCATGCTTCACATGCTTTGACATATTTCTCCACCGTTTGTTTGAGTTTTGGCCACCAGAACTCTCTTTGTAAAAGTTCTTTTGTTTTCTTGATCTCTGGATGTCCTGCTGTGATGTGATCATGGTGGGTGGCGATTATTTCTCCATGGAGTTTGTCATTGTGGGGAACATAGATGCGTCCATTGTAATATAAGAGCCCCCCCTTCTCGGAGATGCCACATTCGTGGTCGAGGGAGTTGGCAATCCCTTGGTCCCACTTGTCATGGTCTCTGGTTATATCCTTGACTCATTGATGCGTCTCATTTGTCATCGGCATGACCATGGCATGGAAATGTTTGGGTAGGAGGACGACGATGTCATCATTATCCTTCTTGCCCTGGTCATGGTCATCCCGTCAGCTGAGTAGGTCGGCCTTGCGGTTGGAGGCTCCTGGTTTGTGATGCAGTGTGAAGTGGTACTTGGTGAGTTCGGTGACCCATCAGGCCTGGCAATGGTTTAGCTTCTGAGGTTGGCAGAAATATTGTAAGTTCTGGTGATCGGTCCAAATCTCAAAGTCCTTGGCTGCGCCCATTAGGTAATGTCTCCATTCCTCTAGGGCGAGCATGATCGTGAGGAGTTCCTTGTCATATATTTCATAGTTCCGCTCAGTGACGGTTAATGCCTTGGAGAGGAAGGCAACTGGCCTCCATTTCCTGTCCTGTTCTTGACTGAGGACCATGCTGATTGCTCTTTCGCTTGAATCTGCCTCTACCCTAAATCTTCCATCCTCTTTTGGGAGCACCAACACTACATCTTCTGCCATTTGCTTCTTGAGCCGTTGGAAGGCTTCATTCTGAGCCGCTCCCCAGGTCCAGGGGACGTTGCCAGTGAGCTGGGTCATTGGTCATACAATTTTGGAGTAGTCCTTGATGAACTTCCAATAGAAGTTCGTAAAGCCCAAAAAGGATTGCAACTCCTTCTTCTTGGTGGGTGTGGGCCACTCGGTTATCCCTTTGACCTTTATGGGGTCCATTCGGACTGATCCTTCGCTGATGATTACCCCAAGGTACTCGGTTTCTAGTACCTTGAACTTGCATTTCTCCGCTTTCAGGAATAGCTTGTGTTCCCGGAGTCGTTGAAGTACTCGTTTGACGATCCGTCAGTGTTCCTGGAGGTCCTTTGAAAAGATGAGGATGTCATCCAGGTATATGGTCACCTTCCCTTCATAGATGAGATCATGGAAGATATCGTTCATCATCCATTGGAATGTTGCAGGCGAGTTGGTCAGGCCAAAGAACATGATGGTTGGTTCAAAAAGCCCATGATTTGTTTGGAAGGCTGCCTTGGCTTCGTCCCCCTTTTTGATTCGGACATTATTGTACCCCCAGCGGACGTCTAATTTGGTGAAGTACTTGGCGCTGTGGAGTTTGTCCATGAGTTCGGAGATGAGGGGTAGGGGATAACGGTTCTTAATTGTCATTTCGTTGAGCTTTCGGTAGTCTTGTACTGGTCGAAGGGATCCATCCTTCTTTTTGACGAAGAAAAAGGGGGATGCAAAGAGGGACTTGGATGGGCGGATTCGTCCCGACTCCAAGTTTTCATCGAGAAATTTGTCGAGCTCTTCCTGTTTGTGTCGGTTGAGCGGGTAGACTTTACAGTCAAGGGTGGACTTGGCATTGGGAATTAACTCGATCGTGTGGTCCCAGGGCTTTTGTGCTGGGAGTTTGTCAAAGTTCTCCTTAGAAAAGAGATCCTCGAATTCTCGATACGGAGAGGGTACCATTTCTTCGAAAGTCTTCTTTGCCTTCCCCTCATTGGCTTTGGCTGCCAGGTCATTCGCATGGTGGACTGCACAAATTTCCAGTTCTTCTCAGAGGTTGACCATAAGAATGGTTTCGCCTTCTTCCAACTCTTCATCCCACGGATCTTTCGGATCAGCATCAGGAAGCGGGAATGGGTTCTTCTGACATTGACACCGAGCAAAGATGATCTTGCTGGTGGCCCAGTTGATGATGGGGTTGTAGCGAAGGAGCCAATCGTGCCCAAGGAAGATATCGCCCTTGCCAATATTAGTGATGGCAAAGTCAATTCTTTCAGAGTGGCCTCCTATGGTCATTCATACTTCTACAAATTCGGTGATTTCCCCTGCTTTATTATGTGTCCCGTTGGCATTGTACATGGAGATCGGGGCAGGTGCAGGCCAGGTGACAAGTCCATACTTCTTGATGTAGGTCTCACTTATGGTACTTCCAGTGCATCTGCTGTTGACTAAGGCTTGCGCCTTGAGGGTCTGGCGATTTTCCAATGTCTCAAGTTGCATGTTGAGGAAAAGTTCCCAGATGCCTTTAGTGGACATTTGGTGTTGATACCGAATTGGTTGGCTTAACTCATAGAGTTCCTCCCATCCTCACTCTCCCCCCTTCCTTAACGAGACAAGGAGTTCGTGGTTGATTTTGTTGAGCTTCTCCTTATGGGCCCAGAGGTGGAGCAAAGCAAAGGCTTCCAAATCCATGCGTGCTTCCCTGATGGCCCAAAGGGTCCAGTCCATGCCAAATGGCTTGAACCAGGTGGACTTTGGGAAGGAAACACTCACTGGACTTGATTCGGAACGCCTCACCTCTAGTGGTTCTTCTTCCTTCTTCACTTGTGCCTTGGCTTGTGACATCTTGAATGACATATCGTCTTCCTCGTCGGCCACCTCTTCCATGGTGGTCTTCCTTCCCCCAGGATGCCGTGCATCCGACATTTCTTCCTTCTGGGGGGTCCTTCTTGATCCATCGGCAGTCGGAGGCCTTCAAGGAATCCCTCCAGTTGGGGCATGCTCCTTCCCTGGAGGTTGTCTGCTGCCGGCTGCTTCATCAGGACTTGGGGGTTTGGGGAGCAGGTCGCTCCGGGAGTGATCGGAAGGCCCATCAAGGACGGAAGAAGTTGTGGACGTCACGTTCTTGTCGCATGAACCGTGCTTCCACATTACTTCCAGATCCTTCGGTGCCTGTCCCGTGTCCCTATCCTTTCTTGAATGACTGCCTTCCTCCTGGGTCAGGGGCGAGAGAGGCACCGTCTCGACTGGTGTGACGTCTTCAGGAGAAAGACAGGGGGCGTGATCTCTTGCTTCTTCTTCCAGGCGGGGAGAGAGGGGGTCGTGTTTCTGCAACTGTCCTCGAGCACAGGGCAAATCATTGCGGACCGTGTCAACAGGCATCGACCTCGTGTCTCCACCTTCGTCTTGATGTGTCCATTCAGCGACAATGGGCTCAACCGGTTTGGGGAGCACCTCCTTCATCCCTAAGGACTGGGAGATCCCCAACATTGTTCGAATGAACTCCGGTCTCCATCGTGTCTGAAGGTCCTGGAGGGTGAGGAGTTCTGGGACAGATAGTGTTAGTGAAGGAGGGGAATGGTGTTCGCTTCACTTCTGGGGGATTTTATATGTTTTTTCAGGCAGGGCTTGAATGGGGTGTGATTCTTTTCAGGTGGTCTTGGAAGAAGTGATCAAGACTGGTATATTCGAATGCACGGGTACAGAAATAGACGTATGTAATGAATTAATACAATCGGATAATGTTCGCACAGTGGGACCTGATGACCGACCACCCAGAGAGGAGGATTGGGCCGAGGAAGTGGAATCACTCACTTCTCGGCCTTGCCTTTTACCTCCTCAATCTTTGATGTCAAGGGCATCTTCTCCTCAACCTTCTCTTCGTGATTATGTCCATGCTCCTCCTTATCATGTTCCTCAGCTTCTGTAAGCATTGCTCAAAGTTGGGCCATCGTATATCGCCCGCTTTTCGGGTCTCTAGGCCTCTTCGGCTTCTTGCAATCCTTTCCCAAGTGCCCCTTTCCCCTGCAATTGAAACATCTCCCTTCCTTCTTGAGGCGATCTATATCCATGGGCTCTCTGGCCCCTCCATAGGTGGTCCATCCTGAACCCGATTGTTGGATTGGCAACTTCAAGCTTATGCCAGAAGATTCCCAAACATTTGGCTTACTAATTTGCCACGATACTTTGATAATTATAGGTACTTTTGGCAGAATATTCTAGATACTTTTGTAGTATTTAAGGAGCTCGTTCCGAGCTCTAGTAGTGAAGAATTCAGTATATTTACCTACTGCAAGCCTCCCACTGCATAGATTGCAACACCGATGATCCCTTGCTGGCCGATTTGTCAGCCGTGGAACTTGTCATGCCAGAAGTTCCTTTGGTTGAACTTCCGGCGTGTTGGTTCTTTGGTTTGTCAATGTAGCCGATTTTATTGAAGGCCTCCTTTCAGGCCTTCTCATCATAGATGTTACAAATTCGGTGTTTCCATTCGGCGTAAGTGGACGGGATCATGATGCCCAAGTTGGCGATGGAGTCAGTGTACATGGTGGGGACCCCTTGTCGAACTGCTCGGATGATTGCGCTTTGGGGCCCAAGATCGGCGAGTTGGTCGGCTTGTCAGGCCAACTCTTTGAGCCATCAGGAGTATTCGGCAGCGGTCCCTGTCATTTTAAGCTCGTTCATGCGCCGCTCCATAACTTCTTGGAGGGTGGGGTCCCCATACTCGACTTTGAGGGCAGCCTTGAAGTCATCCCAGGAGAAGTAGCAGTATTGTTCCTCAGTGCTGCTCCAGAATTGGTAGCGGTACTGGGACCACCAGTCCTGTGGCTTCTTGCCGAAGAGGGATACTGCAAACAGTATCTTATTGGCATGGGCGGGATAATAGGCTTTGCAGATCGAAAAGTAGTCTTCACAGGCCCCGGTGAAGCGGTGAATGTCACTACTTTTTCCTTCGAACTTGGCAGGGAGTCGGATCAAGGGGGGCTTTACCTGGAGCCAGGGGTCCTGTTTGGTGGCATCGCCAGAAGGCCAGTAATGTTACGATTTATTGACTTTTTTCACTTTTCTAGTCTTATCTCATCTTATCGGCATAATCACGCTTACACATCATCACTGCCATATCACCACTATCAACTTCGATAAATCTTTCATGATGGACAATGCATGATATTGCATGCTCATCACCCAACTAGCACACCCCCAGCTTCGATAAAACTTTCGTATCTATTAATAGTACTTACTCTTTAGTATTTAAGTAGCTACGATTTCACTGTACAAACCTCAGCTTCGAGCTAAGGTTTAACCACACATAAACTTTACTTGTCTGCTCGCTTGCTGAGAGCTTCTCCAGTAAGCACCTCTTTCATCACCTCGAGATCATCCGAGGCATTGCCAAAGCGATTGTCCAAACGCGAGACAGCTTAGCAATCACCCAACTTCGAGTCATGTGAGAGTCGGCCCTAACCATTAGCTCGAAGCTTCCCTCACCCTTCCGCGATGCCAGATGCAGGAAGGATTCCATATGCCCTCACAACAAACCCCCAATATTTCCGCAGAAACAACGAGTACCCTTGCCATGATTCTTTTCACGATAGCAGGAGTAATTGGAACAACAACTGCAGCCGCAACCATCTATTACAGAAACAGAGTGGTTTGAGAACCACGGAATCACCTTTAGAAGAGGACAACTAATCTACTCACCCCCGACTCTCCCCCAATTCTACATTCCCCCCTACAATGTTCCGACATACCCCACACACTACCCCATCTACAGACAGGAGTCCTACGAGATGCCCCCAGAGTCGCCGACCCGGGACCTTCAGAGCCCCTTTGCCAACCTCGGAAGAAGAGGAAGAACACCCAGCCCAGTGGCTGGCCCTTCCAGAACCCGGCACTCCTCTGAGGATGCCAGAAGTACTACCTCTTTCGAGGGAAGTATCAAGGAGCTCATTAGAGCATACCATGGAATTGGAACCGAACCCCTGGAGGATGCCAGGAGAGAACTGGAGCGAAGCCTCTGCCAGGTACCTACAACCAAGATCAGCCAGTCCCGACCAGATAGTGTGACCCTCCCCCAGACAACCCTACGGGTCGTCAATCCTGACGAACCCCCAGAGGCCTCCGACGCCGCCTCACTGGATTTGTCAGAGAGAAGAAGAGCTAGATCAGACTATGACTCAGAGGAGAGCCGAAGAAGGGCTCACCTACCAGGGGACCCTAGACTTCACCACCCCTACCGAAACCAGACCACATTCGACACACCTATGTCGACAATTGCACTCTCCTCCTCCGATCCCGATTCCCCCACCCCTGACTCCCCCGAACCTGATAGACTTCGAAGAGGAATTAGAGGTAGAGAAACTCCTATCCCCGGGCCCGCCATCGACTCTGAGCCCAGTTCACCCTCAACCCTGGCCTTGCTCGACTGCCATGACCCAGGGTTCTATGCAGAGCTCCGGCGACGACACCTATGAATCCGCTACATCAGGCAGCCTAGCTACCAACGATGAAGAAGACCCAGAGAATCCCCACTCACATACAGCATTCGACAACGCGAGAAGGACCCGGATGAGCCCCCTTGAGATCCCGACATTGAACGACAACTTGCTCGCCAAGAGATCGAGAGCAGCCCCTTCTACTTGGGGACTCCAGATCGAGCGTGGCCATCCCTCTCCCTATCCCAGCGAATGGCCCACAGAACCTACCGGTCCCAGGCTTGGGCCCTTCACACGGCAGACTATATACGAAGAGGAGGAGTCGACGAGACTCAGGAGGAGCACCGACATCGCTTCGACCTCCAGGCCAATGAGGAGCTATGGTGGTATGAACTCAATTACGGCCCCATCCCGGGAGTATATGTCCCAGATCTATGGGCAAGAACCGAGCTTGAGGACCGGGTCCTCAACCAGCAGTTGGCGAATATACTCGCCACCTGGAGAAGGGACGAGGCCGAACGCGCCGAACTATCCTGAGTATGACTGGTCCAGGCCAATGCCCAACTTGCTGCTGATCGACTGGAGGCACCAGAACTGGGCTTGGAAGGGGACGAGTAGACTCTTCACAGGGTCAGGAGAGGCAGGGTCAAGCGACATCCCCATCGATGACCCTGAAGCAGAACAATGACAAAGAGACGAAGAAGAGGCAGAAGCCAGAAGGCAGGAACACCGAAACCAACAGGCAGCCTTCCTGGAACTGGTCAATGACCTAGCCCAGAAGCTGCTCCACGCAAGGAGTTTTGCACTTGCCAATGGTCTACCCCTCCCCCCCAAACTAGAAGACCCCAACAGATGCCGAGGACGACCCGCTGCCCCAGCCCCCAAACGATGGGGAAGCCCGACTCACTGAACTGATAGGTGGTCGGTCCTGAGACCCCCACCCAAGGACAACCCCCCCGACCTACCAGACTGGCCTTCCAGAGAAGCAGACACGCAGGCTCCCTGGTTACAGGTAAAGCCCACCTTAATCCGACTCTCCACAGACTTTGAAGGAAAAGGTGACGATATTCACCGATTCACCGGAGCCTGCAAGGAGTACTTCTCAATATTCTGGCCCTACTATCCGATGCACACCAACAAAATATTGTTCGCAACCTCCTTATTCAGCAAGAGACCCCAAGGCTGGTGGTCCCAGTACCGCCTTCAGTTCCAAAGTGAGGCTGAAGGACGATATCGGTACTGTTCATGGGACGACTTCAAAGCTGCCCTACAAATCGAATATGGAGACCCCACCCTCCAAGAAGTAATGGAGAAGCAAATGAACAATCTTAGGATGACAGGCACGGCAGCCGAATACTTCCGCAAGCTGGAAGAATTGGCCCGCCAAGCTGATCAACTCCGCGACCTAGGACCCCGAGGTGCCCTAGTTCGAGCTGTCCGACGAGGTGTACTGGCCTCCTACACCGACTCTATCGCCGATTTAGGAGTCATGATCCCATCGACATATGCAGTATCTATGACGAGAAGGCCCGAAAACAGGCCTTCGACTGAATGGGCCACTATGACAAGTCATCCAAGGACAAACCCACCGGTAATACCTCCAAAGGTAATACTGGCATGACAAGTTCCTCGGCCGACAAACTGGCCAACAAAAGATCACCAGGTTTGGGGTGGACCACCTATGGAGGAGCCAGGGAGCCAATGGACATTGATCACCTCAAGAAGGAGGGCAGATGCTTCAACTGCAGAGGAAAGGGGCACCTGGGAAAGGATTGCAAGAAGCTGAAGCAGCCTAGAGATCTGAAAAGTGGGCGATACACGACGGCCCAACTTCGCAGCATGCTCACGGAAGCAGAGGAGCACGATAAGGAAGAACATGGACATCAGCACGAGAAGGTCGAGGAGAAGACGCCCTCGACATCAAAGGTCGAGGAGGTAAAAGGCGAGGCCAAGAAGTGAGTGATTCCACTTCCTTGGCCCAATCCTCCTCTCTGGGTGGTCGGTCATTAGGTCCCACTGTGCAGACTTCATCCAATTGTAATACATTTTTACGTACATCATTGTTATCTATGCATTCGAATATACCTGCCTTGATCGCTTCTCCTGAGACCACCCCAAAAGAATCACAAAATGTTCAAGCTCCACCTGAAAAGGCATATATAATCCCCCAGAAGCGAAATGAGACTTATCCCCCTCCTTCACTTACACTTTCTGTCCCAGAACTCCTCACCCTCCAGGACCTTCAGACTTGATGGGGGCCAGAGTTCATCTGAACAATGTCGGGGATCTCCCAGTCCTTAGGGACGAAGGAGGTACTCCCCAAACTGGCCGAGCCCATCGTCGAACTTCAAGATGGAAGCGGGAGCATGAGGTCGATGCCCACTGACACCGTCCGCAACGATTCGCCTCGCGCTTGAGGACCGTCAAAGGAACACAACCCCCTCTCCTCCTGCTTGGAAGAAGAAATGAAAGATTGCAACCCTCGTCGTTCTCTCAGAGACGTCACACCGATCAAGATGGCGCCTCTTTCATCCACGACCCCTAGGGAAGAAGATAGTCATTCAAGAAAGGATAGGGACACGGGACAGGCGCCAAAGGACCCAGAGGTAATGTGGAGGCACGGTTCATGCGACAAGAACGCAAGATCCATGACCTCTTCCATCTCTAGTGGGCCTTCCGGTCACTCCCAGAGCGACCCGCTCCCCAAACCCCCGATTCCTGACAAAGTAGCCAGCAGCGGGCGCTCCTTGGGGAAGGAGCATGCCCCAGCCAAGGAGACCCCTCGAAGGCCCCCGACCATCGAAGGATCAAGCGGGGTTCCAGCATCGGATGCACGATGCCCACGGGCCTGGAAGACCACCTTCGTCGAGGTCCCTGATGAAGAAGATGACATGTCATTCAAGATGACTCAAGCCAAGGTGCAAAAGGAGAAGGAAGAAGAACCATTGAGGGCGAGGCGTTCCAAATCAAGTCCAGTGAGTGTTTCCACCCCGAAGTCCATCTGGTTCAAGCTGTTTGGCATGGACTGGACCCTTCAAGCCGTCAGGGAAGCATGCACGGATTCGGAAGCCTTCGCTTCACTCCACCTCTGGGCTCATAGGGAGAAAGTCAATGAGATCGACCACGGACTCCTTGCCTCATTAAGAAAGGAGGGGGAGTGAGCACAAGAAGAGCTCTATGAATTGAGCCAACCCATCTGGTATCAATGCCATCTATCCACTAAAGGAGTCCGAGAACTTTTCCTTGACATGCAACTCGAGACATTGGAGAATCATCAGACCCTCAAGTCCCAGGCCTTGGTGGACAGCAGGTGCACCAGCAGCACCATAAGTGAGAACTACATCAAGAAGTATGGGCTCATCACCTGACCATGTACAATGCCGACTGCACCAGAAACAAGGCAGGGGAAATCACCAAATTCATTGAAGTACAGATGACCATAGGAGGACACAGCGAGAGGATCGACTTCGCCGTCACCAACATTGGCAAGGGAGATATCTTTCTTGGTCACGACTGGCTCCTTCATCACAACCCGGTCATCAATTGGGCCACCGGCAAGATTATCTTTGCCCAGTGTCAGTGCCAAAAGAACCCATTCCCACTCCTCGACGCTGATCCAGAAAACCCATGGGACGAAGAGTTGGAGGAGGGCGAAACCATCTTAATGGTCGATCTCAGAGAGGAGCTCGAAATTTGCGCAGTGCATCATGCCAATGACCTAGCTGCCAAGGCCACTGAAGGAAAGACCAAGAAGACCTTCAAAGAAATGGTTCCACCCCAATATCACGAGTACGAAGACCTCTTTTCCAAAGAGAACTTCGATGAATTACCAAAGAGCAAACCATGGGACCACGCAATTGAGTTGATCCCTAATGCCAAGTCTACACTCGACTGCAAGGTCTACCCGCTCAATCACCATGAACAGGAAGAGCTCAACAAATTCCTCGACGAAAACTTGGAGTCCAGCCATATCAGACCCTCCAAGTTCCCCTTCGCCTCCCCTTTCTTCTTCATAAAAAAGAAGGATGGCTCCCTCCGACCCGTTCAGGACTATCGAAAGCTGAACGAAATGACAATAAAGAATCGATACCCCCTCCCACTTATCTCAGAACTCATGGATAAGCTCCGCCGCGCCAAATATTTCACAAAATTGGATGTCCGCTGGGGATATAATAACGTTAGGATCAAACAAGGAGATGAGGCCAAAGCCGCCTTCTGGACCAACCGTGGACTATTCGAACCGACCGTCATGTTCTTCAGCCTGATGAACTCGCCAGCTACCTTCCAGTGGATGATAAACGACATCTTCCATGACCTCATCATGGAAGGAAAAGTCACTATCTACCTCGATGACATTCTAATCTTCTCCAAGGACCTACAAGAACATTGACGAATCGTCAAGCGGGTCCTACAATGCCTAAGGGAACACAAGATATTCCTGAAGGTGGAGAAGTGTGAATTTGAAGTCCTTGAAACCGAATACCTCGGTGTCATAATTAGCGAGGGATCAGTACGAATGGACCCTGTTAAGGTCAAAGGGATCACTGAGTGGCCTACGCCCACCAAGAAGAACGAATTACAGTCCTTCCCAGGATTTACAAATTTCTATCAGAAGTTCATAAAGGATTACTCCAAGATTGTACACCCCATGACTCAGCTTACCGGCAATGCATCCTGGACATGGGGCATGGCTCAAAACAAGGCCTTCCAATGCCTGAAGAAGCAGATGGCCGAGGATGTAGTGCTTGCCCTTCCCAAGGAAAAGGGGAGATTCCAAGTAGAGGCTGACTCCAGCAAAGGAGCGATCGATGCCATCCTCAGCCAAGAACAGGATGGGAAATGGAGACCAGTCACATTTTTATCTAAAGCGCTCACCATCACCGAGCGAAATTACGAAATATACAACAAAGAGCTCCTGGCAATTATGCTCGCATTAGAAGAATGGAGACATTATCTCATGGGTGCAATGGAGGATTTTGAGATTTGGACCAATCACCAAAACTTACAGTACTTCCGTCAACCCCAGAAGTTAAATCGCTGACAAGCCTGATGGGTCACCGAACTCGTGGAATATCACTTCACACTACATCACAAGCCCAGCGCTTCCAATTGTAAGGCCGACTTGTTGAGTCAGAGGGATGATCACGACCAAGGGAAGAAGGACAACGATGACATCATCGTCCTCCTATCCAAACACTTCCGGGTGATGATTATGCCCACCACAAGTGAAACCCACCAACAAGTCAAGGACATGACTCGCAACCACAACAAATGGGACCAGGGGATCAGTAACTCGCTCGATCACGAAAGAGGCATCTCAGAGAAAGAAGGACTCCTATACTACGATGGACGAGTCTATGTACCCCACGACGACAAGCTGAGAGGAGAAATCATCTCAGCATTCCATGACCACGTCATGGCAGGACACCCAGGCATAGAAAAGATGAAGGAATTGGTCCAAAGAGAGTATTGGTGACCAAAACTCAAGCAAACGGTGGAAAGATACGTCAAGGCCTGCAAAGCATGCCAACGAACAAAGACCGATACTCACCCGAAAGCCGCCCCCCTTCATCACAATGGAGTTCCATCGGAGCCTTGGACTCACATATCAGTCGACATGATCACCGGACTCCCTGAGTCAAATGGCTACAATGCCATCCTAGTGGTCATCGACTGATTCTCCAAGGAAGTCATCCCAATCACATGTAACGTCGAACTCACATCCAAAGGATGGGCAAAACTCCTACGCAATCATGTCTATGCATGTCACTGCATGCCCAAGACCGTCATCTCTGACCAAGGACCCCAGTTTGTCTCCAAGTTTATGACAGAACTCCTCAGACTTCTCGACATCACCCCAAATGCATCCACCACCTTTCACCCACAGACTGATGGACAGACCGAATGAGCGAATCAGGAAATCAACAAGTACCTCCGACTCTTCATTAATCATCAACAGACAGACTGGAGCGAGTGGCTTGTGCTGGCAGCATTCACCCACAACAACCGAGTCCATTCGGCCATGGGCCAGACACCGTTTTTCACAAATTACGGAACCAATCCCCAAGTCCTACCCGACTCCATCAAAACGACCGCCTTCACCAATCCATCGGCCAAGTCATTTGCAGAAAACATACAGGAAGTACACCGCCAAGCTAAGGAGGCACTAGAGGAAGTGGCCAGAAGGATGAAAGCCCAATACGACAAGAAGAAGAGAGACGCAGTGGACTATGCCATCGGAGACCGAGTATGGCTTGACTCCACTCACCTCCACCTCCCCCGACCCAAAAAGAAGCTTGATGACAAGCGCATCGGCCTGTTCCTAATCTTGGAAAAGGCCGGCACCTCCACCTACAAACTCAAGCTTCAACCTCATTGGAAGATTCACCCACACTTCAATGAGAAGCTCCTAACACCATATGTACCGCTGGCATTCCCCAATCAAGAACAGGCCCCCGCACCACCGCCAGACCTCATCGAAGATGAGGAGGTCTTAGACTCATGCACATGCTGAGTCCGTGGAAAGAAGGGACAAAGATCACGACTAGTCACAGACTATCTCGTCAAGTGGAAAGGCTGGACCTGAGAACATAATTCATGGGTCTGAGAAGATGATATGGCAAACGTGCAAGAAGCCATTCAAGACTACAAGAACAGTATTTCCGAAACAAGAGCTGTCATGACCGCACACAAGGTCATTGACAGATTGGAAAAGACGTTAAAAGAAATACTCGACCATCATTACGTTGACAACATCATCTCCTACCAAGTACTCAGGAAAGACGGACGGACCTTCTGGGTCGAAAACCCCTCCCCAAATGACAAACATTGGAGGGACTACATCAATGACTATTGGAGGAAGGAATATACGAAGGCACAAGAGGAACCACCATGCTCCCAGCTTCGATAAAACTTTCGTATCTATTAATAGTACTTACTCTTTAGTATTTAAGTAGCTACGATTTCACTGTACAACCTCAGCTTCGAGCTAAGGTTTAACATCACATAAATCTTTACTTGTCTGCTTGCTTGCCGAGAGCTTCTCCAGTAAGCGCCTCTCTCATCACCTCGAGATCATCTGAGGCATTGCATAAGTGATTGTCCGAACGCGAGACAGCTTAGCAATTGCCCGACTTCGAGTCATGTGAGAGTTGGCCCTAACAAGTAAGGGGGATCTGGGAGGTTGTATCTGGGTGGGGGTTGGGGTACTGACCAGCAATCCATTCGGTGAGTTGGACTCCCATATCGTCTTGGGGGTGGTTGGATGGGTCAGCCTCGCGGTTGAGGCTGGTCGGGCACATCCTGGAGCTCCTTGGGGATGGGTAAGTTATGTGCAAGGGTGAATGCCCTTGCTCTTTCTAATTGGGCTACCAGGGCCATTGTGAGGTCGGGAAAGGTGTCTCATTCTGCTTGATATTGTTGCCTCCTGGCTTCTGCCTCCTCTGCCTCTTGTCGTCACTACTAGGCCGGGGCTGAGAGGCCTCAGTTGTAGGTATCTGGTGGAGGCTTCACTCCAGCTCTCTCCTGGCATCCTCCAGAGGTTCTGTTCCAATTCTGTGATAGGCTCTAATGAGGTCTGTGATATCTCCCTCGATAGAGGAGGGAGTACTTCTTGCATTGTCAGAGGAGTGCCGGGTTCCAGAGGGGCCAGCGATGGGGCTGGGGCTTCTCTGTCTTCTTCCTCCTCTGATGTTGGACTCGGAGGACGAAACGTCCCCGTTGTATGCCGACTCTGGGGGGGTCTGGTAGATCTCCCTCCTGCTCTCCCGCTCATAGATGGGGTAGCCAGGGAGGAAGGGTTGTGGCGGAACATTGTAGGGGGGTATGTAGAAGTGGGGGAGGGTCGGGGGTGGATAGACTAGTTGTCCTCTTTGTAGGGTTATTCTGTGGTTTTCAAACCACTCTCTGTTTCTGTAGTAGACGATGGCGGCTGCGGTTGCTGTCCCGACTACTGCTGCGGCAGTCAAGAGGGCTATAGTGATCGTAGTTCTGGTGTCTTCGGTTATGTCAGGAGTTTGTTGGAATGGCATATGGAATCCTTCCTGCGTCTAGCATCGTGGAAGGGTGAGGGAAGCTTCGAGCTAATTGTTAGGGCCCAACTCTCATGTGACTCAAGATTGGGCAATTGCTAAGCTGTCTCATGTTCAGACAATCACTTTGGCAATGCCTCGGATAATCTCGAGGTAATGAGAGAGGCGCTTACTGGAGAAGCTCTCGACAAGCAAGCAGACAAGTAAAGTTTATGTGATGTTAAACGTTAGCTCGAAGCTGAGGTTGTACAGTGAAGCGTAGCTACTTAAATACTAAGGAGTCGGTACTAATAATAGCTATGAAAGTTTTGTCGAAGTAGAGAGGCATGCTGGTCATGCAATGAGCACACAATATCATGCATTGTCCATCATGAAAGTTTTGTCGAAGTTGATATCGGTGATGGTGCATAAGCATGATGATGCCGATAAGATGCAATAGGACTGAGATAAGGAAAAAGTTAATAAATCATAACAACAATAGGACACTGGTCCTACAACAGAACAGAACACAAAACAAGTCAAAATGACACTGAGCTCACTCTTGTGTATGGTTATCCAAAACTGGCTTCAAACAGCAATATCAACCACAGACACCTCAACAGATTCAGATTCAGAACAGAACAGACAGACAGAACAGAACTTCCACTTCAAATCATACTCTCAACAGACTCAACAATGCTCAGATGGAACAGAACAGCGACACTGATTCTTATTCACTCAGAACTTAAGCACACAAGTCAGATTCTGAATATATCTGTAATGAGCATGCTGCAGATTCCATGGACATTGACCTTTGTCAACCTTCAATGGCACCCACTCACTAATCAGAACCTGTCAGATTCTGTTTTCCAGTTTTTATCTTATATTTCATAATTCCATTTCATTTACTAATTTCACATAATTCATTTATCACACCTAGAATCTGTTACAGTAGCAAGTAGGTGTTATATCAGAGTCCATGGAATACTCGACTCCTCCAGATACAGAATATTCCAGAGATATTATTCTAGCCTCTGATTCCTCAGACTCCACACTAGTATATAAACCGTAGAACTAGCGGTACATACCTCAGTTTGAATATCAACTTGGTTTAGCCCAATACTCTCGTACTCACTATCTCTGGCCTTCAAGCCTAATCTCAAATCTCTTACTATAAGTCTGCAGACTCCGACTCCATCAGGACTTCATCTTGATCCTACTTCATCTTTATCCCATGGACTCTGTCTGTAATCTATCTTAGGGCTTCAACCCAAGGGTGACATTGCTAATAGCTTCGCCAAGCCCACACACTGTGCAGATTCATCAGCATGCATTCTAATCCTTTCTTCTATTGGCACGATCCTAACAGTATATTTGAACTCAAACCCTTGAGTCGAAATTTTTAGGTATGTCTACCATCCTTCTTGAACAAACCGAGACTACTCAGTCCCCTGCAAATCTCAAACCCACTTTCTCTATGAATGACATTCCCCAATCCACCTCCAAAGGAGATCAACACCTTTTTGGTGAAGACTCTGCATCCACCAGCTGTTCCCATAGGGAAACCTACACCCATAATGGTTTTACCCAACAACAAACCATCTCCAGAATCAATCCCAATCTCTTCAACCTCAATCTTGCCCCTGGGCCCTCAGAATCCATCTCAGATGGCTATGGCAGTTACCAAAACGATCTCCCATAGACTCCGATCCCTAACCCACGCTGTACCTTTCCTGTTCAAAACGAAGAGGAAACTGGTGGCAATTCTGAGGGTGAGATTGACTTCCCTAGTAACTGCAGCTTATGCCTTCTGTGGGGCAATGACAATCGCTGACCTGGCAGTGGCCCACCTAATCCTGGTGGCCCAGGTGGTAATCCTCCCAACCCTCCCAACCCTCCTAATAATGATGAAGCCATGGTCAGGGATTTCATGAATCTCATCTGCAGCCTCGCCAACCAACTCAACAACCCTCCTCAACGCCCAGTCTGTACCAAGGTCAAAGAGCCTGACACTTTTGACAGCTTGGACCCGCAGAAACTCAAGGTGTTCATCGTTTCCCTCCAGTTGAACTTCAACGACAGGCCCAACACTTTCCATGCTGATGCCTTGAAGGTCAATTACGCTGTCTCTTTCCTTTCTGGTGTCGCCCTCAATTGGTTTGAACCAGATATTCTTCACCCTAACCACACTAATCCTCCTGCCTGGGCATACTCCTATGCCACCTTTCTTGTGGAACTCTGGACTAACTTTGGTCTGTTTGATGCCATCAGAGATGCTGAAGATGAGTTAGAAAACCTTCAGATGTGCGGCAGAGACCAGATTATGAAGTATATAGTCCATTTCAATCAACATGCTTCTATTGTCAGCTATGGTGACAATTCCCTGCACCATGCTTTTTACTGCTGACTTTGCTCACAGATTAAAGATGATATGGCCCACCACAGTAAGCCCAATAAACTCCATGACATGCATACCCTTGCACAGGAACTCGATGCTCATTATTGGACCCAGAAGGCCGAGATTTCACGTGAAAATTGTGATAAACCTTCCTCCTCATCCTCTACCTCCAAACCTAAGTGTTACGATTTATTGACTGTTTTCATTTTTCTAGTCTTATCTCATCTTATCGGCGTAATCATGCTTACGCATTATCACCACCGTATCACCACTATCAGCTTCGCCAAATCTTTCATGATGGACAACACATGATGTTGCATGCTTGTTGCCCAACTAGCATGCCCCCCAGCTTCGATAAAACTTTTGTATCTATTAATAGTACTTACTCTCTAGTATTTAAGTAGCTACGATTTCACTGTACAACCTCAGCTTTGAGCTAAGGTTTACCTACACATAAATCTTACTTGTCTGCTCGCTTGCCGACAGCCTCTCTGTAAGCGCCTCTTTCATCATCTCAGAGTCATCTGAGGCATTGCCAAAGTGATTGTCTGAACGCAAGACAGCTTAGCAATCACCTGACTTCAAATCACGTGAGAGTCGGCCCTAACAATTAGCTCGAAGCTTCCCTCACCCTTTCACGATGCTAGATGCAGAAAGGATTCCATATGCCATTACAACAAACACCCGACATCTCTCAGACAGACACAAACCGAGTAGCTGTAGCCCTTTTTACACTAGCAGCAATCGTTGGAACCACAACCGCAGCCGCCGTCATCTATCATAGAAACAGAGAGTGGTTTGACCACTACGGAATCACCTTTCAAAGAGGAACCCTACACTACCCACTCCCGACACTTCCCCGCTTTTACAATCCCCCCTACAATGTTCCGGTGTACCCCATGAGCTACGCCATCTATGGACAGGAGTCCTACGAGACGCCCCCAGAGTCGCCGACCTGGGACCTTCAGGGCCCCTTCACCAACTATTTCGTCGAACGAAGAGGAAGAATACCAAGCCCAGTGGCTGGCCCTTCCGGAACCCAGCACTTCTCTGAGGATGCCAGAAACACTTCCTCTGACGAGAGAAGTATCGAGGAGCTCATTAGAGCCTATCATGGAGTTGGAACAGAACCCCTGGAGGATGCCAGAGGAGAACTGGAGTGAAGCCTCTGACAGATACCTACGGCTGAGGTCGCCCAGCCCCGACCAGATAGTGAGACCCTCTCCCAGACGACCCTATGGGTCGTCAATCCTGACGAACCCTCCACCAACACCCCCTCACATGCTTCATCAGAGGGACAAAGACCGACTCCGGAGTATGATTCAGAGGAGAGCCGAAGAAGGGCTCACCTACCAGGGTCCTCGAGACTTCACCGCCCCCACCGAACCTACCAGGTCGACTACAGTGCATCTATGCCGACAATTATACTCTCCTCCTCCGATCCTGATTCCCCTGCCCCTGAGTCCCCTGAACCTGATCGTCTTTGAAGAAGAGGAGACACACCCTTCGCCAGCCCCACCCCCTCCAGCTCATCCTCTACCCCAGCCTCGCTCAACCGCAATGACCCAGGGTTCTATAATGAGCTCCGGTGATGACACCTACGAATCCACTACATCAGGCGGCCTTCGTACCAGCGAAGAAGAAGAGCTGGAGAATCCCCACTCGCATACAGCATTCGACAATGTGAGGAGGACCCAGATGCTCCCCCTCGAGACCCCAGGAGTGAGCGACGCCTCGCTCTACAAGAAATTGAGAGTAATCCCTTCTACTTGGGAACTCCAGACAGAGCCTGGCCATCCCTCTCCCTATCCCAGTGAATGGCCCATGGAACCTATTGGTCTCAGGCCTGGGCCCTTTGAAGGGCAGACTATCTACGATGAGGAGGAGTCGATGAGACTCAGGAGGAGCACCGCCACCGCTTCGACCTTCAACCCAACGAGGAGCTATGGTGGTACAAGCTCAACTATGGCCCCATACCAGGAGTACACGTCCCCACTCTACGAGCAAGGACCGAGCAGGAGGAGCGAGTCCTCAACCACCAATTGGCAACTATACTTGCTACCTGGAGAAGGGATGAGGCCGACCGTGCCGAACTATCCTGAGTACGATTGGCCCAGGCCAATGCCTGACTCACTGCTGACCGATTGGAGACGCCAGAACCGGGCCTTGAAGGGGACGAGTAGACTTTTCGCCGGCTCAGGACAAGCAGGGCCGAGCGACATCTCCGTCAACCTCCCCGACGTTGACCCTGAGACAGCACGACGGCAACAAGAAGAAGCAGAAGCAGAGGCTAAGAGGCAAGAGCACCGAGACAAGCAGGCAGCTTTCCTGGGACTCGTCAATGAGTTAGCAAAAGCACTGTTGGAAGCAAGAAGCTTCGCACTCACCAACAGCATGCCCCTCCCCCCCGAATTACAGGACCCCAACTGATGCAGAGGACGACCCGCAGCCCCTGCCTCTAAAAGGTGGGGCAGCCCCACTCATCGGACCAATAGGTGGTCGGTGCCAAGGCCACCACCCAAGAACAATCCCGCTGACCCACCAGACTGGCCATCAGGGGACGCAGACGAACAGGCTCCCTGGCTACAGGTGAAGCCTACCCTAATCCGACTCCCCGCCGACTTCGAAGGAAAAGGAGACGACATCCACCGATTCACAGGGGCATGTGAGGAATACTTCTCGATCTGCCGACCCTACTACCCGATGCATGCCAATAAAATGCTATTCGCGACATCCCTGTTCGGCAAGAGACCCCAAGGATGGTGGTCCCAGTACCGCCTTCAGTTCTGAAGTGACACTGAAGGGCGGTACCGATACTGCTCATGGGATGACTTCAAAGCCACCCTACAAGTCGAATACGGTGACCCCGCCCTCCAAGAAGTCATGGAAAAGCGGATGAACGATCTCTGCAGTGGAAGCAATGCATATGCAGCATATATGACAAGAAGGCCTGAAAGCAGGCCTTCGACCGAATCGGCCACTACGACAAATTGCCCAAGGACAAACCTGCCGGTACTACCTTTAAAGGTAATACCGGTGACAAGTTCCTCGGCTGACAAATCAGCCAGCAAAGGGTTGTCAGGTTCGGGATGAACGACCTATGGAGGGGCCAGGGAGCCGATGGACATAGACCGCCTCAAGAAGGAGGGCAGGTGCTTCAACTGCAGAGGAAAGGGGCACCTAGGAAAAGATTGCAAGAAGCCGAAGCGGCCTAGAGACCTGAAAAGCAGGCGATATACAATGGCCCAACTTCGAACCATGCTGACAGAAGCCGAGGAGCACGATAAGGAGGAGCACGGACACAGTCACGAGAAAAAGGTCGAGGAGAAGACGCCCTCGACGTCGAAGATTGAGGAGGTAAAAGGCAAGGCCGAGAAGTGAGTGATTCCACTTCCTCGGCCCAATCCTCCTCTCTGGGTGGTCAGTCATCGGGTCCTGCTGTGTGGACTTTACCCAATTGTAATACATTTTTACATACATCTATAACTGTCTTAACGCATCTGAATATACCCGATTTGATCACTTCCCCCGAGACCACCCAAAAAGAATCACAACCAATTCAGACTCCATCTGAAACCAGATATAAAATCCCCCAGAAGCGAAGCGAGAACCATCCCCCTCCTTTGCTAACACTATCCGTCCCAGAACTCCTCACTCTCCAGGATCTTCAGACACAATGGGGACCAGAGTTCATCCGAACAATGTCGGGGATCTCCCAGTCCTTAGGGACGAAGGAGGTGCTCCCTGAACTGGCCGAGCCCGTCGTCACTGAACGGGAACCTCAAGATGAAGGCGGAGACACGAGACTGATGCCTGTCGACACCGCCTGCAAAAATTCGCCGCGCGCTCGAGGACAGTCACAGAAACACGGCCTCCCCTCTCCCCACCTGGGAGAAGAAGTGAAAGATCGTGCCCCTGTCTGTCTCCTGAAGGCGTTACACCAGTCGAGACGGCACCTCTTTCGTCCCTGATCCGAATGGAAGAAGATGTCACAAGAAAGGATAGGGATCCGGGACAGGTGCCGAAGGACCTGGGAGTAATGTGGGAACACGGTTCATGCGACAAGAACACGACGCTCACGGTTCCCTCCGTTCGTCCCGACGAGCCTTCCGGTCACTCCAGGAGCCGCCCACTCCCCAAACCCCCGAGTCCTGATGAAACAGCCAACAGCAGGTGACCTCTGGGGAAGGAGCATGCCCCAACCAGGGGAGACCCTCTTAGGCCTCTGACCCTTGAAGGATCAAGCGGGATTTCAGCATCGGATATGCGATGCTCACGGGCCCGGAAGACCACCCTCATCGAGGTCCCAGACGAGGAGGACGACACCTCATTCAAGATAACACAAGCTAAGGAGCAAAAGAAGAAGGAAGAAGAACCGTTGAGGGCGAGGCGTTCCGAATCAAGTCCAGTGAGTGTTTCCCCCCCGAAGTCCACCTGGTTCAAGCCATTTGGCACGGACTGGACCCTTCGGGCCATCAAGGAAGCATGCACAGATTCGGAAGCCCTTGCTTCGCTTCACCTCTGAGCCCATAAGGAGAAGGTCAACGAGATTAATAACGAACTTCTCACTTCGCTTTGGAAGGGAGGAGAACAGGCATGGGAAGAGCTCTACGAATTGAGCCAACCAATTCGATATCAACGTCGAATGTCTACAAAGGGGGTCCGAGAGTTATTCCTCGACGTACAGCTCGAGACACTAGAGAATCGCCAAACACTCAAGGCTCAAGCCTTAGTCAATAGCGGATGCATGGGGAGTACCATAAGTGAAAACTACGTCAAGAAGTATGGACTCGTCACCCAACCCACACTGGCTCCGATCTCTGTGTATAATGCCGATGGGACACGCAACAAGGCAGGGTCAATCATGGAGTTCATAGAAGTACGAATGACAATAGGAGGCCACAGTGAAAGAATCGACCTCGCCGTCACCAACATCGGCAAGGGAGATATCTTCCTTGGTCATGACTGGCTCCTTCGTCACAACCCTGTCATCAATTGGACCACCAGCAAGGTTATCTTCGCCTGGTGTCAGTGTCAAAAGAACCCCTTCCCACTTCCCGATGCCGATCCCGAAGATCCCTGGGACGAGGAATTAGAGGAAGGCAAAACCATCCTAATGGTCGACCTCAGAGAGGAGTTAGAAATTCGCGCCGTACACCATGCCAATGATTTAGCCACCAAGACCGCTGAAGG
This sequence comes from Armillaria fumosa, assembly GCA_030407015.1. Taxonomy (NCBI): domain Eukaryota; kingdom Fungi; phylum Basidiomycota; class Agaricomycetes; order Agaricales; family Physalacriaceae; genus Armillaria; species Armillaria fumosa. The sequence continues at coordinate 681,569 of JAUDYM010000010.1, forward strand.
GAAGGCCAAGAAAACTTTCGAAGAAATGGTACTGCCCCAATACCACGAATTCGAAGACCTCTTCTCCAAGGAGAACTTCGACGAGCTACCCGATCGCAAGCCCTGGGATCATGCAATCGAGCTGATTCCCAACGCCAAGGCTACGCTTGACTGCAAGGTGTATCCGCTCAATTGACATGAACAAGAAGAGCTGGACAAATTCCTCGACGAAAACTTGGAGTCGGGACAAATCCGTCCATCCAAGTCCCCCTTTGCGTCCCCCTTCTTCTTTGTTAAGAAAAAGGATGGTTCACTCCGACCTGTCCAAGACTATTGGAAGCTCAATGAGATGACGATCAAGAACCGATATCCACTCCCTCTCATCTCCGAGCTCATGGACAAACTCCGAGGAGCCAAGTACTTCACCAAATTGGACATTCGATGGGGTTACAATAATGTGAGGATCAAGCAAGGAGACGAGGCCAAAGCAGCTTTCCGAACGAACCGCAGCCTCTTCGAACCGACCGTCATGTTCTTTGGCCTGACCAATTCACCGGCAACCTTCCAGTGGATGATGAACGACATCTTCCACAATCTCATCATGGAAGGGAAGGTTACCATCTATCTTGACGACATTTTAATCTTCTCCAAAGACCTGCAGGAACACCGACGAATAGTCAAGCAAGTCCTTCAATGACTCCGGGAACACAAGCTATTCCTTAAAGCAGAGAAATGCGAGTTCGAGGTACTGGAAACCGAGTACCTCAGCATGATTATCAGTGAAGGATCTGTCTGAATGGATCCCGTCAAGGTCAGAGGGATCACGGAGTGGCCCACGTCCACCAAGAAAAAGGAATTGCAGTCCTTTTTGGGCTTTACGAACTTTTACCGAAAGTTCATTAAAGACTACTCCAAGATCGTATGCCCGATGACCCAGCTTACCGGAAACATGCCATGGACATGGGGCATGGCTCAAAACGAGGCCTTTCAACACCTGAAGAAACAGATGGCCGAGGACATGGTACTCACCCTTCCCAAAGAAAGGGGGAGATTCCGAGTAGAGGCTGACTCTAGCGAAGGAGCAATTGGTGCTGTCCTCAGCCAAGAACAGGATGGGAGGTGGAGACCAGTTGCGTTTTTATCTAAAGCGCTCACCGTCACCGAGCAGAATTACAAGATATATGATAAAGAGCTCCTGGCAATTATGCGAGCATTGGAAGAATGGAGACACTATCTCATGGGGGCAGCAGAAGACTTCAAGATTTGGACCGATCATCAAAACCTACAGTACTTCTGTCAACCCCAAAAGCTCAATCGTTGCCAAGCCCAGTGGGTTACCAAACTTGCAGAATATCACTTCACACTGCATCACAAGCCAGGCGCCTCGAATTGAAAAGCTGACCTGCTTAGTCGAAGGGATGATCACAAACAAGGGAAGGGGGATAATGATGACATTATCGTCCTCCAACCCGAGCATTTCAGGGCCATGATCATGCCCACCACCTCGGAAACTCACCAGTGCATCAAGGACATCACCAGGAACCACGATAAGTGGGATCAAGGGATTCAAAACTCCCTTGACCACAAGCGTGGCATCTCTGAAAAGGAAGGACTCCTCTATTACGATGGACGGATCTACGTTCCCCGAGACGACATGCTCAGAGGGGAAATCATAGCCTCTCACCACGATCACATCACAGCAGGGCATCCAGGAATCGAAAAGACCAAAGAACTCGTCCAAAGAGAGTTCTGGTGGCCAAAACTCAAACAGACAGTAGAAAAGTACATCAAGGCATGCGAAGCGTGCCAGCAAACTAAGATGGACACTCACCCTAAGGCTGCGCCCCTTCATCCCAATGAGGTCCTCTCCACACCATGGACCCACATATCCGTCGACATGATCACTGGACTCCCTGAATCCAACGGCTATGACGCTATTCTCATAATTGTCGATCGCTTCTCAAAGGAAGTCATCTCTATCGCCTGCAACGTTGAGCTCACCTCAGAAGGATGGGCGAAACTCCTCCGTGACCACGTCTATGCCTGACACAGAATGCCTAAGACTGTCATCTCCGACCAAGGACCCCAGTTTGTGTCCAAATTCATGATGGAACTCCTTAAACTCCTCGACATCACTCCAAATGCATCCACAGCTTTCCACCCCCAGACCGATGGCCAGACTGAGTGGGCCAACCAGGAGATCAAGAAGTACCTCTGCCTCTTTATCAACCACCGACAAACAGATTGGAGCGAATGGCTCGCATTGGCAGCATTCACCCATAACAATCGCACCCATTCATCCATGGGACAGACCCCCTTCTTCACCAATTATGGAGTGAACCCCCGAGTCCTACCAGACTCCATTCAGACAAATGCCTTCACCAACCCTTCAGCCAAGGCATTCATGGAGAACATGCAGAAAGTACACCGCCAAGCTAAAGAAGCACTAGAGGAAGCTGCGGGCAAAATGAAGGCCCAATATGACAAAAAGAAAAGGGATGCCATAGACTATGCCATCGGAGACTGAGTATGGCTCGATTCCACCCACCTTCACCTCCCCCGACCAAAAAAAAAGCTTGATGACAAACGTGTCAGCCCATTCCTAATCCTGGAGAAGGCCGGCGCTTCCGCTTACAAACTCAAGCTCCTACCACATTGGAAAATCCACCCACACTTCAACGAGAAGTTACTCACACCGTACATACCACCAGCATTCCCCAACCAGGAACAACCCCCTCCACCTCTGCCGGATCTCATCGAAGATGAGGAGGAATACGAGGTTGAAGAAGTCCTGGACTCTCGCACACGTTGAGTCCGTGGCAAGAAAGGACAGAAGTCTCACCTAGTAACGGACTACTTCGTCAAATGAAAAGGTTGGACACGAGAACACAACTCATGGGTATGAGAAGACGACATGGCTAATGCTCAAGAAGCCATACAAGACTACGAAGACAGCATCTCTGAAATGCAAGCTGTCGTAACCGCTCGCAAGGTTATTGACAGACCCCAAAAGGCAGTCAAGCGAATAGTCGATCGCTCCTACTGCGAAAACCAAATGACAGGAGGATGGAGCATGTTCTACCAGATAGAACGGACCGATGGGAAAAGGTTCTGGATCGAAGAGCCCGACCGAGAGGTCTGGAAGACATTCATTGACGACTATTGGGAAAGGGAGAGCAAAAAGGAGGTCACAAACTGCATACTCTGCGATCAAGAAGAGGAGGATGAAGAACCATGGGAAGAGGACATAGGGCAGTCAGGACAACTGCCTTAACGAGAGGGTAATGTTACGATTTATTGACTTTTTTTATTTTTCTAGTCTTATCTCATCTTATCAGCATAATCATGCTTATGCATTATCACCACCGTATCACCACTATCAGCTTCGCCAAATCTTTCATGATGGACAACACATGATGTTGCATGCTCATTGCCCGACTAGCATGCCCCCCAGCTTCGATAAAACTTTTGTATCTATTAATAGTACTTACTCTCTAGTATTTAAGTAGCTACGATTTCACTGTACAACCTCAGCTTTGAGCTAAGGTTTACCTACACATAAATCTTACTTGTCTGCTCGCTTGCCGACAGCCTCTCTGTAAGCACCTCTTTCATCACCTCAGAGTCATCTGAGGCATTGCCAAAGTGATTGTCCAAATGCGAGACAGCTTAGCAATCGCCTGACTTTGAGTCACGTGAGAGTCGGCCCTAACACTAAGGGTTCAGGTTCAAACTCGAGCTCTTCATATTCTGCAGCACCCAAGTCCTATGGATCCAATACCATGGGCTCCGCCTCCATCTACCAGTCCTCTTCCTCTTCCTCTTTCTCATCCGCCAAGAAGCCCTACACTGACAAGCTAGGCAAAGATGGCAAGCTCACTCCCAAGGAGAAGGAATGCTGCCGGAAGAACAACCTCTGTATGTTCTGTGGTAGCAAACACAAGGCTGAGGACTGCAATAAGTGCAAGGCCACAGCATCTGCTCATGCTCGCACTGCAGAGGTTTCAGAGCCTCCTGCCTCTACTGATCTGGCTCCCACGGAGTCGAAAAAATAGAGAGCAGCCCTGTTTCCTCTGTGCAAGGACAGGGTTGCATTGACTGTCATTGCACATTGGAGATTGTAACCCTCAATGCTGCCACCCTTTCAAGCCATTCTTTAACTGTACCCCTATCATCTGAAGTCAGTTCCAGATCAGAACCCGATGGATCCCCTATTACCATTATCCTTTGTTTTCTTGCTCTCGTTGATTCTGGTTCAAGTCATTGTTTTATTGACTCCAAATACATTGAGGATCATAATCTCCCTACCAAATCCATTCCCGCTGTTCAACTTTGGCTTCTTGATGGCTCCGCCAGATCTCATATTTCCCAATCCATTACTCTCTCTATACGGTTTCCATCAGGAGATGTCATTCCTATTGACTTCTAAGTCACATGTCTTGATTCATTCTGTAACATTGTCCTGGGATACAACTGGCTTTTCCGCTACAATCCATTGATTGACTGGGCAAAGCACAGTATCACTTTCCACCCAAAGCTATTCAGTGCTTCTATCCCTTCTAGTGCTTCCATGGCTACCAACACACATGTGCCAGCCCGCTTGGACCCTTCAGGTCCAATTCCATCATCCAAACCCACTCTGAGATCCTGACAGACTCCGCCACTGTATGAGCCTATCTACTCATATCCTTCCATCTCACCTCGAATGAGAGAGGATGCCCCAATCAAGGACAATGATGGTAGAAGTACCAGATGAAGAAGACAACACTTCATTCCAAAGATGGCAAAGGAAAGAAGAAGCGGAGGCAAAGGAATGGACAGGCTACATCCCTATTGTAGGCCCAATAAGGACATGCTGGGGACCAAGAGGAACACAGGAGGAGGACCAGAAGGTGTTTGAGAAGTGGTGGAAGAAAACAAAAGAGGGGCAAGACTTCATCAACCTCAAAACAATTGAGAAGCCCGAATCCAGATATATTGTCCCCTTCACTATCAAGTGGACCTGGCAAGCAATCAAGTTAGCATGCTCTGACAAAGAAGCCCATGCCATTCCCTGAAATTAGATCCACAAATACCAATACCACAAGCTTGAAATGGAGCTTGTCAACACCATCAATGCTGCAAAAAAGAAGGACACCATCCTTTGACTTCTCAAACTCCATGAACCCATTCACTACATCCAAAGAGCTCCTCAATCCAGCTTCCAAGATCTAATTGTCAATACTCAGATTGAGACCCTCGAGACAAGACAAATTCTCAAAGCATCAGCCCTGATCGACAGTGGCTGTACTAGGAGCTCCATCAATTGAACCTTCATTTATTGCCACAAGCTTGAGACCTGAGCTGCAGGAGTCCCTATTCTGGTGTATAACACTGACAGAACCAGCCATAAAGGGGGAGAAATTATGGAGTTCATAGAATTATGAATGCAAATTGGAGGGCACAGTGAGAGGATTGACTTAGTTGTCACTGAGCTAGGAATCAAAGACATTTTCTTAGGATATGACTGGTTGATCAGGCACAACCTGCTGATTAACTGGAAAACCCAGAAAATGGTCTTCACCCAGTGCTACTGCCAGAAACTCCCATTTGTACTACTCAACATGGATCCAGAGGATCATTGGGACAAGGAGCTAGAAGAAGGAGAAACAATCCTGGCCATCAGCCTCAATCATGCGATGGTGATCAGGGCCATCACCTGCCTTGCCCTAAGAAAAAGCTTGATGACAAACATGTCAGTCCATTCCTGATCCTGGAAAAGGCCGGCGCATCAGCCTATAAACTTAAACTCCCACCCCACTGGAAGATCCACCTGCATTTCAACAAGAAGCTGTTGACACCCTATACACCACCAGCATTCCCCAATCAAGAACAACCCCTGCTGCTGCCACCAGACCTCATTGAAGACGAAGAACAGTATGAAATCAAAGAAGTCCTGGACTCTTGCACCTGTCGAGTCCATGGCAAGAAGAGACAGAAATCACACATCATAACCGACTACCTTGTCAAGTGGAAGGGTTGGACCCAGGAACACAACTCCTGAGTATGAGAAGATGATATGGCCAATGCACAAGAAGCCATAAAAGACTACAAAGACAACATCTCTCAAACAAGAACTGTCATGACCACCCATAAGGTCGTCGACAGGTCAGAAAAAACATTGAAAGAGATAATTGACCACTGTTATACCGAGAAAGTCATCTCATATAGGATACTCAGGAAGGATGGAAGGTCATTCTGGGTCAAAAATCCCTGTCTAAACAACAAACATTGGAGGGACTACATCGATAACTACTGGAGAAAGGAGTACGCAAAAGCACAAGAAGAACCACCAGATGAACCCTAGGACAGTCAGGATGACTGTCTTAACGAGAGGGTAATGTTACGATTTATTCATTTTTTTCTTTATCTTCGATCATATCTTATCTTATCGCTGCACGAACACCACTCATCAAACTTCAATACGATGAATGTGTGTTCCTCACACCATGAACCGTGGTTGTTGTTCTATGCGCAGCTTTCTTTGATCCAATCTTCTCATCTTTTTCATAGTTATTATTAGGCCCGACATTTTAGTATATAAGTAGGGCCATTCTCTCTGTAACACCTCAGCTTCGAGCTAAGGTTTAACATCACATAAATCTTACTTGTCTGCTCGCTTGCCAAGAGCCTTCCCATAAGTGTCCCTCTTGCCACCTCAAGATTCTCCATGGTACCGCCTGAGTGATTGTCCAAATGCAAGACAGCTCAGTGATTACCTTATCTTGAGTCACATGAGAGTCAGGCCCTAACACCTTCAGGAGAGAGAATATAACCTAGATATTCCACAGAATCCTGATGAAATTCGCACTTGGATCCCTTGCAGTAGAGCCCATTAGCTGTAAGCCTGCATAGGACCTCGCGCACATGTTTTTGGTGTTCTGCATGATCATTGGAGTAGACAAGAATATCATTGAGATAGACAATGATGGAGACGTCAAGCATATCTGAAAAAATGTCATTGACAAAGCATTGGAAAGCCACAGGAGCATTGGTAAGACCAAATGGCATGATGTGCCATTCAAAAGATCCATAACAGGTATGGAATGTGGTTTTCCATTCATCTCCTTCAGCTATATGGACTAGATGATAAGCATGGCGAAGGTCAAGTTTTGTATATAGGCATGTGGAATGCATAGAGTCAAGTAGGTCAGAAATGAGAGAAAGTGGATAATGGTCTTTTCTTGTGATCTTGTTCAGGCTGTGGAAATCAACACAGAGCCTTAGTTTGCTGGTTTTCTTTTTGATGAAGAGTACCAGGGCTCTGTGGGGAGAACATGAGGGAGAGATAAAACCATTACAGACATTATCATCAATAAATTCATGTAAGGCTTTTAGTTCAAATTCAGAGAGGGAATAGATGGGGCCGAGTGGAGGAGAAGTGCCTTCTTCAAGATTGATCTTAAGGTCATAAGGGTGATGCTCGGGTAATTTCTCTGAGAGAGAATTGCTGAACACATCAGCAAAGTCATGGTACTCCAGTAGGATATCAGATAAATCCATGGGGGCCGTGAAGGCAGCTTGATCACTAACACTTGGCATAGAAGGTTGTAGGGTGTACTGTTGGGCACCTTCTTCTGTGCAAGCTCATACAAAAGCAGCCATGGAAATAATTGAAATCTTCGGTGAAACCGAAGTAGAGAATGATGAGCTTGGTCCTGCCCACCAATTGAGAACACTTGCTGTGTGTTCATAGAGGGACTTTCTGTCCCACCTTTGGCCTTGGTAGGTGCTTGAGGTCTCTCCCTGTATCTCACTTCCCATGGTGTCCTGCCTTTTGGCTGACCCTGACCCTAGCATCAGTGTTGAGGCACCAGCATCACCTGGCATGTCCCTCAGGTGAGTGGAGAGCACAGTGGTCGATTGTGTTGAAGTCATTGGTTTGACCAGTCCAGAGAGAACTCCTTCAGTTGGTGACTGTGAGATCCCCAGCAATATGGTGTAGCAATTTTGCAATTCTTTTGAGGTGGTTCTCATCTTTGTAGCAGGCAAATATGATGTATTTGAATGTGTTGTAACTACAGAAGTACTATAAGTCTGACCAGCAGTAGACAAGTGTGCATCATGTCCTTTAAAGTCCTTGGCCAAGCAAGTGGAATCACTCACTTGTCAGCCCCATCTTTTACCTCCTTCTTTCTTGGCTTTGGCCAGCATGGCCTGTAATTCTTCACATGTATATTTCTTCTTCTGGGGGCAATCTCAGGTAAGGTGCCCCTTTTAGCTGCAATGGAAACACTTTCCTTCCTTTCTGAGTCAGTCTATGTCCATTGCCTGCCCCCTGCCACCATATGTGATTCCGGTCCCAGTTCACTTGTCTCCACTGGTCGTCCCTTGACTGTTTCCAGAACTTGTCATGCCAGTAGGTCTTTGTCCTCCACTGGTGTGAGTGTAGGGGCAATGGTCTCATCGGGTGTCCTGAGCAATGTCATGTGCTTGGTTGTAGATCCAGTTTTTCTGCCATTTGTCATACATTGAGGAGACCTGGGCTTTCCATTGCAGGTAGGTGCAGGGTGGTTAGGTCATTGGTGATGACTGAGGTGTTGTTATGATTTATTCACTTTTTTCCTTTTTTCTAATCTTATCTCATCTTATCGCCACATGAACACTGCACATCAGCTTTGATACGACAAACACGTGTTCACCGCATCATGAGCCATGGTTGTCATGCCAACACCTCTTGTTCTACATGTGATGAACTTTGATCCTATCTTCACATCTTTTTCATAGCTATTATTAGGCCCAACATTTTAGTATATAAGTAGGGCCATTCTCTCTGTAACACCTCAGCTTCGAGCTAAGGTTTAAACTCGCATAAAATCTTACTTGTCTGCTTACCTTGCTGAGAGCCTCTCTGTAAGCATCTCTCTCATCACCTCGAGATCCTCCACGGTATTGCCAAAGTGATTGTCCAAACATGAGACAGCTTAGCAATTGCCTTATCTTGAGTCATGTGAGAGTTGGGCCCTAACAATTAGCTCAAAGCTTCCCTCACTCTTCCACGATGCTAGACGCAGGAAGAATTCTGCATGACACTCTAACGAACCCCCGACATTAATGAAGAAACCAGGAACATGGCCATTACCACCCTTTTTACTGTAGTGGCAGTAGTCAAAACAGCAACATTTATTCCTGTCATTTTTCACTACCACAGAGAGTGGTTCGAATGCCACAGACTGGCACCCAGAAGACCCCTAACCTATCCACCCCTGATGCTACCCCACTTTTACATTTTCCCCTACAATGTTCCAGCGTACCCCACACACTACCCCACCTATGGGCAGAAGAACTTCGAGACACCCCTAGAATCATCAACCAGGGACCTTCTGTCCCCCGAGTCCGACATCGGAAGAAGAGTGTTAGGGCCGACTCTCACGTGACTCAAAGTCAGGCGATTGCTAAGCTGTCTCGCGTTCGGACAATCACTTTGGCAACGCCTCGGATGATCTCAAGGTGATGAAAGAGGCGCTTACAGAGAGGCTCTTGGCAAGCGAGCAGACAAGTAAGATTTATGTGTAGGTAAACCTTAGCTCAAAGCTGAGGTTGTACAGTGAAATTGTAGCTACTTAAATACTAAGGTGTGAGTACTATTAATAGATACAAAAGTTTTATCGAAGCCAAGAGGTGTGCTAGTCAGACGACGAGCACGCAATATCATGCATTGTCCATCATGAAAGATTTGTCGAAGTTGATACAGTGATACGGTGGTGATTATGCGTAAGCGTGATTACTCCGATAAGATGAGATAAGACTAGAAAAAGGAAAAAAGTTAATAAATCGTAACATTACCCTCTCGTTAAGGCAGTCGTCCCGACTGCCCTACATCTTCCTCCCAGGGTCTGTCGTCTTCCTCTTCTTGATTGCAGAGTATGCAGTCTGTGACTTCCTTCTTGCTCTCTCTTTCCCAATAGTCGTCAATGAATTTTTTCCAGACCATCCGGTCAGGTTCTTCAATCCAGAATTTCTTCCCGTCAGTTCATTCTATTTGGTAGAACATACTCCATCTGCCTGTCGCTTTGTTTTCTCGATAGTCACGATCAATTATTCGCTTAACTGTTTTTTCTGAGCAATCGATGACTTTTTGAGTGGTTACGATGGCTTGGGTCTCGGCAATGCTGTCCTCGTAGTCTTTTATGGCTTCTTGTGCATTAGCCATGTCATCTTCTCGTACCCATGAGTTGTGTTCTTGGGTCCAGCCCTTCCACTTGACGAGGTAGTCCGTTACAAGTCACGATTTTTGTCCTTTCTTGCCTCGGACTCGTCGTGTATGTGAGTCCAGGACCTCTTCAACTTCGTATTCCTCCTCATCTTCGATAAGGTCTGGCGGTGGGGGTGGGGGTTGTTCCTGATTTGGGAACGCCGGTGGGATGTAGGCTGTTAACAGCTTTTCATTGAAGCGCGGGTGGATCTTCCAATGGGGTGGAAGTTTTAACTTGTAGGCGGAGGCGCCGGCCTTTTCCAGTATTAGGAATGGTCCCACGTGCTTGTCGTCGAGTTTTTTCTTTGGGCGCGGTAGATGAAGATTAGTGGAGTCCAGCCATACGCGGTCTCCGATGGCGTAATCCACTGCGTCTCTCTTCTTTTTGTCGTATTGGGCCTTCATCTTTCTGGCGGCTTCTTCCAGCACCTCCTTGGCTTGGCGATGTACTTCTTGCATGTTTTCTGCAAACGACTTTGCCGATGGGTTGGTGAAGGCAGTCGTTTTAATGGAGTCAGGCAATACATGAGGATTTGTTCCGTAGTTGGTGAAGAAAGGCATTTGGCCTGTCGCTGAGTGGACTTGGTTATTGTGAGCGAATGCTGCCAGTGCGAGCCACTCACTCCAATCAGTTTGTCTGTGATTAATAAAGAGTCGGAGATACTTATTGATCTCCTGATTCACTCATTCCGTCTGTCCATCAGTCTGTGGGTGGAAGGCCGTAGAGGCATTGGGAGTAATATCGAGGAGTTTTAGGAGTTCTGTCATAAATTTGGAAACAAACTGGGGTCCTCGGTCAGAGATGATGGTCTTGGGCATTCCGTGACAGGCATATACGTGGTCACATAGGAGTTTGGCCCAGCCTTCAGAGGTGAGCTTGACGTTGCAGGCGATCGGGATTATTTCCTTTGAGAATCTGTCGATGATTACCAGGATGGCATCATAGCCATTGGATTCTGGGAGTCCAGTGATCATGTCGACAGAGATATGAATCCATGGCTCGGAGGGGACTTTGTTGGGATGAAGGGGTGTGGCCTTAGGATGGGTGTCCATCTTTGTTCGTTGGCATGCTTCACATGCCTTAACGTATTTTTCCACTGTTTGTTTGAGCTTTGGCCACCAGAACTCCCTTTGGACGAGTTCTTTGGTTTTCTCTATCCCTGGGTGTCCAGCTGTAATGTGGTCATGATGAGCGGCTATGATTTCCCCTCATAGCTTGTCATTGTGGGGAACATATACCCATCCATCATAATACAACAGTCCCTCCCTTTCAGAGATGCCACGTTCGTGGTCAAGGGAGTTCTGAATTCCTTGATCCCACTTGTCATGATTGCGGGTTACGTCCTTGACTTGTTGGTGAGTCTCACTTGTGGTAGGCATGATCATCGCCCGGAAGTGTTCTGGTTGGAGGACAACAATGTTATCGTTGTCCTTCTTCCCTTGGTCGTGGTCATCCCTCTGGCTCAGTAAGTCGGCCTTGCGATTGGAAGCGCCGGGTTTGTGATGTAGCGTGAAGTGGTATTTGGCCAGTTTGGTGACCCACCAGGCTTGGCGACGGTTCAACTTTTGGGGTTGGCAGAAATATTGTAGATTTTGATGATCAGTCCAGATCTCGAAATCTTCCGCCGCGCCCATCAGATAATGTCTCCACTCCTCTAGCGCGAGCATGATCGCCAGGAGTTCCTTGTCGTAGATCTCATAATTGCGTTCGGTGATGGTCAGCGCTTTGGAAAGAAAGGCAACTGGCCTCCATTTTCCGTCCTGTTCTTGACTAAGGACGGTGCCGACTGCTCCTTCACTAGAGTCAGCCTCCACTCGGAATCTCCCGTTTTCCTTGGGAAGGGTGAGTACTACATCCTCGGCCATTTGCTTCTTCAGGCGTTGGAATGCCTCATTTTGGGCCATGCCCCATACCCATGGGGCATTGCTGGTGAGCTGGGTCATTGGGCAGACGATCTTGGAGTAATCTTTTATGAATTTCCGGTAGAAATTCATAAACCCCAGGAAGGATTGCAACTCCTTTTTCTTGGTGGGTGTGGGCCACTCTGTGATCCCCTTGACCTTCACGGGGTCCATCCGTACGGATCCCTCACTGATGATGACGCCGAGGTATTCTGTTTCCAGTACCTCGAACTCACACTTCTCGGCCTTTAGGAAGAGTTTGTGTTCCCTTAGGCATTGAAGCACTCGCTTTACAATTCGTCTGTGCTCTTGAAGGTCCTTGGAGAAAATCAAGATGTCGTCGAGATAGATGGTGACCTTCCCTTCCATAATGAGGTCGTGGAAGATGTCGTTCATCATCCATTGGAAGGTAGCTCGTGAGTTCGTGAGTCTGAAGAACATGATCATCAGTTCGAATAGTCCTTGGTTGGTGCAGAAGGCAGCTTTGGCCTCATCTCCTTGCTTAATTCTGACGTTATTATATCCCCAGCGGACATCCAGTTTCGTGAAGTACTTGGTGCTGCGAAGCTTATCCATGAGTTCAGAGATAAGTGGGAGGGGGTATCGATTCTTGATCGTCATTTCGTTCAGCGTTCAATAGTCCTGAACGGGTCGGAGAGAGCCATCCTTTTTCTTGACAAAGAAGAAGGGGGAGGCAAAGGGAGACTTGGAGGGGCGAATCCGACCCGACTTCAAATTTTTGTCGAGGAACTTGTCGAGCTCTTCCTGTTCATGTCGGTTGAGAGGGTAGACCTTGCAGTCGAGGGTTGACTTGGCATTGGGAATCAACTTGATAGTGTGGTCCCAAGGTTTTCGCTCGGGTAACTCATCGAAATTCTCTTTAGAGAATAGGTCCTCAAATTCGCGGTATTGAGGTGGGACCATTTCTTCAAAGGTTTTCTTGGCCTTCCCCTCGTTGGCCCTGGCTGCTAGGTCATTCGCGTGATGTACCGTGCGAATTTCCAGTTCTTCCTGAAGGTCGACCATGAGTATGGTCTTGCCTTCCTCCAACTCCTCATCCCAGGGATCATCGGGATCTGCATCTGGCAAAGGGAACAGATTCTTCTGGCACTGGCATCGAGCAAAGATGACCTTGCCAGTGGTCCAATTAATGACGGGATTGTGGTGAAGGAGCCAGTCATGCCCAAGGAAGATATCTCCCTTGCCGATGTTGGTTACGGCGAAGTCAATCCTTTCACTGTGTCCTCCTATGGTCATCCGTACTTCGACGAATTCGGTGATCTCTCCCGCTTTGTTTCGGGTGCCATCCGCATTGTATACTGAGATCGGGGCAGGTGCAGGTCAGGTGATGAGTCCATACTTCTTTATGTAGTTTTCACTTATGGTACTCCCAGTGCACCCACTGTCCACTAAGGCCTGGGCCTTGAGGGTCTGGCGATTTTCCAGTGTCTCAAGCTGTACGTCGAGGAACAGCTCTCGGACGCCTTTAGTGGAGACTCGGCATTGATACCGGATGGGTTGGCTTAGTTCATAGAGCTCCTCCTGAGCTCGTTCTCCTTCCTTCCTTAGCGAGGCAAGAAGTTTGTCATCAATCTCGTTGACCTTTTCCTTGTGGGCCCAGAGATGAAGCGAAGCGAAGGCTTCTGAATCTGTGCATGCTTCCCTGATGGCCCGAAGGGTCCAGTCCATGCCAAACAGCTTGAACCAGGTGGACTTCGGGGTGGAAACACTCACTGGAACTGATTCGGAACGCCTCGCCCTCAACGGTTCTTCTTCCTTCTTCTCTTGTGCCTTGGCTTGAGCCCTCTTGAAGGACGTATCATCTTCTTTGTCGGGGACCTCGACCATGGTGGTATTCTGGACCTGTGAACATCGTGCATCCGATGTTGGAGTCCCGCTTGATCCATTGGTGGTCAGGGGCCTTCAAGGGGTCTCCTCGGCTGGGGCGTGCTCCTTCCCCGAGGATCGCCCGCTGCCAGCTACTTCATCAGGAATCGGGGGTTTGGGGAGCGGGTCACTTCTGGAGTGACCGGAAGGCTCATCGGGATGAATGGAGGGGGTCGTGGATGTCACGTTCTTGTCGCATGAACCGTGCCTCCACATTACTCCCAGATCCTTTGGCGCCTGTCCCGTGTCCCTATCCTTTCTTGATTGACTATCTTCTTCCTTTGGGGTCGGGGACGAAAGGGGCGCCTTCTCGATCGGCATGACATCTCCGAGAGAACGACGAGGGCCGCAACCTTCCGTATCTTCTTCCAGGCAAGGGGAGAGGAGGTCGTGTATCTGCGACAGCCCTCGAGCGCGAGGCGAATTGTTGCAAGCATGGTCGACAGGCATCGACCTCGTACCCTTGCCTTTGTCTTGAAGTTTCCGTTCAGCGACGATAGGCTCGACCAGTTCGGGGAGCACCTCCTTTGTCCCTAAGGACTGGGAGATCCCTGACATTGTTCGGATGAACTCTGGCCCCCATCGAGTCTGAAGGTCCTGGAGGGTGAGGAGTTCTGGAACAGAGAGTGTGAGCGAAGGAGGGGGATGAGTCTCACTTCGCTTCTGGGGGATTTTATATTTCGTTTCAGGCGGAGCCTGAATTGGGTGTGATTCTTTTCGGGTGGTCTCGGGGGAAGTAATTAAATTGGATATATTTGAATGTGCGGGTACAGTGATAGACGTACATAATGAATTAATAGAATCAGATAAGGTCCGCACAGCGGGATCTGATGACTGACCACCCAGAGAGGAGGATTGGGCCGAGGAAGTGGAATCACTCACTTCTCGGCCTTGCCTTTTACCTCCTCAATCTTCGACGTCGAGGGCGTCTTCTCCCTGACCTTTTTCTCGTGACTGTGTCCGTGCTCCTCCTTATCGTGCTCCTCAGCTTCTGTCAGCATGGTTCAAAGTTGGGCCGTCGTATATCGCCTGCTTTTCAGGTCTCTAGGCCGCTTCGGCTTCTTGCAATCTTTTCCTAGGTGCCCCTTTCCTCTGCAGTTGAAGCACCTGCCCTCCTTCTTGAGGCGGTCTATGTCCATCGGCTCCCTGGCCCCTCCATAGGTCATTCATCCCGAACCTGACAACCCTTTGCTGGCCGATTTGTCAGCCGAGGAACTTGTCGCTGGTATTACCTTTAAAGGTAGTACCGGCAGGTTTGTCCTTGGGCGATTTGTCATAGTGGCCGATTCGGTCGAAGGCCTGTTTTCGGGCCTTCTCATCGTAGATGCTGCATATGCGTTGCTTCCATTCTGCATATGTAGACGGGATCATGACTCCTAAGTCAGCAATGGAGTCGGTGTAGGAGGCGGGTATGCCTCGTCGGACTGCTCGGACTAGGGCACCTCGAGGTCCCAAGTCCCTGAGTTGGTCTGCCTGGCGGGCCAGTTCTTCCAGTTTGTGGAAGTACTCGGCTGCGGTGCCAGTCATGCAGAGGTCGTTCATCTGCTTCTCCATGATTTCTTGGAGGGCGGGGTCACCGTATTTGACTTGTAGGGCAGATTTGAAGTTGTCCCATGAGCAATACCGGTATCGTCCTTCAGTATCGCTTCGGAACTGAAGGCGGTATTGGGACCACCAGCCCTGGGGTCTTTTGCCAAACAAGGATGTTGCAAATAGTATTTTGTTGGCGTGGGTGGGGTAGTATGCTCGGAATATTGAGAAATATTCCTCGCATGCTCCTGTGAATCGATGGATGTTGTCCCCTTTTCCTTCAAAGTCGGCGGGGAGTCGGATCAGGGTGGGTTTCACCTGTAGCCAGGGAGCCTGTTCGTCTGCGTCCCCTGATGGCCAGTCTGGTGGGTTGGGGGGGTTGTTCTTTGGTGGGGGTCTCGGGACCGACCACCTGTTGGTTCTATGAGTGGGGCTGCCCCACCGTTTGGGGGCGGGGGCTGCAGGTCATCCTTGGTGTCTGGCAGGGTCTTCTAGTTTGAGGGGGAGGGGTAAACCGTTGGCGAGTGCGAAGCTTCTTGCTTCCAACAGTTTCCGGGTGAGGTCATCGACTAGCCCCGGGAAAGCTGCTTGCTTGTCCCGGTGTTCTTGTTGTCTGGCCTCTGCCTCTGCTTCTTGTTGTCATCACGCCGTTTTGGGATCGATATCAGGGAGGTCGACGGGGATGTCACTTGGTCCTGCTTGTCCGGAGCTGGCGAAGAGCCTACTCGTCCCCTTCCAGGCCCGGTTCTGGCGTCTCCAGTCGGTCGGCAGCGAGTCAGGCATTGGCCTGGGCCAGTCGTACCCGGGATAGTTCGGTGCGGTTGGCCTCATCTCTTCTCCAGGCAGCGAGTATAGCTGCCAGTTGTCAGTTGAGGACTCGCTCCTCCTGCTCTGTTCTTGCTCATAGATTGGGGACGTGTACCCCTGGTATGGGGCCGTAGTTGAGCTTGTATAACCATAGCTCCTCATTGGGGACGAGGTCGAAGTGATGTCGGTGCTCCTCCTGTGTTTCATCCACTCCTCCTCTTCATAGATAGTCGGCTCTCTGGAGGGCCCAGGCCTGGGATCGATAGGTTCCGTGGGCCATTCGCTGGGATAGGGAGAGGGATGGCCAGGCTCTATCTGGAGTTCCCAGGTGGAAGGGACTGCTTTCAATCTCTCGTAGAGCGAAGCGTTGCTCGCTCCTGGGATCTCTAGGGGGGGCATCTGGGTCCTCGTCGTGCTGTTGAATGCTGTATGTGAGCAGGGATTCTCCAGCTCTTCTTCTTCGCTGATATGAAGGCTGCCCGATGTAGTGGATTCGTAAGTGTCATCGCCTGAGCTCAGCATAGAACCCTGGGTCATTGCGGTTGAGCGAGGTCAGGGTGGATGCTGAGCTGGAGGGGGTTGGGCTGGCGAACGGAGTCTCAATTCCTCTTCATTGAAGGTTATAAGGTTCGGGGGACTCAGGGGCAGGGGAATCGGGATCAGAGGAGGAGAGTACAATTGTCGATGCAGGTGTGTCGTATGTGGTCTGGGTTTGGTAGGGGCGGTGAAGTCTCGAGGGCCCTGGTAAGTGAGCTCTCCTTCTGCTCTCCTCCGAATCATAGCCTGGAGCCGCTCTTCATCTCTCTGACGAATCAAGTGAGGCGGCGTCGGTGGCCTCAGAGCATTCGTCAGGATTGACGACCTGTAGGGTCATCTGGGGGAGGGTCTCACTATCCGGTCGGGGCTGGGCGATCTCGGTCATAGGTATCTGTCGGAGGCTTCGCTCCAATTCTCTCCTGGCATCCTCCAGGGGTTCTGTTCCAACTCCATGATAGGCTCTAATGAGCTCCTCGATACTTCCCTCGTAAGAGGAAGTGCTTCTGGCATCCTCAGAGGAGTGCCGAGTTCTGGAAGAGCCAGCCACTGGGCTTGGCATTCTTCCTCTTCGTTCGTAGAGGTCAGGGAAGGGGCCCTGAAGGTCCTGGGTCGGCGACTCTGGGGGCATCCTGTAGGACTCCTGTCCATAGACGGCGTAGCTCGTGGGGTACGCCGGAACATTGTAAGGGGGGTTGTAAAAGCAGGGGAGTGTCGGGGGTGGATAGATTAGTCATCCTCTTTGAAATGTAATTCTGTGGTGTTCAAACCACTCTCTGTTTCTGTAGTAGATGGTCGCAACTGCGGTTGCTGATCCTATTACTCCTGCTAGTGTGAAGAAGATCATGGCAAGGGTGCTTGTTGTTCCTTCGGAAATGTCGGGGGTTCGTGGTGGGGGCATATGGAATCCTTCCTGCGTCTGGCATCGTGGAAGGGTGAGGGAAGCTTCGAGCTAATTGTTAGGGCCGACTCTCATGTGACTCAAAATCAGGTGATTGCTAAGCTGTCTCATGTTTGGACAATCACTTTGGCAATGCCTCGGATGATCTCGAGGTGATGAAAGAGGCGCTTACAGAGAGGCTCTCAGCAAGCGAGCAGACAAGTAAGATTTATGTGTAGGTAAACCTTAGCTCGAAGCTGAGGTTGTACAGTGAAATCGTAGCTACTTAAATACTAAGGTGTGAGTATTATTAATAGATACGAAAGTTTTATCAAAGCCAAGAGGCATGCTAGTCAGACGACGAGCACGCAATATCATGCATTGTCCATCATGAAAGATTTGTCAAAGTTGATACGGTGATATGGTGGTGATTATGTGTAAGCGTGATTATGCCGATAAGATGAGATAAGACTAGAAAAAGGAAAAAAGTTAATAAATTGTAACAAAGAGGACAGAGAACCCCCAGCCCAGTGGCTGGCCCCTCTGGAACCAGGCACTCCTTTGACAATGCAAGGAGTACTCCCTCTTTCGAGGGAGATATCACAGACTTTATCCGAGCCTACCATGGAATCAGAACCGACTGCCTGGAGGAGACCAGGAGAGAATTGGAGCAAAGCCTCTGCCAGGTACCTACAGCCAAGACCACTGAGCCCTGGCCAGATAGTGCAACTCTTTCCCAGACAACTCTACAGGTCACCAACCCTACAGAGCTAGCTAAGACCCCCAATGCCTCCTCATATGATTTGGAGGCAAGCAGAAGAAAGGCTCACCTATCAGGAGACCCTAGGAACCACTGACCTTTCCAGACCCACCAGACCACCTTTGATTTGCCTAGGTTGAAAATTATACTCTCCTCCTCCTCCTCCACTAACTCCTCCGAATCTGATCAACTTCGAGGAGGAATTAGAAGTGGAGGAACTCCTCGCCCCATCAATGACATCAACATCAGAACCAACTCGACCTCTGACACGGCTTTGCTTGACCCTGAGGACCCAGATTTCTACAGAGAGCTCCGATGACAACACCTACAAATCCGCTACATCAGGAGACCCAGCTACCAATGACAAAGGAGAGCAGGAGAATCCCTGCTTGCATTCCGCACATGCCAGTGGGAGGAGGATCCCGATCAGCCCTCTCAGGATCCCAGAAGTGAACAACGCCTGGCCTGAAGGGAGCTTGAGAGCAATTCCTTCTACTTGGGAACTCCAGATTGAGCCTGGCCATCCCTCTCATTATCCCAGAGAATGGCCCACAGAACCTACTGATCCCAGGCCTGGGCCCTTCAAAGGGCAGACTACCTCTGGAGAGGAGGAATCAATGAGACAATGGAGGAACATCGAAACAGACATAACCTCCAATCTAACAAGGAGCTATGGTGGTATGAGCTCAACTACGGCCCCATTCCAGGGGTATACGTCTCCGGACTACGACCAAGAACTGACCAGGAGGAACAAGTCCTTAACTGACAGTTGGCAGCTATACTCACTGCCTGGAGAAGAGAGGAGGCCCAGCAAGCAGAGCTGGCCAGTATATGGGTAGCCCAAGCCAATGCCCGACTCGCTGCTGACCAATTGGAGGCACCAGAACCACCTCTGGAAGGGGACGAGTAGATTAATGGCTGGATCAGAGGAGGCCAGGCCCAGCACTCAGGCTGAGCTTGAGGCCGAACAACAATGGCAGGATGAAGAAGCTGCTGAAGCTGTTAGGGCCGACTCCCACATGACTCATAGTCGGGCAATTGGTAAGCTGTCTCGCATTCGGACAATCACTTAGACAAACGCCTCGGATGACTCAAGGTGGTAGAAGAGGCGCTTACAGAGTAGGCTCTTGGCAAGCGAGCAGACAAGTAAGATTTGGGTGGTAGGTAAACCTTAGCTTGAAGCTGAGGTTGTACAGTAAAATGTAGCTACTTAAATACTAAGTCGTGAATGCTATTAATACATATGAAAGATTTGGCGAAGTTGAAAGGCATGCAAGTCGGGTGACGAGCACGCAATATCATGTGTTGTCCATCAGGAAAGATTTATCGAAGTTGTTGGCGATGATACGGTGGAGATTATGCATAAGCATGATTATGCCGATAAGATGAGATAAGACTAGAAAAATGAAAAAAGTCAATAAATCGTAACATTACCCTCTCATTAAGGCAGTCGTCCCGATTGCCCTAGGGCTCGTCTTGTTCGTCACATTGAATGCAGTCTGTGACCTCCTTCTCGCTTTCTCTGTGCCAGTAATCGTCGATGAATGGCTTCCAAACTTCCCTGTCGGGCTCTTCAATCCAAAACTTCTTTCCATCAGCTCGTTCTACTTGATAGAACATGCTCCATCCTCCCGTTGTTGGGTTTTCTCGATAGCTGCGATCGACTATTCGTTTGACAGTTTTCTCCGATCTGTCGATGACTTTGCGTGCTGTCACGATGGCTTGTGTTTCGGAGATACTGTTTTCGTAGTCCTCGATGGCTTCTTGAGCGTTAGCCATGTCGTCCTCTCGAACCCATGAGTTGTGCTCTCGGGTCCATCCCTTCCATTTGACGAAGTAGTCGGTTACGAGTCGTGATTTTTGTCCTTTCTTGCCTCGGACTCGGCGTGTATGGGAGTCCAGGACTTCTTCCACTTTGTATTCTTCTTCATCTTCGATGAGGTCTGGCGGTGGGGGTGGGGGTTGTTCCTGATTAGGGAATGCTGGTGGGACGTAGGGCGTTAGGAGCTTTTCATTGAAGCGGGGGTGAATCTTCCAGTGGGGTGGGAGTTTGAGCTTGTAGGCAGAAGCGCCTGTCTTTTCTAGAACAAGAAATGGACCGACACGTTTATCGTCGAGCTTTTTCTTGGGGTGGGGGAGATGAAGATTAGTGGCGTCGAGCCATACACGGTCTCCGATGGCGTAGTCAACGGCCTCTCTTCTTTTCTTGTCGAATTGGGCCTTCATTTTGCCCGCGGCCTCTTCTAAGGCCTCCTTTGCTTGACGGTGTACTTCCTGCATGTTCTCTGCAAACGACTTTGCTGATGGGTTGGTAAAGGCGGTCGTTTTGATGGAGTCAGGTAGGATTCGGGAGTTCGTTCCATAATTGGTGAAGAATGGCGTCTGGCCTGTGGCTGAGTGGATTCGATTATTGTGAGCGAATGCCGCTAGGGCAAGCCACTCGCTCCAGTCGGTCTGGCGGTGGTTGATGAAGAGTCGGAGATACTTATTAATCTCCTGATTGGCTCGCTCGGTTTGGCCGTCGGTTTGGGGGTGGAAGGCGGTGGATGCGTTGGGCATAATTTCAAGGAGTCTTAGGAGTTCCATCATGAACTTTGAGACGAACTGGGGTCCCCGGTCTGAGATGACTGTCTTGGGCATTCCGTGTTTGGCGTAAACGTGGTCCCGAAGTATTTTGGCCCATCCTTCGGAGGTGAGTTCGACGTTGCAGGCGATTGGGATGATTTTCTTGGAGAATCTGTCAACGACTACTAAAATCACATCGTAGCCATTAGAATCGGGTAATCCAGTGATCATATCGACAGATATGTGAGACCATGGTTCCGAGGGGACTTCATTAGGATGGAGGGGGGCAGCCTTGGGGTGTGTGTCTGTCTTTGTTCGTTGGCATGCTTCGCATGCCTTGACATATTTTTCCACTGTCTGCTTGAGCTTTGGCCACCAGAACTCTCTTTGGACGAGTTCTTTGGTCTTCTCGATTCCTGGGTGTCCAGCCGTTATGTGGTCGTGATGGGCGGCAATTATTTCTCCCCTAAGCTTGTCGTCTCGTGGCACGTAGATTCGTCCATCATAATAGAGGAGTCCTTCCTTTTCAGAGATGCCGCACTCATGATCAAGGGAGTTCTGAATTCCCTGATCCCACTTGTCATGATTATGAGTGACGTCCTTCACGCACTGGTGAGTTTCACTGGTGGTGGGCATGATCATGGCCCGGAAGTGTTCTGGTTGAAGGACAATAACATCATCATTGTCCTTTTTCCCTTGGTCGTGATCGTCCCTTCGGCTCAACAAGTCGGCCTTACGATTGGAAGCGCCGGGCTTGTGATGCAACGTGAAGTGGTACTCGGCTAGTTCGGTGACCCATCGGGCTTGGCGGCGGTTTAACTTCTGAGGTTGTCGGAAGTACTGTAAGTTTTGGTGATCGGTCCAGATCTCCATGTCCTCGAAGGCACCCATGAGATAATGTCTCCATTCCTCTAGGGCGAGCATGATTGCGAGAAGTTCTTTGTCGTATATCTCGTAATTTCACTCTGTCACAGTCAATGCTTTTGAGAGGAAGGCAACTGGTCTCCACTTTCCATCTTGTTCTTGGCTAAGAACTGCGCCTATCGCTCCTTCACTTGAGTCGGCTTCTACCCTAAACTTTCCTTTATCGGTGGGGAATGCCAGTACTACATCCTCGGCCATTTGCTTCTTGAGACGCTGGAAGGCTTCATTTTGAGCTGCCCCCCAGGTCCAGGGAGCGTTACCAGTGAGTTGCGTCATAGGGCGGACAATCTTGGAGTAGTCCTTTATGAACTTCCGGTAGAAGTTCGTAAAGCCTAGGAAGGATTGTAGTTCCTTCTTTTTGGTAGGAGTGGGCCACTCCGTAATGCCCTTGACCTTAATGGGATCCATTCGTACCGATCCTTCGCTGATGATGACACTGAGATATTCGGTCTCGAGGACCTCAAATTCGCATTTCTCGGCTTTCAGGAAGAGTTTGTGTTCCCTCAACCGTTGTAGAACTCGCTTGACGATTCGTCGATGTTCTTGAAGGTCCTTGGAGAATATGAGGATGTCGTCAAGGTATATTGTCACCTTCCCTTCCATGATAAGATCATGGAATATGTCGTTCATCATCCATTGGAAAGTGGCCGGCAAATTCGTGAGTCCGAAGAACATGACTGTGGGTTCAAACAGTCCCCGATTGGTGCAGAAGGCGGCCTTAGCCTCATCTCCTTGCTTGATCCTGATGTTGTTATATCCCCACCAGACGTCCAATTTTGTGAAATACTTGGCGCCACGAAGCTTATCCATGAGTTCAGAGATAAGCGGGAGGGGATATCGATTCTTAATAGTCATCTCGTTCAGCTTCCGGTAATCCTGGACGGGCCGGAGGGAGCCATCCTTTTTCTTGACGAAGAAGAATGGCGAGGCGAATGGGGACTTGGAGGGGCGGATTCGTCCCGACTCCAGGTTTTCGTCGAGGAACTTGTCGAGTTCTTCCTGTTCATGTCGATTCAAGGGATAGACCTTGCAGTCAAGAGTTGACTTGGCGTTGGGGATTAGTTCGATGGCATGGTCCCAGGGTTTGCGTTCAGGTAGTTCATCGAAGTTCTCTTTGGAAAAGAGATCTTCGAATTCACGATATTGGGGTGGTACCATTTCTTCGAATGTCTTCTGTTTCTTCCCTTTGGTGGCTTTGGCTGCTAGGTCATTTGCATGATGTACTGCGCGAATTTCTAGCTCCTCCCTGAGGTCAACCATCAGGATGGTTTCACCCTCCTCCAGTTCTTCGTCCCATGGATCTTCTGGATCAGCATCCGGCAGTGGGAAAGGATTCTTCTGGCACTGACATCGAGCGAAGATGACTTTTCCGGTAGTCCAGTTAATGACGGGGTTATGGCGAAGGAGCCAGTCGTGCCCGAGAAAGATGTCGCCCTTGCCGATATTGGTTACGGCAAAGTCAATTCTTTCGCTGTGGCCCCCTATCATCATTCTTACTTCCACGAATTCTGTGATTTCCCCGGCCTTATTGCGGGTGCTGTCGGCATTGTATACTGAGATAGGAGCGGGTGCGGGCCTGGTGATGAGGTTATGTTTCTTGACGTAGGCCTCATTTATCGTGCTTCCCGTGCATCCGCTGTCGACCAACGCCTGAGCCTTGAGGGTTTGACGGTTTTCCAACGTTTCGAGGTGGACGTCGAGGAATAATTCCCGAACGCCCTTGGTGCTCACTCGTCGTTGATACCGGATTGGCTGGCTTAATTCATACAGTTCTTCCCTTGCTCGCTCTCCTCCTCCCCGTAACGAGGCTAGGAGTTCGTCATCAATCTCGTTGGCCTTCTCCTTATGGGCCCAAAGGTGGAGAGAGGCGAAGGCCTCTGAATCTGTGCGTGCTTCCCTGATGGCCCGAAGGGTCCAGTCCACGCCAAACGGCTTGAACCAGGTGGACTTCGGGGGGGAGACACGGGGATTTCAACGAGGGTGGTATTCCGGACCCGTGAGCCTCGCGCATCCGAGGCTGGAGTCCCGCTTGATCCTTCGAGGGTCGGGGGCCTTCGAGGGGTCTCCCTGGTTGGGGCATGCTCCTTCCCCAGAGATTGCCCGCAGCCGGCGCTTTCATCAGGATTCGGGGGTTTGGGGAGCGGGTCGCCCCTGGAGTGACCGAAGGACCCGTCAGGACAGATCGAGGGGGTCGTGTACGTCGCGTTCTTGACTGGGAGATCCCTGACATAGTTCGGATGAACTCCGGTCCCCATCGAGTCTGAAGATCCTGGAGGGTGAGGAATTCTGGTACAGAAAGTGTGAGCGAAGGAGGAGGATGAGTCTCACTTCGTTTCTGGGGGATTATATACAGCTTTTCAGGCGGAGCCTGAATGTTGTGTGATTCTTTTAGGGTGGTTTCGGTCTTCTGCGAACTCGAAGTGGGTATATTCGAATGCGTATTGATAGTGACAGACGTACGTAAAAAATTATTACAACCGGATGATGTCCGCGCAGTGGGACCCAATGACCGACCACCCATCGAGGAGGACTGGGCCGAGGAAGTGGAATCACTCACTTCTCGGCCTTGCCTTTTACCTCCTCGATCTTCGTTGTCGAGGGCGTCTTCTTCTCGACCTTCTCGGTGTGACTATGCCCGTGCATCTCCTTCTCGTGTTCCTTTTCCAAGTCCTCAGCTTCGGTTAACATGGAGCGAAGCTGCGCCGACGAGTAGCGCCCGGTTTTCAGGTCTCGTGGCCACTTCGGCTTTTTACAATCCTTTCCCATGTGTCCTTTCCCTCCGCAGTTGAAGCACCGCCCTTCCTTTCGGAGGCGGTCTATATCCATGGGCTCTCCGGCCCCTCCATAAGTGGTCTACACACCTCCCGACGTCCCTTTGCTGGCGGGTTTGTCGCCCCCGGAACTTGTCGCGCTGGAAGTTCCTTTGTTGGAACCTCTGGCGGATTGGTTCTTGGGGCGGTCGGTGTAGCCGATTTTATCGAAGGCCGCCTTGCGGGCCCGTTCGTTGTATATGTTGCAGATGCGTCGTTTCCACTCAGGGTAGTCGGTGGGAATCATGACGCCTAGGTTCGCGATGGATTCGGTGTAGGATTCTGGTACTCCCCAGCAGACAGCTCTGACGATTGCACTCCGAGGTCCAAGATCAGTGAGCTGGTCGGCTTGTCGGGCCAGCTCCTCGAGACGTCGGAAGTATTCAGACGCGGTTCCCGTCATTCGGAGCTCGTTCATCCGCTTCTCCATTACTTCTTGGAGGGCGGGGTCGCCGTATTCGACCTTTAAGGCGGCCTTAAAGTTGTCCCAGGAGAAGTACTGGTATCGTTGTTCGGTGTCGCTCCAGAATTGGTAGCGGTATTGGGACCACCATCCTTGGGGCTTTTCGCCAAAGAGTGAGACCGCGAATAGGATCTTGTTGGCGTGAGTGGGATAATAGGCCTTGAAGACGGCGAAGTAGTCTTCACAGGCCCCGGTGAAGCGATTGATGTCGCTGCTTTTTCCTTGGAAATCGCTAGGCATGCGGATCAGCGTTGGCTTGACCTGAAGCCATGGATCCTGTTCCTGGGCGGCACCAGAGGGCCAGTATGGGGGGTCCGGGGGATCGTATCTAGGGGGTGGTCGGGGGATTGACCACCTGTCGGTTCAGTGGGTGGGGCTTCCATATCTCCTGGGGGGTGGCACGGCGGGACGGCCTCGCGGTTGAGGCTGGTCAGGGACGTCTTGGAGTTCTTTTGGGATTGGCAGGTTGTGGGCGAGGGCAAATGCCCTGGCTCTTTCTAGCTGAGCTACCAGTCCTGCTGTGAGGTCGGGGAAGGCATCTCTGTCGGCTTGGAATTGCTGTCGCCTTGCCTCTGCTTCTTGAGCTTCCCGTACTCGATGCTTGTCTTCTGTCTCCATTGGCTCACTGGGTCCTGCTGGGTCGGACCCGGTGAACAACCTACTCTTGCCTTTCCAGGGATTGCCGTTCCTCCGCCATTCTCTGGGCGGTTCATCGGGCATTGGCCTGGGCCATTCGTACGAAGGCCAGGTGCTCTCGTTCATGTTCCTCGGCTCTCCAGGTGCGGAGTATATCCTCCAGTCTGCCCTGGAGGGTTCGTTCTTCCTCTTCTGTCCTTGGTCGTAGACCTCGTATATAAACTCCGGGAGTGGGGCCGTAGTCCTGTTCGTGGCGGTGGAGCTCCTCCATAGGGAAGAGGTGTAGCCGTCGCCGGTGTTCATCAAGGGACTCGTCAATCCCTCCTCGGTTGACATAGTCCTCCCTTCTGAGGGCCCAGGCCTGGGCGCGATAGAGTCCCAGGGTGATTCGCTGCTGTATGGTAAGGGAGGTCCAAGCTCGGGCTGGAGCTCCCAAGTAGAACGGGTTGCTCTCGAGCTCTCTCCTTGCCATCCTCCTTTCATCTCGGAGGTCTCTGGGCTGCTGTTCTGGGTCCTCTTCCAGTCGTCGAAGTCGGAAGGCATTCTCAGTCTCCCAAGCTCTTCTTCGTCGGAAATAGGATGGTCTCCCGATCTCGCGGATCTGAAGTCTTCCTCTCCTGAGGTCGTCAGGGTTGGTGCGTACCGGTGACTCGCTGTCGTTCCGGGGCTCATTATCTGAGCTGCTTCGTTGCTCTCGTTGCTGCTTGGGGTGGGAGAGTCTGATGTTAGAGTCTGAGGAATCAGCGGGAGAGGACGTGGACCATACAACTGACGCCGAAGGTGTGCCGGGGGGGGTCCACCCGAGGTCGTAGATGGGGTCGCGGTGTAACTGAGGGACATCCCTCTGGTGGTAGAAGGCCTCGATACGTGCCGCGATGATGGAGCTGCTTGCTGAAGGTGGAGAAGGGTTTGTAACTCGGAGGGTCGGACGGGGAGGGGGTGTGCTAGGGGAAGTGGGCTCAATGCCCTCGGTTGGAAGTATGTTTGTACTGCTTCGATGCGACTCTGTCTCGTCATACTTGATAGTGCCGGGCCCGACATAGGCTCGGATAAGTTCTGTGATGTCTCCCTCGATAGAGGGAGAGCGAGATGCTGTCCTAGTGGACTGCCTAATTCTGGAAGGTCCAGCGACGGGGCTTGGACTTCTTCCTCTTTTTCCATGATAGACCCCGGCATCCGACTCAGGGCTCAGGGCTCCTGATCTGTCCTGCCTATGCGGCGAGACTGGGGGCGTGTAGTACTGGTCCCTTCTGTAGGGCTCGTATGTCATGTAAATGGGCTGAACTTGACCATCTTGTTGATAGGGTGGAATGTAGAATCGGGGGAGGGTGGGTGGTGGGTAGGTCAAGGGTCTTCTTGGTCCTAGTCTGTGTCGTTCGAACCAGCTTCTGTTTTTACAATATGTGACGGCAGCAAAGATGACAAGTCCTACGAATGCTGCTGCCCCTACGAAGGCTCCTACGGCCGCGTTTCTGGTGGTTTCATCGATGTCTGGTGTTTGTTGAAGGGTCATGGATGTCTTCCTGCGTCTAGCGTCATGGAAGAGTGAAGGGAAGCTTCGAGCTAATTGTTAGGGCCGACTCCCATGTGACTCATAGTCGGGCAATTGGTAAGCTGTCTCGCATTCGGACAATCACTTAGACAAACGCCTCGGATGACTCAAGGTGGTAGAAGAGGCGCTTACAGAGTAGGCTCTCGGCAAGCGAGCAGACAAGTAAGATTTGGGTGGTAGGTAAACCTTAGCTCGAAGCTGAGGTTGTACAGTAAAATGTAGCTACTTAAATACTAAGTCACGAATGCTATTAATACATATGAAAGATTTGGCGAAGTTGAAAGGCGTGCAAGTCGGGCGACGAGCACGCAATATCATGCGTTGTCCATCAGGAAAGATTTATCGAAGTTGTTGGCGATGATATGGTGGAGATTATGCATAAGCATGATTACACCGATAAGATGAGATAAGACTAGAAAAATGAAAAAAGTCAATAAATCGTAACAGAAGCCAGAAGACAGGAGCATCAGGAAAAGAAGGAGGCCTTCCCAGACCTCACAGTGGACCTGGTGGCCAAAATAGCAGAGGCGAGGGCATTCACAACCCAGAACCACTTGCCCCTTCCCAAGGAATTAGAATCCCCCGACCAACCCTGAGGTCTCCTGTTGCAACCACCCCTGAGAAGATATGGGAGCCCCACTCACCAAACCAACCAATGGTTGATTCCTCGGCCCTCACCCAGATACAACCCTCCCAATCCCCCTATTGGCCTTCTGGGGACACCGAAGAACAAGCCCTCTGGCTTCAAGTTAAGCCAACGCTTGTATGACTCCCCACAGACTTCGAAGGAAGGAATGACGACATCCACTAATTCACTGGGGCCTGTGAAGAATACTTTTCAATCTTCAAGGCCTATTACCCAACTCATGCCAACAAAATCCTATTTGCCGTCTCTTTATTCAGCAAAAAGCCCCAAGGATGGTGGTCCCAGTACCGACTCCAGTTCTGGAGCAGCACTGAGGAGTAGTACCAATACAGCTCCTGAGAGGACTTCAAAGCCACCCTACAGGTAGAATATGGTGACCCTGCCCTCTAGGAGGTAATGGAAAGGCAGATGCATGACCTCAAAATGACCGGCACCGCTGCTGAATACTTCCGAAAGTTGGAAGAGTTGGCTCGACAAGCCAACCAGGTCCCCGAAGCGCCCTCATCTGGGCTATACAACAAGGAGTCCCAGCATCCTACATGGACTCCATCACCAACCTCAGCATCATGATCCCTTCAACCTACGCCGAGTGGAAATGGAGAATCTGCAACATCTATAATGAGAAGGCTCAGAAGGATGCCTTCAATAAAATCGGCCATTATGAAAAACCAAAGAACCAACATGCCAGCAATGCCCCTAAGGGCACTGCTGGCATGACAAGTTCCTTGGCTAACAAACCCACTGGCAAAGGATCGTTGGGTTCAGGATGGACCACCTATGGAGGGGCCAGGGAGCCCATGGATATCGATCATCTTAAATGAGAAGGCCGATACTTCAACTGCAGAGGGAAGGGACACTTAGAGAAAGATTACAAGAAGCCAAAGCGACCTAGAGACCTGAAAACTGGGCAATATATGACGGCCCAACTTTATGCTATGCTCACGATTGTGGAAGAAGAAGAGAAGAAGCCAAAGGAAGTCGAGGAGAAGATGCCCTCGACATTGAAGGTTGAGAAAGTAAAAGGCGAGGCCGAGAAGTGAGTGATTCCACTTCCTCAGCCCAATCCTCCTCCCTGGGTGGTCGGTCATTGGGTCCCACTGTGCAGACATTACCTGATTGTATTAATTCATTATGTATGTCTATTGCTGTTTCAACACATTTGAATATACCCATTATCACTGTTTCACCCAAGATCACCTGAAAAGAATCACAACCCATTCAGACTCCATCTGAAAAAACATATAAAAACCCTGAGAACCCCAACGACACCCATCCCTCTCTCTCGCTAACACTCTCAGTCTCAAAACTTATCATGCTTCAAGACCTTAAACATTGATGGGGGCCAGAGTTCATCTGAACAATGTTGGGGATCTCCAAGTTGCTGATGAAAGAGGTTCTTCCTAAACTGGTCAAGCCCATCACTGTGGAAGAAGACCACCCCTCAAAAGGGCCACCCCTGTCTCGAGTTGCAAGCATGGGCAGAGATCCAGGAGAAGTGCCAATGGATTCCAGGGTAATAGGGAGAGATGGTCAGAGTCAACTGACTGAGGAAGTTATGAACCCCTCCATCCCTGGTGGCCCCTGTGGACAATCCTGGAGCAGCCTACCTCCCCTTCCCCCTCACCCTGACGAACAAGCCACAAGCGAACTGTCCCCAGGGAAGGAGTATGCCTCAACCGGGGGAACTGTTGCCCAGCCCCTGACTATCAAAGGATCAAGAAGGACCTCCCAGAAGGAAGAAGTGTCAGATGCATGGCATTCTGGGGGAAGAAGGACCACTGTGGAAAAAGTGGCCAATGAAGAGGATGACACGTCATACAGAATGTCCCAACAAAAGGGGCAAGCGAAGAAGGCAGAAGAAACGGTCAAGGCGAGGCATTCCAAATCTATTCCAGTGAGTGTTTCCTCCCCAAAGTTCACCTGGTTCCAGCCATTTGGCATGGACTGGACCCTTTGGGCTGTCAGGGAAGCACGCACGGATTTGGAAGCCTTGGCCACCCTCCATCTCTGGACTCATAAGGAGAAGGTCAACAAGATTGACAACCAGCTCCTCAGCACACTAAGACAGAAGGGAGAGTGAGCAAGAGAGCGGCTGTATGAGCTAAGCCAACCCATCCAATATCAACGACGAGTGACCACCAAGGGCATCTGAGAGTTATTTCTTGATATCCAGATTGAGACTTTGGAAAACCACCAAGCTCTCAAAGCCCAAGCGCTAGTCGACAGTGGTTGTATGGGGAGCACAATCAACAAACCCTATGTCAAGAAGCACGGTCTCGTCAACTGACCTGCCCCTACCCCTATTTCGGTTTACAATGCTGATGGCACCCGAAATAAGGCTGGGGAAATCACCGAGTTTGTGGAAGTGAGGATGACTATAGGAGGCCATCAGGAAAGGATAACTTCGCCATCACCAGCATCGGCAAGGGAGATATCTTCCTAGGACATGACTGGCTTCTTTGTCACAACCTGGTCATTAACTGGGCCACCGGCAAGATCATATTTGTCCGATGTCAATGCTAGAGAAACCCTTTCCCGTTACCAGACACTGACCCGGACGACTGATGGGATGAAGAGCTGGAGGAAGGTGAAACCATTCTCATGGTCGACCTCAGGGAGGAAGTAGAAATTTGTGCAGTACATCGCATGAATGACCTGGCTGCTAAAGCCAACGAAGGAAAGGCCAAGAAGACGTTTGAGAAAATGGTCCCCCCTCAGGACTGGGAGTTCAAAGACCTATTCTCCAAAGAGAACTTCGACGAACTACTGGAATGTAAACCCTGGGACCATGCCATTGAATTGATCCCCAATGCCAAGTCCACTCTCGACTGCAAGGTCTATCCACTCAATTGGTATGAACAGAAAGAACTCGACCGATTCCTTGACGAGAACTTGGAATTGGGTTGAATTCGCCTCTTGAAGTCCCCCTTTGCCTCACCATTCTTCTTCATCAAAAAGAAGGATGGCTCCCTGCGACCTGTCCAAGACTACTGTAAGCTCAATGAAATGACAATCAAAAACCGGTATCCTTTACCCCTCATCTCAGAACTCATGGACAAACTCTGTGGTGCAAAGTATTTTACTAAGCTAGATGTCCGCTGGGGGTACAACAATGTCAGGATTAAACAGGGAGACGAGCCTAAAGCAGCATTCTGAACCAACTGTGGACTCTTCGAACCAACAGTTATGTTCTTTGGACTAACCAATTCACCGGTGACCTTCCAATGGATGATGAATGATATCTTCCACGACCTCATCCACAAGGGGAAGATGACCATCTACCTGGATGACATCCTTATTTTCTCCAAGGATCTCCAGGAGCATCGACAGATTGTTAAATGTGTACTTCAATGCCTACAGGAACACAAGCTGTTCCTTAAGGCTGAGAAATGTGAGTTTGAATTGCTCGAGACCAAGTATCTTGGTGTGATCATCAGCGAAGGATCGGTCCGAATGGACCCAGTCAAGGTCAAAGGAATCATGGAGTGGCCTGTGCCCACTAAGAAGAAGGAATTGCAGTCCCCTTTGGGTTTCATGAACTTTTATTGAAAGTTCATCAAGAACTACTCTAAAATCATTCAACCCATGACCCAACTCACTGGCAATGCCCCCTGGATCTAGGGAGTGGCTCAGAACAAAGCCTTCCTCTGCCTGAAAAAGCAAATGGCAGAAGATGTCGTGCTGGCACTCCTAAAGGAGAAGGGAAAATTCCGAGTAGAGGCCAACTCCAGCGAGAGAGTGATCAGCGCAATCCTTAGCCAAGAATAGGACAGGAAATGGAGGCCAGTAGCCTTCCTTTCTAAAGCGCTGACCATCACAGAATGAAATTATGAAATCTACGACAAGGAGCTCTTAGCCATTATGCTTGCACTTGAAGAGTGGAGACATTACCTTATGGGCATGGCCGAGGACTTCGAGATCTGGATTGATCATCAAAATCTTCAGTATTTCTGACAGCCACAGAAGCTCAATCGTCGACAGGCCTGATGGGTCACTGAGCTTGCCAAATATCACTTCACACTGCATCACAAGCCCAGCGCTTCCAATCGCAAGGCCAACCTGCTCAGCCGAAGGGATGACCATGACCAGGGAAAGAAAGATAATGATGATATCGTTGTCCTTCAACCCAAACATTTCCGGGTCATGATCATGCCCACCACTAGCAAGAACTCGTGCAGAGAGAGTTCTGGTGGCCGAAACTTAAGCAGATGATTGAAAAGTACATCAAAGCTTGTGAGGCCTGCCAGTGAACAAAGATGGACACTCAACCAAAGGCCACCCCTCTTCATCCCAATGAAGTTCCCTCGGAGCCATGGACCCATATATCTGTCAATATGATCACTGGACTACCTGAGTCCAATGATACGACACTATCCTAGTAATTGTCAACAGATTCTCCAAGGAGGTAATCCCAATCACCTGTAATGTTGAACTCACCTCAGAAGGATGGGCCAAGCTCTTATGAGACCATGTCTATGCCTGTCACAGGATGCCCAAAACAGTCATATCAGATCAAGGCCCCCAGTTCGTGTCTAAGTTCATGACCAAACTGCTCAAACTCTTTGATATCACACCAAACGCATCCACTGCATTCCATCCCCAAACAGACAGACAGACAGAGCAGGCTAATCAAGAAATCAACAAGTATCTTCACATCGTCGTAAACTATCAACAGACCAACTGGAGCAAGTTTCTCGCCCTTGCTGCATTTGCCCATAACAATCGGACTCACTCTGTGACGGGCCAGACCCCATTCTTCACCAATTATGGCCTGAACCCCTGTGTACTCCCCGACTTGATCAAAACCACCTCGTTCACAAACCCATCCACAAAGTCGTTTGCTGAGAATATGCAGGAAGTACACCATCAAGCCAAGGAGGTGCTCAAAGAGGCTGCAGGCAAGATGAAGGCCCAATATGACAAAAAGAAGAGGAATGCTGTGGACTATGCCATTGGAGACCGAGTATGGCTAGATTCCACCAACATCCACCTTCTGTGTCCAAAGAAAAAACTCGACGATAAGCACGTTGGCCCATTTCTCATTCTGGAAAAGGCTGGCACTTCTGCCTACAAGCTCAAACTCCCCTCTCATTGGAAGATTCATCCATGCTTCAATGAGAAGTTGTTAATGCCATACGTACCACCTGCATTCCCCAACCAAGAACAACCCCCCCCACCACCACCTGACCTCATAGAAGATGAGGAAGAATACAAAGTCAAAGAGGTCCTGAACTCGTGTACCCACTGAGTTCATGGAAAGAAAGGACAAAAGTCGTGTCTCGTAACCGACTATCTTGTCAAGTGGAAAGGCTGGACCTGAGAACACAACTCCTGGGTATGAGAGGATGACATGGCCAATGCCCAAGAAGCCATTAGTGACTACAAAGACAGTATCTCCGAAACAAGAACTGTTGTGACTGCTCGTAAAGTCACCAACAGATCTGAAAAGACATTGAAGGAGATAATTGATTATTGCTATGTCAATAAAATTATCTCATACCGAGTACTCAGGAAGGATGGAAGGACATTCTGGGTCAAAAATCCCTGCCCAAACGACAAGCACTGGAGAGATTACATCAATGATTACTGGAGAAAGGAGTATGCAAAGGCACAGGAAGAACCGCCAAGCGAACCCTAGGGCAGTTGGGACGTCTGCCTTAATGAGAGGGTAATGTTACAATTTATTCACTTTTTTCTTTTTTTCTAGTCTTATCTCATCTTATCGCCACATGAACACCACACATCAGCTTCGATACGACAAACATGTGTTCACCGCATCATGAGCCATGGTTGTCGTGCCAACACCTCTTGTTCTACGTGTGATGAACTTTGATCCTATCTTCACATCTTTTTTATAGCTATTATTAGGCCCAACATTTTAGTATATAAGTAGGGCCATTCTCTCTGTAACACCTCAGCTTCGAGCTAAGGTTTAAACTCGCATAAAATCTTACTTGTCTGCTTACCTTGCTGAGAGCCTCTCTGTAAGCATCTCTCTCATCACCTCGAGATCCTCCATGGTATTGCCAGAGTGATTGTCTGAATGCGAGACAGCTTAGCAATTGCCTTATCTTGAGTCACGTGAGAGTTAGGCCCTAACAGGTGTAGGACTGTGGGAGTCCTTGTCGAAGAGCCTCAACCATGCACCCCATTTCCTCTTCATCATGCCTTTGTCTGGCTAGCTTGGTGAGGTGTTCTAGCTTGTTGAAATAGTCGGGTGCTGATTGGTCTCCCATCTTAAGATTTTTCATCTTCTTAAGATAGGTTTTCTGCAGCGCATGGTTCATGAACTGTTGCATCATCATCATAATGAAGGTTCCCCACTCAGGAAGTTAGTAGGTGAGACCAGTCCTGCTGAAGTATTCTTGGGACTTCTGTGCCCACCAGTCCTTGGCTATTCCTTCGAAGTGGGAGGCCACGAAGGCTACTTTCTGAGCATCATAGATAAAGTAACCACTAAAGGTTTTGAAGTACATTAGACAGTCCATGATGAACCTTTCCAGGTCTTTATGGGCACCTTTGAATGGGGCAGGCTCTCTGATCATGGTTGGGCATACCTGCCAGAACTTTGCATTGTCTGGCCCCTGCCCTGTGGATTGGCTTGGAGGGTTGGGGAGTAGCCCTTGGTCTGGTGGCTTTGGTGAGGACCACAAGTTATCTCTCTAGCTTGGAGTCTTTTCTGGTTTGTCCTTGGGTTTTAGCAGCCCAAGCTTTTTGATATCTTCCACCATCAGGGGCCTTTACTCGGGTGCCTTTCCTTTGTCTGGTAATGCTGGGTTCCCAGTGTCTGGGGCTGGTCTGGCATCACCTCCTCCTGCTCCAGCAAGGAGTTGGCTAGTCGTTAGTCTGAGTGGTCTGCCAAGAAGCCATACTCAGCTTGTCGGCACAATGCGAGATGGGGGTGAGTCTGGGAGTGCACAGATCTTGGATATGTAATCCAGCATCTCAGTGATTGTGTACCATATTGTCTTATCACCTCCACTTCTTCTGTTTCCCCTGCATTGTCTGCTTCTTTACATAGTTTCCCCATAGGGGTCCTCCACCAGGCCAGCTCCTTCATGCTGTTCTGGTATCTCTCCTGGAACCTCCTCTGATACTTCTCATCTATCTCCATCTGAGTCAGTTGGAGAGGGAGGCCAAGCAGGTCCAGCCTCTCCAACAGTGATTTGTAAGGTGAATTGGGTCTCTGGCTTCACTCCTCAGATCCAGGTTCGTCGGTTGATTCTTTCTGTGTGTCATAAGGTTAGCATGACATGGGTGTCATGCCACCACTGGGCAATAGATTCTCTTGGGAGTAGTGTTGCTGCGACTCGGCTTATCTTGGCTTAATGCTGAAGTCAGTTTTGAGCTGTTTGTGCTTGGTGTGCTGTGACTCCACAATTGTCCAAAATGGAAGATAATCTGAAGTAAGCATTAACTCACAAGAATTATTGGTAGTGTCAGCGACAGCTTAGCTGTTCCCTCTGTTGTGCTATCCTTGATGGCTCAAAAGTCGACTTTGGCATTAAGCCGAGGGGTTCTGATGTTGGAGGTCATGTTGGAAGGCTGTGAATGGACTCCTTGATGCTGAACCTGTCAGCATTGGAGGGTGTGTCAGTGTTAGTGTTCGAGACCTCGACTCCTGCACTGTCTGCATAATAGCTAAGGGAATCTCAGGTAGGATATCGAAGGCCTGTGATCTGCTTAATTTCCTCATCTGATGGGTGGGTACTGCTGAGCATGATGATAGAGAGAGAGTCGAGCTCATGGCCACACTCACTCCTCTCTTTGCCTGTTGCCACAGGCTCAGTCATAGGTATGGGCTGGTTGGGGAAATGGTAGATCGGGACATTGTAGGGTGGGTTGTAGGGGATGTAGTGGGTGGGAACAGGTGGACATTGCTGGGGTCTGGTAGTGCACCAGATGCAGATCTGTCATCCAAGGAATAAGATGGCAAGTACTAGTGTGACTAGCACAACTAGTACTCTGATAAGGATGTTGTGGGATGAGAGTGTTATGTCTGTGGTGAAGATCATTCAGTTTCTTCAGCAGATGGTCACTGAAGAAAGGGAGTAGGAAGCTTTGAGCTAACTGTTAGATGTAGGCACTGGTAGGAGAAAGAGAAAGCCAAGGTTGGCTGAATATGTGGTCAACAGTGAAGAGGAAGGGGCCATGGGCTCGTCAGAGCAACTTCATTTAGAGGATCCTCTTGCCAAAAGATCCAAGATAGACCTAGTCCCAGAAAAAGAGGATATAGAATATTTTGGCAAAGGTAAGTGATTGTCAGAATCCATGAATGGGACTGACTTGTTCTTTGTTAGACTCATGTGGTCAGTGCAAGGCTGATGGTTTCCAGTGTTTTTCCATGAAAAAAGAGAGGTTCTATGAGCAGTGCAGGATATGTAAAGGCAAATGCATTTTTTCAAATGAGTCAGAGTCCATGGCCCTTGACAATATGGTGGATCTACTCTACAGTTTACATACAAGGATGGATCAATTAGAGAAGAAACTCAATGCACTTGGCACCCATGTTGATGACTTGGTGGATGATTTCCACCCTGGTGATGTAATTGAATACCCTCAAGATTTTATTCCAAAGACATCCAAGAAGGAGTGGGCCATGTCTTGTGAAGAAATAATGGCCATAGAAGGCACAAATTCTGAGGCTCTTTGATGCATTTTGATCAAAATATTGTCTAAGTATGATATGGAGCTATGATGTGGAAGCTGCAGTGATGGGGTGTACCCTGTTCTGAGCTCAGATTGTGTTTCTTTCCATAGTAGTAGTTTATAGTAGTTCATAGTAGTAGTTAGTAGTCAGATTTGGTAGTCATACTTAGCTTTAGTCTGAGTTTAGCAGTAGATTATATCAGCAATCCACCCTTGACTCATACCACCACCTCTCTCCAAAAGAACTTGCAGGATAAGGCCTTGCTATAGCTCCCAGGGAGTCCTCATTCTCATCAAATAAAAATGATAAACCTAGAGACTCCTGCAGGCAAAAAACACAACACCTGAGTGGCAAGTATAATCTGTTACAGAATCTGAAGGCAGGTTCTTAGTGAGTCTAGTTATGCACCTCTGTGCAGTGACAATAAGTCCTAAGATCATAGCTTATTCAAGGCTACTGGGTGTTATCCTTTCAAATTAAGACTTTGTGAAGCAAGATCTATATGCAAATCAGTTCAAAAAAGAAAGAAAATTGCAAACTTAGATGTATACTGAGTGGGGCAGACTATATATGCTGTGTGTATCTGATGTATCGGAATCCTGGTTACAGTTCCAGTCATGGGTTCTGTTACAGAAGATCTGTTATTATTTAATTTCAGTTTGTAAAATGATATCTGTTGGTGTTAGAAGCTAAAGTGCAATAACCCTATCTATGGATTATCCTTTGAAGTCTTCTGGTGTACACACAAGCAGTGTGAGAATACCAAGGAAGGTGAATTACTGCCTTCTTGGTTAAGGATGGAAGCTGAGTAGCAACAAAGCAATAATTCAATACTGTGCACAAGTGTTTTATGCTTTATGATGAACATTTACACTAGTGTATTGATGTAAACATTGCAAGAAAGTCTTCTTAGCTTATAGGCTTCAAAGATTTAGAGACTGTTG
This sequence comes from Armillaria fumosa, assembly GCA_030407015.1. NCBI lineage: Eukaryota > Fungi > Basidiomycota > Agaricomycetes > Agaricales > Physalacriaceae > Armillaria > Armillaria fumosa. Next base: position 719,272 of record JAUDYM010000010.1, read on the forward strand.
TGTGGGGGAGTACTATTCCTGAGTGTATTCTATTGTTGTAGCTACTACACTCTGGTTTATATATTAATTTCCTTGTCTGCATGTGTAAGTGTTACGATTTATTCACTTTTTTCCCTTTTTCTAGTCTCATCATATCTTATCGGTGTCATCATGCTTATGCACCATCGCCACCTCATCACTGATATCAGCTTCGACAAAACTTTCATGACGGACAACGCATGATATTGCGTGCTCGTTGTCCAACTAGCATGCCTCCTGGCTTCGACAAAACTTTTGTACTTATTAATAGTACTCGTGACTTAGTATTTAAGTAGTTACATTTCACTGTACAACCTCAGCTTCGAGCTAAGGTTTACCTTCATATAAATCTTACTTGTCTGCTCGCTTGCCGAGAGCTTATACTGTAAGCACCTCTCTTGCCACCTCGAGATCTCCAACGGAGACGCCAAAGTGATTGTCCGAACACGAGACAGCTTAGCGCCCTCCTAATCTTGAGTCACATGAGAGTCAGGCCCTAACAATTAGCTCGAAGCTTCCCTCACCCTTCCATGATGCTAGACACAGGAAGGATCCCATATGCCATTACAACAAACCCCCGACATATCTGAACCAACGACGACCAAACTCACAATAATCCTGTTCACACTCGCAGGGATTATTGGGACCACAACCACAGCAGCTACCATCTATTATAGAAACAGAAACTGGTTCGAAAACCACGGAATCATGTTCAGAAGAGGATGACTAATCTATCCACCCCCGACACTCCCCCGCTTCTACAACCCCCCCTACAATGTTCCGGTGTACCCCACGAGCTACGCCATCTACGGACAAGAGTCCTATGAGACGCCCCCAGAGTCGCCAACCCAGGACCTACAGGGCCCCTTTGCTGACTATTTCGTCGAATGAAGAGGAAGAACGCCAAGCCCAGTGGCTGGCCCTTCCAGAACCCGGCACTCCTCTGAGGATGCCAGAAGTACTCCCTCTTTCGAGGGAAGTATCGAGGAGCTCATTAGAGCCTATCATGGAATTGGAATGGAACCCCTGGAGGATGCCAGGAGAGAACTGGAGCGAAGCCTCCGACAGATACCTATGGCCGAGGTCGTCCAGCCCCGACCAGATAGCGAGACCCTCCCCCAGACGACCCTACGAGTCGTCAATCCTGACGAACCCTCCACCGACACCCCCTCACATGCTTCATCAGAGGGACGAAGACCGACTCCGGAATATGATTCAGAGGAGAGCCGAAGAAGGGCTCACTTACCAGGACCCTTGAGACTTCACCGCCCCCACCGGACCTACCAGGTTGACTACAGTACATCTACACCGACAATTGTACTCTCCTCCTCCGATCCCGATTCCCCCGCCTCCGACTCCTCTGAACCTGATCGTCTTCGAAGAAGAGGAGACACACCCTTCGCCAGCCCCACCCCCTCCAGCTCATCCTCTACCCCGGCCTTGCTCAACTGCGATGACCCAGGGTTCTATAATGAGCTCCGGCGATGACGCTTACGAATCTGCTACCTCGGATGGCCTTCATACCAGCGAAGAAGAAGAGTTGGAGAATCCCCGCTCGCATACAGCATTCGACAATGCGAGGAGGACCCAGATGCTCCCCCTCGAGACCCCAGGAGCGAGCGATGCCTCGCTCTACAAGAAATTGAGAGTAATCCCTTCTACTTGGGAACTCCAGACAGAGCCTGGCCGTCCCTCTCCCTATCCCAGTGGACGAGGCCGACTGCGCTGAGCTATCCCGAGTATGGGTGGCCCAGGCCAATGCCCGATTCGCTGCCAACCGACTGGAGACACCAGAACCGGGCCTGGAAAGGGACGAGTAGACTCTTCGCAGGCTCAGGACAAGCAGGGCCAGGCAACATTCCCGTCGACCCCCCCGACATCGACCCCAAAACAGCACGACGACAGCAGGAAGAAGCAGAAGCGGAGGCCAGGAGACAGGAGCACTGTGCCCAACAAGCAGCGTTCCCAGACTTGGCCAACGACCTAGCCCAAAGACTGGTCCAAGCAAGAAGCTTCGCACTCGCCAATGGTCTGCCCCTCCCCCCCGAATTAGAAGACCCGAACAGGCATCGAGGATGCCCTGCCGCACCTGCCCCAAAAAGGTGGGGTAATCCCACTCACCAAACAGACAGATGGTCGGTCCCCCGACCTCCTCCAAAGAACAACCCCCCTGACCCACCAGACTGGCCATCAGGGGATGCAGATGAACAGGCTCCCTGGTTACAGGTAAAGCCCACCCTGATCCGACTCCCCGCCGACTTCGAAGGGAAAGGGGACGATATCCATAGATTCACAGGGGCGTGCGAAGAGTATTTCTCAATATTCCAAGCATACTACCCCACTCACGCCAACAAGATCCTCTTTGCCACCTCCCTCTTTGGCAAGAGACCCCAAGGCTGGTGGTCCCAGTACTGCCTTCAGTTCTGAAGTGACGCTGAAGGACGATATTGATACTGCTTGTGGGATGACTTCAAAGCCGCCCTCCAAGTTGAATATGGCGGCCCCGCTCTCCAAGAAGTCATGGAGAAACAGATGAATGACCTCCGAATGACCGGTACAGCAGCCGAATACTTCTGCAAACTGGAAGAGTTGGCCTGCCAAGCTGACCAGCTTCGTGACCTGGGACCTTGAGGTGCCCTAGTCTGAGCCGTCCAACAAGGCATCCCCGCCTCTTACACCGACTCCATCGCCGACTTGGGAGTCATGATCCCCTCAACCTACGCAGAATGGAAACAACATATCTGCAGCATCTATGACGAAAAGGCCTGAAAACAGGCCTTCGACCGTATAGGCCACTATGACAAGCTGACCAGCAACGAATCCACCGGTAATACCCCAAAAGGTAATACCGGCGCGTCAAGTTCCTCGGCTGACAAATCGGCCAGCAAAGTTTCGTCGGGTTCGGGATGGACCACCTATGGAGGAGCCGGGGAACCAATGGACATAGACCGCCTCCGAAAAGAGGGCAGATGCTTCAACTGCAGAGGAAAGGGGCACCTAGGGAAGCATTGCAAGAAGCCGAAGCGGCCTCGAGACCCAAAGACCGGGAGATACTCGACGGCCCAGCTTCATGCGATGCTAACAGAAGCTGAGGAACACGATAAGGAGGAGCATGGACACAGTCACGAGGAGAAGGTCGAGGAGAAGACGCCCTCGACATCGAAAATTGAGGAGGTAAAAGGCAAGGCCGAGAAGTGAGTGATTCCACTTCCTCGGCCCAGTCCTCCTCTCTGGGTGGTCGGTCACCGGGTCCTGCTGTGCGGATCTTACCCGGTTGTAATACATTTTTATGTACGTCTACAATTGTCCCTACACATTCGAATATACCAACGATTACTGTTTCCCCCGAGACCACCCCAAAAGAATCACAACAAATTCAGACTCTGTCTGAAAAAATCTATAAAATCCCTCAGAAGCGGAGCGAGACTCATCCCCCTCCTTCGCTGACACTCTCTGTCCCAGAATTCCTCACCCTCCAGGACCTTCAGACTCGATGGGGGCCAGAGTTCATTCGAACAATGTCGGGGATCTCCCAGTCCTTAGAGACAAAGGAGGTGCTCCCCGAACTGGTCGAGCCCATCGTCACTGAACAGGAGCTTCAAGACGAAGGCAGGGGTATGAGGTCGATGCCTGCTGATCTTGCCCGCAACGATTCGCCTCGCGCTCGAGGGCCATTGCAGATACACGACCCCCTCTCCCCCCACCTGGAAGAAGAAACGAAAGGTAGCGGCTCTCATCGTTCTCTCGGAGACGTCACACCGATTGAGACAGCGCCCCTTTCGTCCACGACCCTAAAGGAAGAAGATAGTCATTCAAGAAAGGATAGGGACATGGGACAGGCACTGAAGGACCCGGAAGTAACGTGGAAGCACGGTTTATGCGACAAGAACGTGACGTCCACGGCTTCCTCCATCTGTCTTGACGGGCCTTTCAGTCACTCCAGGAGCGACCCGCTCCCCAAACCCCCGATTCCTGATGAAGTAGCCGGCAGCAGGCGATCCTCGGGGAAGGAGCATGCCTCAACTGAGGAGGACCCTCGAAGGCCCCCGACCATCGATGGATCAAGCGGGACTCCAGCATCAGATGCACGATGCTCATGGGTCCGGAATACAACCATGGTTGAGGTCCCGGACGAAGAAGATGACACGTCATTCAAGATGATGCAAGCCAAGGCATAAGAGAAGAAGGAAGAAGAATCGTTGAGGGCGAGGCGTTCCAAATCAGTCCCAGTGAGTGTTCTCTCCCCGAAGTCCACCTGGTTCAAGCCGTTTGGCGAGGACTGGACCCTTCGGGCCATCAGAGAAGCATGCATGGATTCAGAAGCACTCGCCTCACTCCACCTCTGGGCCCATAAGGAGAAGGTCAATGAGATCGATGATGAACTCCTCACCTCACTTCGGAAAGGCGGAGAGCGAGCACGAGAAGAACTCTATGAGTTGAGCCAACCCATCCGATATCAATGCTGCCTGTCCACTAGAGGGGCCCAGGAACTTTTCCTTGACGTACAACTTGAAACGTTGGAGAATCGTCAGACCCTCAAGGCCCAGGCCTTGGTTGACAGCAGGTGCACCGGCAGTACGATAAGTGAGAACTACGTCAAGAAGTACGGGCTTGTTACACGACCCGCGGCCGCCCCAATTTCAGTATACAATGCTGACAGCACTAGGAATAAGGCGGGGGTAATCACTGAGTTCGTTGAAGTATGGATGACAGTAGGAGGACATAGTGAGAGGATCGACTTTGCCGTTACCAACATTGGCAAGGGAGACATATTCCTCAGTCATGACTGGCTCCTCCGTCACAACCCGATCATCAACTGGACTACCAGCAAGATTATCTTCGCACGGTGTCAGTGCCAAAAGAACCCATTCCTGCTCCCCGATGCTGATCCAGAAGACCCATGAGACGAAGAGTTGGAGGAGGGTGAAACCATCTTGATGGTCAATCTCAGGGAAGAACTAGAAATTCGTGCGGTACACCACGCCAACGACCTAGCTGCCAAGGCCGCTGAAGGAAAGGCAAAGAAGACCTTCGAAGAAATGATCCCACCCCAGTATTGTGAATTCGAAGACCTCTTCTCTAAAGAAAACTTCGACGAATTACCAGAACGCAAGCCATGGGACCATGCTATCGAGTTAATTCCCAACGCCAAATCAACTCTCGACTGCAAGGTCTATCTTTTGAATCGACACGAGCAGGAAGAACTCGACAAGTTCCTTGACAAGAATTTGGAGTTGGGCCGAATCCGCCCTTCCAAGTCCCCTTTCGCCTCCCCCTTCTTCTTCGTCAAGAAAAAGGACGGCTCTCTCTGACCCGTTCAGGACTATCGAAAGCTGAACGAAATGATGATCAAGAATCGATATCCCCTCCTGCTTATCTCCAAACTCATGGATAAGCTTTGTGGTGCCAAGTACTTCACGAAACTAGACGTTCGCTGGGGCTACAACAACGTCAGAATCAAACAGGGAGACGAGGCCAAGGCAGCCTTCCATACCAATCGCGGACTGTTCGAGCCAACTGTCATGTTTTTCAGGCTCATGAACTCGCCAGCTACCTTCCAGTGGATGATGAACGATATCTTCCATGACCTCATCATGGAGGGAAAAGTCACCATCTATCTCGACGATATTCTGATTTTCTCCAAAGATCTACAAGAACACCGGCGAATAGTCAAGCGAGTCCTACAACGTCTAAGGGAGCACAAATTATTCCTGAAGGCAGAGAAGTGCGAGTTCGAGGTCCTTGAGACCGAGTACCTCGGCGTCATTATTAGTGAAGGCTCCGTCCGAATGGACCCTATCAATGTCAAAGGAATAATGGAGTGGCCCACGCCCACCAAGAAAAAGGAACTACAATCCTTTTTGGGCTTTACGAACTTTTACCGAAAGTTCATTAAGGACTACTCCAAGATTGTACGCCCAATGACCCAACTCACTGGCAATGCACCCTGGACATGGGGCATGGCTCAGAATGAGGCCTTCCAACGCCTGAAGAAACAGATGGCCGAGGATGTGGTGCTCACCCTTCCTAAGGAAAATGGGAGATCCCGAGTAGAGGCCGACTCTAGCAAAGGAGCAATCGGTGCTGTCCTCAGCCAAGAACAGGATGGAAAGTGGAGACCAGTCGCCTTTCTATCTAAAGCACTCACCATCACTGAACGGAATTATGAAATATATGATAAGGAACTCTTGGCAATCATGCTCGCACTTGAGGAATGGAGGCATTATGGGAGCAGCAGAAGACTTCGAGATATGGACAGATCACCAAAATCTCCAATACTTCCGGCAACCCCAGAAGCTGAACCGCCGACAGGCCCGCTGGGTCATGGAACTGGCCAAGTACCACTTTACCTTGCATCACAAGCCCAGGGCTTCAAACTGTAAAGCTGACCTGTTGAGTCGCAGAGATGATCATGACCAAGGGAAGAAAGACAATGATGACGTTGTGGTCCTACAACCTGAACACTTCCGAGCGATGATTATGCCTACCACCTCCGAAACTCACCAGCGTGTAAAGGATGTCACTCGCAACCACGATAAGTGGGATCAGGGAATCCAAAACTCCCTCGACCACGAACGTGGCATATCCGAAAAGGAGGGACTCCTCTACTATGATGGACACATATATGTTCCCCACGACGACAAGCTACATGGCGAAATCATCGCTGCACACCATGACCACATCACAGCAGGTCACCCAGGAATCGAGAAGACGAAAGAACTTGTGCAAAGAGAGTTCTGGTGGCCAAAGATTAAACAGACGGTAGAGAAGTATGTCAAAGCATGTGAAGCATGCCAACGGACAAAGACAGACACTCACCCCAAGGCCACACCCCTTCACCCAAACGAGATCCCATCCGAACCATGGACCCACATATCAGTCGATATGATCACTGGACTATGAGAATCCAATGGCTACGATGCCATACTAGTAGTCGTTGACCGCTTCTCTAAAGAAGTTATCCCGATCGCTTGTAACGTCGAGCTAACATCCGAAGGATGGGCCAAGCTCCTACGTGATCACGTATATGCCTGCCATGGTATGCCTAAAACGGTAATCTCTGACAGAGGACCTCAATTCGTCTCCAAGTTCATGATGGAACTTCTCAAACTCCTTGATATCACGCCCAATGCATCGACCGCCTTCCACCCCCAGACCGACAGACAAACCGAAAGAGCCAATCAGGAAATCAACAAGTACCTCCGACTCTTCATCAATCATCGTCAGACCGATTGGAGCGAGTGGCTCGCCTTAGCAGCATTTGCTCACAATAACCGAGTCCACTCAGCAACCGGACAGACACCGTTCTTCATCAACTACAGAACAAACCCCCATGTCCTCCCTGACTCCATCAAGACAACTGCCTTCACCAATCCATCAGCAAAGTCATTCGCAGAAAATATGCAGGAAGTGCACCGTCAAGCCAAGGAAGCACTAGAAGAGGCCGCAGGAAGGATGAAGACCCAATACGACAAGAAGAGAAGAGATGCCATCGAATATACCATTGGAGATTGAGTATGGTTAGACGCAACCAATCTTCACCTTCCACGCCCCAAGAAGAAGCTCGATGACAAGCGCGTCGGTCCATTCCTCATCCTGGAAAAAACCAGCGCCTCTGCCTATAAACTCAAACTCCCACCTCATTGGAAAATTCACCCACGATTTAACGAAAAACTCCTGACCCCCTACATACCGCCAGCGTTCCCTAACCAGGAACAACCTCCCCCACCCCCACCTGACCTCATTGAAGATGAGGAAGAATACGAGGTCGAAGAAGTCTTGGACTCTTGCACATGTCGAGTCCGAGGCAAGAAAGGACAGAAATCACGACTCGTAACAGACTACTTCGTCAAATGGAAAGGTTGGACCCGAGAACATAACTCATGGGTACGAGAAGAGGACATGGCTAACGCCCAAGAAGCGGTCCAAGACTACGAGGACAGCATTTCCGAGACAAGAACTATTGTGACCACGTGCAAAGTCATTGACAGATCGGAAAAGGCTGTCAAATGAATAGTCGATTGTAACTATCGAGAAAACCAAACCACGGGCGGATGGAGCATGTTCTACCAAGTGGAACGAATCGATGGGAAGAAGTTCTGGATTGAGGAACCCGATCGCGAGGTTTGGAAAACATTCATCGACGATTACTGGCATAGAGAGAGCGAGAAGGAGGTCACAGACTGTATACTCTGTGATGAAGAAGAAGAAGACGATGAACCCTAGGGCAGTCGGGACGTCTGCCTTAATGAGAGGGTAATGTTACAATTTATTCACTTTTTTCCCTTTTTCTAGTCTCATCATATCTTATTGGTGTCATCATGCTTACACTATCGCCACCTCATCACCGATATCAACTTTGACAAAACTTTCATGATGGATAACGCATGATATTGCATGCTTGTCACCCGACCAGCATGCCTCTTGACTTCTACAAAACTTTCATCACTATTATTAGTACCAACTCTTTAGTATTTAAGTAGCGACATTTCACTGTACAACCTCAGCTTTGAGCTAAGGTTTACCTATCACATAAACTTTACTTGTTTGCTCGCTTGCCGAGAGCCTATCCAGTAAGCACCTCTTTCAGCACCTCAAGATCATCTGAGGCATTGCCAAAGTGATTGTCGGAACATGAGACAGCTTAGCAATTGCCCGATCTTGAGTCATGTGAGAGTCAGGCCCTAACAATTAGCAAGAAGCTTCCCTCACCCTTCCACAATGCTAGACGCAGGAAGGATTCCATATGCCACTTCAACAAACACCCGACATCGACGAAACACTTAAGAACGTGGCCATAGGAGCCTTCATAGGAGCAGCAGCATTAGTTGGACTAGTCATCTTTGCCGCCGCCATATATTGCAGAAACTGAAACTGGTTCAAACAACATGGACTAGGACCTAGAAGACCATTAACCTATCCACAACCTACCCTTCCCCACTTTTACATTCCACCCTACAATGGTCTGATTCAGCCCATTCACATGACATACGAGCCCTACCAAAGGGACCAGTTCTACATGCCCCCTGTCTCGCTGAGTAGGCAGGACCGGTCAGGACCCCCCAGCCCCAAGACCGACATCGGGATTTATCATGGAAGAAGAGGAGGAAGAAGCCCAAGCCCCATCGCTGGGCCCTCTGGAATTAGGCAGTCCTCTAGGATGGCATCTTGGTCTCCCACTATCGAGGGAGACATCACAGAACTTATCTGAAACTACGTCGGGCCCGGAACCATCGAGTATGATGAGTCAGAATCGCAAAGAGACAGTACACAGGTACTTCCAACTGAGGGCAATGAGCCTGATCCCACTAGCACATCCCCTACCCATCCAGCCCTCCGAGTTACAAACCCTTCTCCACCTTCAGCAAGCAGCTCCGTCATCGCAGCATGGAGCACCGCGTTCTATAACCAGACAGAACATATACACAGAGACCCCCTCTATGACCTCGGCTGGACTCCCCCCGGTACACCTGAGGTATCAAGTACACGGACCTCCTCCCCCTCTCCCCCTGAATCCTCCCCCGGAAGGGACCCCCGACCTGATCAACCTAGAGGAAGAACTGGAAGTTGAGGAGATGCTAGCTCCCTCAACCAGACCGACAACACGAACCACTCATCGACAAGGGTCGACTCAGCTGACCTCAGAAGAGGACAACTTCAGATCCATGACATCGGGAGACCTTCCTACTTCCGATGAAGAAGAGCATGGGAGACGGAGAATGCATTCCGCCTACGGAGGATGGTGGAGGACCCAGAGCAGTCCCCTAGAGAGCTTGGGGATGAGCAAAGACTGGCGAGAAGGGAGCTCAAGAGCAACCCTTTCTACCTGGGCACTCCAGCCCGAGCCTGGACCTCTCTCTCCATCCAACAAAGGATCGCCCTTGGACCCTATCATGCCCAGGCGTGAGCCTATAGAAGGGAGGATTATGTTAGAAGAGGAGGAATCGATGAATCACTGGAGGAACATTGCCGGCGACTATGTCTCTTCCCCACCGAGGAGTTACACCACCACGAACAGGACTATGGGCCAACCCCTGGAGTCTATATATGAGGACTACAGCCATGAACAGAAGAGGAATTACGAACCCTCCAAAGAAACCTGGAGGATGTACTCCAAACCTGGAGAGCTGATGAACATCAGCAAGAACACCTGGCCCATGTACAAATGGCCCAGGCCAATGCCCGACGAGCCACCCATCGAGTGGCGCAGGAATGGGAATCCCTGGAAAGGGAAGAGTAGACTACTCGTGGGATCAGGAGAGGCCGGTCCCAGTGAACCAATGGAAACAGAGGCCAAGATACGATGACGAGAGGTGGAAGAAGCAGAAGCCAGGAGGCAACAACATCAAGCAGATATGGATGCCTTCCCCGACCTTACTACTGGACTGATAGCCCAGTTGGACAGGGCCAGAGTGTTCACACTTGCCCATGGTCTACCTCTCCCAAAAGAATTCCTGGAAGTCCCTAACCAGCCTCAACCACGAGGACGCCCCACTCAACCACCCCCAAGGCAGTACGGAAGCCCGACTCATCGAACGGATCGATGGTCGGTACCCCGGCCCCCTCCCAGATACAACCCCCCAGACCCCCCCTACTGGCCCTCCAGTGATGCTAATGAACAGGACCCCTGGCTACAGGTAAAGCCAACCCTGATCCGACTCCCTGGAGAGTTTGAAGGGAAAAGCAGCGACATCCACCACTTCACCGGAGCCTGTGAAGACTATTTCACGGTCTTCAAAGCCTATTACCCCACCCACACAAACAAAATCTTATTCGCCATATCACTATTCGGCCAAAAGCCACAGGGTTGGTGGTCCCAATACCGCTACCAGTTCTGGAGCAGTACCGAAGAAAGATACCACTACTTCTCCTGGGACGACTTTAAGGCTGCCCTCAAAGTCGAATACGGCAACCCCACCCTTCAAGAAGTCATGGAGCGATGAATGAATGAGCTCAAAATGACCGGAACAGTGTCCGAATACTTCTGACGCCTCGAAGAACTGGCCCGCCAGGCTGACCAGCTCACCAACCTGGGACCAAGATCTGCCATAGTTCGGGCAGTTCGCCGAGGGGTCCCCGAATCATACACTGACTCCATGGCGAACCTAGGCATCATGATCCCTTCCACCTATGCAGAATGGAAGCAATGCATTTGCAGTATCTATAACAAGAAGGCTAGGAAAATGGCCTTCGACAAAATCGGGTATGTCTGTTACGATTTATTGACTTTTTTCACTTTTCTAGTCTTATCTCATCTTATCAGCATAATGATGCTTATGCATCCTACCACTGTATCACCGCTATCAACTTCGATAAATCTTTCATGATGGACAACGCATGATATTGCATGCTCGTCGTCCGACTTGCATGCCCTCCAACTTCTACAAAACTTTCGTAGCTATTATTAGTACCAACTCTTTAGTATTTAAGTAGTGACGCTTTACTGTACAACCTCAGCTTCGAGCTAAGGTTTACCTACACATAAACTTTACTTGTCTGCTTGCTTGCCGAGAGCTTCTCCAGTAAGCGCCTCTTTCATCACCTCGCGGTCATCCGAGGCATTGCATAAGTGATTGTCCAAACGCGAGACAGCTTAGCAATCGCCTGACTATGAGTCATGTGAGAGTCAGCCCTAACAATTAGCTCGAAGCTTCCCTCACCCTTCCACGATGCTAGACGCAGGAAGGATTCCATATGCCATTTCAACAAACACCCAATATCTCTCAGACAGACACAAACTGAGTAGCTATAGCTCTTTTTATGCTAGCAGCAATTATCGGAACTGTGACCGCAGCCGCAACTATCTACCACAGAAACAGAGAGTGGTTTGAACACCACGGAATCACCTTTCAAAGAGGACAACTAATCTACCCACCCCCGACACACCCCCGCTTCTACAATCCCCCCTACAATGTTCCGGCATACCCCACAAGCTACGCCATCTACGGACAGGAGTCCTACGAGATGCCCCCAGAGTCATTGACCCGGGACTTACAGGGCCCCATCACCAACTATTTCATCAAACAAAGAGGAAGAACGCCAAGCCCAGTGGCTGGCCCTTCCGGAACCCGGCACTCCTCTGAGGATGCCAGAAGTACTTCCTCTTATGAGGGAAGTATCGAGGAGCTCATTAGAGCCTATCATGGAATTGGAACGGAACCCCTGGAGGATGCCAGGAGAGAACTGGAGCAAAGCCTCCGACAGATACCTATGGCCGAGGTCGCCCAGCCCTGACCAGATAGCGAGACCCTCCCCCAGACGACCCTACGGGTCGTCAATCCTGATGAACCCTCCGAGGCCCCCGACACCGCCTCACTTGATTTGTCAGAGAGACGAAGAGCGGCTCTGGAATATGATTCAGAGGCGAGCCGAAGGAGGGCTCACCTACCAGGGCCCTCTAGACTTCACTGCCCCTACAGGAACCAGACCACGTTCGACACACCTGCGTCAACAATTGTACTCTCCTCCTCCGATCCCGATTCCCCTGCCCCCGAGTCCCCCGAACCTTATATCCTTCGAGGAAGAGGAGAGGAGACTCCGTTCGCCAGCCCCACCCCCTCCAGCTCAGCATCCACCCCGGCCTTGCTCAACCACCATGACCCAGGGTTCTATGCTGAGCTCCGGCGATAACGCTTAAGAATCTGCTACATTGGGCAGTCTTTGTACCAGCAAAGAAGAAGAACTGGAGAATCCCCGCTTGCATACAGCATTCAACAACGCGAGGAGGACCCAGACCAGCCCCCTTGAGATCCCAGAAGCGAATGACGCCTCGCTCTCCGAGAGATTGAGAGTAGTCCCTTCCACCTGGGGACTCCAGACAGAGCCTGGCCATCCCTCTCCCTATCCCAGCAAATGGCCCACGGGACCTACCGATCCCAGGCCTGGGCCCTACGAAGGGCAGATTATATATGAAGAGGAGGAGTGGATGAAACACAGGAGGAGCACTGACATCGCTTTGGTCTTGTCCCAAATGAGGAGCTATGGTGGTATGAGCTCAACTACGGCCCCATACTGGGGGTACACATCCCCAATCTACGAGCAAGAACAGAGCAGGAGGAGCGAGTCCTCAACCAGCAACTGGCAGCTATACTCACCACCTGGAGACGAGATGAGGCCGACCGTGCCGAGCTATCCCGAGTACGGGTGGCCCAGGCCAATGCCCGACTCACTGCCGACTGACTGGAGATGCCAGAACCAGGCCTGGAAGGGGACAAGTAGACTCTTCACCGGGTTGGGACAAGCAGGGCCAAGTGACATCCCCGTCGACATTGACCCCGAAGAAGAACAACGACAATGAGAAGAAGCAGAGGCAGAAGCCAGGAGGCAGGCGCACCGAGACAAGCAAGCAGCTTTCCCAGGGCTAACCGCTGACCTGGCCCAGAAACTATTGGAAGCAAGAAGCTTCGCACTCGCCAATGGACTGCCACTCCCCCCCAAGCTAGAAGACCCCAACCGGTGCAGAGGACGACCCGCCGCCCCGGCCCCCAAACGATGGGGAAGCCCGACTCATCGAACTGACAGGTGGTCAGTCCCAAGACCACCACCCAAGAACAACCCCCCTGACCCACCAGACTGGCCATCAGGAGACGCAGATGAACAGGCTCCCTGGTTGCAGGTGAAGCCAACCCTGATCCGACTCCCCACAGACTTCAAAGGAAAAGGTGATGACATTCACTGATTCACTGGGGCCTGTGAAGAGTACTTCTCGATATTCCGGGCCTACTACCCAACGCACGCCAACAAAATATTATTCGCAACATCTTTGTTTGGCAAAAGACCCTAGGGCTGGTGGTCCCAATACCGCCTTCAGTTCCGAAGCGATACTGAAGGACGATACCGATACTGCTCATGGGACGACTTCAAGGCTGCCCTACAAATCAAATACGGTGACCCCGCTCTCCAAGAAGTCATGGAGAAGCGGATGAATGATCTCAGGATGACCGGCACAGCGGCCGAGTACTTCCGCAAACTGGAAGAATTGGCCTGCCAAGCTGACCAACTTTGCGACCTAGGACCCCGAGGCACCCTGGTTCGAGCCGTCTGACGAGGCATACCTGCCTCCTACACTGACTCCATCGCCGACTTAGGAGTCATGATCCCGTCTACATATGTGGAATGGAAACAGCGCATATGCAGTATCTTCGACGAAAAGGCCTGAAAACAGGCCTTCGACTGCATCGGCCACTACGACAAGTCAACCAAGGACAAACCTGCCAGTAATACCTCTAAAAGTAATACCAGCGCGACAAGTTCCTCAACCGACAAACCCGCCAACAAAGGATCATCGGGTTCGGGGTGGACCACCTATGGAGGAGCCGGGGACCCGATGGACATAGACTGCCTCAAGAAGGAAGGCAGGTGCTTCAACTGCGGAGGCAAGGGGCACTTAGGGAAGGATTGCAAGAAGCCGAAGCGGCCTAGAAACCTGAAAAGCGGGCGATATATGATGGCCCAACTTCGCGCCATGCTAACAGAGGCCGAGGAGCACGATAAGGAGGAGAATGGACACAGTCACGAGGAGAAGGTCGAGGAGAAGACACCCTCGACAACAAAGATTGAGGAGGTAAAAGGCAAGGCCGAGAAGTGAGTGATTCCACTTCCTCGGCCCAGTCCTCCTCTCTGGGTGGTCGGTCATCAGGTCCTGCTGTGCAGACTTTACCTGATTGTAATGTAAATTTACGTATGTCTGCAACTGTTTTTGCGCATTCGAATATACCCACTTTGATTACTTCCCCCGAGACCACCCCAAAAGAATCACAACACATTCAAACTCCACCTAAAAAGGCATATATAATCCCCCAGAAGCAAAGCGAGACTCATCCCCCTCCTTCGCTAACACTCTCCATCCCAGAACTCCTCACCCTCCAGGACCTTCAGACTCGATGGGGACCAGAGTTCATCCGAACAATGTCGGGGATCTCCCAGTCCTTGAGGACGAAGGAGGTGCTCCCCAAACTGGCCGAGCCCATCATCGCTGAAAAGGAACCTCAAGACGAAGGCAGAGACACGGGACTAATGCCTGTTGACACTGTCCGCAACGATTCGCCATGTGCTCGAGGACAGTCACAGAAACATGGCCTCCCCTCTCCCTGCCTGGGAGAAGAAGTGAAAGATCGTGCCCCCATCTGTCTCCTGAAGACGTTACACCAGTCGAGATGACGCCTCGTTCACCCCCGACCTGAGCGGAAGAAGATGTCACAAGAAAGGATAGGGATCCGGGACAGGTGCCGAAGGACCTGAGAGTAATGTGGGAGCATGGTTCATGCGACAAGAACGCGACGCTCATGACTCCCTCTGTTCGTCCCGACGAGCCTTCTGACCACTCCAGGAGCAACCCGCTCCCCAAACCCCCGAGTCCTGACGAAACAGCCGACAGCGGGCGACCTCTGGGGAAGGAGCATGCCCCAACCAGGGGAGACCCTCTTAGGCCCCCAACCCTCGAAGGATCAAGCGGGATTCCAGCATCGGATGCGCGATGCTCACGGGTCCGGAAGACCACCTTCGTCGAGGTACCTAACGAAGAAGACGATACCTCGTTCAAGATGTCACAAATCAAGGCTCAAGAGAAGAAGGAAGAAGAAGTGACAGAGGCAAGGCATTCCGAACCAACCCCAGTGAGTGTTTTCCCCCCGAAGTCCACCTGGTTCAAGCCGTTTGGCATGGACTGGACCCTTCGGGCCATCAGGGAAGCACGCACAGATTTGGAAGCCCTAGCCTCGCTTTATCTCTGGGCTCATAAGGAGAAGGTCAACGAGGTTGACGATCGCCTCCTCGATGCACTATGAGGGGACAAAAGGCAGGCATGAGAGCGGCTATATGAGTTAAGCCAACCCATCCGGTATCAACGACGAGTGTCCACCAAAGGCATCCGAGAGCTCTTTCTTGACATCCAAATTGAGACCTTAGAGAACTGCCAGACTCTTAAAGCCCAAGCCCTGGTTGACAGTGGATGCACCGGGAGTATCATAAGTGAGACCTACGTCAAGAAGCATGGACTCGTCACCCGACCTACACCCGCCCTGATCTCTGTATATAATGCTGACAGAACGCGAAATAAGGCTGGAGAGATCACTGAGTTCACAGAAGTATGGATGACCATAGGAGGCCACTCTGAAAGGATCGACTTCACTGTCACCAATATCGGCAAAGGCGATATCTTCCTGGGACATGATTGGTTGCTCCACCACAACCCTGTCATCAACTGGGCCACTGGCAAGATCATCTTTGCCCGATGCCAGTGTCAGAAGAATCCGTTCCCACTCCCAGACGCTGACCCAGAAGACCCATGGGATGAAGAGCTAGAGGAAGGCGAAACCATCCTAATGGTTGATCTCTGAGAAGAGCTAGAAATTCGTGCAGTACATCATGTGAACGACCTAGCTGCCAGGGCTGCAGAAGGAAAGGCCAAGAAGACCTTTGAAGAGATGGTCCCGCCTCAATATCGCAAGTTCCACGATCTATTCTCAAAAGAGAACTTCAATGAGTTGCCCGAGTGGAAGCCGTGGGACCACGCAATCGAGTTGATCCTGAATGCCAAATCAACCCTTGATTGCAAGGTCTATCCCCTTAATCGACACAAACAGGAGGAGCTCGACAAGTTCCTAGATAAAAACCTTGAGTCTGGCCATATCCGACCATCCAAATCCCCCTTTGCATCCCCTTTCTTCTTCGTCAAAAAGAAAGACAGGTCCCTTAGGCCTGTACAGGACTATCGAAAGCTTAACGAAATGACCATTAAGAATCGATATCCGCTACCCCTGATCTCTGAGTTAATGGACAAACTCCACGGCGCCAAGTACTTTACTAAACTAGACGTCCGCTGGGGCTACAACAACGTCCAAATCAAACAGGGAGATGAGGTAAAAGCAGCATTCCAAACCAACAGAGGACTCTTCGAGCCCACCGTCATGTTTTTTGGGCTAACCAACTCACCAGCTACCTTCCAATGGATGATGAATGACATCTTCCATGACCTAATTCATGAAGGGAAGGTAACCATATACCTGGATGACATCCTGATCTTTTCGAAAGACCTGCAGGAGCACCGCCGAATTGTCAAGCGCATACTGCAACAATTACGGGAGCATAAACTCTTCCTAAAAGCCGAAAAGTGTGAATTCGAAGTACTTGAAACCGAGTACCTCAGTGTTATAATCAGTGAAGGCTCCGTCCGAATGGACCCGGTAAAGGTCAAGGGGATCGCGGAATGGCCCACACCCACCAAGAAGAAGGAATTACAATCCTTCCTGGGCTTTACAAATTTCTACCGAAAATTCATAAAGGACTACTCCAAGATCGTATGACCGATGACCCAGTTGACTGGCAATGCCCCCTGGACCTGGGGGGCGGCTCAAAATGAAGCCTTTCAACGACTCAAGAAGCAGATGGCAGAAGACGTGGTATTAGCATTACCCAAAGAGAAGGGTCAATTCAGGGTGGAAGCCGACTCAAGCGAAGGCACGATAGGTGCTGTCCTTAGCCAAGAACAGGACAGGAAGTGGAGGCTGGTCACCTTCCTTTTGAAAGCATTAACGGTTACAGAGCGCAACTACAAGATTTACAACAAGGAGCTCTTGGCCATAATGCTTGCCCTGGAGGAGTGGAGACACTACCTGATGGGCACGGCAGTAGACTTTGAGATCTGGACCGACCATCAAAACCTACAGTACTTCTGCCAACCCCAGAAGTTAAACCGCCGACAAGCCCGATGGGTCACCGAACTCACCAAATATCACTTCACACTACATCACAAGCCAGGAGCCTCCAATCGGAAGGCCGACCTGCTCAGCCAATGGGATGACCATGACCAAGGCAAGAAGGACAACGATGATATCGTAGTCCTTCTACCTGAACACTTCCAAGCCATGATCATGCCCACCACTTCGGAAACTCACCAATGCATCAAGGACGTAACCTGGGACCATGACAAGTGGGACCAAGGAATCCAGAACTCCCTCGATCATGAACGCAGAGTTTCTGAAAAGGAAGGGCTTCTCTACTATGATGGACAAATTTACGTCCCCCAGGACAACAAACTCAGAGGAGAGATCATTGCTTCCCACCATGACCACATAACGGTGGGGCATCCAGGGATTGAAAAGACCAAAGAACTCGTCCAAAGAGAGTTCTGGTGGCCAAAGCTCAAACAGACGGTAGAGAAATACATCAAGGCATGCAAAGCATGCCAGCAAACAAAGATGGATACTCACCCCAAGGCCGCCCCTCTTCACCCCAACGAGGTCCCATCTGAACCATGGACCCATATATCCATTGACATGATCACTGGATTACCCGAATCCAATGGCTACGATGCCATTCTTGTAGTCATCGACAGATTCTCCAAAGAGATAATACCAATCGCGTGCAATATTGAACTCACATCAGAAGGATGGGCAAAACTACTGTGCGATCATGTCTACGCCTGTCACGGTATGCCAAAGACCGTGATCTCTGATCGAGGACCCCAGTTCGTCTCGAAGTTCATGATGGAACTCCTCAAGCTCCTCGATATCACTCCGAATGCTTCAACGGCATTCCACCCCCAGACTGATGGCCAGACGGAACGAGCCAATCAAGAAATTAACAAATATCTCCGTCTCTTCATTAACCACCGACAGACCGACTGGAGCGAATGGCTTGCTTTGGCAGCGTTCGCTCACAATAACCGCATCCACTCGGCCACAGGCCAAACACCATTCTTCACAAACTATGGAATCAATCCCCAAGTCCTACCAGACTCTATCAAAACAATCGCTTTCACGAACCCATCAGCAAAATCCTTCGCAGAAAACATGCAAGAAGTCCATCGCGAAGCCAAAGAAACATTAGAAGAGGCCACAGGCAAGATGAAGGCCCAATATGATAAAAGGAAAAGAGATGCAGTGGACTATGCCCTCAGGGATCGTGTATGGCTAGACGCCACCAACCTTCACCTCCCACGCCCGAAGAAAAAGCTCAACGACAAGTGCGTAGGTCCATTCCTCATCCTGGAAAAGACCGGCGCTTCCGCCTACAAACTTAAGCTTCCACCCCATTGGAAGATTCACCCCCGCTTCAACGAGAAGTTGCTGACACCGTACACACCGCCAGCATTCCCCAACCAAGAGCAACCCCCACCACCGCCACCAGATCTCATCAAAGATGAGGAAGAATATGAAGTCGAGGAAGTCCTGGACTCGCAAACTCGCTGAGTCCATGGGAAGAAAGGACAAAAATCGTGCATCGTTACCAACTACTTCGTCAAGTGGAAGGGATGGACTCGAGAGCACAACTCTTGGGTACAAGAAGATGACATGGCCAATGCACAAGAGGCCATTGAAGACTACGAAAACAGTATCTCTGAAACACGAACTGTCGTGACAGCACGCAAAGTCATCGACAGATCAAAAAAAACATTGAAGGAAATACTCGATCACCGTTATGTCGACAATATCATCTCCTATCAAGTACTCAGGAAAGATGGAAGAACCTTCTGGGTCAAAAACCCTTCTCCGAATGACAAACATTGGAGAGATTACATTGATGACTACTGGAGGAAGGAGTATACAAAGGCTCAAGAGGAACCACTGAGCGAACCCTAGGGCAGTCGGGATGTCTGCCTTAACGAGAGGGTAATGTTACGATTTATTGACTTTTTTCACTTTTCTAGTCTTATCTCATCTTATCGGCATAATGATGCTTATGCATCCTACCACCGTATCACCGCTATCAACTTCGATAAATCTTTCATGATGGACAACACATGATATTGCGTGCTCGTCGTCTGACTTGCATGCCCTCCAACTTCTACAAAACTTTTGTAGCTATTATTAGTATCAACTCTTTAGTATTTAAGTAGTGACGCTTTACTGTACAACCTCAGCTTCGAGCTAAGGTTTACCTACACATAAACTTTACTTGTCTGCTCACTTTCCGAGAGCTTCTCCAGTAAGCGCCTCTCTCATCACCTCGAGATCATCCGAGGCATTGCATAAGTGATTGTCCGAACGCGAGACAGCTTAGCAATCGCCTGACTATGAGTCATGTGAGAGTTGGCCCTAACAATGTCAACCGACCAAAGAACCAACCCGCCCGTAGTTCCAAAGGAACTACTGGCACGACAAGTTCCTCGGCCAATAAACCTGTCAGCAAAGGATTGTCGGGCTCAGGTTGGACCACCTATGGAGGAGCTGGAGAACCGATGGATATAGACCACCTCAAGAAAGAAGGCTGATGCTTCAACTGTGGAGGGAAGGGACACATGGGAAAGGATTGCAAAAAGCCAAAATGGCCTAGAGACCCGAAGAGCGGGCGATATACGACAGCCCAACTTCGCGCGATGCTAACGGAAGCCGAAGAACACGATAAGGAGGAGCATGGGAAGGTCGAGGAGAAGATGCCCTCAACATCGAAGGTCGAGGAGGTAAAAGGCGAGGCCGAGAAGTGAGTGATTCCACTCTCTCAGCCCAATCCTCCTCTCCAGGTGGTTGGTCATCAGATCCCGCTGTGCAGACCCTATCTGATTGTAATACATTTTTACATATGTCTACAATTGTCTTAATGCATTTGAATATACCTGATTTGATCACTTCCCCAGAGACCACCCGAAAAGAATCACAAACAGTTCAGACTCTGTCTGAAACAACATATAAAATCCCTCAGAAATGAAACGAACCACATCCCCCCTCCTCGCTGACCCTCTCCGTCCCAGAACTCCTCACCCTCCAGGACCTTCAGACTTGATGGGGGCCAGAGTTCATCTGAACAATGTCGGGGATCTCCCAGTCCTTAGGGACGAAGGAGGTGCTCCCCAAACTGGCTGAGCCTGTCGTCGCTGAACGGGAACCTCAAGACGAAGGTGGAGGCATGAGGTCGATGCCTGTCGACCATGTCCACAACAATTTGCCCCATGCTTGAGGACCGTCGCAGAAACACAACCTCCTCTCCCTCCATCTGGAAGCAGAAACGAAGGGTTGCAGCCCTTGTCGCTCCCTCGGGGACACTACGCCGATCGAGAAGGCACCCCCTTCGTCCATGACCCAGAAGGAAGAAGTTGTCTCAAGAAAGGATAGGGATCCAGGACAGGCGCCAAAGGACCCGGGAGTAACATGGGAGCATGGTTCATGCAACAAGAATGCGACATTCACGACTCCCTCCATTCGTCCTGATGAGCCTTCCGGTCACTCCAGGAGTGACCCGCTCCCCAAACCCCCGAGTCCTGACAAAAGCGCTGGCAGCGGGCAATCCCCAGGGAAGGAGCATGCCCCAACTGGGGAGACCCCTCGAAGGCCCCTGACCATCAAAGGATCAAGTGGGATTCCAGCATCGGATGCGTGATGCTCATGGGTCCGGAAAACCACCCTCATTGAAGTACCGGATGAGAAAGACGATATGTCATTCAAGATGTCTCAAGTCAAGGTGCAAGCGAAGAAGGAAGAAGAACTGGCAGAGGTGAGGCATTCTGAATGCAAGCCAGTGAGTGTTTCCCCCCTGAAGTCCACCTGGTTCAAGCCATTTGGCGTGGACTGGACCCTTCAGGCCATTAGGGAAGCATGCACAGATTCAGAAGCCTTCGCTTCACTCCACCTTTGGGCCCACAAGGAGAAGATCAACGAGATCAATGATGATCTATTGAACACCCTGAGATCGGGAGGAGAGGAGGCCAGAGAAAGGCTCTATGAATTAAGTCAACCAATTTGATACCAATGCCGAGTGAGCACCAAGGGTGTCCGAGAACTATTCCTCGACGTCCGACTTGAAACGTTGGAGAATTGCCAAACCCTTAAAGCTCAGGCCCTCATCGACAGCGGGTGTACAGGAAGTACCATTAATGAGGCCTACATCAAGAAGCATGGCCTCGTCATCTGACCCGCCCCAACCCCGATCTCGGTCTATAACGCGGACAGTACCTGAAATAAGGTGGGGGAGATTATGGAGTTCATCGAAGTAAGAATGACAGTAGGAGGCCATAACAAGAGGGTCAACTTCGCCGTCACCAATCTAGGCAAAGGAGATATCTTCTTAGGACATGACTGGCTGCTCCAGCACAACCCCGTCATCAATTGGGCCACCAGCAAGATCATCTTTGCCCAGTGTCAGTGTCAAAAGAACCCATTCCTGCTCCCAGACGCTGACCCAGAGGATCCATGGGACGAAGAGTTGGAGGAAGGTGAAACCATCTTGATGGTCGACATAAGGGAAGAGCTAGAGATTCACGCAGTACATCACGCAAATGATCTAGCCGCCAAAGCCGCTGAAGGGAAGACCAAAAGGACCTTTGAAGAAATGGTTCCGCCCCAATACTGTGAGTTCCATGACCTATTTTCCAAGGAAAACTTCGACGAGTTGCCGGAGCAAAAACCATGGGACCATGTGATCGAGTTAATCCCAAACGCCAAGTCGACCCTTGATTGCAAGGTCTATCCCCTTAATCGACATGAACAGGAGGAACTCGATAAATTCCTTGACGAGAACTTAGAGTCTGGACGAATCTGCCCCTCTAAGTCCCCTTTTGCATCACCCTTCTTCTTCGTCAAAAAGAAGGATGGATCCCTATGACCAGTTCAGGACTACCGCAAGTTGAACGAAATGACTATCAAGAACTGATATCCCCTGCCCCTCATCTCTGAACTTATGGACAAACTCCATGGCGTGAAATATTTCACAAAGCTAGATGTCTGCTGGGGCTATAATAATGTCCGGATCAAGCAGGGAGACGAAGCCAAGGCAGCATTCCGAACCAACCGCAGGCTTTTCGAACCTATGGTTATGTTCTTTGGATTAACCAACTCACCGGCAACCTTCCAATGGATGATGAATGACATTTTCCATGACCTCATCCATGAAGGGAAGGTGACCATTTACCTGGATGACATCTTGATCTTCTCCAAAGATCTTCAGGAACACCAGCGGATTGTCAAACGAGTACTTCAACATCTCCGGGAACATAAACTCTTCCTAAAAGCAGAGAAGTGCGAGTTCGAGGTGCTGGAAACGGAATACCTTGGTGTCATCATCAGTGAAGGCTCCATCCATATGGACCCAGTGAAGGTTAAAGGAATAACAGAGTGGCCAACGCCCACTAAAAAGAAGGAGCTGCAATCCTTCCTGGGCTTTACGAATTTCTACCGAAAATTCATAAAGGACTACTCCAAGATCGTACGGCTGATGACTCAGCTCACTGGCAATGCCCCCTGGACCTGGGGAGCAGCCCAGAATGAGGCCTTCCAACGGCTCAAGAAGCAGATGGCTGAAGACGTGGTACTGGCACTGCCAAAAGAGGAGGGGAGATTCCGAGTGGAGGCAGACTCCAGCGACAGGGCAATTGGCGCAGTCCTTAGCCAAGAACAGGATGGAAAATGGAGACTGGTCGCTTTCCTTTCGAAGGCATTGACAGTCATGGAGTGGAATTACGAAATATATGACAAGGAGCTCCTCGCAATCATGCTCACGCTAGAAGAGTGGAGACACTATCTAATAGGCATGGCGGAGGACTTCGAGATCTGGATGGATCACCAAAACCTCCAGTACTTCCGTCAACCCCAAAAGCTCAACCAACGACAAGCCCGGTGGGTCACCGAACTTGTGGAGTACCACAAACCCGGCACCTCTAACCATAAGGCTGACCTCTTGTCCCGATGGGATGACCATGACCAGGGCAAAAGGGATAATGATGACATCATAGTCCTACAGCCTGAGCACTTCCAGGCAATGATCTTGCCCACCACCTCAGAGACTCATCAGCGTGTCAAGGATGTCACCAGGAACCATGACAAGTGGGACCAAGGGATTCAAAACTCCCTTGATCACGAACGAGGTATTTCTGAGAAGGAAGGACTCCTCTATCATGACGGATGGGTCTACATCCCCAGAGATGACAAACTCAGAGGAGAGATCATCACTTTCCATCATGACCATATCACGGCGGGACATCCAGGGATTGAAAAGACCAAAGAACTCATCCTTAGAGAGTTCTGGTGGCCAAAGCTCAAACAGACGGTAGAGAAGTACGTTAAGGCATGTGAGGCATGCCAACGAATGAAAACGGATACTCACCCCAAGGCTGTGCTCCTCCATCCCAACAAAATCCCCTCCACACCATGGACTCATATCTCCATCGACATGATCACCAGACTCCCAGAATCCAATGGCTACGACACCATCCTGGTGATCGTTGACAGATTCTCGAAAGAAATGATCCCGATCACCTGCAACGTTGAACTCACCTCCGAAGGATGGGCCAAACTCCTACGTGATCACATATACGCCTGCCATGGAATGCCCCAGACAGTAATCTCTGACCAAGGACCGCAGTTCGTCTCCAAGTTCATGATGGAACTCCTCAAACTTCTTGACATCACACCGAACGCATCCACCACCTTCCATCCCCAGACCAATGGTCAGACAGAGCGAGCTAACCAAGAGATTAACAAGTACCTCCGGATTTTCATTAATCACTGACAAACAGATTGGAGCGAATGGCTTGCATTAGCAGCATTCGCCCACAACAATCGAACCCACTCGGCCATGGGTCAAACGCCCTTCTTCACGAACTATGGAATCCACCCCCATGTGTTACTGGACTCCATCAAGATGACTGCCTTCACCAATCCATCAGCGAAGTCATTTGCGGAAAATATGCAGGAAGTTCACCGACAAGCCAAGGAGGCACTCGAAGAGGCAGCAGGAAAGATGAAGACCCAATATGACAAGAAAAGACGAGAGGCAGTGGAGTACACCATCAGAGATCGAGTATGGCTCGACTCCACAAATCTTCATTGACCCTGTCCCAAGAAGAAACTCGATGACAAGCGCATCGGCCCTTTCCTTATTTTGGAAAAAACCGGCGCCTCTGCCTTCAAACTCAAACTTCCACCCCATTGGAAGATCCACCCATGCTTCAATGAGAAGCTTCTGACACCATATGTACCACCGGCGTTCCCCAATCAAGAACAACCCCCCACACCGCTGCCAGACCTCATCGAAGATGAGGAAGAATACGAGGTCGAAGAAGTCCTAGACTCGCGCACTTGCCGAGTCCATGGAAAGAAGGGACAAAAGTCACGACTAGTCACAGACTATTTTGTCAAGTGGAAAGGCTGGACCCGAGAACATAATTCATGGGTCCAAGAAGATGATATGGCTAATGCTCAGGAAGCCATTCAAGACTACGAGGACAGTATCTCTGAAACAAGAACTGTCGTGACCGCACACAAGGTCATCGACAGATCAGAAAAGATGCTAAGAGAAATACTAGACCATCGCTACGTCGACAACATCATCTCCTACCAAGTACTCAGGAAAGATGGAAGGACCTTCTGGGTCGAAAACCCCTCCCCAAATGACAAGCATTGGAGGGACTATATCGATGACTACTGGAGAAAGGAGTATAAAAAGGCACAAGAGGAACCACCAAGCGAACCCTAGGGCAGTCGGGACGTCTGCCTTAACGAGAGGGTAATGTTACGATTTATTTACTTTTTTCCTTTTTCTAGTCTTATTGCATCTTATCGGTGTCATCATGCTTACACTATCGCCACCTCATCACCGATATCAACTTTGACAAAACTTTCATGATGGACAACGCATGATATTGCATGCTTGTCGCCCGACCAGCATGCCTCTTGACTTCTACAAAACTTTTGTCACTATTATTAGTACTGACTCTTTAGTATTTAAGTAGCGACATTTCACTGTACAACCTCAGCTTCGAGCTAAGGTTTACCTATCACATAAACTTTACTTGTTTGCTCACTTGCCGAGAGCCTATCCAGTAAGCACTTCTTTCACCACCTCGAGATCATCCAAGGCATTGCCAAAGTGATTGTCAGAATGCGAGACAGCTTAGCAATTGCCTGATCTTGAGTCACGTGAGAGTCAGGCCCTAACAACCTTTCCATGGATCTCCTCTTGCATGCTGAGATTGAGGACAATGAGAAAATCTCTGCCGAGAAGGACCTGGACTCATGGGTTGACTTAGTTGTTATTGTTGACGAGAAATGCACACGAGAGAAGGAAATGCAAAAGGCCGAGGTGGAGGACACTGCACGAAAATTTATCAGTAATGATAAAAAGTGTTCCTCTTCCAACACCGGTTTCAATGATTCATCATGTGCGAGCAGTGCCAATCCCAATGCTCCATGCAATAATTTTCCCTCTGATCAACCCTACTCTGCCAACCGTCTCCATGTGCCTCCCCTGACCAGCTCCAAATGTGAGTTGCTGTTGCTTTACTTCGTTGTGTGAAGTGCCAGAAATTTTTTGTTAATCATAACAAACGTGATTGCCCAGATGGATTCCCATCCCCTGTCAGTTATCATACCCTGACTCAAACTGACATCGATAATGTGCGGCATGCATTGCCTCACAACCACCATCTGAAAATGGCACAACCTAGGCTACCTGTTACCACACACATTGCTGCTGTCCCTACTGTTCAATACACTGTCCCACCTGCCGCTCCTCAGGTCATTGCGTCTCATTCTTACCCTCCTACCTATACACAACCGACACAAGCAGAGCTGCCTGTTTCCACTGCTGCCTGCCTACCATCATATGACCCTAAACAACAGACCCTCGACAACTGGTTCTCACTCAACGATAGTTCTCTTGACTCTAATGACTCTAGATTCATGAGTGCCCCACCTGTTTCCACCATAACCCCTTCTGTTCCATTTACCATGCCTCACCTATTTTGGGAGTGCGCAGTAGATGATCCTTCTTCTTTCTCTTGCCATCATGTGAATGCACTCATTGACCACAGTTCTCATATAGTTATAATTCAGGAACACCTTGCCTCTGAATTGGGGTTACGATTCCGTCCTCTGCCAAATGTTATTCAAGTTTCAAATGCCTTCTCTTCATCAACGTCCACTCCTTCATCATTCCAGTACTGGGTTAAACTCAAATTGCACGATCCCAATAACCTTTGGTCTGCACGCACTGTCCGTGCTATAGTGGCTCTGTCTCTCTGTTCTGATATCATACTTGGACTACCGTTCTTAGCACTTAATTCCATAATCGTCGATACCGCCACTTGCACTTGTATTGTTAAAAACTCATCATATGATCTTCTAAATCCAAGTGTACCTCAGCCTGAAGCCCCACCAGTATCTCAAACATCTCTACAATCTATTCTCGATAATCGTAGAAAATTGAAACAAGAAATACAAGTAGTTTGCGACACGAGAAAACCACTTGTTGAAAAAACTTGTGAGACCATCTCAAATAGACATGTCATTACAGCTATACGAGACTGCATAGAGAATCTGGCCTACCTCCAGAAACTGAAGAATCTCAATGACAGCGTCAAACTGGAATATGCTAACATTTTCAAACCCATTCCGCCGGTACATGAAATGCCTAAAGACGTCACCTGTACTATTAAGCTCAAAGATGTGAATAAGACAATTACCACATGCTCGTATACCTCCCCAAAGAAATTCAAGGATGCATGGTCCACTTTAATTTCCCAGCACTTAGATGCAGGAAGAATACGGCCCTCTTCATCTCAGCATGCTTCTCCTGCCTTATTGATTCCTAAAATGGATAAAACAACTTTACCTAGATGGGTAAATGACTTCAGGGACTTGAACACAAATACTATCATGGACAGTCATCCACTTCCCTGAGTGGATGATGTACTAGCAGATGTGGCCAAAGGTTCCATTTGGTCGAAGATAGATATGACCGATGCCTTCTTCCACACCGCAATGGATCCTGCCAGTATTCCACTAACAGCGGTCACCACCCCATTGGGATTGTATGAATGGACTGTAATGCCCTGTAACAAGCATGCCACAGACTCCACAGACTTCAACCTTCAACTCATCCAACTGGCTCCAACTCACTCATCGGAATCCGATGGATTCCGTTTCCCAGTTTCTATTCCATAATTCATATCTCTATTTCACATATTCATTTATCACACCTAGAATCTGTTACGGTAGTGAATAGGTGTTATATCGGAGTCCATGGAATACTCAACTCCTCCAGGTACAGAATATTCCAGACTTATATTATTCTAGCCTCCGATTCCTTGGACTCCACCCTAGTATATAAACTGTAGAACTAGCAGTACATACCTCAGTTCGAATATCAACTTGGTTTAGCCAATACTCTCATACTCACTATCTCTGGCCTTCAAGCCTAATCTCTATCTCTTACTATAAGTCCGTGGACTCCGACTCCGTCAGGACTTCATCTTGATCTTACAACATCCTGATCCCATGGACTCTGTCCATAATCTATCTTAGGGCTACGACCCAAGGGTGATGTTGCTAATAGCTTCGCCAATCCGGAGCTGCCAGATAGCGAGGAACCAGAGCTGGAAACCAGGAACCCTGGAGACATAGCATACCATGATGTCTCCAGGGAAGAGGTACGTACTGCATTATTCACTGGTTCAACAAAGTCTACCCCTGGGGCATCCCAGATCAACTACCAGCTACTACAATGGACATGGAATGTCTGTGAAGATTTCATTGTAGCACTCATCCGATTATGTGCTGCAATGGGGTACCACCCAACAATGTGGAAGACAGCGATCGCCTTTGCTCTACGGAAACCAGGAAGGAAGGACTATGGGATGCCGAGGGCATGGAGGCTCATACAGCTACTGGAGTGCATGGGTAAGATCCTGGAATGGATACAGGCCAACAGGCTTGCATACTGGGCAGAGACACAGAACCTGGTACCACCGACCCAATTTGGAGGACTAGCAGGACGATCAACGATAGATGCAGCAGCAACATTTGTTCATGACATTGAAGCAGCCCGAGCAAGGGGACTAGTCACCTCATCACTGATGTTTGACATCACAGGATACTTTGACTTCATCAACCATGCTAGACTACTGAGAGAACTACGGTGCAAGCGGATACCACTACCGACAGTAAAGTGGGTCACCTCCTTTCTCACACAGAGACAGGCAGCAGTATGCCTTGATGGTAAAAGAGGGGAGATGAAGCTGGTGATGAATGGCATACCACAGGGATCACCAGTCTCACCAATACTATCAGCATTCTACTCAGCTGAACTTCTGGAACGATACACCCCACCAGACGTACCTCCAATTGAACCACCACTGAAGCCAGATGCAGCGTGGTTTGGAAGGAACCCCAAATGGCACACAGAACCAATGATGGTCATGTTCGCAGATGATGGTAACATATGGGTCAGCTCCAAGAGCCTCGAGACCAATGTTAAAGTCTTAAAAGCTGAGTACCATAGTGCTGCCAACCTCCTAAAGTCGATCGGCCTCTCTCTAGACTGCGACAAGAGAGAACTGTGTCACTTCATTGCACAGAAAGGAACTACAACCTTCCCAGCAATCACTCTACCAGGGAAAATAGCTGGGACAGAGGTCGCAATTGCTCCCAAGCTATCTACCCGGTGGCTAGGATTCTTCTTCGATGCAAAACTGACATTCCAACCACATGTCAAAGAGATGGTGGCTAGGGCAGAGTCAGTGGTAAATGGGATGGGCATGCTCGCAAACACCGTGCGAGGGCTCAGCCAGAACCATATGCGGCACATATACATGTCGTGTGTGCTTCCAGTACTGACATATGGAGCAGCGATATGGTGGAAAGGGAAGTGACAAGCGGCTCATATCAGGATGCTTACGCGAGTACAGAACCGAGCTCTTCGACTAATGTGTGCGGTCTTCAGGACAACCCCAATCATGGCGCTAGAGATTGAAGCATCAATACCACCTATCAAGCACCTCCTCGATCTCGAATGGGACAGGTTTGCAATATGAATATGCAAATTCAGTGAAACAAGTCCGATAATTCAGCGACTCGACAATGATGGATGGAGAGAAGGAGCGACACAGAGGGCACACCCACCAATCCAACCTGACATACCAGCAAGGAGCCGACGAGACAAAGAGAGGCCAACGAGGAGGACCTTCTTGGGAGACTTGGCAGGGATAGTGACACCAGAGGATGAAAGGATTCTGCTCTTCCCAATTGCACCATGGGAGAAATCACTGACAGATTTTGGTAAAAGGTTCCAGACATCACTTCCAGTGAGCGGGGAAACCAAAGAGGAAGCGGCAAAGAAACACCAAGCACACATTAGACGATTCACTTTTGATGACTCACACCTTCTATTCTACACTGATGGCTCTATGCTAGAGTTGAATGGGAAACGGCAAACGGGAGCGAGCTGGGTAGCGATGATTAAGGGGAAAGTGGTCACATCACAAAGCATAGGGACAGGACCTTATGCCGAGGTGTATGATTCAGAGCTTATAGGCTTAGCATGGGCCGCACGAAACGTACAACGATTACGTGCAGCCCACCCAAGCGTACGTCACATCCACTTTTTTGCAGATAACTCATCCGCAGTTGAATCCATCATACGCCCCAAGCGTAGACCAGGACAGAAACATGCGACAACATTCTACGATATGGCCACAAAGTTCCTAGGAGAGGATGAAGATACATCCATGGAGATGGCATGGGCACCGGGCCATGAGGATATAGCAGGCAACGAGAAAGCAGACGCACTGGCAAAGGAGGCATGCACAATGAACCAACTGGGACAGCACACATATGCGAATGCCCGTAGACGGATGAAGGAGCGAGTACAGGGGAAATGGCAGCAGGAATGGGCAAAGACAAGCCCAACAGGCCGCTTTGGACTGGCGAATCGACTGGAACCAAGACTCCGACTGACGCAGAGATTCAAGGAGACACCACGCGAGGTGTTTGGTAGATTGATGCAGTGCAGGACCGGGCATGCGCACGTAGGAGAATACTATGAGCTATTCAACATTCCAGAGGAGACTGGATGTGAATGTGGGGAACGCCTTCAAACACGAGAGCACATCATACAAACGTGCCCAAGATACAGCGAATATCGGCATATCCTTCGCGAAGGATCACAGAACATGATCATGTGTGACCTCCTGGGCACAACAGAGGGAATCGGAGCGGTGACAACGTTCCTAGCAGAGTCGGGGGCCTTCACAAAAACAGGAATCCCAAGAAGAGAAAGGGGATTGCCGCTGTGGGAGGATGAACCCGAGCCACACGAAGAAGAAGAAGAGGACCGGGGGCAGTGATGGGCCCTCTTATTTATGTATTTATTTTTTTCCCGTGCCAGTAGACCCATATCACACTAAATGCAAACAAAAACGAGACACAGAAGTGATACGTAGATTTCCACCTTATAGTTATACAACCCTTAGAGCAGAACATTAGAATAGCAATGTAAAACGAGTAGCGGTATAGACGTACGTAGTAGAGTACTATACCCCCGCATCTTCGCCCATCACGAGGCGTGTTGCGGGCCAGAAATCCAGAGCATCATCATCAACAATAGCTTCGCCAAGCCCATGCACTCCGCGGACTCCTCGGCATGCATTCTAATCCTTTCATCTATTGGCACAATCCTAACATGCCCCAAGGTCTCAAAAATTCTCCTGCAGTTCATCAAAGGAGAGTCATGACTGCACTAAGACAATTCATGGAAAGAATTTGTCATGTCTATCTAGACAACATTATAATTTGGTCTGATTCCCTGGAAGAACATATAGAACACATAAAACTTATCATGGATGCTATGAGAAAAAACAGTCTATATTGTAATCCGAAGAAATCCCAGTTTTTTTTGCTGGAGCTCAGTTTCCTTGGTCATAAGATTTCCAAGAAAGGCATTGAACCTGATAATTCGAAGATTGAGCGCATTATGAATTGGCCATGCCCTAAAAACGCTTCAGATGTACACAGGTTTTTAGGTCTGGTTTGTTATCTGGCAAATTTCTTGAAAAACCTGGCAGACCACACAGTTATTCTAACACCATTGACCATGAAGGAGGCTGAAAATTTTTTTCCTGATTGGACATTAGAACATCAGTTCATGTTTGATGTGATCAAAGCTCTCGTCTTGTTCTCGGACTGCCTCACAGTGACTGATCACGCAAATCCAAAAGATAACAAAATCTTTGTGACATGTGATGCCAGTGATTGGCAAACGGGTGCTGTACTTTCATATGGCCCCACATGGGATTCAGCAAGACCCGTCGCCTTTGACTCAATGCAACTCAAAGGTGCACAGAAGAATTATCCAGTCCATGAAAAGGAACTGCTTGCCATTGTGCGTGCACTAAAGAAATGGAGAGCTGACTTGCTAGGTATGAACTTTATGGTGTACACAGACTATAGGATGCTGGAAAATTTCGCAATGCAGAAGGATTTGTCCAGACGACAAGCTCGCTGGAATGAATTCCTTTCACAGTTTGAATTCACAATCAACTACATCCGTGGTGAAGACAACACTGCTGCTGATGCACTGTCACGACTACCCCCCGTAGACGATGAGGATATTTGGGTAAAGGACATCGACCTGGATCATGAAACACCACATTTGTGGTCTTCATGGGCTATGAACGTCCCACCCACGGTAGCCACAACACTTAGTATCACTACAGACAAATCCATACTGGATTCCATTCGTGCTGGTTACAATGACAATGAGTTCTGCAAAAAATTAGCTTCTGCAGACTCATCCCTCACTTCGATCAAGTTTCATAACGATTTATGGTACATCAGGGATCACCTCATCATACCTCATACAGGCACTTTACATGAAGATCTCTTTCATCTGGCACACGATTCCTTAGGGCACTTTGGATCTGATAAGGCATACGCGACACTCTGAGACTCATACTATTGGCCCAACATGAGATGAGATTTGGAGGCTGGATACATCCCAGCCTGCATCAATTGTCAATGTAACAAATCATTGACCTCCAGAGTTCATGGTCCATTACATCCCCTCCCGATACCAGACAACCATGGGGAGAGCGTTGCTATGGATTTTATCGGACCCTTGCCTGAGGACGACAGTTTTAATTGTATTTTAATGATGACAGATCATTTGGGATCTGACATCAGAATTGTCCCCATTTGAAACAATGTCAATGCTGAACAGCTGGCAGAGATTTTCTTTCGAGAATGGTACTGCGAAAATGGTCTGCCTTCTGATATTGTTTCTGACAGGGACAAACTGTTTACCTTGAAGTTCTGGAGAGCCTTCCACCAACTCATGGGCGTATTGCTGAAATTGTCATCTGCCTATCACCCACAGACCGATGGCTCGTCCGAATGCATGAACAAAACAGTAAATCAATGCATATGGTTCCACGTATCACGAAAACAAAAAGGTTGGGTCAAGGCCTTACCCATCATCCATTTTAACATTATGAATTCTATTAATGCTTCCACAGGTTATTCAGGTTTCCAACTGCGCATGGGCAGGTCACTGCGTATCATCCCACCCCTTGTGCCTAATTCGCTCCCCCCATCAGAACCAGTCATACTGGCGACCGAGCTGCTCCAACAGATCGATTCGCAGACTCAGGATGCTAAAGACAACTTAATGCTGGCAAAAATCACACAATCCTACCATGCTAATAAGCGATGAGCTCCAGAGATTGTATTCAATGTCAATGACAAGGTCATGTTATCAATGCTCCATTGAAGACATGAGTACCAGGCTGGTCACAAGAACAGGGTCATGAAGTTTATGCCTCATTTTGACGGACCATACACTGTGATCGCCGCTCACCCTGAAACGTCTTCGTACACCCTCGATCTACCAAACTCCCCAAACATCTTCCCAACATTTCACTCAAACGTATTGAAGCCCTTCGTGCATAACGACACCATGTTATTTCCTCAATGTAACCAAACTCATCCCCAACCTATAGTCACTGCAAACAGGCTTGAAGAATTCTTTATAGACAGAATCGTTGACGAGCGCAAGCAGGGCTGAGGATTTCAGTATTTGGTTTGATGGGTCAGCGAAGGTGACGAAGAAATGCGTTGGCTACCCCAGAAGGAATTGGAAGACTGCGAGGCCCTTGACATCTGGCTCGCACAGAAGAAGGCTGTGCAGAAGGAGTAAGCAATTTTTTTAAAACAGGGGAGGGTGTAAGCCCATCCTCTACTATGACATACTTACTACAGTGTATGACGCATACATATGTCACTTACGGACTAATTTCTGCTTTGTTTTAGTATGATATCTCTCTCTCTCTCGTATAAAGACTTGCTAGATACAGATACCTCCCTATTCTTTCTTTCCCTCTTCCCTTCACTTAGGTGCCTACCTCTTCTCTCCTCTAAATACATGTCGTTCATCGCACTTGTCATTCCCCCATGAGTTTAGCGTTCCCTGTCATTCATGACAGGGTTCCAGAGACAAAGACACAGACAGTAGTGAATCACTCAATAGAAAATCCCTCTATTACTCTACACTGTCTCATATTTAGCAACCAGATATATGCTAATCACCATACTTTTGTACACCCATTTGCATTGGTTTAAATGCCATATTACATGCATAGCACAGTATATAGACATATCAATTATTTGCACCCCATACACTCACTATAAGCAGAGGACTGGTTTTATACTGTCTCAGCTTTGTACCACCCATTGTTCTCTTTGAGACATTATTCTACACCATTGTTCACCAGTGCTAGAATTATCTTTGGTGCTGCTCATCACATCTTTGATTACACCTCACCATTATTGGTTGATACATGCATATAGCATGTAATCTCATATGCTCACATTGTACATTGCCTCTTTTGTTTTTATAGGATTGGATTACCTTCATCTTTGTAAAATAGGAGTTTTATTTGTTTTCACTTTCATCATTGACATTGTAACCCACTTAGGTAGTCTCCAGCAGACTTATAGGATCAGCTTCATTGCCATAAGATCATTTGGACCTGTCATTGTTTTAGGATCATTATAGGATAGGATAGGATAGTCCCTCAAGTGGACTCATAGGTTTGTTATTGACATAGGATAGGATTGTCTCCAAGTAGACTCAGCTTTTGACATTGACTTCAGTATATTTCACTTCTGTATAGGACCAGTAACCCCATTATATCTGTGTTTCACCAGACATACACCCAGTTTCATACTTTCACTGCCATAAACCAGTTTTATTAGGATCTCCCACTTTGTACATCATCACCCCACTGTATATAGGCTATCGCTGTGTGTATAGTCTTATTTTCATTGCTTCTTCTCATAGGACCTATGTCTAGAGACATTGTCTAGTTGTTTCTCCTACTCTTGTCATGGACTCGAGGTTTTCACATCATACCTGCTTCCATTCCATCTCATTATCGAGATAAACACCTGCCTACAACCACATCTATTAGTACTCAACTGCTTGAGTACTATTTGCTAGACTGTAAAGTCACAGTATAAACTTGCATCTAGAGGAATTAATTGGAACACATAGAGGTGCCCCAAACAACTTGCACAACATAGTACCTTTATCTCTGGTTTGCATTATTATTAACCTTTACTTCTTGAGTTTTGGGTTTGCCATTGTCATAGAAGTCTAGGTTCATCACCAGCTATATGAATTTTGAATCAATGGTTCACATGCTGTATTAATATATGTATCATTGATGTGTGCAGCCATGTGCAGCCATGTGCACTTAATACTTTAGAATGATTTGACCTGTGCTGGACTTACAAGGTTTGGTTTACTGAGAATCTGCGCAAGGGAGAATATCAATAAATTTAAGTGTGTACCTGCAATTTCAGAGTGTACAGAGCCTCAGGGCTCATCAGCAGAGCAGAAGGACTGGCCAAGGCAATTGAGGCCAGCAAGAAGTTTAGGAGGGCTTGCACAGAGTTCTATTGTATCAGGGGCCAACAGGTAGAATGGGCATTGTGGAAAGCATTCTTGAAAGGAACAGAGGAGTATCTCATGGAGGATTCTGATAGAGAGATGGAGGAGAAGATCAGGAAGCAGATGCAGCCAGGATCAGGAGCTGTCAGAATTGTGGAGTTAGATGTCATGAGGAAAGAGGAAGGGCAGGAAAAGGTTGGTGAAAAAGAGATGGAGGGCATGGAGAAACATAGTGAGGACATGGTTATGGGGGAAACCAGGGAGTTTGCAGCTGCCTAATTCCTTCTTTGCCTTGTATTATTTTTTTATATCTTGATGTTTATATACAGACAAGTAGTGTATCATGCCCAAAGGGCAGAAAATATATATGTTTCTTGATGCATGAAAATGAAGTGATAAAAGGAAAATGAAGTCAAGAAATGGTCCAACAGTGTCCATTTCTGATTAGGAAGGTAATTTGCAATAGTTTTTCAGAATTTGATTTGAAATTAAGACAATAGAGTCTGTAGGAAATGGATGAAGCTAGGAATCAAGAGATAGTAGGCATAGGTTTGAATGAGGTTTTATGAATGGTGACCTTGGATAGGAGTTCTGGTTTGTTTGGGTATTGACAGTGGAAATCTTCAATGTATTCTTCTGTGGAGAATTCTGTAGTGGGAATCCAAGCAAACTCTTCCTCAGTACCTTTGTAACCCAGCCATTGTACACAGTAGAGGAGTGGACATCAGAACCAATGGTCAAGCTTAGAATTGAGAATTTGTGCAATCTCATACTGCTCTTCACCATTGACTTTGACTGGAGGTGGAGATAGTTGCATATGGTTAGAAATGGTATTGATTTCTATGGGTTCCAGCTGTGAAACATGGAATACAGGATAAATAGAACAGAGATCTGCAGGGAGTTTGAGAGTGAAAGAGTGAGATCTAGGCTGAGCAATGATATTGAACAGTCCAAGAAATTTGTTATGATTTATTCACTTTTTTCCTTTTTCTAGTCTTATCTCATCTTATCGGTGTAATCATGCTTACGCATTATCACCGCCATACCACCGCCATCAACTTCAATAAATCTTTCATGATGGACAATGCATGATATTGCATGTTCATCGTCCAACTAGCATGCCTCTTCACTTCGACAAAACTTGCGTACCTATGCTTTAGTATTTAAGTAGCTATGATTTCACTGTACAACCTCAGCTTTGAGCTAAGGTTTAACCACACATAAACTTTACTTGTCTGCTCGCTTGCTGAGAGCTTCTCCAGTAAGTGCCTCTTTCATCACCTCGAGATCATCCGAGGCATTGCCAAAGTGATTGTCCAAATGCGAGACAGCTTAGCAATTGTCCGACTTCGAGTCATGTGAGAGTCGGCCCTAACAATTAGCTCGAAGCTTCCCTCACCCTTCCACGATGCTAGATGCAGGAAGGATTCCGTATGCCCTTACAACAAACTCCCAACATTTCCGCAGAAACAACAAGTACCCTTGCCATGATCCTTTTCATGATAGCAGGAGTAATCGGAACAACGACCGCAGCCACAACCATCTACTATAGAAACAGAGATTGGTTTGAACACCACAGAATCACCTTTCAAAGAGGAACGTTACACTACCCACCCCCGACACTCCCCCACCTCTACAACCCTCCCTACAATGTTCCGACGTATCCCACGTGCTACCCCATCTATGGACAGGAGTCCTACGAGACACCCCCAGAGTTGCTGACCAGGGACCTTCAGAGCCCCTTTGCCGACCTCAGAAGAAGAGGAAGAATGCCCAGCCCAGTGGCTGGCCCTTCCAGAACCTGGCACTCCTCTGAAGATGCCAGAAGTACTATCTCTTTTGAGGGAAGTATTGAGGAGCTCATTAGAGCATACCATGGAATTGGAACCGAACCCCTGGAGGATGCCAGGAGAGAATTGGAGCGAAGCCTCCGCCAGATACCTACAACCGAGGTCAGCCAGCCCTGACCAGATAGTGAGACCCTCCCCCAGGTGACCCTATGAGTTGTCAATCCTGATGAACCCTCTGAGGCCTCCGACGCCGCCTCATTGGATTCGTCAGAGAGAAGAAGAGCTAGATCAGGCTACGATTCAGAGGAGAGCCAAAGGAGGGCTCACCTACCAGGGCTCTCTAGACTTCACCACCCTTCAGAACCCAGACCACATTCGACACACCTACATCGACAATTATACTCTCCTCCTCCGATCCCGATCCCCCCACCCCTGACTCCCCTGAACCTAATAGACTTCGAAGAGGAGCTAGAGGTAGAGAGACACCTATCCCTGGGCCCACCATCGACTCCGAGCCCAGCTCGCCATCCACCCCGGCCTTGCTCGACCGCCATGACCCAGGGTTCTATGCAGAGCTCTGGCGACGACGTCTATGAATCTGCTACATTGGGCAGCCTAGTTACCAGCAATGAAGAAGAGCAGGAGAATCGCCGCTTGCATTCAGCACACGACAAAGAGAGGAGGACCCAGATGAGCCCCCTCATGATCCTGAGAGTGAGTGATGACTGGCTCACCGAGAAATCGAGAGCAGTCCCTTCTACCTGGGGACTCCAGATCGAGCCTGGCCATCCCTCTCCCTATCCCAGCAAATGGCCCATAGACAGTATCGGGCCCAGGCCTGGTCCCTTTGAAGGGCAGACTATCTATGAAGGGGAGGAGTTGATGAGACCATGGAGGAACACAGGCATTGCTACGACCTCCAGCCCAATAACGAGCTATGGTGGTACGAGCTCAATTACGGCCCCATTCCAGGGGTATACGTCCCAGACTTATGAGCAAGGACCGAACTTGAGGAACGGGTCCTCAACCAGCAATTGGCAAATATACTCGCCACCTGGAGAAGAGATGAGGCCCAATGTGCTGACCTATCCCAAGTACGAGTGGCCCAGGCCAATGCCTGACTTGCCGCCGACCGATTGGAGGCGCCAGAACCAGGCATGGAAGGGGATGAGTAGACTCTTTGCAGGGTCAGGAGAAGCAGGGTCAAGCGACATCCCCATTGACATTGACCCTGAAATAGAACAACAACGGAAAGACAAAGAAGAGGCGGAGGCCAGAAGGCAAGAACACTATGAACAGCAAGCAGCCTTCCCGGAGCTGGTCAATGACCTAGCCCAGAAGCTGCTCCAGGCAAGAAGTTTTGCGCTCGCCAATGGCCTACCCCTCCCCTCTGAATTAGAAGACCCCAACAGACATCGGGGACGACCCGCTGCCCTGGCCCCTAAATGGTGGGGGAGCCCTACTCATCGAACCGATAGATGGTCAGTCCCGAGACCACCACCCAAAGACAACCCCCCCGAGCTGCCAGACTGGCCCTCTGGGGAAGCAGATGCACAGGCTCCCTGGCTACAGGTGAAGCTGACTTTGATCCGACTCCCCGCAGACTTCGAAGGAAAAGGAGATGACATCCACCGATTTACCGGGGCCTGCGAGGAATACTTCTCGATATTCCGACCCTATTACCTGACACACGCCAACAAAATATTGTTCGTGACATCCTTGTTTGGCAAGAGACCCCAAGGCTGGTGGTCCCAATATCGCCTTCAGTTCTGAAGCGACACTGAAGGACAGTACCGATACTGTTCATGGGACAACTTCAAGGCCGCCCTACAGATTGAATACGGAGACCCCGCCCTCCAAGAAGTAATGGAGAAGCAGATGAACAATCTCAGAATGACTGGCATGGCAGCTGAATACTTCCGAAAGCTGGAAGAATTGGCCCGCCAAGCCGATCAACTCTGCGACTTAGGACCTCGAGGTGCCCTAGTCCGAGCTGTCCGACGAGGAGTACCCACCTCCTATACTGACTCTATCGCTGACCTGGGAGTCATGATCCCCTCCACATATGCAGAATGGAAACAATGCATATGTAGCATCTACGACGAGAAGGCCCGAAAGCAGGCCTTCGACCACATTGGCCACGATGACAGATCGACCAAGAACAAACCCACCGGTAATACCCCTAAAAGTAATACTGGTGCGACAAGTTCCTTGGCCGACAAACTGGCCAGCAAAGGATCGTTGGGATCAGGATGGACCACCTACGGAGGGGCTGGGGAACCGATGGACATAGACCATTTCAAGAAAGAGGGCCAGTGCTTCAACTGCGGAGGAAAGGGACACCTAGGGAAGGATTGCAAGAAACTGAAGCGGCCTAGAGACCCAAAGACTGGGAGATACTCGATGGCCCAACTTTGCGCCATGCTCACAGAAGCGGAGGAACACGATAAGGAGGAACATGGACGCAGTCATGAGAAGGTCGAGGAGAAGACGCCCTCAACGTCGAAGGTTGAGGAGGTAAAAGGCGAGGCTGAGAAGTGAGTGATTCCACTTCCTCGGCCCAATCCTCCTCTCTGGGTGATCGGTCATCAGGTCCCGTTGAACGGACATTACCTGATTGTAATAATTTTTTATGTACGTCTACAATTGTCTTGGCACATTTGAATATACCTGATTTGATTACTTCTCCCAAGACCACCCAAAAAGAATCACAACCCATTCAGACTCTGTCTGAAAAAACCTACAAAATCCCTCAAAAGCGAAACCAGACTCATCCCCCTCCCTTGCTTACACTTTCTGTCCCAGAACTCCTCACCCTCCAGGACCTTCAGACTCAATGGGGACCAGAGTTCATCCGAACAATGTTGGGGATCTCCCAGTCCTTAGGGACAAAGGAGGTGCTCCCCAAACTGGCCGAGCCCATCATTGCTGAACGGAAACCTCAAGACGGAGGCGGGGGTATGAGGTCGATGCCTGTTGACCTTGCCCACAACGATTCGCCTCGTGCTTGAGGGCCGTCGCAGATACACGACCCCCTCTCCCCCCACCTGGAAGAAGAAACGAAAGGTTGCAGCCCTCATCGTTCTCTCGGAGACATCATGCCGATCAAGATAGTACCCCTTTCGTCCACGACCCTGAAGGAAGAAGATAGTCATTCAAGAAAGGATAGGGACACAGGACAGGCGCCGAAGGACCCGGAAGTAATGTGGAGTTACGGTTCATGTGACAAGAATGCGACGTCCATGGACTCTTCTGTCCTTGATGGGCCTTCCGGTCACTCCTGGAGCGACCCACTCCTTAAACCCCTGACTCCTGACAAAACAGCTGGCAGCGGGCGATCCCCAGGGAAGGAGCATGCCCCAACTGGGGAGACCCCTCAAAGGCCCCTGACCATCAAAGGATCAAGTGGGGTTCCAGCATTGGATGCGTGATGCTCATGGGCCTGAAAGACCACCTTCATCAAGGTCCCTGACGAAGAAGACGACACATCATTCAAGATGACCCAGACCAAGGCGCAAGCAAAGAAGGAAGAAGAACCGTTGGAGGCGAGGTGTTCTGAATCAAGTCCAGTGAGTGTTTCCTCCCCGAAGTCCACCTGGTTCAAGCCATTTGGTGTGGACTGGACCCTTCGGGCCATCAGGGAAGCACGCACGGATTCAGAAGCCTTTGCTTCGCTCCACCTCTGGGCCCATAAGGAGAAGGTCAACGAGATTGATGCCAGCCTTCTCTCCTCGCTTCAGAAGGGTGGAGAAAGAGCCCAAGAACAACTTTATGAACTAGGGAAGCCCATCTGATATCAACGCCGCATATCCACCAAGGGTGTCCATGAACTCTTCCTCGATGTTCAACTCAAAACACTGGAGAACTGCCAGACCCTCAAGGCTCAGGCCTTAGTGGACAGTGGGTGCACTGGGAGCACCATAAGTGAGACCTACATCAAGAAACATGGGCTCATTACCCAACCCGCACCTGCCCCGATCTCTGTGTACAACACCAATGGAACACACAACAAAGCCGGAGAGATCACCGAGTTCATTGAAGTAAGGATGACTGTGGGAGGACACAGTGAGAGGATCAATTTTGCCATGACCAATATCGGCAAGGGCGATATCTTCCTCGGGCACGACTGGCTTATGCGACATAACCCGGTCATCAACTGGGCAAACGGGAAGATCATCTTTGCCTGGTGTCAATGTCAAAAGAACCCCTTCCCTTTGCCCGATGCCGATCCAGATGATCCCTGGGACGAGGAGTTGGAAGAAGGCGAAACCATTCTCATGGTCGACTTGCGAGAGGAGTTGGAAATTTGTGCGATACATCATGCGAATGACCTAGCAGCCAAAGCCAACGAAGGAAAGACAAAAAGGACTTTCGAAGAAATGGTCCCCCCCCAATATCGCGAATTTGAGGACCTATTCTCCAAAGAGAACTTTGACGAGTTGCCCGAGCATAAACCCTGGGACCATGCAATCGAGCTGATTCCCAATGCCAAATCAACCCTCGATTGCAAGGTCTACCCTCTCAATCAACACGAGCAGGAAGAACTCGATAAATTCCTCGACGAAAATCTAGAGTCAGGCCAAATCTGCCCCTCTAAATTCCCCTTCACGTCACCCTTCTTCTTCGTCAAAAAGAAGGATGGATCCTTATGACCGGTTCAAGATTACCACAAACTCAACAAAATGACGATCAAGAACCGATACCCACTCCCCCTCATCTCCGAGCTTATGGACAAACTCCGGGGTGCAAAGTACTTCATGAAGTTAGATGTCCATTGGGGCTATAACAATGTCTGGATCAAACAAGGAGACAAAGCCAAGGCGGTGTTCAGAACCAACTGCGGTCTCTTTGAACCCACGGTTATGTTCTTTGGGCTAACCAATTCGCCAGCGACCTTCCAATGGATGATGAACAATATCTTCCATGACCTCATCCATGAGGGGAAGGTAACCATTTATCTGGATGACATCCTGATCTTCTCCAAAGACCTTCAGGAACACCGACGAATTGTCAAATGGGTACTTCAATGCCTCTGGGAGCACAAGCTATTCCTAAAGGCTGAGAAGTGCGAGTTCGAGGTGCTGGAAACCGAGTACCTCAGTGTCATCATCAGCGAAGGCTCCGTCCAAATGGACCCCATCAAGGTCAAGGGCATTACGGAATGGCCCACGCCCACTAAGAAGAAGGAGCTACAATCCTTCCTGGGCTTTACAAATTTCTACCAGAAATTCATTAAAGACTATTCCAAAATTGTTCACCCCATGACCCAACTAACAG
The DNA here is from genome assembly GCA_030407015.1 of Armillaria fumosa. Taxonomy (NCBI): domain Eukaryota; kingdom Fungi; phylum Basidiomycota; class Agaricomycetes; order Agaricales; family Physalacriaceae; genus Armillaria; species Armillaria fumosa. Next base: position 762,009 of record JAUDYM010000010.1, read on the forward strand.
GTAACGTGCCATGGACTTGGGGAGTGGCGCAAAATGAGGCTTTCCAGCGGCTCAAGAAGCAGATGGCAGAGGATGTTGTACTAGCCTTGCTGAAGGAAACGGGTAGATTCCAAGTGGAGGCAGATTCTAGCGAAGGAGCAATCGGCACCGTCCTCAGTCAAGAACAAGATGGGAAGTGGAGGCCAGTCGCCTTCCTCTCCAAGGCATTGACCATCACCAAGCGCAATTACAAGATCTACAACAAGGAACTGTTGGCGATCATGCTAGCACTGGAGGAATGGAGACATTACCTTATGGGAGCGGCAGAGGACTTTGAGATCTGGACAGATCATCAAAATCTACAATACTTCTGCCAACCCCAGAAGTTGAACCACCACCAAGCCAGATGGGTCACTGAACTTGCAGAATATCACTTCACACTACACCACAAACCGGGTGCTTCGAACCACAAGGCTGACCTCTTATCCCGAAGGGATGACCATGATCAAGGCAAGAAGGACAATGATGACATTGTAGTCCTTCAGCCTGAACATTTTAGAGCCATGATCATGCCCACCACCAGTGAGACACACCAACGTATCAAGGACGCCACCTGAAATCATGACAAGTGGGACCAAGGAATCCAGAACTCCCTCGATCATGAGTGGGGAGTATCTGAAAAGGAGGGACTCCTCTACTATGATGGATGCATCTATGTTCCCTGCAACGACAAACTTTGCGGAGAGATTATTGCTGCCCACCATGATCATATCACCGCTGGACATCCAGGGATTGAAAAAATCAAGGAACTCGTCCAGAGGGAGTTCTGGTGGCCGAAACTCAAACAGACAGTCGAAAAGTACATTAAGGCCTGTGAGGCATGCCAACGGACGAAGACCGATACGCACCCAAAGGCTGCCCCCCTCCATCCAAACGAAATCCCCTCTGAGCCCTGGACTCATATATCTGTCGACATGATTACAGGACTCCCCGAATCCAATGGCTATGATGCTATCCTAGTAATCGTCGACAGGTTTTCCAAAGAGATTATCCCTATCGCCTGTAACATCGAACTCACGTCAGAAGGATGGGCCAAACTCCTACAGGACCACATCTATGTGTGCCATGGGATGCCCAAGACAGTCATCTCTGACAGGGGACCACAGTTCATCTCCAAGTTCATGATGGAACTCCTCAGACTTCTCGACATCACTCCGAATGCCTCTACTGCATTCCATCCCCAAACGGATGGTCAGACAGAACGAGCCAACCAGGAGATTAACAAGTATCTCTGCCTGTTCATTAACCATTAACAAACCAACTGGAGCAAGTGGCTTGCCCTAGCAGCCTTCGCCCACAATAACCGCACCCATTCGGCCACAGGCCAAATGCCATTTTTCACTAATTATGGAATCAATCCCCGAGTCTTACCAGACTCAATTCAGGCAAATGCCTTCACCAACCCCTCAGCAAAGTCATTCGCTGAGAACATGCAGAAGGTACACCACCAAGCAAAAGAGGCTTTAGAGGAAGCAGCAGGAAGAATGAAGGCCCAATACGACAAGAAAAAGAGGGATGCGGTGAACTATGCCATCGGAGACCAAGTATGGCTAGATTCCACCAACCTTCATCTACCCTGCCCGAAGAAGAAACTTGATGACAAGCGCATCAGCCCATTCCTCATCTTGAAAAAAGCCAGCGCCTCTGCCTATAAACTCAAACTTCCCTCGCACTGGAAGATTCATCCCCGTTTCAATGAGAAACTGCTAACGCCATATGTACCACCGGCATTCCCAAACCAAGAACAGCCCCCTCCACCACCTCCCGACCTCATTGAGGATGAAGAGGAATATGAGATCAAGGAAGTCCTAGACTCGTGTACTTGTCGAGTTCGTGGAAAGAAGGGACAAAAGTCACGTCTTGTCACTGATTACCTCGTAAACAGGCCATTCTGTAAGAATGAGGGGAAATGAACTGGATATAACCAGGCTATAGATTGTCATCTGGTGGGTTATAACCACAGCCACAAAATAGCACTGCCACCACCATAATAGTCATTCCAGCTAAAAGCTGAAAAAAAGAATTTGGGGCGTAGCGCCAAATTTTTTCATGAATTGGTACTTGAATGATCCTAAAATGGCTCCACATTCAATGACACATTCTCAGAACACTGCCACACCCAAATGAGAAAATAGGGCCTTATGTCATGTATTTATGTTTTAATAGACTTTCCACTGATCAATTAGCCCTGAAAAAAAAAGGACATACTCAAAAAAAATATATCATTCATTTCATGGCTCCTCCTCACACATACAGAAATTGTTTTGGCTGGATGCGTCACAGTGAATCAGGATGCACTTACCGTGGGATTATAGCATTCCTAATATGGTAGGATGGAAATTTTTAAAAATCTTCATTGAAATAGTATGAATTTTGCAAGTACATGGCTCAAGGAAGTCCAGGAATATCATATTGATATGTATTGTATATATATATGATTTTTCAAGTCATTGAATTGTCCGAGTTCTGTAGTATTTGAAGAGAAAACCAATTTCAATGATTTTTTGGACATTGCTGGACCAAGCGGATGTTCGTGCCGATTCCGTACTCATGCAATAAATTGTTCAGCATAGGTCAACTTCACCTTTCCAAGTGCTGCAAAGTATCTTGAATTTTAGAAATACATTAGAATAATACACAGTTTAATTTTCTTAGTGTCCAGTTCAATAGATATCTGGTAATACCAATATAAGTAAAAGTCCAAAGAAAAGTCGCAAGAAGAATGAGTGGATACATGTATATTAGGTGTGGTCAACAATAGTACATGGAATATATGCATGTAATATATGCATGTAGTAGCATATCGGTGTGGATCGGAAGGGCTACACCAGTAGTATGATACATTATATTTGCTGTACAGATGTTCTTGTACTGTCAGAGAGTGTAGAATAGTGTGTGGAGGGCAAACTACAAATGAGAATGCACAATATACAGAGAAATTTCCATTAAATTGTACATACACAGACCCTATGTATCTGGATCAACATGAATCATTATATATATACTACTACTACTAAAATTAAGGTATTCTGATAATCAATGAGATGTCGGATGGCCTACATCGAGCAGCAGATGAATACTGAGCATGGTTTCCGCTGCTCGATCGAGGCAGACTGGCCAACCGAATGGAGATTGGGTGGCTGTGCCCCTTCTTTTCTTGCCTCTGGCCACCACCTCGCCAGCCACCACCAGTCTCCATGCCACGGAACAGCCAATCAAATGGCATATGAAGGTATGAAATACTATTGTGTGAACTAACTGTTGTTTTTAGGCTTTCTTTTTCGTGCGGGAAGGGCCACGACAAGCCACCAACGACGGCGACAACAACAATGGCCTACTGGACGATGACAAGCACCATAGCAATGGACAGGGTATCGGAGGCATGGCATACATGTACGGGAGTGCGTTAGGATGTGATGCGAAGGAAGTAGGGGACCAAGGGGGACGGGAGGAGGGCAGAACGGTGTGAAGAGCAGGCCAACAGGAATATCGAGACACCGATGTCCAACAACGGTGGCGGCGAACAAACCCTCTTGGGCATTGATGGACGATACAACGATGGACTGATTGCACCCAAAATCTCCCGTATGGCACCCCTACCGTGCCTGCCGCTGGTACCAGCCTCCCCACCCAACATCGATGTCTCCTGCCCTACCCAGGACGCCCACACACCCCAAGTCCATGCATCTCCCACTCTTTGAGTGGGGGAACATGGCTATGGGCTTCTTTTCCTCTGCTGACCCCGCCGTGGCCCACCACCCGCCCACCATCCCGAATCCTGCTCTTCCCGACCTGTAGCGCATGCTACAGGGATGCAGACACCCTCAAAGCCTCACCACCCCAGTTTTCAACAATGGGGAATGCAGTGGTAAGGACCGTTTGGTCCTATTCCAGCTGCTTGCCGTAGCACCCTGGTCAAACCCTCCCCCTGCCATTATCACCGCCCACCGGCGGGATATGGACCCTAAACTCCCGAACGACGTTGTCATTCGATGGAAGACTTGTCTCCTTGCTGAATGTCACCATGCGCAGCCGTGCCCAGTATGCACACGCTGCCCGACGCCCCGCACAATGAAGGATTTTTTTTTCCTGTAAATTTTTATGTATTTACTCAATATATTTACTTTAATATATACCTTTGTTAAGAGTCTTTGGAGCAGCTGGTATGCTGCCTGTCTGGCCTTCTCATCGTGAGGTCTCAGGTTCGAATACTGCTGTGATGTCTATTTTGTAAAACATTGTCATGCAAAAAAAAAGATAATCCAATTGCAGCGGCTCCCATCCAGCTTTTTTTGGTGCCCGCTGGTCAGGGTCGTCATGCGCAGTGGGTCGGCATGCTATGTAGGGTATGTATTATTTTTTTTGAGCCAGTAGAGCAAGCGGGGCAGTGGGAATTCAGGCTACAATGACCTGCACCACCCAATACATCATTCTGCCAAAAAATTTGGCTTAATTGCTATTTTGGGAATTGTTTTTGGCTGTATTGGCTGGGTGTGAGTGTGAAACGGTTTGGGGTTTAGACTGGATATAACCAATGGGTTATATCCCTGCTAGGTGTTTTCTATAGAACTGGTTATAACCAGAGCTAACCAGGTATTCAAGTGGAAACAGGTGTCGTAAAATGGAAAGGTTGGACTTGAGAGCACAACTCATGGGTACGTGAAGATGACATGGCCAACACACGAGAGGCCATTAAAGACTACAAGGACAACATCTCTGAGATGAGGACCATCGTAACTGCCTGAAAAGTTATCGACCAGTCAGACAAAATGTTAAAAGAGATACTTGACCATCGCTATGTCAATGACATCATCTCATATCAAGTATTGCAAACAGATGGAAGAACCTTTTGGGTCGAGAATCCCAGCCCCAATGACAAACACTGGAGGGACTACATCGACAACTATTGGAGAAGAGAGTATATGAAGGCACAAGAGGAACCACCGAGCGAGCCCTAGGGCAGTCAGGATGTCTGCCTTAATGAGAGGGTAATGTTACGATTTATTCACTTTTTTCCTTTTTCTAGTCTTATCTCATCTTATCGGCGTAATCACGCTTATGCATTATCACCACCATACCACCGCCATCAACTTCAATAAATCTTTCATGATGGACAACGCATGATATTGCGTGTTCATCGTCCAACTAGCATGCCTCTTCACTTCGACAAAACTTGCGTACCTATTAATAGTACCTATGCTTTAGTATTTAAGTAGCTACGATTTCACTGTACAACCTCAGCTTTGAGCTAAGGTTTAACCACACATAAACTTTACTTGTCTGCTCGCTTGCTGAGAGCTTCTCCAGTAAGTGCCTCTTTCATCACCTCGAGATCATCCGAGGCATTGCCAAAGTGATTGTCCAAACGTGAGACAGCTTAGCAATCACCTGACTTCGAGTCACGTGAGAGTCAGCCCTAACAAAATTTCACAGAAAATTTCACAGTAGGGTGAGTGGTTCTAATGTGCTTAGAACTGAGATAGACTTTGTCACCTATTTTGAAATCTGGAGCCAGAGACCATCTGTTATGATTTATTTTCTTTTTTCCTTTTTCCAGTTGTATCTTCATCTTATCACACCTCTATCGCTGATTGGACAGTTCATATCAATCATCCTGCTGGACAACATATGATATTTACCAAAGAGTGCATGTTCATTGCAATGCTGTGTGTGCTCACCTCATGTTACTTTTGTTTCATTCTATTATTAGACCTGACATTTTAGTATATAAGTAGCACCATTTTCTTAGTAACACCTCAGCTTTAAGCTAAGGTTTAATCACACTAAAACTTACTTGTCTCCTTGCTCACTGAGAGTCTATTTGCAAACACCTCTCTTACTCATCTCAAACATCTCTGAGGATTCGTACAGTGATTGTCCAAACATGAGACAGCTCTATGCCTACCTCAGTTTGAGTCACATGAGAGTCAGTTCTAACAATTAGCTCGAAGCTTTTCTCAAACTCTCCACAATGCTAGATGCAGGAGAGATCCTGTATGCCACCACCCCAAATACAGAAGGGACTGGTTTTACACTCCCCCAGCATTGCTGAGTGGGCAGGACCAATCAGGAGCTCCCAGCCCAGAGTCTGACCTTGGAGCCCATCACAGAAGAAAAAAGAGCCCAAGCCCCATTGCTGGCCCCTCTAGAACTCAGCACCCCTCTTGAACACCCACTCCCCCTTCCTCTTACAAGGGAGACATCACTGAACTTATCTAGACCTATCATGAGATTGGAACAGACAAGTATGACCTTAATGGATGATTACTGGCAGAAGGCAGCTGCCAAGTATCTCCAACCCAGACAGCTGAGCCCCACCCTGATAGCACAACCCTCTCCCATCTAGCACTATGGGTTATAAACTCTACTGACTGAGGAACCTGGCCCTTCAGTCTGGAATCCTCAGACTCAACTAACCTCAACAAGTGAATCTGATGCTCCATAAAATTGTACCCTCAAGTATATTACACTCCAGCATGGGGACCCCCACCACCTTTGCCACCAACTGCAAGGTCCTCTCCCTCCTCCTCTCCCGAACCTGGAACCAGCCAGATTCCTGAACCTAATAGACCTAGAAGAGGACCTAGAAGAAGAAGAGGAAGTCTGGAGGGCCTTAGCCACATCAACCTGACCGACAAGTCAAGCAATTCGACCCCCAAGCCACTACTGTCCTAAGTCCTGCTGCACATTCACATGGCAAACATCTGAAGAGGAAGACTTCAAATCTGCAACCATGGGTGACCTAGTTACCACTGACAAAGAAGGCCAGGAGAGTCAATGGATCACTACAAGAGAAGGAGAGCAGAGGAGGATCCTGACCAAGAACCACAACCCCTTCATATCAAATACTGGCTCACTCAGCGAGAAATGGAGGACAGCCCCTTCTATCTGGAGGGAACTGACAGAGCCTGGCCTGAACTATCCCAGGTTCAGCAAGTCATGATGGGACCACACTGGGCAATGGCCTGGAACCATCAACAATGAGACTACCTGGAGCGAGGAGGAATTAATGAGACAGTGGAGAAACACCAAAGGAGAAACCCTGGCTATGAAGCAGTGGCAGATGCCCAACGTGCCCTATATTACAGACCTTGACCTGGAATATACGTATCCAGACTATGACCCCAAACTGAGAAAGAGCACTGAGAGCTCTCCCAAGTTTTGAAAGGTATACTCCAAGATTAGGGACAGGACGAGCAAAACCAGCTCAAGCTTGAGCAAGTTCAACTTGCCTAGGCCACTACCAGACTCTCTGCCCTGAGAATGAAGAGCCCAGGGGAATCCCTAAAAAGGGAAGAGTAGACTCCTCAGCAGAGCAGGAGAACCAGAGGTGGGGCTCTCTGATCGAGCCCAACAAGAAGCGGAGGCCCAACAGCAGAGGGAAGCCCTTCTCCTTGACTACATGATAAGGCAGGGAAAGGCAAGGGCAGAACTACAAAACCTGATAGACTCTGCCCAAGAACATGCACTACCACTGCTAGAAGAGTTCCAGAAATCTGAACCCCTTCAGGGCCAACAGCTGAGACCACCACCCATTCCCAAAAGACATGGGGGTCCCACCTATCAAATGGATAAGTGGTTGATTCTCTGACCCCTGAACAAATTTGATCCCCATGATCTCCCTGACTGGCCAACTGGTTGAGTTAAGGACAATGCTCCCTAGCTCCAAGTAAAACCCATCCTGATTTGCCTTCCCTCCCCCTTCACCTGGAGGTATGACGATATCAACAGGTTTATGAGAGCCTGCAAAAAATACTTCTTCATTTTCAAACAATACTATGGTACCTATGGGCAAAGAATCCTCTTCGCTACCTTCCTTTTTGAGAAAGCCACCTAGTCCTGGTGAACCCACTTTAAACTTCAATATAAAAGCGGGGACATGAGACACTTCTGATATCCCTCCTGGAATGAATTTAAAAGATCCCTAAGTGTTGAGTTTGGTGATCCCACCCTCCAAGAAGTCATGGAGCAGTGGATGACAATGCCCTTGAGATCCAGTACAACTTCAAGGAGGCAAATGCTGAGGAATGGGTTGAAGACTTTGAGACCAGAATAGAAGGATTCAAGAAGAGTATGAGAGAGATGGAGGAAGCCATGCCTCAGTCCATGGACAGGCAGAGACTGGACAAGATTGTCACACAGTTTCACATACTAATATAGGAGTTTACAGAAAGCATCATATCAAGACAGAAACTGAGCAAGAAGGCATGTGCATGGTGGAGACCTGAGACAAAGAATGCATGTAGGAAGGTGAGAAAACTGCATGAGGACCAATAGGCTCACAAAATGGTAAACAGGCAGATCAGCCTCAAAATAGCAATAGAAACCAAGAAGGCTCAGGACTTTTTCAAGTTCCTGCATCAATGGGCAAAAAAGAATGGCTAGATGAGACATTGGTGGAGGCAACAACAGACAAGATCTGGAGCTTCAGCAAATGGTACAAGACAGAACAGAATTACTCATTACTGTCATGATTGTGCCAATAGAAGAGAAGATAAGAATGTACACTAAGGAATCTATGGAGTGTATGTGGGCTCAGCAAAGCTCTTAGCAATATCACCCTTGGGTCAAAGCCCTAATATAGATTACAGATAGAGTCTATGAGATGAAGACAAAGTAGGATCAAGATAAAGTCCTGACAGAGTTGGAATCTGTGGGCTTATAGTAAGAGAGAGATTAAGCTTGAAGGCTAGAGAGTGAGTGAGTGCAACAGTATTGGGCTAAACCAAGTTGATATTTGAATTGAGGTATGTACTACTAGTTTTACAGTTTATATACTAGTGCAGAGTCCAAGGAATCGGAGGCTAGAATAATATAAGTCTGGAATATTCTGTATCTGGAGGAGTTGAATATTCTGTGGACTCTGATATAACACCTACTCACTACCATAATGAATTCTAGGTGTGATAAATGAAATATGTGAAATTAGTAAATAAAATTAAAATATGAAATATGGAATAGAAACTGGGAATCAGATTCTGATGGATTCTATGAAGTGACTTGGTGCTATTGGAGATGGATTAAGGTTGATGTCCACAGGTTCTGTAGTATGCTTATTACAGTATCCCCCCTTTAGCATTCTTGTCCTCAAGAGCACTGATCCTGATGGCCAAATGTGCCGCATGGAATTTTGTGCAGGAGTTTCACATGATTTTTACCTCTTAAACTCAAACCACCATTATCTAAGTTGATAATTCTTTCCTCACTATCTGAAATGCTGTTGCCAGACAATGTTGATCCTGACAAACCTAAAGCCAAGGCACAGGAGGAATTGGCTGAGTCCTGAAGGAGATAAAAAGGCAAGGGCAAGGCAGAGGCTATAAAGGTCAGTGGAAAGAAAAAGAAAGTCAAGTCTACAGAGTATGTGAATGATAGTGAAAAGGATATTGTGGGCCAGTCAGGCTGACAGTCAGAAGATAGACCCAGCCCCAGGAAAAGAGGATGCAGAATATTTTAGCAAAAATACATAATCATTGGTGTCTGTAAGCAATATTGACATGCCTATTTAGATAAATGTGGATGTTGTCGGGCTGATGAAAGCCATTGTTTCTCTGCCAAGAAGGGAAAGTCTTGCAAGCAATGCAGAATCCACAAAGAAAAATGCATGAAATGGAGTCTGTGTAACAAGCATGCCACAGAACCTGCTGCCATTGACCTTTGTCAATCTTCAATGGCACCAACTCACTCATTGGAATCCATCAGATTCTGCTTTCCAGTTTCTATCTTATATTTCATATTTTTATTTCATTTACTAATTTCACATATTTCATTTATCACACCTAGAATCTGTCATGGTAGCAAGTAGGTGTTATATCAGAGTCCATGGAATCCTCAACTCCTCCAAATACAGAATATTCCAGACTTATATTATTCTAGCCAGCTCCATATTATTTCAGTCTCCGATTTCTCAGACTCCACACTAGTATATAGACTGTAGAACTAGCAGTATATACCTCAGTTCAAATATCAACTTGGTTTAGCCCAATACTCTCATACTCACTATCTCTGGCCTTCAAGCCTAATCTCAATCTCTTACTACAAGTCTATGGATTCCAACTCCATCAGGACTTCACCTTGATCCTACTTCATCCTCATTCCATGGACTCTGTCTGTAACCCATCTTAAGGCTTTGACTCAAGAGTGACTTGACACTATCCTCAAGCCTCTTCTTCTCTCCCTCGAAGTCTAAGAGTTTGAGTTCTAACTCAAGCTCTTTTGTGAATTCCATGGACTCCACAGAATTCTCATCTTCATCTCCATCTACCAATCCTACTCACTTCTCCATGAATGACAATGCCTGTATACTGCAGGATTTCATGAATCTGCTCTATGGACTTGTTGCCCAGGTCAACAACCCTCCTCAGCACTCAGCCCATACTAAGGTCAAGGAGCCTGACACCTTTGATGGCTCAGACCTATGGAAACTAAAGGCTTTCATTGTCTCCCTCCAGTTAAACTTCAATGACCGACCTGGTGCTTTCACATCAGAGGCCAAGAAGGTTAACTATGCCCTCTCCTTCCTTTCCAGTATGGCTCTTGACTGGTTTAAGCCTGATATCCTCCATCCTAACCATGCTAACCCTCCTGCATGGGCATATTCCTATTCTGCTTTCATTTCAGAACTCCAGACTAATTTTGATCTATTTGATGCAATTGGAGATGCTGAGGACAAGCTTGAAAATCTTCAGATGCATAATGGAGACTGGATTATGAAGTATATTGTACAGTTTAACCAGTATGCTGCTATTATTGGTTATGGTGACAATTCTCTTTATCATGCCTTCTACTGTGGCCTCTGCCCCTGCATCAAGGATGAAATGTCCCACTATGGAAAACCCAATAACCTCCAAGAAATGCGAGCTCTTGCCCAGGAGCTGGATGCTCACTATTGAACTCACAGGGCTGAGGTTTCCTTAGAAAACCAGGACAAGCCCTCTTATAACATCAATAGCAGTATATCTGTGGGTTTGGATTCCAACTCAAATTCACCCATGGATTCTGTGGCCTCCAATTCATCAAACTCTGACTTTGTGGAATCCTTCACCAATCCCTCCTCTGCTTCCAAGCCCTATGCTTTAGAGCTAGGCATACCTTCCATCATCTCTGCCTCTACTGATTCAGCTCCTATGGAGTTGGAAGAATAGAGCAACCATATATTCTCTGTGCAAAGACAGAATTACATTGACTGTCACTGCACCTTGGAGATTGTAACCCTCAATGCTGCCACTCTTTAACTGTCAATTCCAGATCTGAGATCCTTAAACCCCCATGCCTACTCTTCATTACTTGACCTGGTTGATTCCAGCCCAAGCCAGTACATCATTGTTTCACAACCTTTGCATCACTCTCATTTTTGCTGTTCAACCTTGGATTTCCAGTGGCCCCATCAGATTCTGCATTTGTCTGTTTCCCATCAGGAAACATCATTCCTAATTGACTTTCATGTCACTCATCCTCATTCATCACATAATGTTGTTCTAGGATACAACTGGCTTTCCTGCTGCGATCTGTTGATTGACAGGGTAAAAGTACAGTATCACTTTCCATTCATCATTATTGAATGTTTCATCTCTATCTAGTGCTTCCATGGCTATCGACACATATGTGCCAGTCTGCTCAGACCCTTCCAGTCTACTTTATTCCTAATTCAAGACTCCACTGGGCCCCACCATTGTTATATAGCAGCACTTATCAAACTCCCTCTAATCCATCTCCTTTGCTTCTTGATCAATTCCAATTTATTAGTCTCTGACAATTTCTGGTTCTGAATTTCAAATGAAATCCTGGAAAACTATTGCAAATTCATTCCTTAATCAGGACTAGAATCCACAGACAATTTCCACCCTCATTACCCAGGCAGAACAAGACCACCATCCAAGGTCACCATTCGCAAAGTCTCATTCAAATCCACACCTATCACTTCTTGATTTATCTCGATCGGACTCCTGCTGTTACGATTTATTCACTTTTTTCTCTTTTTTGCCTTATCTCATCTTATTGGCATCATCACGCTTACACACTATCGCCTTACCACTGCCGATATCAACTTCGACAAAACTTTCATGATGGACAACGCATGATATTGCATGCTTGTCGCCCGACCAGCACACCTCTTGACTTCAACAAAACTTTTGTACCTATTATTAGTACTTATGCTTTAGTATTTAAGTAGCTACAATTTACTGTACAAACCTCAGCTTCGAGCTAAGGTTTAACATCACATAAACTTTACTTGTCTGCTCGCTTGCTGAGAGCTTCTCCAGTAAGCGCCTCTCCCACCACCTCAAGATCAATCGAGGCATTGTCTAAGTGATTGTCCAAACATGAGACAGCTTAGCAATCGCCTGATCCTGAGTCACATGAGAGTTGGGCCCTAACAATTAGCTCGAAGCTTCCCTCACCCTTCCACGACACTAGACGCAGGAAGGATTCCATATGCCATTACAACAAACCCCTGACATAAACACTGAAACCACAAACACCCTTGCTGTAATCTTCTTTACAGTAGCAGGAATAATTGGAGTAACGACCGGAACCGCCATCATCTACTATCGAAATAGAGAGTGGTTCGAATGCCACGGAATCACCCTAAGAAGAGGAACTCCACACTACCCACCCCTGACCCTTCCCCAGTTTTACATCCCTCCCTACAATGTTCCGACGTACCCCACACACTACCCCATCTATGGACAGGAGTCCTACGAGACGCCCCCAGAGTCACCAACCCAGGACCTTCAGGGCCCTGAGTCTGACATCGGAAGAAGAGGAAGAATGCCCAGCCCAGTGGCTGGCCCTTCCAGAACCCGGCACTCCTCTGAGGATGCCAGAAGTACTCCCTTTTTCGAGGGAAGTATCAAGAAGCTCATTAGAGCATATCATGGTGAAGAGCTGCCTGCGTGCACAAGCTAGAAATGCACCAGCATCGAAGACACTGATCACACCCACACCTAACACTACACACACAAACACACTCAAGTTCATGGGGGATTCTGATGCGATAAAAGTAGCAAACCAATAAAACTGTATTCTCAATATTTCTAAGATGCACACGTAGCGATAGCGCTCGTATAAAATCTAAACTTCTCTAAGTCCAAAGGCTTTTCTCAGACAAGAGGTGTGACTTCCATCACTGGGCCTCAAGGCAAGGGTTGTATAACAATATGCAAATGTTGCCAAATGTAACCACAACTCTCTAGATGTCACGCACAACCCAAATAGTCACTGCAAGCAACAAACAACACACTAAACATGACTTAAAGCACCATGCTCTAAGCAGAAACCGAAACACTCAGACAATCCACAAGAGCCACAGGGTTTGAACCTACACACTCGAGCTTCTAACTGATCATAGACCCACAGGGTTCTAACCTATGCGATCCAGAGAACACAAATAAACACAGAAAACCCCGTCCGACAAGCCAAAGGGTTTGAACCTTTGCCAACTTGCAGAATTAACACAAAGCGAGCACTAACCAGACCAAAGGGTTTGAACCTCTGCTGCCTGTAATGCCTCGCGTCACACAGAAACCTCAAGAACTTGAAAGAGTGCCCTCCAAGACACTATATTCTTATTCTCAGTATAGAGCGCAGTCAAACAATCAATGAAACTGAAGTACGGAGTGCCTCACTAGCCTTCTTGGCCTTGCTCATGACTCAGATCACTCAAATTTATATCAAAGATGGTCTATATTCTCTCGCTCAAAGCTACAAACAACTCCAGATGCTAGAGCGCATGGCTGAAAAGCTTTGCACTGTTACACCGGGGGTCCGAAACTTGTACACTACTTCTATACTACTGTATTTATACATTCTATGATCTACAAATTAATACAACCGATTATAGTATTATTTCTTCTGCGGCCTTCTATTCCTTGCATCCTGCGTATGTTGTCTGAGCACGCCATCGCTTGGCACTTAGTCAAACATCCGACTCGGACCCAGACTTGGTCTCACTCATGGTTGTGGAGTCGTCTAGCACTGCACGCAGTGGGTTGACATGTTACTCGTTATCTCCTCAGAGTGGCAACCTATCATAAGGGCTGTATTTTCCTTTAATCTTATTATTCTAGGTTTTCTTGGTTGGTGGGGATACCCGCTCCATGCCTGGGCCTCACGCTCCTCGGCCGAAGTCAGTTTTCTCGGGTTTATTCGTACTCAGACATTATTTCATCTCGCGCACAACTTGCTGGTCGATCCATGCCTTGCGCATCATAGATCAATGCATCATGTAGTTCTCTTAATATCACGCATGTCTCTTATTAATTCTTTAGAGCACGTCTCCAGTCCATTCCTAGTGCATTCAGTATCAAGCACTGAGCTCTTATGCTTAGTATGACCTCAGGTAGTATCATTCTAAGCTAGAGCATGCGCTCTACCAATCGTCACTTAATATATTCAACTGCACAACTTCGTAGTATCGCGCTCTTCCCTATTCTGCCTTGTCCTTGTAACAGGTTCTTGTAAAATGTATGTATTGATACATTTTGTGAAATTACACGTGTAAATGCTCTGAAAGCATGTCAATGGAATTGGAACTGAACCCCTGGAGGATGCCAGGAGAGAACTGGAGTGAAGCCTCTGCCAGATACCTATGACTGAGGTCACCCAGCCCCGATTGGATAGCAAGACCCTCCCCCAGATGACCCTATGAGTCGTCAATCCTACAGAACCAGCCTCCAATGCCTCCTCACTGGATTCGTCAGAAAGAAAAAGAGGAAGGTCATCATATGACTCAGAGGAGAGCCGAAGAAGGGCTCACTTACCAGGAGACCCTAGACTTCACCGCCCCTTCAGAACCCACCAGGCCACATTCGACACACCTACATCGACAATTATACTCTCCTCCTCCAATCCTGATTCCCCCACCCCCAACTCCCTCGAACCTGATAGACTTCGAGGACAAATTAGAGGTGGAGAGACTCCTCTCCCCAAGTCCCCCAGAACGAGCTCACCCTCCAGCCCGGCCTCGCTCAACCACGAGGACCCAGGGTTCTATGCAGAGCTCCAGCGATGACGCCTACGAATCCGCTACATCGGGTGGCCTAGCTACCAGCAACAAAGAAGAGCAGGAGAATCACTGCTTGCATTCAGCACACAACAGAGAGAGGAGGACCCGGATGAGCCCCCTCAAGATCCCACAAACGAATGATGACTGGCTCGTCAAGAGATCGAGAGCAGTCCCTTCTACCTGGGAACTCCAGACTGAGCCTGGCCATCCCTCTCCCTATCTCAGCAAATGGCCCATGGACCCTATCAGGCCCAGGCCTGGTCCCTTCAAAGGGCAGACTATCTATGAAGAGGAGGAGTCGACGAGACCATGGAAGAACACAGGCATCGCTACGACCTACAGCCTAACAATGAGCTATGGTGGTATGAGCTCAATTACGGCCCCATCCTAGGGGTATATGTCCCTAACCTACGAGCAAGGACTGAACTCGAGGAACGAGTCCTCCAGCAACAATTGGCAAATATACTCGCCACCTGGAGAAGAGACAAAGCCCAACACGCTGACCTATCCTGAATACAGGTGGCCCAGGCCAATGCCCGACTTGCCGCTGATCGACTGGAGGCGCCAGAACCAGGCCTGGAAGGGGACGAGTAGGCTCTTTGCCAGCTCAGGAGAGGCAGGGCCGAGTGACATCGATGTCGACCCTGAAGTAGAACAACGACAAAAAGACAAGGAAGAGGCGGAGGCCAGGAGGCAAGACCACCGCAACAAGCAAGCAGCCTTTCTGGGTCTGGTCACTGACCTAACCCAGAAGCTGCTCGAGGCAAGGAGTTTCACCCTAGCCAATGGTCTGCCCCTTTCCCCTGAACTAGAAGACCCCAACAGATGCCGAGGATGGCCCACCGCCCCAGCCCCCAAGAGATGGGGGAGCCCTACTCATCAAACCAATAGGTGGTCAATCCCAAGACCACCGCCCAAGGACAACCCCCCTGACCCACCAGACTGGCCCTTGGGGGAAGCAGAAGAATGAGCTCCCTGGTTACAGGTAAAACCAACCCTGGTCCAACTCCCCACCGACTTCGAAGGAAGAGGGGACAACATCCACCGATTCACAGGGGCCTGCGAAGAATATTTCTCAATATTCCGAGCGTACTACCCCACCTATGCCAACAAAGTTCTATTCGCCACCTCTCTCTTCGGCAAGAGACCCCAAGGATGGTGGTCTCAGTATCGCCTTCAATTCTAAAGTGATACTGAAGGATGGTACCAATACTGCTCGTGGGATGACTTCAAAGCTGCCCTCCAGGTCGAGTATGGAGATCCCACCCTGCAAGAAGTGATGGAAAAGTGGATGAACGATCTCAGAATGACCGGCACTGCGGCCGAATACTTCTGCAAGTTAGAAGAATTGGCCTGCCAAGCTGATCAACTCCATGACCTAGGACCCTGAGGTGCCCTAGTCCAAGCTGTCCGACGAGGCGTACCCGCCTCTTGCACCGACTCCATCACTGACCTAGGAGTTATGATCCCCTCCACATATGTGGAATGGAAACAGCGCATATGCAGCATCTATGACAAGAAAGCCTGAAAACAGGCCTTTGACCAAATTGGCCATTATGACAAGTCAACCAAGGACAAACCTGCCAGTAATACCCCTAAAAGTAGTACTGGTGCAACAAGTTCCTCAGCCGACAAACCCACCAGCAAGGGATCATTGGGTTCGGGATGGACCACTTATGGAGGAGCTGGGGAGCCAATGGATATAGATCACCTCAAAAAGGAGGGCAGGTGCTTCAATTGTGGAGGGAAGGGGCACTTAGAAAAGGATTGCAAGAAACCGAAGCGGCCTAGAGACCCGAAAAGTGGGCGATACATGACAGCCCAACTTCGTGCCATGCTCACAGAAGCCGAAGAACACGATAAGGAGGAGCATGGACACAGTCATGAGAAGGTTGAGGAGAAGACGCCCTCAACGTTGAAGGTGGAGGAGGTAAAAGGCGAGGCCAAGAAGTGAGTGATTCCACTTCCTCAGCCCAAACCTCCTCTCTGGGTGGTCGGTCATCAGGTTCTGCTGTGCGGACTTTACCCGATTGTAATACTTTTTTTTACATACGTCATTGTTATCTATGCATTCGAATATACCTGCCACGTTCACACAGTTCCCTGAAACCACCCAAAAAGAATCACAACCCATTCAGACTCTGCCTGAACCAGCATATATAATCCCACAGAAGCGAGACGAGCCTTATCCCCCTCCCTTGCTAACACTTTCTGTCCCAGAACTCCTCACCCTCCAGGACCTTCAGACTTGATGGGGACCGGAGTTCATCCAAACAATGTCAGGGATCTCCCAGTCCTTGAGGATGAAGGAGGTGCTCCTCGAACCAGTCGAGCCCATCATTGCTGAACAAAGGCATCAAGACGAAGGTGGGGGCATGAGGTCGATGCCTGCTGACCCTGTCTGCAATGATTCGCCTCGTGCTCGAGGACGGCCACAGAAACATGACCCCCTCTTCCCCTGCCTGGACGAAGAAGCAGAGGATAATGCCCCCTGATTATTGCCTGAGAGCTTCAACTCGGTCGCGATGGCACCTCCCCCACCTCCGACCCGACAGAAGAAGATGTTGCAAGAAGGGATAGGGATCTGGGACAGGTGTCGAAGGACCCAGGAGTAACGTGGGAGCACGGTTTATGCGACAAGAACGCGATGCTCATGACTCCCTCCGTTCGTCTTGATGAGCCTTCTGGCCACTCCAGGAGCAACCCACTCCCCAAACCCCCGAATCCCGATGAAATAGCCGACAGTGGGCGACCTCTGGGGAAGGAGCATGCCCCAACCAGGGGAGACCCTCTTAGGCCCCCAACCCTCGAAGGATCAAGCAGGACCCCCCAGAAGGAAGAAGTGTCAGATGCACGGCATCCTGGGGGAAGGAAGACCACCATGGAAGAGGTGGCTGACAAAGAAGATGATACATCATTCAAGATGTCCCAAGCCAAGATGCAAGCGAAGAAGGAAGAAGAACCGATTGAGGCAAGGCATTCCGAGTCAAAACCCATGAGTGTTTCCTCCCTGAAGTCCACCTGGTTCAAGCCGTTTGGTGCAGACTGGACCCTTCAGGCCATCAAGGAAGCATGCACAGACTCGGAAGCATTTGCCTCTCTACACCTCTGGGCCCATAAAGAGAAAATCAACGAGATCAACGACGACCTTCTCTCCTCGCTTCAAAAAGGCAGAGAAAGAGCCCAAGAACAGCTCTATGAACTAGGGAAACCTATTCGTTATCAATGTCGAGTGTCAACCAAGGGCGTCCGCGAGCTCTTCCTCGATGTTCAACTTGAGACGTTAGAGAACTGTCAGAACCTCAAGGCTCAAGCCCTGGTGGACAGTGGTTGCACTGGGAGTACGATAAGCGAGACCTTTGTCCAGAAACATGGTCTCGTCACCAGGCCAGCCCCTGCCCCAATCTCCATGTACAATGCCGATGGCACCAGGAATAAAGCGGGAGAAATTACGGAGTTCATAGAAGTAAGAATGACCGTGGGAGGACACAGCAAGTGAATCGACTTCACGGTAACCAACATCGGCAAGAGAGATATCTTCCTTGGCCATGACTGGCTCCTCTGTCACAATCCAGTCATCAACTGGGCCACCGGCAAGCTTATCTTTGCCCAGTGCCAATGCCAATGAAACCCTTTCCCCCTCCCGGATGCAGACCCTGAGGACCCATGGGACAAAGAGCTAGAGGAAGGCGAGACCATCTTGATGGTTGATCTACAAGAAGAACTAGAAATTTGCGCTGTTCATCATGTGAACGACTTAGCAGCCAAGGCCAGTGAAGGGAAGCCCAAGAAGACCTTTGAAGAGATGGTCCCGCCCCAATACCGCGAGTTCCATGACCTCTTTTCCAAAGAGAATTTCGATGAGTTACCCGAGTGGAAGCCCTGGGACCATGCCATCGAGCTAATACCAAATGCCAAATCAACTCTCGACTGTAAGGTCTACCCTCTCAACCGGCATGAACAGGAGGAACTCGATAAGTTCCTCGACGAGAACCTTGAGTCTGGCCATATAAGACCATCAAAGTCACCCTTCACCTCCCCCTTCTTCTTCGTCAAGAAGAAGGACGGATCCCTTTGACCGGTCCAGGATTACTGAAAGCTTAATGAAATGACCATTAAGAATTGATATCCGCTTCCCCTCATATCCGAGCTTATGGACAAACTCCATGGTGCCAAATACTTCACCAAATTAGATGTCCGCTGGGGTTATAACAATGTCCAGATTAAGCAAGGAGATGAAGCCAAGGCAGCATTCCGAACCAATCATGGACTCTTCGAGCCAACCATCATGTTCTTCGGCCTGACCAATTCGCCGGCCACCTTCCAATGGATGATGAACGACATCTTCCACGATCTCATCATGGAAGGAAAGGTGACCATCTACCTAGATGATATCCTTATCTTCTCGAAAGATCTTCAAGAGCATTGTCAAATAGTCAAACGGATACTTCAGCAGCTATGGGAGCACAAGCTCTTCCTGAAAGCTGAAAAGTGCGAGTTCAAGGTATTAGAGATGGAATATCTCAGTGTCATCATCAGTGAAGGATCCATCTGAATGGACCCCATGAAGGTCAAGGGCATCATGGAGTGGCCCACTCCCACCAAGAAGAAGGAGTTACAGTCCTTCCTAGGTTTCACCAATTTCTATCGGAAATTCATAAAAGACTACTCCAAGATTGTCCATCCCATGACCCAACTCACTGGAAATGCCCCCTGGACCTGGGGAGCTGCCCAAAATGAGGCCTTCCAACGCCTAAAGAAGCAAATGGTGGAAGATGTGGTACTGGCTCTCCCAAAGGAAAAGGGAAAATTCCGTGTAGAGGCCAACTCGAGCGAAGGAGCGATAGGTGCAGTCCTCAGTCAGGAACAGGGAGGGAAGTGGAGACCCGTTGCCTTCCTTTCCAAGGTGCTAATGGTCACCAAATGAAATTACGAAATCTATGACAAAGAACTCCTAGTGATCATGCTCGCCCTCAAGGAGTGGAGACATTACCTCATGGGGGCGGCTGAGGACTTTGAGATCTGGACCGATCATCAGAACCTCCAGTATTTCCAACAACCCCAAAAGCTCAACCACTGACAGGCCCGATGGGTCACTGAGCTTGCAGAATACCATTTCATGCTTCACCACAAACCCGGGGCATCCAACTGCAAGGCTGATCTATTGAGCCGAAGGGATGACCATGATCAAGGAAAGAAGGACAACGACGATATTGTCATCCTGCAACCCAAACACTTCTGTGCAATGATCATGCCGACCACCAGCGAAATGCACCAGCGAATCAAAGACACGACCAGGACTCATGATAAATGGGATCAGGGAATAGCTAACTCCCTTGACCATGAGCGAGGTATTTCCGAGAAAGAAGGGCTGTTATACTATGATGGACGAATATATGTTCCCCACGATGACAAGTTGCATGGGGAAATTATCGCCATCCGTCATGACCACATCACTGCGGGACACCCAGGGATAGAGAAGACTAAGGAACTTGTACAAAGGGAGTATTGGTGGCCAAAACTCAAACAAATGGTGGAGAAGTATGTCAAGGCCTGCGAAGCATGCCAATGAACAAAGACCAATACCCATCCAAAGGCTGCCCCTCTCCATCCCAATGAAGTCCCCTCTGAACCATGGATGCACATATCTGTTGACATGATCACCGGACTACCAGAGTCCAATGGATATGATGCCATCCTTGTGGTTGTCGACCGGTTCTCCAAGGAAATTATCCCTATCGCATGTAATGTCAAGTTAACCTCTGAAGGATGGGCAAAATTACTATGTGACCATATATACGCCCGCCATGGAATGCCAAGGACTGTAATTTCTGATTGCAGACCTCAATTTGTCTCGAAGTTCATGATGGAACTTCTCAAACTCCTCGATATCACTCCAAATGCATCCACCCCCTTCCACCCCCAGACTGATGGGCAGACCGAATGGGCAAACCAGGAAATAAACAAATACCTTTGTCTTTTCATCAATCACCGACAGACCAACTGGAGCGAATGGCTTGCACTGGTGGCATTCGCTCACAACAATCGGGTTCACTCCACAACTGGACAGACCCCCTTCTTCACGAACTATGGAATTAACCCCTATATCCTACCCGATTCCATCAAAACGACTGCATTCACCAACCCTTCAGCCAAATCATTCACTGAAAACATGCAAGAAGTGCACCGCCAAGCCAAGGAGGCCCTAGAGGAAGCCGCGGGCAAGATGAAGGCCCAATATGACAAAAAGAAAAGAAATGCAGTGGACTATGCCATTGGAGACCATGTATGGCTAGATTCCACCAACCTTCACCTGCCACGCCCCAAAAAGAAACTCGACAACAAGTGCATAGGTCCATTCCTCATCCTAGAAAAGGCTAGCGCTTCCACCTACAAGCTCAAACTTCCACCTCACTGGAAGATTCATCCACGCTTTAATGAAAAACTGCTGACACCATATACGCTGCCAGCATTCCCCAATCAAGAGCAGCCCCCCCCACCACCACCAGATCTCATCGAGGACGAGGAGGAATACGAAGTCGAAAAAGTCCTGGACTCATGCACCCATCAAGTCTGCGGAAAGAAAGGACAAAAGTCATAGATCGTAACCGACTATCTCATTGAATGGAAGGGCTGGACTCGAGAGCACAACTCGTGGGTATGAGAAGATGACATGACCAATGCACAAGAAGCCATTGAAGACTACAAAAACAGTATTTCCAAAACCTGAACTGTCATGACCACATGCAAAGTCATCGACAGATCAGAAAAAACACTAAAAGAAATACTCAACCATCGCTATATCAACAACGTCATTTCCTATCAAGTACTTAGGAAAGATGGAAGGACCTTCTGGGTTGAAAACCCCTCCCCCAACAATAAACATTGGAGGGATTACATTGACGACTATTGGAGAAAGGAGTACATGAAAGCACAAGAAGAACCGCCAAGCGAACCCTAGGGCAGTCAGGACGTCTGCCTTAACGAGAGGGTAATGTTACGATTTATTCACTTTTTTCTCCTTTTTGCCTTATCTCATCTTATTGGCATCATCACGCTTACACACTATCGCCTTACCACCGCCGATATCAACTTCGACAAAACTTTCATGATGGACAACGCATGATATTGCATGCTTGTCGCCCGACCAGCACACCTCTTGACTTCAACAAAACTTTTGTACCTATTATTAGTACCTATGCTTTAGTATTTAAGTAGCTACAATTTACTGTACAAACCTCAGCTTCGAGCTAAGGTTTAACATCACATAAACTTTACTTGTCTGCTCGCTTGCTGAGAGCTTCTCCAGTAAGCGCCTCTCCCACCACCTCAAGATCAATCGAGGCATTGTCTAAGTGATTGTCCAAATGCAAGACAGCTTAGCAATCGCCTGATCCTGAGTCATGTGAGAGTTGGGCCCTAACACCTGCAGATTCCACTGCTCCAATTTCAAATTAAATTCTGGAAAACTATTGCAAATTCACTTTCTAATTGGGGACAGATTCCCTGGACCTTTCATTGTCAACCTTACTCCTATACTTCTTGGTCTACCTTCAAATTCCTCAGAATCCATCAGACTCCAGGTTTCATTGTTTTTATTTTCAATGTTCCATTTCAGAGTTCCATAGAATCCATCAGACTCTGGATTTTATTGTTCATTCATTTTCAGCACCATTTCAGAATTCCTCAGAATCTATAGCATCTTATTCCAACCCTTTTTAAACTCCAGCACTCCTACTCCAAACATTTGCCTAACAAAATTCCTCAGAATCCATCAGATTGTGTTTCAACCTTTCCAACTACTCTGGAGCTCCATTGGAATCTCCTTTCTCCTTGCCATTGGGACAGCACTCTTGAGGGCAAGAACACTAAAGGGGGGATACTGTAACAAGCATGCCATGGACTCCATGGATATCAACCTTAGCCAACTCCAATGGCACCAAGTCACTTCATAGAATCCATCAGAATCTGATTCCTAGTTTCTATTCCATATTTCATATCTCTATTTCACCTACTAATTTCACATATCCATTTATCACACCTAGAATTCATCACAATAACAAGTAGGTGTTATATCGGAGTCCATGGAATCCTTGACTCCTCCAGATATAGAATATTCCAGACTTATATTATTCTAGCCAGCTCCATATTATTCCAGCCTCTGATTTCTCAGACTCCACACTAGTATATAAACAAGTCCCAGCAGTTCTGGTAGACCTGGTGGTCTGGGTGGCAATCCTCCTAACAAAGAGGCATGTTTCATGATGGAATTTATGAATTTCCTCTGCAGCCTTGCCAATCAGGTCAACAACCCTCCTCAGTGCCCAGTCTGTACCAAGGTCAAAGGGCCTGACACTTTTGACAGCTCAAATCTGTGGAAACTAAAGACATTCATTGTTTTGCTCCAGTTGAACTTCAATAACAGGCCTGACACTTTCCATACTAATGCTGTAAAGGTCAACTATGCCATTTCCTTTCTCTCTGGTGTTGCCTTTGATTGGTTTGAACTGAATATCCTCCATCCTAACCACACTAACCCTTCTGCCTGGGCATACTCCTATGCCGCCTTCCTTTCAGAACTCTGTACCAACTTCAGTCTGTTCAATGCCATCAGAGATGCTGAAGATGAACTCAAAAATCTTTGCATGCATGACAGTGACTGGATTATGAAGTATATAGTCTGTTTCAATCAACATGCTGCTATTGTCAGCTATAGTGACAATTCCCTTTGCCATGCCTTTTATCATGGACTGTGCCTGCAGATTAAAGATGATATGGCACACCATGGTAAGCCCAATAATCTCCATGACATGCATACTCTTAACTTGATGCATATTATTGGACTCAGAAGGCTGAAATTATGCATGAAAACCATGATAAACCTTCCTCCTCTTCATCCTCTTCCTCCAAACCTAAGGGTTTGGGTTCAAACTTGAGCTCTTCCTACAATTCCATGGTGCCAAAGTCCTACAGCTTAGGTTCCATGGGATCCACCTCCACCTACCAGTCTTCTTCCTCCAGCTCCTCTACTTTTGCCAAAAAGCTCTATGCTGACAAGTTAGGCAAAGACAGCAAGCTCACTCCCAAGGAGAAGAAATGTTGCTGCAAGAACAATCTCTGTATGTTCTGTGGTAATAAGCACAAGACCAAGAACTGCAACAAGCACAAGGCCATGGCTTCCACTCATGGCTGTGCTGCAGAGGTCTCAGAGCCTCCTGCCTCTACCAATCCAGCTCCTGAGGAATTGAAAAAATAGAGAGCAGCCCTGTTTCCTCCATGCAAGGATAAGGTTATGTTGACTGTCACTGCACCTCGGAGATTATCCTCAATGCTGCCACTCTTTCAAGCCATTTCTTAACTGTATCACTATCATCTGAAGTCAGTTCTGGATCAGAACCTGACAGATCTCCTATTGCTATTATTCTTTATTTTCTCACTCTTGTTGATTCCAGTTCAAGTCATTGTTTTATCGACTCCAAATCCATTGAGGATCATAATCTCCCTATCAAATCTATTCCCACTGATGAACCTAGAGACTCCTGCAGGCAGAAAACACAACACCTAAGTGGCAAGTATAATCTGTAACAGAATCTGAAGGCAGGTTTTTAGTGAGTCTAGTCATGCGCCTCCATGTGGTGACAATAGGTCCTAAGATCGTAGCTTATTCAAGGCTACTAGTTGTTATGCTTTTGAACTATAGCTTCACAAAGCAAAATTGATGCGTGAATCACTTCAAGAAGAGAAGGGAGTCACAACTGTGAGTGTATACTGAGTGGGGCAAGCTATATGCTGCATTGTCTGATGATGTTGGAATCCTGGCTATGGTTCCAGTCATAGTTTCTGTTATAGAAACTTGTTATTATTATGATTTCACTTCAT
The DNA here is from genome assembly GCA_030407015.1 of Armillaria fumosa. NCBI lineage: Eukaryota > Fungi > Basidiomycota > Agaricomycetes > Agaricales > Physalacriaceae > Armillaria > Armillaria fumosa. The sequence goes on from JAUDYM010000010.1 coordinate 786,934, forward strand.
GAAATGATATCTGTGAGTGTTAGAAGCTAAAGTGCAATAACCCTATCTATGGATTACCCTTTGAAGTCTTCTGGTGTAGGTGCAAGCAGTGTGAGAATGCCAACAAAGATGAACTACAACCCTCTTGGTTTAAGGACTGAAGCTGAGTTTTGGCACTCAACAATTCAATATGGTGCACAAGTGTTTTATGGTTCACAAAAAACATTTACACTAGTATATTGAAGTGAAAGTTGAGGTAATGTCTTCTTGGCTGATTTGCTTCAAAGAAGTAAGGACTATTGTGTGGGAGTGGTATTCCTGAGCATATTCTATTGTTCTAGCTACTACACTTGAGTTTATATACTAATTTTCTTGTATCTATGCATAAGCTACTAATGTCAGCCTTTGTAACCACAATAATATATTAGTGAGCTTCATGAACAATTGGTAACAATATTATCATGCTATGTACTATCTTACTAAGCTTTCCATTGCATTAACAGTTCATTTGCTGGCAAGTTTGAATGACAGCACCATCCTTATTCATCATTACTTGTTGCACAATTGAAGTGAATACCTGTTTGCAAAGCCAAACCTTTTATTCTAACATGTCCATACACCTGATAGGTGCTCATTACAAGTCTTTAGCCATGCACAGCCTTCATGCAGGTATACCATATGATCATATGGTTGATATCATGTGCACAGGCTAGATTCCTATGACATCATAGAAAAATGACACAACCTTCTGGAGGGATCAGACTGGATATTTTAATGAGTGCATGCACCACATTGATATATGTATCATTGCTTCACATAGCCATGTGCTATTAATATATTGAAACAATTCGACTTGCACTGGACTTGCAATGGTTGATTTACTGAAAGTCCATGCAGGAGAGAATATTGATAAATTTAAGTGTGTATCTGCAATTTCAGAGTGCACAGAGCCACAGGGCTCATCACCACTGTTCAACTTTGGCTTCTTGACAGCTCCACCAGATCTCACATTTCCCAATTCATTATTCTCTGTACAGTTTCCATCAGGAGATATCATTCCTATTGACTTCTACATCACACATCTTGATTCTGTTAGGATCGTGCCAATAGATGAAAGGATTAGAATGCATGCTGAGGAGTCCGTGGAGTGCATGGGCTTGGCAAAGCTATTAGCAACATCACCCTTGGGTTGAAGCCCTAAGATAGATTACAGATGGAGTCTGCAGAATGAAGACAGTAGGTGTTAGGGCCGACTCTCACATGACTCGTAGTCGGGCAATTGGTAAGCTGTCTCGCGTTTGGACAATCACTTGGCCAATGCCTCGGATGACTCGAGGTAATGAAAGAGGCGCTTACAGAGAGGCTCTCGGCAAGTGAGCAGACAAGTAAGATTTATGTGTAGGTAAACCTTAGCTCGAAGCTGAGGTTGTACAGTGAAATCGTAACTACTTATATACGAAAGTGTGAGTACTATGAATAGATACGAAAGTTTTATCAAAGTCAAAAGGCGTGCTGGTCGGGTGACGAGCACGCAACATCATGCGTTGTCCATCATGAAAGATTTGGCGAAGCTGATAGTGGTGATAATGCGTAAGCATGATTACGCTGATAAGATGAGATAAGACTAGAAAAATGAAAAAAGTCAATAAATCGTAACATTACCCTCTCGTTAAGGCAGGCATCCCGACTGCCCTACGTCTTCCTCCCAGGGTGTGTCATCTTCTTCTTCTTCTTGGTCGCACAGTATGCAGTCTGTGACTTCCTTTTCGCTCTCTCTATGCCAGTAATCGTCAATGAAGGTTTTCCAAACCTGGCGATCAGGCTCCTCGATCCAAAATTTCTTCCCGTCGGTGCGTTCTACTTGATAGAACATGCTCCATCCGCCTGTGGCTTGGTTTTCTCGATAGCTACGATCGACTATTCGTTTGACGGTCTTTTCCGATCTGTCGATGACCTTACATGCAGTTACGACGGCTTGTGTTTCGGAGATACTGTTTTCATATTCGCTGATGGCCTCTTGAGCATTAGCCATGTCGTCTTCCCGGACCCATGAGTTGTGTTCTCGGGTCCACCCCTTCCACTTGACGAAGTAATCGGTTACGAGTCATGATTTCTGTCCTTTCTTCCCTCAGACTCGGCGTGTACAGGAGTCTAGGACTTCTTCGACCTCGTATTCTTCTTCGTCTTCGATGAGGTCTGGTGGGGGGGGGGGTGGGGGTTGTTCCTGATTAGGGAACGCTGGTGGGACGTAGGGTGTCAGTAGCTTCTCGTTGAAGCACGGGTGGATCTTCCAGTGGGGTGGAAGCTTGAGTTTATAGGCAGAAGCGCTGGTCTTTTCCAGTATCAGGAATGGGCCGACACGCTTGTCGTCGAGTTTCTTTTTGGGGCGAGGAAGATGGAGATTTGTGGAGTCAAGCCATACTCGGTCTCTGATGGCATAATCCACTGCGTCTCTTTTCTTCTTGTCGTATTGTGCCTTCATCCTTTCGGCTGCTTCCTCTAGTGCCTCCTTGGCTTGGCAATGTACTTCTTGCATGTTTTCTGCGAACGACTTGGCCGATGGATTGGTAAAGGCAGTCGTCTTGATGGAGTCTGGTAGGACTCAGGGATTTGATCCATAGTTGGTGAAGAAGGGAGTTTGTCCCGTGGACGAATGAATGCGATTGTTATGGGCGAACGCTGCCATGGCGAGCCATTCGCTCCAGTCTGTCTGTCGGTGGTTGATAAAGAGGCAGAGATACTTGTTGATCTCCTGGTTGGCCCGTTCGGTTTGGCCATCGGTCTGGGGATGGAAGGCGGTGGATGCATTGGGTGTGATGTCGAGGAGTTTGAGAAGTTCTAGCATGAACTTGGATACGAATTGTGGTCCTCGGTCAGAGATGACAGTTTTGGGCATTCTGTGTTTGGCATAGACGTGGTCACGCAGTAGTTTGGCCCATCCTTCAGAAGTGAGCTCGACGTTGCAGGCGATTGGGATGACTTCCTTGGAGAATCTGTCAATGACTACTAGGATGGCATTGTAGCCGTTGGACTCAGGTAGTCCCGTAATCATGTCGACGGAGATATGGGTCCAAGGTTCAGATGGGACCGCGTTCGGATGAAGAGGTGCGGCTTTGGGGTGGGTGTCCGTCTTTGTTCACTGGCATGCTTCGCATGCCTTGACATATCTCTCTACCGTTTGTTTGAGCTTAGGCCACCAGAACTCTCTTTGGACGAGTTCTTTGGTCTTTTCTACTCCCGGATGTCTGGCCGTGATGTGATCATGGTGAGAGGCGATGATCTCTCCTCTAAGCTGATCATCTCTGGGGATGTAGATTCGCCCATCATAGTAAAGGAGCCCCTCTCTTTTGGATATACCGTGTTCGTGGTCGAGGGAGTTTTGAATTCCCTGATCCCATTTGTTGTGGTTACGAGTGGCGTCCTTTATGCACTGGTGAGTTTCACTGGTGGTGGGCATGATCATTGCCTGGAAGTGTTCTGGTTGTAGGACAATAATGTCATCGTTGTCCTTCTTCCCTTGGTTGTGATCATCTCTCCAGCTTAACAAGTCAGCTTTTCGATTGGAAGCGCCGGGCTTGTGATGTAATGTGAAGTGATATTCGGCCAGTTCAGTGACCCATCGGGCTTGGCGACGGTTTAACTTTTGAGGTTGTCGGAAGTATTGCAAGTTCTGATGATCGGTCCAGATTTCTACGTCCTCGAATGCACCCATGAGATAGTGTCTCCACTCTTCCAGTGCGAGCATGATTGCGAGAAGTTCTTTGTCATATATCTTGTAATTTCGCTCTGTCACCGTTAGTGCTTTTGATAAGAAGGCGACTGGCCTCCACTTCCCATCCTGTTCTTGACTAAGCACAGCACCTATCGCTCCCTCACTCGAGTCAGCTTCTACCCTGAATTTTCCCTTGTCCGTGGGGAACGCTAATACCACATCTTTGGCCATCTGCTTCTTGAGACGTTGGAAGGCCTCATTTTGAGCTGCTCCCCAGGTCCAAGGAGTGTTACCCGTCAACTGAGTCATTGGTCGTATGATTTTGGAGTAGTCTTTTATGAATTTCTGATAGAAATTCATAAAGCCCAAAAAGGATTGCAACTCCTTTTTCTTGGTGGGTGTGGGCCACTCCGTTATCCCTTTGACCTTGATCGGGTCCATTCGTACTGATCCTTCGCTGATGATGACGCCAAGGTATTCGGTCTCGAGTACCTCAAATTCGCATTTCTCTGCTTTGAGGAATAACTTGTGCTCCCTAAGTCGTTGGAGTATGCGCTTGACAATTCGTCGGTGTTCTTGGAGGTCTTTCGAAAAGATCAGGATGTCGTCCAAGTAAATGGTCACTTTTCCTTCCATGATGAGGTCATGGAAGATGTCGTTCATCATCCATTGGAAGGTAGCCGGCGAGTTGGTCAGGCCGAAAAACATGACAGTTGGTTCGAATAGGCTGCGGTTGGTTCGGAAAGCCGCCTTGGCTTCGTCCCCCTGTTTGATCCGCACATTGTTGTATCCCCATCGGACATCCAACTTCGTGAAGTACTTGGCTCCGTGGAGTTTGTCCATGAGCTCGGAGATGAGGGGTAATGGATATCGGTTTTTGATCGTCATCTCATTGAGCTTGCGGTAGTCTTGTACAGGTCGTAGGGATCCATCCTTCTTTTTGACGAAGAAGAAGGGGGAGGCGAACGGTGACTTGGACGGTCGGATCCGTCCGGATTCCAGGTTCTCATCCAGGAACTTATCGAGCTCCTCCTGTTCATGTTGGTTGAGAGGGTAGACCTTGCAATCGAGAGTTGACTTGGCGTTTGGAATTAACTCGATTGCGTGGTCCCATGGCTTTCGCTCTGGTAGTTCATCGAAGTTTTCTTTAGAGAATAGGTCGTGGAATTCACGATACTGGGGTGGGACCATTTCTTCGAAGGTCTTCTTTGCTTTTCCTTCTGCAGCCTTAGCGGCTAGATCATTTGCATGATGTACCACGCGAATTTCTAGCTCCTCCCTAAGGTCGACCATTAGAATGGTTTCTCCTTCTTCCAATTCTTCGTCCCAGGGATCCTCCGGATCGGCATCTGGAAGTGGGAACAAGTTTTTCTGACACTGGCATCGGGCAAAGATGACCTTGCCGGTGGTCCAGTTGATGACCGGATTGTGACGGAGAAGCCAGTCGTGTCCTAGGAATATGTCACCTTTGCCGATGTTTGTAACGGCGAAGTCAATTCTCTCGCTATGGCCTCCTATTGTCATCCGTATTTCTATGAACTCAGTGATTACTCCCGCCTTGTTTTTTGTTCCGTCCGCATTGTATACCGAAATTGGGGTGGCTGCAGGTCAGGTGACGAGTCCATACTTCCGGACGTAGTCCTCGTTTATGGTACTCCCGGTGCATCCACTGTCGACTAAGGCTTGTGCTTTAAGGGTCTGGCGGTTCTCCAACGTCTCAAGCTGTATGTCGAGGAAGAGCTCTCAGATGCCTTTAGTGGATACTCGGCGTTGATAGCGAATTGGCTGGCCTAATTCGTAGAGCGCTTCCCGTGCACGTTCTCCTCCCTTCCTTAGCGAGGCGAGGAGTTCCTGATCAATCTCGTTGACCTTCTCCTTATGAGCCCAGAGATGTAGCGAGGCAAGGGCTTCCGAGTCTGTGCGTGCTTCCCTGACAGCCCGAAGGGTCCAGTCCGCACCAAACGGCTTGAACCAGGTGGACTTCGGGGTGGAAACACTCACTGGGGTTAACTCGGAACACCTCGCCCTCAACGCTTCTTCTTCCTTCTTCTTTTGCTCCTTGGCTTGCGTCATCTTGAAGGACGTGTCGTCCTCTTCATCAGGGACCTCGATGAAGGTGGTATTCCAGACCCGTGAACATCACGCATCTGATGTTGGAATCCTGCTTGATCCTTCGAGGGTCGGGGGCCTAAGAGGGTCTCCCCTGGTTGGGGCATGCTCCTTCCCCAGAGGTCGCCCGCCGTCGGCTGCTTCGTCAGGATTCGGGGGTTTGGAGAGCAGGTTGCTCCGGGAGTGACCGCAAGGCTCGTCGGGATGAATGGAAGGGGCCATGAGCGTCGCATTCTTGTCGCATAAACCGTGCCCCCACATTACTTCCAGGCCCCTCGGCACCGGTGCCGGATCCCTATCCTTTCTTGGGACATCTTCTTCCATTGGGGTCATGGACAAAAGGGGTGCTGTCTCGATCGGTGTGACATCTCCGAGAGAACGACGAGAGCTGCAACCTTTCGTTTCTTCTTCCAGGCAAGAGGAGAGGGGGTCGTGTATCTGCGATGATCCCTGAGCACGAGGTGAATCATTGGGGATGTGATCGACAGGCATCGACCTCGTACTCCCGCCTCCGTCTTGAGGTTCTCGTTCAGCGACGATAGGCTCGGCCGGTTCGGGGAGAACCTCCTTCGTCCCTAAGGACTGAGAGATCCCCGACATTGTTCGGATGAACTCTGGTCCCCATCGAGTCTGAAGGTCCTGGAGGGTGAGGAATTCTGGGACAGAAAGTGTAAGCGAAGGAGGGGGATGAGTCTCGCTTCGTTTCTGGGGGATTATATATGCCTTTTTAGGTGGAGTCTGAATTTGTTGTGATTCTTTTGGGGTGGTGGTTTCGGGCGTACTAGCCAAAGCAGCAGATGGTATATTCGAATGTGTTAAAACAACTGATGTACGTAACAATGTATTACAATCAGGTAAAGTCCACACAGCAGGACCCAATGACTGACCACCCGAAGAGGAGGATTGGGCCGAGGAAGTGGAATCACTCACTTCTCAGCCTTGCCTTTTACCTCCTTGATCTTCGTTGTCGAGGGCGTCTTCTCCTCGGCTTTCTCCTCGTGACTGTGTCCATGTGCCTCCTTATCGTGGGCCTCCTGCAACTCTGTCTCCGTTAGCATGCTGCAAAGCTGGGCCAATGTATATCACCCGTTCTTTGGGTCTCTGGGCCACTTCGGCTTCTTGCAATCTTTTCCCATATGTCCTTTCCCTCCGCAGTTGAAGCATCGGCCTTCCTTTCAGAGGTGATCTATGTCCATTGGCTCCCCTGCCCCTCTGTAAGTGGTCCATGTCGAACCCGACGTCCCTTTGCTGGCGGTTTTGTTGGCTGCGGAACTTGTCATGCTGGAAGTTCCTTTAGAGGAGCTTCCAGTGTTTTTGGGGCGGTCGACATACCCAATTTTATCAAAGGCAAGTTTGCGGGCTTTTTCGTCGTATATATTGCAAACTCGTCGTTTCCACTCTTGATAGTTTTGAGGGATCATGATGCCTAAGTTTGCGATAGAGTCGGTGTAGGATTCAGGGACTCCTCGCCTGACTGCCCTGACGATGGCGCTTCGTGCGCCAAGGTCGGTGAGTTGGTCCGCTTGTCGGGCCAGCTCTTCGAGGCGTCGGAAGTATTCGGACGCTGTTCCGGTCATTTTGAGTTCGTTCATGCGTCGTTCCATGACTTCCTGGAGCATGGGGTCACCATACTCGACCTTGAGGGCGGCCTTGAATTCGGCCCAGGAAAAGTATCGGTATCTTTCCTCAGCTTCGCTCCAGAATTGGTAGCGATATTGGGACCACCAGTTCTGGGGTTTCTCCCTGAAGAGGGAGACGGCGAACATGATTTTGTTGGCATGAGTGGGGTAGTATGCCTTGAAGACGGAGAAATAGTCTTCACAGGCTCCTGTGAAGCGATGGATGTCGCTACTCTTCCCCTGGAAGTCGGTAGGAAGTCGAACAAGGGTTGGCTTGACTTGGAGCCACGGGTCTTGTTCTTCCACGTTTCTGGAGGGCCAGTAAGGAGGGTCGGGGGGGTCGTATCTGGGGGGTGGTCGGGGAACTGACCATCTGTCGGTTCGATGAGTTGGGCTGCCATACCTTCTGGGGGCTGGTGCGGCGGGACGTCCCCGGGGTTGCGGTTGGTCGGGGACGTCTTGAAGTTCCTTTGGGATGGGTAGGTTGTGGGCCATGGCGAAGGCCCGGGTTCTTTGTAGTTGGGCTATTAGCCCTGCTGTGACGTCCGGGAAGGCGTCCTTTTCAGCTTGGAACTGTTGCCTTCTGGCTTCAGCTTCCTGTGCCTCCCGAACTCATCGTTCGTCTTCTGTTTCCATGGGTTCGCTAGGTCCTGCTTTGCCGGACCCGGTGAGTAGCCTACTCTTGCCTTTCCATGGATTGCTGTTCTTCCGCCATTCTCTGGGCGGTTCGTCGGGCATTGGCCTGGGCCATTCGTATGAAGGCCAGGTGTTCTCGTTCATGTTCATCTGCTCTCCAGGTTCGGAGTACATCCTCCAGTCTCCCCTGGAGGGTTTGTTCCTCCTCATCTGTTCTTGGTTGTAGACCTCATATATAGACCCCAGGTGTGGGGCCGTAGTCCTGCTCGTGGCGGTGGAGCTCCTTTGTTGGGAAGAGACGTAGTCGCCGCCAATGTTCGTCAAGGGACTCGTCAATTCCTCCTCGTCTAACGTAGTCCTCTCTTCTAAGGGCCCAGGCCTGGGCATGATAGGGTCCGAGGGTGATTCGTTGCTGTACTGTGAGGGAGGTCCAGGCTCGGGCTGGAGCTCCCAAGTAGAACGGATTGCTCTCGAGCTCTCTTCTTGCCAGTCTCCTCTCATCTCCAAGGTCTCTGGGTTGTTGTTCTGGGTCCTCCTCCAAGCGTCGAAGTCGAAAGGTGTTCTCAGTCTCTCATGCTCTTCTTCGTTGGAAGTAGGAAGGTCTCCCGATAGTGCGGATCTGAAGTCTTCCTCTCCTGAGGTCGTCAGTGTTGGTGCATACTGGCAACCCGTTCGAGATGCTGTCGTTGCGGGGCTCATTATCTGAGCTGCTTCCTCGCTCCCGTGGCTGCTCGGGGCGGGTGATTCTTGGAGAAAGGTTTGGGGTATCGGAGGGAGAGGTCATGGACCATACAGCTGACGCCGTAGGTGTACCGGGGGGGGTCCAGCCGAGGTCGTAGAGGGGGTCACGGTGGGTCTGTAACCCTGTGTCGTTCTGGCGGTACCAGGCCTGGATCCGCTCCGCGAGGACGGAGCTGCTTGTTGAAGGCGGAGAAGGGTTTGTAACTCGGAGGGTCAGATGGGTAGGGGGTGTGCTAATGGGAGGGGGCTCAGTGCCCTCAGCTGGAAGTACGTTTGTACTGCTTCGACGTGACTCTGCCTCGTCATACTCGATAGTTCTGGGCCCGACGTAGGCTCGGATAAGTTCTGTGATGTCTCCCTCGACAGAGGGAGAGCGAGATGCTGTCCTATCGGACTGCCTAGTTCCGGAAGGTCCAGCGACGGGGCTTGGATTTCTTCCTCTTCTTCCATGATAGACCCTGGCATCCGACTCTGGACTGGGGGCTCTTGACCTGTCCTGCCTATTCGGCGAGACAGGGGGCGTGTAGAACTGGTCCCTTCTGTAGGGCTCGTATGTCGGGAAAATGGGCTGAACTTGACCATTGTACTGATAGGGTGGGATATAGAATCGGGGGAGGGTGGGTGGAGGGTAGGTTAGTGGTCTTCTGGGTCCTAGCCCGTGTCATATGAACCAGTCTCAGTTTCTGCAATATATCGTGGCAGCGAAGAGGGCTAATCCAACTAAAGCTGCTGCTCCTACAAAGGCTCCTATGGCCATGTTTCTGAGAGTTTCGTTGATGTCGGGAGTTTGTTGGAGGGTCATGGAATCCTTCCTGCGTCTAGCGTCGTAGAAGGGTGAAGGGAAGCTTCAAGCTAATTGTTAGGGCCGACTCTCATGTGACTCGTAGTTGGGCAATTGGTAAGCTGTCTCGCGTTTGGACAATCACTTGGCCAATGCCTCGGATGACTCGAGGTAATGAAAGAGGCGCTTACAGAGAGGCTCTCGGCAAGCGAGCAGACAAGTAAGATTTATGTGTAGGTAAACCTTAGCTCGAAGCTGAGGTTGTACAGTGAAATCGTAACTACTTATATACGAAAGTGTGAGTACTATGAATAGATACGAAAGTTTTATCAAAGTCAAAAGGCGTGCTGGTCGGGCGACAAGCACGCAACATCATGCGTTGTCCATCATGAAAGATTTGGTGAAGCTGATAGTGGTGATATGGTGGTGATAATGCGTAAGCATGATTACACCGATAAGATGAGATAAGACTAGAAAAATGAAAAAAGTCAATAAATCGTAACAGTAGGATCAAGATGAAGTCCTGATGGAGTCGGGGTCCACAGAATTATAGTAAGAGAGAGAGATTAGGCTTGAAGGCAAGAGGTAGTGAGTACGAGAGTATTGGGCTAAACCAAGTTGATATTCAAACTGAGGTATGTACTGCTAGTTCTACAGTTTATATACTAGGGTGGAGTCTGAGGAATTGGAGGCTAGAATAATATAAGTCTGGAATATTCTGTATCTGGAGGAGTTGAGTATTCCATGGACTCTGATATAACACCTACTCGCTACTGTGATGGATTCTAGGTGTGATAAATGAATATGTGAAATTAGTAAATGAAATGGAAATGTGAAATATAAGATAGAAACCAGGAAATGGAATCCATTGGATTCCAATGAGTAAGTTGGAGCCAGTTGGATGAATTGGTTAAGTCTGTGGAGTCCATGGCATGCTTGTTACAGTATCCCCCCCTTAGCATTCTTGCCCTCAAGAGTGCTGATCCCAATGACCGAATGTGCCATGTGGAATTTTGTGCAGGTACATCACGTGATTTTCACCTCTTGTCCTTTAACCACCATCATCTCTAAGTTCAAAAATTTTCCTTCGCTATCTGATACAATGACGACTTCATACCACCAGTCGCAAACCCCTGAGCCATACATTACCCTGCCTACACTGGATAATGTTGACCCTGACGAGCTCGAAGCATTCTATGATGATTGCGACGCTGAGGACGAGGCATATCAGTTAGCCATAGAGGCTCATGAGAATTGGAAGGTGGAAAAATGCAAGGCTGAAAAGGCCGTGGAGGCTGCAGAGTTGGCAAAAAGTAAGGCCGAGGAGAGAGCCTGAAAGGTGGCTGATTTGAAGGTGAAAAAGGCCATGGAGGAGGCACAGAGGTTGGAAGAGGAGCATCTTGCAAAAGAGACTGAGGAAAAACAGCTTGAGGAGGCAAAACAGGAGAGGTTGAGGAAAATTGCAGAGGCCACAGAGAGGCAAAAGGAGTTGGATACGCTGTTGAAGCCAATGGAGGATGATGAGGATTCTGCCGACGGTGACAATGAAGACCCGAAAGCAAAGGCCAGAAAGGAACTGGCTGAGAGCTGGAGAAAACGAAAGGGAAAGGGTAAAGAGTTGGTTGCGATGTCATTGAAGAAACGGAAGGTACGGTCAGCTGAGTATATTGAAGAAAGTGATGATGTTACTGCGGGCCCGTCGGAGAAAGGCACTGAAGGAAAAAGTTTCAAGAGGCTGAAAACTGAGCCTGTGCCTGGGCGAGGGGATGAAGAATTTTATGGCAAAGGTAAGTGTCCGATGGTTTCTGTAGTCAAACTGACTTATAGTTAGATCGATGTGGTCATTGTCATGCTGATGGTTCCCATTGTTTTTTAGGCAAAAAGGGAAGGTCTTGTGAACGATGCCAAATACACAAGGAAAAATGTGTTTTTACAGATGAAGTGGATTCCATGGGTATGGGCGAAGTGTTGGACTTGCTCCACAGCCTTCATGCACATATGGATATGGTGGAGATGAAAATCAAAAGGATGGAGTCTAAGCTGGAGGCCATCGGATCCCACGTGGAAGATTTGGTGGACCATTTCCATCCTGGCAATGCAGTTGAATACCTGCGAGATTTTATCCTGAAGGCATCCGAGGAGGAATGGGTGGTATCGCTTCAGGAGATACTATGCATGGAGGGCATGAATTCTGAGGCTCTCCACTGGGCTATGACGATGTGCTTGGATCAAGACGTTGTGCAAGTGTGGCATGCAAGACTAATGTCTGAGGAGACATTTAATGGTCAAGACCCATTCAAACTAGCAAATATGGAATTATGGCATGGAAGCCGCAGAGCCGATGGGCTGGAGAAAGCTATTGAGGCCAGCAAAAAGTTTAGGATGACCCATATGGAGTCTACTGCCTTGGAGGCTGGTGCACAGAGTGGGGCTTGTGGAAGAAATTCTTGAAAGGAACTGAAGAATATTTGGTGGAAGATTCCGATGGGGATTTGGATGAGGAGGAGATCAGGGAGAGTATGCTCCCTGGATCTGGATCCATCAGAATCATGGAGTTGGATGTGATGACGCTTGAAGAGGAAGGGCACTTGGATGGAGGGGTGGAAAAAGTCGGAAAATCCGCAGACACCTAATTTTGATGTTTGTACCAGGACAGTAGTGTATTGCACCAGGGTGAAAATGTATTTTTTCTTGATGTCTGAAATGAAATGGGAGTGAAGTCAAGAAATGGATCCAACAGAATCTGTTCCAAATTAGAAAAGTAATTTGCAATAGTTTTTCCAGGATTTAATTTGAAATTGGGGTGATGGAATCCATAGGAATCCGATGGAGATGGAAGTCAAGAAGCAGGAGACATAGTTTTGAGTAATGCTTTGCAGATGGTGACCTTGGATAGGGGTCCTGGTTTGTCTGGGTATTGACAGTGGAAATCTTCAATATATTCCTCCATGGAAATTTCTGTGGCTGGGATCCAGGCAAACTCTTCATCAGTACCCTCGTAACCTAACCATTGTACATGGTAGAGGAGTGGACATCGGAACCAATGGTCAAGCTTGGAGTCGAGAATTTGTGCAATCTTGTACTGTTCTTCACCATCGACTTCAACTGGAGGTGGAGGTGGTTGGGTACGGTTAGGAATGGTATTGGTTTCCATGGGTTCCAGCTGTGAGACATGGAATATGGGGTGAATGGAATGGAGGTCCATGGGGAGTTTGAGTGTGAATGAATGGGATCCAGGCTGGGCAATGATATTGAACGGTCCAAGGAATTTCTCAGAAAATTTCGCAGTAGGACGTGTAGTTCTAATGTGCTTAGAACTGAGGTAGACTTTGTCGCCTACTTTGAAATCTGGAGCTGGAGACCGTCGCTTATCCGCTTGGAATTTGTAGCGAGACTGGGCATGAGTAATTTCATCTCGTAAGAATTGGTGAAGATCGTCAAGATTGACTACAAAGTCACAGGCCTGGGTGGAGGTGATATCGCATTCAGGGTACACAGTGATATTAGGATGGTAACCCTTGTTAGCAAAGAATGGCGAGATTCTGGTGGAGGCGTTAGGAGCATTATTGTACATGAATTCGGCAATGGGTAATAGGGTATCCCAATTGTCTTGTTGATATGAACAATAGACATGGATGTATTGTTCAAGGGTTTGGTTAGCATGTTCAGGTTGTCCGTTGGCCTCTGGATGACAACCAGAAGTGAAATGAAGTTCCATATTGAGAGCCTTAGCAAGGGCACATGTAAATTGGGAGACAAATTCAGATCTGTGGTCAGACATGATGTGATTAGGGACACCATGCTTGGAAAATACATGGGTAACAAAAAGCTGTGCGAGATCCGCAGAATTAATGGTATCATGAGTGGGTATAAAAATGGCTGGCTTGCTTGCATGGTCGACCATGACAAGAATGGCAGTGAATCCATTGGAATCCGGAAGTTGTTCAATGAAATCCATCGAGATAGAATCCCATGGGCGTTCCGGTACCAGCAAGTGTTTGAGTAAGCCAAATGGATGGTGTCTAGGTGTTTTGTTGCAACCACATGTGGTGCAAGACTTGACATAGTGGCAAACAAATTCATGCATCTCTGGCCAGGTATAATTCTGTCAGACTAGTTCAAGCATCCAGTTTTGACCAAAATGACCTGCCAAGATATGGTCATGATTGTTTTGTAGGACATGAAGACGGAGATCCACGGTGTCCAGGACGTAAATGCGATTGTCAAAATGTAGTATTCCTGACTCATCCACAGACCACCAGGAGGAATTGGAAGGGGAAGAAGCAAGATGAAAACCTTCAGTCAATGTGGAATCCGCAGGTTGTGCTTGCTTGATATCAGAGTGGAGCTTGTCCATGTCCATGATAGCACTAGCGCAGAGTACGGGACCTTCAAGAAAAGTAGCATGGAGAGAAGCGGAAAGTTGTTCTTGGGTAAATACAGGGCAGAAATTGTGGGGATTGACTTGAGCATATTGACTATCCCCCTCTTTAGGGTAGACGTCCCATCGTCTAGTGAGTGCATCTGGTTTCCCACCAAGCTTACCCGGTCAGAACTGGATTACTAGGTTGAACTGGGAAAGGAATTCAGACCAGCGAACTTGCTGTCGAGTAAGAATCTTGGTAGTAGAGAAATACTCAAGGTTCTTATGGTCTGTGACAACGTCGATAGAATCTGCGGAGCCTTCGAGGTAGTGATGCCAATATTTAAAGGCTTCAAAAATGGCTAGAAGCTCTTTATCATGGGTATCATAATTGAGCTCGGCTCCATGGAGACTGCAGGACAAGAAGGAAATAGGGTGAATTTCACCATCCTCAAGGTAGATGGAAAGGATGGCAGCAATAGCATAGTCAGAGGCATCGGTTTCCATGACAAGCTGATGGTCAGGAATCCAGCGGGTAAGGATAGGGGCATGAGTGAATGCTTGCTTCAACTCATTAAATGCAGCCAGGCATTTGTCGTCGAATTTCCATGGAATACCCTTGCGAGTGAGACATGTTAGGGGCAACATGATCTCACTGTATTCATGGATAAAATAGCGATAGAAATTAGCAAAACCAAGGAATGATTGGATATCTTTGACCTTCCGTGGGACTGGCCAATCAACAATAGCCTTGACTTTGTCTTCGGACATACATAAGCCTTCAGGAGAGAGTATATAACCTAGATATTCTATGGAATCCCAATGAAATTCGCACTTGGATCCCTTGCAGTAGAGCCCATTAGCTCTAAGCCTGTGTAGGACCTCACACACATGTTTTTGGTGTTCTGCGGGATCATCGGAGTAGATGAGAATATCGTTGAGATAGACAATGATGGAGATGTCAAGCATATCTGAAAAAATGTCATTGACAAAGTGTTGGAAAGCTGCAGGAGCATTGGTAAGACCAAATGGCATGACATGCCATTCAAAAGATCCATAACAGGTATGGAATGCAGTTTTCCATTCATCTCCTTCAGCTATACAGACTAGATGATAAGCATGGCAAAGGTCAAATTTTGTATATAGGCATGCAGAACACGTGGAGTCAAGTAGGTCAGAAATGAGGGGAAGTGGATAATGGTCTTTTCTCATGGTCTTGTTCAGGCTGCAGAAATCAACACAGAGCCTTAGTTTGCCGGTTTTCTTTTTGACGAAGAGTACCGGGGCTCCATGGGGAGAATGTGAGGGAGAGATGAAACCATTACAGACATTATCATCGATAAATTCATGTAAGGCTTTTAGTTCGAATTCAGAGAGGGAATAGATGGGGCCAAGCAGAGGAGAAGTGCCTTCCTCAAGATTGATCTTATGGTCATAAGGGTGATGCTCTGATAATTTCTCTGAGAGGGAATCACTGAACATATCAGCAAAGTCATGATACTCCGGTGGGATATCAGATAAATCTGTGGGGGCCACAGAGGCAGCTTGACCACTAACACTTGGCATAGAAGGTTGTAGGGTGTACTGTTGGGCACCTTCTTCTGTGCAAGCTCGTATGAAAGTGGCCACGGAAATAATTGAAATCTTCGGTGAAACCGAAGTAGAGAATGATGAGATGGAAGGATATGAGTAGATGGGCTCATATGGTGGCAGAGTCTGTTGGGATCTCAGAGTGGGTTTGGATGATGGAATTGGACCTGAAGGGTCTGAGTGGGCTGGCACATGTGTGTCGGTAGCCATGGAAGCGCTAGTAGGGATAGAAGGACCAAATAGCTTTGAACAGAAAGTGATACTGTGCTTTGCCCAGTCAATCAACAGATTGTAGTGGGAAAGCCAGTTGTATCCCAGAACAACGTTACAGGATGAATCAAGATGTGTGACATAGAAGTCAATAGGAATGACATCTCCTGACAGAAACTGTATGGAGAGAGTAATGGATTGGGAAATGTGAGATCTGGCAGAGCCATCAAGAAGCCAAAGTTGAACAGTGGGAATGGATTTGGTAGGGAGATTATGATCCTCAACGTATTTGGAGTCGATAAAACAATGACTTGAACCAGAATCAATGAGAGCAAGAAAACGAAGAATAATGGCAATAGGGGATCCATTGGGTTCTGATCCAGAACCGATTTTGGATGATAGTGATACAGTTAATGAATGGGTTGAAAGAGCAGCAGCATTGAGGGTTACAATCTCTGAGGTGCAATGACAGTCAATGCAACCCTGTCCTTGCACAGAGGAAACAGGGCTGCTCCCTATTTTTCTGACTCCATGGGAGCCAGATCAGTAGAGGCAGGAGGCTCTGAAACCTCTGCAGCATGAGTGCAAGCAGATGCCATGGCCTTGCGCTTATTGCAGTCCTCAGTCTTGTGTTTGCCACCACAGAACATACAGAGGTTGTTCTTCTGGCAGTGTTCCTTTTCCTTGGGAGTGAGTTTGCCATCTTTGCCTAGCTTGTCAGTGTAGGGCTTCTTGGCGGACGAGGAAGAGGAAGAGGAAGAGGAAGAGGACTGGTAGGTGGAGGCAGAGCCCATGGTATTGGATCCATAAGACTTGGGCGCTGCAGAATATGAAGAGCTTGAGTTTGAACCCGAACCCTTAGGTTTGGAGGAAGAGGATGAGGAGGAAGGTTTATCACAATTTTCACATGAAATTTTGGCCTTCCGAGTCCAATAACGAGCGTCGAGTTCCTGTGCAAGGGTACACATGTCATGGAGGTTATCGGGCTTACCATGGTGGGCCATATCATCTTTAATCCATGAGCAAAGTCCGTGGTAAAAAGCATGGTGCAAGGAATTGTCACCATAGCTGACAATAGAAGCATGTTGATTGAAATGGACTATATACTTCATAATCTGGTCTCTGTCATGCATCCAAAGGTTTTTCAACTCATCTTTAGCATCTCCAACAGCATTGAATGGACCGAAGTTAGTCCAGAGTTCCACAAGAAAGGCAGCATAGGAGTATGCCCAGGCAGGAGGATTAGCGTGGTTAGGATGAAGGATATCCAATTCAAACCAGTCGAGGGCAACACCAGAAAGGAAAGAGACAGCATAATTGACCTTCGAGGCATCAGCACAGAAAGTGTCGGGCCTGTCATTGAAGTTCAACTGGAGGGAAACAATGAACACCTTGAGTTTCCATGGGTTTGAGCCATCAAAAGTGTCAGGCTCTTTGACCTTAGTGCGTACTGGGCATTGGGGAGGGTTGTTTAGTTGGTTGGCGAGACCACGGAGGAGATTCATGAAATCCCTGACCATGGCTTCATTGTTATTAGGATGGTTAGGAGGGTTAGGAGGATTGAGAGGATTACCACCAGGTCCACCAGGGCTGCTGGGACCTCCAGGGCCATCAGAATTAGGTGGGCCACTGCCAGGTTGGCGATTATCATTGCCCCATGGAAGGTGTAAGCTGTGGTTACTAGGAGAGTCAATCTCATCCTCGGAGTTGCCACCAGTTTCCTCTTCATTTTGAACAGGGAAGGTACTGCATGGGTTAGAAATCGGAGTCCGTGGGGGATCATTTCGGTAGCTGCCATAGCCACCTGAGATGGATTCTGAGGGTCCGGGGGCAAGATTGAGGTTGAAGAGATCAGGATTGATTCCTGAGATGGGTTGTCATTGGATAAAACCATTATGGGTGTAGGTTTCCCTATGGGAACGGCTGGTGGATGCAGAGTCTTCACCAAAAAGGTGTTGATCTCCTTTGGAGCTGGATTGGGGAATGTTGTTCATAGAGAAAGTGGGTTTCGGGTCTGTGGAGGACTGAGTAGTCTCGGTTTGTTCGAGAAGGATGGTAGACATGCCTAAAAATTTTTGACTCAAGGGTTTGAGTTCGAATATACTGTTAGGATCGTGCCAATAGATGAAAGGATTAGAATGCATGCCGAGGAGTCTGCAGAGTGCGTGGGCTTGGTGAAGCTATTAGCAACGTCACCCTTGGGTCGAAGCCCTAAGATAGATTACAGATGGAGTCTGCAGAATGAAGACAGTAGGATCAAGATGAAGTCCTGACAGAGTCGGGGTCTGCAGACTTATAGTAAGAGAGAGAGATTAGGCTTGAAGGCAAGAGGTAGTGAGTATGAGAGTATTGGGCTAAACCAAGTTGATATTCAAACTGAGGTATGTACTGCTAGTTCTACAGTTTATATACTAGGGTGGAGTCTGAGGAATTGGAGGCTAGAATAATATAAGTCTGGAATATTCTGTATCTGGAGGAGTTGAGTATTTTGTGGACTCTGATATAACACCTACTCACTACCATGATGGATTCTAGGTGTGATAAATGAATATGTGAAATTAGTAAATGAAATGGAAATGTGAAATATAAGATAGAAACCAGGAAATGGAATCCATTGGATTCCAATGAGTAAGTTGGAGCTGGTTGGATGAATTGGTTAAGTCCGTGGAGTCTGTGGCATGCTCGTTACAGATTCATCCTGTAACATTGTTTTGGGATACAACTGGCTTTCCCACCACAATCCATTGATTGACTGGGTAAAGCATAGTATCACTTTCCATTCAAAGCTATTCAGTGCTTCTATTCCTACTAGCACTTTCATGGCTGCTGAAACACCTGTGCCAGTCCACTCAGACCCTTCAGGTCCAATCCCATCATCCAAACCCACTCTGAGATCCTGACAGATTCTGCCACCATATGAGCCTATCTACTCATACCCTCCAATTCCATTATTTTCTGCTTTAGTTTCACTGAAGATTTTGATTATTTCCATGGCCACTTTCATATGAGCTTGTGCAGAAGAAGGTGCTCAACAGTACACTCTACAACCTTCTATGCCAAATGTTAGTGGTCAAGCCACCTTCATGGCCCTCATGGATTTATCTAATATCCCACCAGAGTATCATGACTTCGCTGATGTGTTCAGTGATTCACTCTCAGAGAAACTCCCTTAGTATCACCCTTACAACCTTAAGATCAATCTTGAGAAAGGCACTTCTCCTCTGCTCAGTCCCATCTATTCACTCTCTGAATTTGAACTCAAAGCCTTACATGAATTTATCAATGATAACATCCATAATGGTTTCATCTCTCTCTCATGTTCTCCCCATGGAGCCCTGGCACTCTGTGTCAAAAAGAAAACTGGTGAACTCAGGCTCTGTGTTGATTTCCACAGCCTGAACAAGATCACAAGAAAAGACCATTATCCTCTTCCTCTCATTTCTGACCTACTCAACTCTGTATGTTCTGTGTGCCTGTATACAAAACTTGACCTTTGTCATGCTTACCATCTAGTCTGTATAGCCAAAGGAGATGAATGGAAAACCACATTCTGTATCTGTGATGAATCTTTCAAATGGCATGTCATGCCATTTGGCCTTATCAATGCTCCTGCAGCTTTCTAATGCTTTGTCAATGACATCTTTTTAGATATGCTTGATGTCTCCATCATTGTCTATCTTGACAATATCCTTATCTACTCCAACAATCCCACAGAACACTGAAAACATGTGCCCAAGATCCTACACAGGCTCAGAGCAAACAGGCTCTATTGCAAAGGATCCAACTGTGAATTTCATTGGGATTCTGTGGAATATCTAGGTTACATCCTCTCTCCTGAAGGCTTATGCATGTCTGAAGAAAAAGTCAAGGCTATTGTTGATTGGCCAGTTCCATGGAAGGTCAAAGATATTCAATTATTTCTTGGTTTTGCTAATTTCTATTGCTGTTTTATCTATGAATACAGTGAGATTGTATTGCCCTTAACATGTCTCACTTACAAGAGTATTCTGTGGAAATTCAATGACAAATGCCTGGTTGCATTTAACGAGTTAAGCAGGCTTTCACTCATGCTCCTATTCTTACCCACTGGATTTCTGACTGTCAACTTGTTGTGGAAACTGACACTTCTGACTATGCTATTGCTGTCATCTTTTCTATTTACCTTGAGGATGGTGAAATTCACCCTATTTCCTTCTTGTCTGGCAGTCTCCATGAAGCTGAGCTCAATTACAATACTCATGATAAAGAGCTTCCAGCCATTTTTGAAGCCTTTAAATATTGGCATCACTATCTCAAAGGCTCCATGGATTCCATCAACATTGTCACAGACCATAAGAACCTTGAGTATTTCTCTACCACCAAGATTCTTACTCAATGTCAAGGGTATTGGTCTAAATTCCTTTCTCAGTTTAGCCTAGTAATCCAGTTCTGATCAGGTAAGCTAGGTGGGAAACCGGATGCACTCACTAGACAATGGGACATCTACCCTAAAGAGGGGGATAGTCAATATGCTCAAGTCAATCCTCACAATTTCCACCCTGTGTTCACTCACAAACAACTTTCTGCTTCTCTTCATGCTACTTTTCTTGAAGGTCCTGTACTCCATGCTAGTGCCATCATAAACATGGACAAGCTCCACTCTAATATCAAGCAAGCACAATCTATGGATTCTGTGCTGACTAAAGGTTTTCGCCAAGCTTCTCTTTTCAATTCCTCCTGTTGGTCCATGGATGAGGCAGGAATACTACACCTTGACAATCACATTTACATCCTGGACTCTGCAGATCTTCATCTTCATGTCCTACAGAACAATCATGATCATATCTTGGCAGGTCATTTTGCTCAAAATCAGACACTTGAACTAGTCTGATGGAATTATACCTGGCCACAGATGTGTGAATTTGTTCACCACTATGTCAAGTCTTGTACTACTTGTGGTTGCAACAAAACACCTAGACACCATCTATTGGCTTACTCAAACCCTTGCCTGTACTAGAACACCCATGGGACTCCATCTCCATGGATTTCATTGAACAACTTCTGGATTCCAACAGATTCATTGCCATTCTTGTTATTGTGACTGTGCAAACAAGTAAGCCATTTTCATACCCACTCATGATATCATTAATTCCATGGATCTCGCACAGCTTTTTGTTACCCATGTCTTCTCCAAGCATGATGTCCCTAATCACATCACTTCTGACTGCGGATCCAAATTTGTCTCCCAATTGATATGTGCCCTTGCTAAGACTCTCAATATGAAACTCCACTTCACTTCTGGTTATCACCCAGGGGCTGATAGACAAACTGAAGGCACCAACCAAACTCTTGAACAATACATCTGTATCTATTGTGCTTACCAACAAGACAATTGGGATACCCTACTACCCATTGCTGAATTTGTGCACAACAATGCTCCTAACACCTCCACCAGAATTTCTCTATTCTTTGCTAACAAGGGTTACCATCCTAATATCACTGTATACCCTGAACACAATATTGCCTTTGCCCAGGCCCATGACTTCATAGTCAACCTTGATGATCTTCACCAATTTCTATGAGATGAAATTAGTCACACTCAGTCTCGCTACAAATTCCAAGCAGATAAATGACAGTCTCCAGCTCCAGATTTCAAAGTAGGTGACAAAGTCTATCTCAGTTCTAAACACATTAGAACTGTTACAATTTATTGACTTTTTTCACTTTTCAGTCTTATCTCATCTTATCGGCATAATCATGCTTACACATAATCACCACCATATCACCAACATCAACTTCGATAAAACTTTCATGATGGACAACGCATGATATTGCATGCTCGTTGCCCGACCAGCACGCCTCTTGACTTCTACAAAACTTTTGTAGCTATTATTAGGACTGACTCTTTAGTATTTAAGTAGCTACGCTTCACTGTACAACCTCAGCTTTGAGCTAAGGTTTACCTACACATAAACTTTACTTGTCTGCTCGCTTGCCGAGAGCTTCTCTAGTAAGTGCCTCTTTCATCACCTCGAAGTCATCTGAGGCATTGTCTAAGTGATTGTCCAAATGTGAGACAGCTTAGCAATCGCCTGACTACGAGTCACGTGAGAGTTGGCCCTAACAATTAGCTTGAAGCTTCCCTCACCCTTCCACGACGCTAGACGCAGGAAGGATTCCGTATGCCCTTACAACAAACCCCCAATATTTCAGGAGAAACAACGAGTACCCTTGCCGTGATCCTTTTCACGATAGCAGGAGTAATTGGGACAACAACTGTGGTCACCACTATCTACTACCAAAACAGAGACTGGTTCGAACACCACGGAATCACCTTCAGAAGAGGACAATTAATCTACCCACCCCCAACACTCCCCCGCTTCTACAACCCCCCCTACAATGTTCCAGCATACCCCACAAGCTATGCCATCTACAGACAGGAGTCCTACGAGACGCCCCCAGAGTCGTCGACCCGGGACCTTCAGAGCCTCTTCGCCGACCTCGGAGGAAGGAGAAGAACGCCCAGCCCAGTGGCTGGCCCTTCCAGAACCTGGCACTCCTCTGAGGATGCCAGAAGCACTTCCTCTTTCAAGGGAAGTATTGAGGAGCTCATTAGAGCCTATCATGGAATTGGAACGGAACCCCTGGAGGATGCCAGGAGAGAACTGGAGCGAAGCCTCTGACAGATACCTATGACCGAGGTTGCCCAGCCCTGACCAGATAGTGAGACCCTCCCCCAGACGACCCTATGGGTCATCAATCCTGACGAACCCCCCAAGGCTACCGACACCGCCTCACTTGATTCATCAGAGAGAAGAAGAGCGGCTCCGAAGTATGATTCAGAGGTGAGCCGAAGGAGGGCTCACCTACCAGGGGACTCTCGACTTCACTGCCCCTTCCGAACCCAGCAGGCAACCCTCGACACACCTGCATTGACAATTATACTCTCCTCCTCCAATCCCGATTCCTCTGCCCCCAACTCCCCCGAACCTAATAGACTTCGAAGACGAGGAAGGGAGACACCTTTCGCCAGCCCCTCCAGGACCAGCTCACCCTCCACCCCGCCCTCGCTCAACCGCCATGACCCAGACTTCTATTCTGAGCTCAGGCGAAGATGCCTACAAATCTGCTTTATTGGGCAGCCTTCGTACCAGCGAAGAAGAAGAACAGGAGAGTCCCCACTCACATACAGCATTCAACAACACAAGGAGGACCCAGACGAGCCCCCTTGAGATCCCAGGAGCGAGCGACGCCTCGCTTTATGAGAAATTGAGAGTAGCCCCTTCCACTTGGAAACTCCAGACAGAGCCTGGCTGTCCCTCTCCCTATCCCAGCGAATGGCCCATGGAACCTACCAGTCCCAGGCCTGGGCCCTCCGAAGGGCAGACTATCTATGAAGAGGAGGAGTGGACAAGATGCAGGAGGAGCACCGACATCGCTTCAGTCTCATCCCCAATGAGGAGCTATGGTGGTACGAGCTCAACTATGGCCCCATACCAGGGGTACACGTCCCCCATCTACGAGTGAGAACAGAGCAGGAGGAGCGAGTCCTCAATTGGCAATTGGCAACTATACTTGCCACCTGGAGAAGAGATGAAGCCGAACGCGCTGAGCTATCCTGAGTATGGGTGGCCCAGGCCAATGCCCGACTTGCCGCTGACTGACTGGAGATGCCAGAACCGGGCTTGGAAGGGGACGAGTAGACTCTTTGCAGGATCAGGAGAGGCAGGGCTGACTGACATCAATGTCGACCCTGAAGTAGAACAATGATGAAAAGAAGAAGAAGAAGCAGAGGCCAGAAGGCAAGAACACCACAACCAGCAAGCAGCCTTTCCAGAGCTGGTCAATGACCTAGCACAGAAGCTGCTCCAGGCAAGGAGCTTTGCGCTTGCCAACGGACTACCTCTTCCCCCCAAATTGGAAGATCCCAATAGACGCCGAGGACGACCCACCACCCTGGCCCCTAAACGATGGGGGAGCCTGACCCATCGAACGGACAGGTGGTTGGTTCCCCGACCTCCTCCCAAGAACAACCCTCCCGACCCACCAGACTGGCCCTCGGGAGAAGCAGACGAACAGGCTCCCTGGCTACAGGTGAAGCCCACCTTAATTCGACTCCCCGCAGACTTCGAAGGGAAAGGTGATGACATTCACTGATTCACTGGAGCCTGCGAGGAATACTTCTCCATATTCCAACCCTATTACCCAATGCACACCAACAAAATCTTATTCGCAACATCCTTGTTCGGCAAGAGACCCCAAGGCTGGTGGTCCCAGTACTGCCTTCAGTTCTGAAGTGACACTGAAGGACGATATCGGTATTGCTCATGGGATGACTTCAAAGCTGCCCTACAAATTGAATACGGTGACCCCACCCTCCAAGAAGTCATGGAGAAGTGGATGAATGATCTTAGAATGACCGGCACAGCAGCTGAATACTTCCACAAGTTGGAAGAGTTGGCCTGCCAAGCCGATCAACTCCACGACTTAGGACCCCGAGGTGCCCTAGTATGAGCCATCAGATGAGGAGTACCTGCCTCCTACACCGACTCCATCGCTGACTTAGGAGTCATGATCCCATCCACATATGCAGAATGGAAACAACGCATATGTAGCATCTACGATGAGAAGGCCCGAAAACAGGCCTTTGACCGCATCGGCCATTATGACAAGTTGACCAAGGATAAACCTGCCAGTAGTACCCCTAAAGGTAATACCGGCGCGACAAGTTCCTCAGCCGACAAACCGGCCAGCAAAGGATCATCAGGATCAGGGTGGACCACCTATGGAGGAGCCGGAGAGCCGATGGACATAGACTGCCTCAAGAAGGAAGGTCAATGCTTCAACTGCAGAGGGAAGGGGCACATGGGAAAAGACTGCAAGAAGCCAAAGTGACCTCGAGACCCGAAGACCGGGAGATACTCGACAGCCCAACTTCGTGCCATGCTCATGGAGGCCGAGGAACACAATAAGGAGGAGCACGGACATAGTCACAAGAAGGTTGAGGAGAAGACGCCCTCAACGTTGAAGGTCAAGGAGGTAAAAGGTGAGGCTGAGAAGTGAGTGATTCCACTTCCTTGGCCCAATCCTCCTCTCTGGGTGGTTGGTCATCAGGTCCTGCTGAGCAGACTTTACCTGATTGTAATATAAATTTACATACGTCTACAATTGTCTTGGCGCATTCAAATATACCCGCTTTGATTACTTCCCCCGAGACCACCCGAAAAGAATCACAAACCATTCAGGCTCCACCTGAAAAAATCTATAAAATCCCTCAGAAGCGAAGCAAGACTCATCCCCCTCCTTCGCTAACACTCTCTGTCCCAGAACTCCTCACCCTCCAGGACCTTCAGACTCGATGGGGACCGGAGTTCATCCAAACAATGTCGGGGATCTCTCAGTCCTTAGGGACGAAGGAGGTACTCCCCGAACCGGCCGAGCCCGTTGTCACTGAATGGGAACCTCAAGACGGAAACGGGAGTATGGGGTCGATGCCCATTGACACCGTCTGCAACGATTCGCCTCGCGCTCGAGGACAGTCAAGGATACATGACCCCCTCTCCTCCCATTTGGAAGAAGAAACGAAAGATTGGGGCCCTCATTGTTCTCTCAGAGACGTCACACCGATCGAGATGGCGCCTCTTTCGTCCATGACCCTGAAGGAAGAAGATAGTCATTCAAGAAAGGATAGGGACACGGGACAGGTGCCAAAGGACCTGGAAGTAAGGTGGAGGCACGGTTCATGCGACAAGAACGCGATGTCCACGACCTCTTCTGTCTCCAGTAGGCCTTCCGATCACTCCTGGAGTGACCTGCTCCCCAAACCCCCAATTCCTGATGAAGTAGCCAGCAGTGGGCAATCCTCGAGGAAGGAGCATGCCCCAATCGAGGAGACCCCTCGAAGGCCCCTGACCATTGAAGGATCAAGCAGGATTCCAGCCTCAGATGCGCGAGGCTCATGGGTCTGGAAGACCACCCTCGTTGAAATCCCTGATGAGGAGGATGACACCGCCTTCAAGATGGTGCAGGACCGGGAACGAGCCAAGCGGGAAAAGGAAGAGACCAAGGGGCTTCTCCCCTCGTTCCCCCAGGAGCAAAAGAAGCAGGAAGAAGAACCAAATGAGGCGAGGCGTTCTGGGTCTATTACAGTGAGTGTTTCCTCCCCGAAGTCCACCTGGTTCAAGCCGTTTGGCATGGACTGGACCCTTCAGGCCATCAGGGAAGCACGCACCGACTCGGAGGCTTTTGCCTCACTCCATCTCTGGGCGCATAAGGAGAAAGTCAACGAGATCAATTCCAATCTCCTTCGCTCACTAAGGGAAGATAAGGATTCAGCCCGAGAACAGCTTTATGAACTAGGAAAACCCATTCGATACCAACGCCGAGTGTCCACCAAAGGTGTCCGAGAGCTCTTTCTCGACATACAACTCAAGACATTGGAGAACCGTCAGACCCTCAAGGCTCAAGCCTTAGTTGACAGCGGATGTACTGGGAGTACCATCAGCGAGGCCTATGTCAAGAAGTATGGACTCATTACTCGGCCTGCACCCACCCCGATTTCCGTGTATAATGCAGACAGAACACGCAACAAGGCAGGGGAAATTGCCGAATTTGTGGAAGTATGGATGACCGTAGGAGGCCACTCGGAAAGGATCGACTTCGCTGTCACTAATATTGGCAAGGGTGATATCTTCCTCGGCCACGACTGGCTCCTTCGCCACAACCCTGTCATGAATTGGGCCACCGGCAAGATCATCTTCGCCCGATGCCAGTGTCAAAAGAACCCATTCCCATTACCGGACACCGATCCGGAGGATCCGTGGGATGAAGAGCTAGAGGAAGGCGAAACCATCCTAATGGTCAACCTCAGGGAGGAGCTAGAAATCTGCGCCGTACATCACGCGAACGACCTAGCTGCCCAGGCCAACGAAGGGAAGACCAAGAAGACCTTCGAAGAAATGGTTCCACCCCAATATCGCGAATTTGAGGACCTCTTCTCAAAGGAGAACTTTGACGAGTTGCCCGAATGTAAACCTTGGGATCATGCGATCGAGTTAATCCCCAATGCCAAGTCCACACTCGACTGCAAGGTATATCCGCTCAATTGACATGAACAAGAAGAGCTGGACAAATTCCTTGATGAAAACTTGGAGTCGGGATGAATCCACCCGTCCAAGTCCCTGTTTGCATCCCCCTTCTTCTTCGTTAAGAAAAAGGACGGCTCCCTTCGACCCATCCAAGACTATCAGAAGCTCAATGAGATGACCATCAAGAACCGGTATCCGCTTCCCTTGATCTCCAAACTCATGGACAAGCTCCGTGGTGCCAAGTACTTTATGAAATTGGACGTCCGCTGGGGTTACAACAATGTCAGGATCAAACAAGGAGATGAGGCCAAAGCTGCCTTCCACACCAACCGTGGACTATTCGAGCTGACAGTCATGTTTTTCGGACTCACTAACTCGCCAGCTACCTTCCAGTGGATGATGAACGACATCTTCCACAACCTCATCATGGAGGGGAAGGTCACCATTTACCTCGACAATATCCTAATCTTTTCTAAGGACTTGCAAGAACACCGACAAATTGTCAAGCGAGTCTTACAACGCTTAAGGGAGCACAAGTTATTCCTGAAAGCGGAAAAGTGTGAGTTTGAAGTTCTCGAAACCAAATACCTCGGCGTCATCATCAGTGAGGGATCGGTACGAATGGACCCCGTCAAGGTCAAGGGAATCACGGAGTGGCCTACACCCACTAAGAAAAAGGAGCTACAATCCTTTTTAGGTTTTACAAATTTCTATCGGAAGTTCATAAAGGACTACTCCAAAATCATGCACCCGATGACCCAGTTGACTGGCAACACCCCCTGGACCTGGGGAGCAGCCCAGAATGAGGCCTTCCAGCGCCTCAAGAAGCAGATGGCAGAAGACGTGGTATTAGCACTCCCCAAGGAAAACAGGAAGTTTAGGGTGGAAGCTGACTCCAGTGAAGGAGCAATCGGAGCAGTCCTTAGTCAAGAACAGGACGGGAAATGGAGGCCAGTCGCCTTCCTCTCCAAGGCATTAACTGTCACTGAGCGAAATTACGAGATATACAACAAGGAACTTCTCACAATTATGCTCACGCTAGAAGAGTGGAGGCATTACCTCATGGGTGCGGCGGAAGATTTCGAGATCTGGATGGATCATCAAAATCTGCAATATTTCCGCCAACCCCAGAAGTTGAACCGTCACCAAGCTCGGTGAGTCACCGAACTTGCCGAGTATCACTTCTCCCTCCATCACAAGCTGGGGACCTCTAACCGAAAAGCTGACCTCCTCAGTCGCCGAGATGATCATGACCAAGGAAAAAGGGACAACAATGATGTCGTAGTCCTACAACCCGAACATTTCCGAGCCATGATCATGCCGACAACCAGCGAAACCCACCAGAAGGTCAAGGACGCAATCAGGAACCACAACAAGTGGGACCAGGGGATCGCTAACTCACTCGATCATGAACGAGGCATCTCAGAGAAGGGAGGACTCCTATACTACGATGGACGAATCTATGTACCCCGCGACGACAAACTAAGAGGAGAAATCATCTCAGCCTTCCACGATCATGTCACGGCAGGACATCTGGAAATTGAGAAGACGAAGGAGTTGATTCAGAGAGAGTATTGGTGGCCAAAGCTCAAACAAACAGCGGAAAAGTACGTTAAGGCCTGCAAAGTGTGCCAACGAGCGAAGACCGACACCCACCCAAAGGCCACCCCTTTACATTCCAACGAAATACCTTCCGCACCATGGACCCACATATCAGTCGATATGATAACCGGACTGCCAGAATCCAATGGCTATGATGCCATTCTGGTAATTGTTGACCGATTCTCAAAAGAAATCATCCCCATTGCCTGCAACGTCGAACTCACCTCGGAAGGTTGGGCCAAATTACTCCGTGACCATGTATACACATGCCACGGTATGCCCCAAACCGTAATCTCCGACCGAGGACCCCAATTTGTCTCAAAATTCATGATGGAACTCCTCAGACTTCTTAATATCACACCGAACGCCTCCACCGCATTCCATTCTCAGACTGACAGACAGACCGAACGCACCAACCAGGAGATTAATAAATATCTCCGCATCTTCATCAATCATCGACAGACTGATTGGAGCGAATGGCTCGCGCTAGCAGTGTTCACCCACAATAATCGAATCCACTCCGCTACGGGTCAGACCCCATTCTTCACCAACTATGGAGTGAACCCACATGTATTACCAGACTCCATCAAAATGACTGCCTTCACCAATCCATCGGCAAAATCGTTCGCAGAAAATATGCAGGAAGTACACCGCCAAGCCAAGGAGGCACTAGAGGAAGCGGCTGGAAGGATGAAAGCACAGTACAACAAGAAGAAGAGAGATGCAGTGGACTACGCCATCGGAGACCGAGTATGGCTTGACTCCACTCACCTCCACCTTCCCCACCCCAAGAAGAAGCTCGATGACAAGCATGTCGGCCTGTTCCTAATCTTGGAAAAAGCCAGCGCATCCGCCTATAAACTCAAGCTTCCACCCCATTGGAAGATCCACCCACGCTTCAATGAGAAGCTTCTGACACCATACGTACCACTGGCATTTCCCAATCAAGAACAGCCCCCCGCACCACTGCCAGACCTCATCAAAGATGAGGAGGAATACGAGGTTGAGGAAGTCCTAGACTTGTGCACATGTCAAGTCCGTGGAAAGAAGGGACAAAAGTCACGACTAGTCACAGACTATCTCGTCAAGTGGAAAGGTTGGACCCGAGAACATAATTCATGGGTCCGAGAAGATGACATGGCTAATGCCCAAGAAGCCATTCAAGACTACGAGGACAGTATCTCTGAAACAAGAGCTGTCGTAACTGCATGCAAGGTCATCGACAGATCGGAAAAGACATTAAAAGAAATACTGGACCATCGCTATGTCGATGATGTCATCTCCTACCAAGTACTCAGGAAAGACGGAAGGACCTTCTGGGTCAAAAACCCCTCCCCAAATGACAAACATTGGAGGGACTACATCGATAACTACTGGAGAAAGGAGTACACAAAGGCACAAGAGGAGCCACCGAGCAAACCCTAGGGCAGTCAGGATGTCTGCCTTAACGAGAGGGTAATGTTACGATTTATTGACTTTTTTCACTTTTCAGTCTTATCTCATCTTATCAGCATAATCACGCTTATGCATAATCACCACCGTATCACCAACATCAACTTCGATAAAACTTTCATGATGGACAACACATGATATTGCATGCTCATTGCCCGACCAGCATGCCTCTTGACTTCTACAAAACTTTTGTAGCTATTATTAGGACTGACTCTTTAGTATTTAAGTAGCTACGCTTCACTGTACAACCTCAGCTTTGAGCTAAGGTTTACCTACACATAAACTTTACTTGTCTGCTCGCTTGCCGAGAGCTTCTCTAGTAAGTGCCTCTTTCATCACCTCGAAGTCATCTGAGGCATTGTCTAAGTGATTGTCCAAATGCGAGACAGCTTAGCAATCGCCCGACTACGAGTCACATGAGAGTCGGCCCTAACAAGAACTACATGTCCTACTGCAAAATTTTCAGAGAAATTCCTTGGACTGTTCAATATTATTGCCCAGCCTGGATTCCATTCCTTCACACTCAAACTCTCTGCAGATCTCCATTCCATTCATCCTGTATTCCATGTTTCACAGCTTAAACCTGTGGAAATCAATACCATTCCTAACTGTACCCAACCACATCAACCTCCAGTTGAAGTCAATGGTGAAGAGCAGTACAAGATTGCACAAATTCTTGACTCCAATGTTGCAACTGAAGATGATCCACTCATGTATTTTTGCAATCTAATGGATTAAGACAATATGGCTTATATGGACAGTGAGCAGAGCTAATATGTCTGCACATACATAATAAAATACAATGCGACGAGACAAATAAGACAGTAAAGTGACATTTGATGTGGTAGAATAAACCAGGGACTTAGTCATAGCATGTACCTGATGGGCATGCTTGGCAGAAAGACCGAAAACCCCTGTCCTAGTGCCTACAGTCTAGTCTACACAGTGAGCTCTGCTTTTTAATTTGAAGAACTATATGATTGCACTTAATGAAAATGGTGTGCTCATTAAATTAAAATGATGTATTGTACCTGAGAAGCTGGTCCAAACCTTGCACGCGAGATAAGATAGATGATAAATTGGACACATGGATTGATTAGCAGTGTCAGCCAAATACTGAAGTGCTGAATAACTTGTATACATTGCCATGTCAACCTGAGAGCTCAGTGCATGCGAGAATCCCTTCTAGAGAGAAACAATAACCCAAAGATGAGGCTAGATCTGGGATAGCCATCAGCCATCACTCTGATATGTCCTCGGACTTACAGATAGTGAGCACTCACTACTAGTTAAGCAAGCTCACTATAGAAACAATACTATATGAAGGAACTCCGAATCAGTAGCCAAGTAAGAACTGCAGCAGTGGTGGGCTGTGTGCATAGGAGTCTGTTTTACCTGGATACTAGCATGATGTTTGTAATCAGTAACTTGTTCTAGTATAAATAGTTGGTATCATAGGGTAGTATACAAGTTTCAAACCCCTGAGTTACAGTGTGCACATGGAAAGCGGTCACAGAGTTGATATAATCTCATTCCCCCCATCACACTTTTGAGGGTAATTGTTAGATTGAGTAGTTGTGTGAGTGTGTGTGAGGTTTAGTGTGTATATCACACTGTTCTGCATGCTATTCCACAAGTGCCCACAGCCAGCCTTTTCACTGAGCTTGACTGTCAGTTCCGATGTCCACTCCTTTACCATGTACAGTGGTTGGGTTATGAAGGTACTGATGAAGAGTTTGCTTGGATCCCTGCTACAGAATTCACTGTGGATGAATACATTGAACCAGGACCCCTTTTCAAGATCACCATCTGCAAAGCCTTATTCAAACCTATGCCTACTATTTCTTGATTCTCATCTCCATCAGATTCCTATGGATTCCATCATTCCAATTTTAAATTAAATTCTAAAAAATATTATAAATTACCTTCCTAATTGGGAACAGACTCTGCCAGATCCCTTGCTTGACTTCACTTCCAGTTCATCACTACATCTCAGACATCAAGAAAAAATATACACATTTTGCCCTCCAGGTGTGATACACTATATGTCCTTATACAAACATCAAAATACAAATGCAAAAATTAGGCATCTGCAGATTTCCAAACTTGTTCCATATCTCCATCCAATTGTCATTGCATCCAACTCACCAATTCCAATAGACCCAGACCCTGGAATCATACTCTCCCTGATCTCTTCTTCTTTGAAATCTCCATTGGAGTCCTCCATTAAATATTTCTCTGATCCCTTCAAGAACTTCTTCCATAAACCCACTCAGTGCAGCCAGCCTCTGAGACAGTAAAACTTTGTATGAGTTGTCCTAAACCTCTTACTGGCCTCAATGGCTTTCTCCAGCCTATCAGCCCTATGGCTTCCACACCATAACTCCATGTTAGCCAGTTCAAATGGGTCTTGACCATTAAACATCTCCTCAGACATAAGCCTTGCTTGCCATACTTGAGCAACATCTTGATCAAGGCACATGGTCATAGCTTGTTGGAGAGCCTTGTAATTTGTGCCTTCCATGTGTAGTATTTCCTCACTGACAAACCTAGACTTCTGTAGCAATGGCAAACCCCAAACTCAAGGAGTAAAGGTTAACAACAGTGCAAACTGGGGATAAAGATATTGTGTTGTGCAAGTTGTTTGGGGCACCTCCATGTGTTCCAATTAATTCTCCTAGATATGAGTTTATACTGCAACTTTACAGTAAAGCAAGTAGTACTCAAACAGTCAAGTACTAATGGATATGGCTGTAGGCCGGTGTTTATCTTGATAACAAGATGAAACAGAAGCAGGTATGACATGAATACCCTGAG
The DNA here is from genome assembly GCA_030407015.1 of Armillaria fumosa. Taxonomy (NCBI): domain Eukaryota; kingdom Fungi; phylum Basidiomycota; class Agaricomycetes; order Agaricales; family Physalacriaceae; genus Armillaria; species Armillaria fumosa. The sequence goes on from JAUDYM010000010.1 coordinate 819,611, forward strand.
TCTGTGACAAGAGTAGGAGAGATGACTAGACAATGGTTCTAGATGTAGGTCCTATGAGAAGAAGCGATGAAAATAAGACTATGCACATGGCGATAGCCTATATACAGTGGGGTGACAGTGTATGAAATGGGAGATCCTAATAAAACTGGTTTATGGTGGTGAAAGTATGAAACTGGGTGTATGTCCAGTGAAACACAGATATAATAGAGTTACTGGTCCTATACAGAAGTGAAATATATTGAAGTCAATGTCAAAAGCTGAGTCTACTCAGAGACAATCCTATCCTATGTCAATAACAAACCTATGAGTCCAATTGAGGGACTATCCTATCCTATAATGGTCCTAAAATGATGATGGGTCCAAACAATCCTATGTTGACAAAACTAATCCTATAAGTCTGTCGGTGACTACTCAAGTGGGCTGCAATGTCAATTATGAAAGTGAAAACAAATAAAACTCCTATGGTATGAAGGTGAAGGCAATCTGATTCTATAAAAACAAAAGAGGCAATGTATGATGCAAGCATATGAGATTACATGCTAAATGCATGTATCAACTGATGATGGTGGTGTAATCAAAGGTGTGATGAGTGACACCAAAGATAATTCTAGCACTGGTGAACAATGGTGTAGAGTGATGTCCCAAAGAGAACAATGGGTGGTATGAAGCTGAGATAGTATAAAACTGGTCCTCTGCTTATAGCAAGCATATGGGGTGCAAACAATTGATATTGTCTGTATACTGTGCTATGCATGTAATATGGTGTTGAACCAATGCAAATGAGTGTACAAACATATGGCAATGAGTCTATATCCAGTTGTTAGATATGAGATGGTGTAGAGTAATAGAGGGATTCTCTATCAAGCGATTCACTACTGTCTATGTCTTTTTCTCAGCTTTTATACTACAATTACTAATTTATTATTAGAAAGACTTAGTAAAGCTGTAAGGCTGCAGCTTGGTAACAATCCCAGTGTCCATATGTTTTCCATAGTTGCTGGTAACAGCTACTCTTCTGCATTCCTGAAGGAAGGTAAAATTCCTATGTCACAAGTTGATACAACATGGTCATTGAGGTGCTGTTTAACTGTGGCCTCTGCAGCCTTTTCTGCCTTCATTTTCTCCACCTTCCAGATATGATGGGCCTCCATGGCCAACTGATAAGCTTTCATCCTCAACGTTGTGATCATTGTAGAAAAGCTCAAGCTCATCAGGGTCGATGTTATCCAGGGTGGGCAGTGCAACATACGGTTCAGGAGTCTGTGATTGGTGGTATGAAGACATTGTTATATCAGACAGTGAAGGAAGAATTGGACTTAGAGATGGTGGTGGTATGAAGTCAAGAGGTGAAAATCATGTGACATACCTGCACAAAATTCCACACAGCACCCTCGGTCATTGGGATCAGTGCTCTTGAGGGCAAGAATGCTAAAGGGGGGATACTGTAACAAGCATGCCATGGAGCCCAGGACCAACTTTGTCAATTCTCAACACCGACTCATTCATCGGAAACTGTCGGACTCCGGTTTCTATTATATTTCATATTTTCCATTTCATTTATTAATTTCACATATTTCATTTATCACACCTAGAATCTGCTACGGTAGCGAGTAGGTGTTATATTGGAGTCCATGGAATACTCGACTCCTCCAGATACAGAATATTCCAGACTTATATTATTCTAGCCTCCAATTCCTTGGACTCCACCCTAGTATATAAACTGTAGAACTAGCAGTACATACCTCAGTTTGAATATCAACTTGGTTTAGCCCAATAACTCTTGCACTCACTATCTCTGGCCTTCAAGCCTAATCTCTATCTCCTACCATAAGTCCATGGATTCTGACTCCATCTGGACTTCATCTTGATCCTACTTTGTCTTCATTCTGCGGACTCCATCCATAATCTATCTTAGGGCTTCGACCCAAGGGTGACATTACTAATAGCTTCACCAAGCCCACGCACTCTACAGACTCCTCGGTGTGCATTCTAATCTTTTCATCTATTGGCATGATCCTAACACCAGGACCCCAGGATCATACCTTCCCTGATCTCCTCCTCTTCCAAATCCCCATCGGAATCCTCCACCAAATATTCCTCTGTCCCTTTCAAGAATTTTTTCCACAAGCCCCACTCAGTGCGCTGGCCTCCGAGATGGTAGAACTCTGTATGAGTCATCCTAAACTTTTTACTGGCCTCAATGGCTTTCTCCAGCCCATTTGCTCTGTGGCTTCCATGCCATAACTCCATGTTCACCAGTTCGAATGGGTCTCAACTGTTAAATGTCTCCTCGGACACTAGCCTTGCATGCCACACTTGTGCAACATCTTGATCCAAATGCATGGTCATCACCCAGTGGAGAGCCTCAGGATTCGCACCCTCCATGTGTAGTATCTCCTCTCATGACACTACCCAATCCTCCTCAGAAGCTGTCAGAATAAAATCCTGCAGATACTCGATCATGTCGCCAGGTTTGAAGTCATCCACTAAATCATCCATGCAGGTGCTGACAGCATCGAGTTTGGCCTCCATCCTCTCCATCTTCATCACCATCATATCAATATACACATGCAGGCTGTGAAGGAGGTCGACCACCTCGCCCAACCCTGCAGATTCTGCTTCATCAGAACAAGCACATTTTCCCTTTTGAATCTGGCACCTTTCACAGGACCTTCCTTTTTTTGTGGGAAAGCAATGGCTTCCATCGGCCTGGCACCAACCACATCGTTCTGGAAAAAACCTTCAGTATTTGCCACGGCCCTGACTGAAAACTCACCTTTGCCAAATAATTCTTCATTCCCTGCACCAGGAACAGGATCATTGACCTTAAACTTCTTGGAAACCCATATGTCCTTATCCTGACGCTCTGATGGGCCCACGTTACCCTCATTCCCACTATCAACCACATATTCTGAGGACCTCACTTTCCTTTTCCTTGATGGCACCGTGGCAACAGCCTTGCCCTTTCTCTGGCATTTTGCTCAACTTTTGGACAACTCTTTCCTCGCCTTTGATTTCGGATCCTCATCATTACTGATGGCCCTATTGCTACCAACCTCTGATTCCTCTCCTGAGGCCTTATTCTCGGCCTCCCTCTCTTTCCACTGCCTCTCAGACTCCACGGCCTCAGCAATTGTTCTCAACCTCAATCTCTCTTTTTCCTCTTCTTTCCTTTTTTCCTCCTGTTTTTTCTGCTCCGCCATGGCCTCTGCTTCCTTTTTTGCCTTTGCCTCTGCTACCATTTTAGCCCTTTCCTCTGCTTTTTTCTGGGCCATCTCCATGGCTGCCACAATCTTTTTTGCCTTGGCCAATTCTGTTGCCAGTTCCACCTTCCATTCATCATGAGCATCCATGGCAGCCCAATACACAGTTTCTTCAAGGTTCCGTTCAGCATACAAAACTTTGAGCTCATCAGGGTCAATGTTGTCTGGGGTGGGCAGCATGATGTATGCTTCGGGTGTCTGCGATCGGCGGTACAAAGTTGAGGGCATTATGGACAGCAAGGAAGAAAATTTGGACTTAGAAGGTGGTGGTTCAGGTTCAAGAGGCAATTATCATGTGATATACATACACAAAATTCCACATGGCACACTTGGCCATTGGGATCAGCACTCTTAAGGGCAAGAACACTAAGGGGGGGATACTGTAATGAGCATGCTGTGGAACCTGCAGACATCGACCATTGTCAACCTTCAATGGCACCAACTCAGTAATTGGAACCCGTCAGATTCCATTTCCCGGTTTCTATCTTATATTTCATATTTCTATTTCATTTAACTAATTCCACATATTTCATTTATCACACCTAGAATCCATCATGGTAGCGAGTAGGTGTTATATCGGAGTCCATGGAATACTCGACTCCTCCAGATACAGAATATTCCAGACTTATATTATTCTAGCCTCCAATTCCTTGGACTCCGCCCTAGTATATAAACTGTAGAACTAGCAGTACATACCTCAGTTTGAATATCAACTTGGTTTAGCCCAATAACTCTTGCACTCACTATCTCTGGCCTTCAAGCCTAATCTCTATCTCCTACCATAAGTCCATGGATTCTGACTCCATCTGGACTTCATCTTGATCCTACTTTGTCTTCATTCTGCGGACTCCATCCATAATCTATCTTAGGGCTTCGACCCAAGGGTGACATTACTAATAGCTTCACCAAGCCCATGCACTCTACAGACTCCTCGGTGTGCATTCTAATCTTTTCATCTATTGGCACGATTCTAACAACTGTGCAATATACTTACAGCGCACAGCCCTGAATTGAAAGTTGAGATAGTACAGTTATGTGTGGCCTACCAAAATCCATTCCCAAAAGGTATATCTCATTTATTTCAGTATGTATAGCAAGAACATCCAATCATACAGGGAAAAAATCAGGTCCACCTAAGAAAATCCACCAGCCTCATATTCTTCGGAAACAGCAATGCGCCAATCATCCCAGCCTGTGCCCACACATCCACCAGATAATTCACCCAGAACAACAACCAACTCATTGTCCACACCCACCCCAACACACCCCCCACCTTCCTTTCCCAAGCCCCCTCTGCAAGCACCCCGAGGGCACTAACCAAAAACAGGCACCCCGAGTCCCAGAACTGCACGTGGTGGCCCATGCCCCACACCCCGAGGTAGTGGATCAGCGCCGAGGTGGTGAAGGAGCCCAGGACGACCCCTGTATGCCCCATGGCAGGTATGCCAAATGAGACATAGGTGTGCTTGAGCACCTGGTGCCACCTCTTTGCCCAGAATTGGGAGAGGGACATGGAGAGCCACGGGTTGTCGAAGAGGGGGGGCCACTCACTGGGATCCTGGTGGAATAGCACCACACCGATCAGGGTAGCAGCATCGTATTGGCTCTGCAAGGCACAGTACATGACGAGAATGGAGAGGAGGGTGATGTATGTCGAGCAGAGGCTGGGGAAGGTGCCGTCAAGGATGGTCCCCCCATTGACGCTGCTGAATGTGTCCAGGCTGAGCATCTGGATGTGGTAATGGACCAGATCGAGGATGAGGGTGTTAGGGCCAACTCTCATGTGACTCAAAGTCAGGCGATTGCTAAGCTGTCTCGCATTTGGACAATCACTTATGCAATGCCTCAGATGATCTCAAGGTGGTGAAAGAGGTGCTTACTGGAGAAGCTCTTGGCAAGCGAGCAGACAAGTAAGATTTATGTGATGTTAAACCTTAGCTCGAAGCTGAGGTTGTACAGTAAATCGTAGCTACTTAAATACTAAAGTGTAGGTGTTAATAATAGGTATGAAAGATTTGTCGAAGTAGAGAGGTGTGCTGGTTGGGTGACAAGCACGCAATATCATGCGTTGTCCATCATGAAAGTTTTGTCGAAGTTGATATTGGTGATGAGGTGGCGATAGTGCATAAGCATGATGATACCGATAAGATATGATAAGACTAGAAAAAGGAAAAAAGTGAATAAATCGTAACATTACCCTCTCATTAAGGCAGTCATCCCGACTGCCTAGGGTTCATCGTCTTCCTCTTCTTGGTTGCAGAGTATGCAGTCTGTGACTTCCTTTTTGCTCTCTCTTTCCCAGTAGTCGTCAATGAATTTCTTCCAGACCTCTCAGTCGGGTTCTTCAATCCAGAACTTCTTCCCGTCGGTTCGTTCTATTTGGTAGAACATACTCCATCTGCCTGTGGTTTGGTTTTCGCGATAGTTACGATCGACTATTCGTTTGACTGTCTTTTCTGAGCGATCGATGACTTTTCATGCAATTATGACAGCTTGTGTTTTGGAGATACTGTCCTTGTAGTCCTGAATGGCTTCTTGGGCGTTAGCCATGTCGTCTTCTTGGACCCATGAGTTATGTTCTCGTGTCCAACCTTTCCACTGGACGAAGTAGTCGGTTACGAGTCGCAATTTCTGTCCTTTTTTGCCATGGACTCATCATGTGCGAGAGTCCAAGACTTCTTCAACTTCGTATTCCTCCTCATCTTCGATGAGGTCTGGCGGTGGTGGCAGGGGTTGCTCTTGATTGGGGAATGCCAGCAGTATGTAGGGCGTTAATAGTTTCTCATTGAAACGCGGGTGGATTTTCCAATGTGGGGGAAGTTTCAGTTTGTAGGCAGACACACCAGTCCTTTCCAAGATCAGGAACGGGCTGACATGCTTGTCGTCGAGCCTTTTCTTGGGGCGTGGTAAATGAAGGTTGGTGGCGTCGAGCCATACACGATCTCCAATGGCATAATTGATGGCCTCCCTTTTTCTTTTGTTGTACTGGGCCTTCATCTTACCCGCAGCTTCCTCTAGTGCCTTTTTGGCTTGGCGATGTACTTCTTGCATGTTCTCCGCAAATGTCTTTGCCGAAGGGTTGGTAAAGGCATTTGTTTGGATTGAGTCCGGTAGGACTCGGGGATTCACTCTGTAATTGGTGAAGAAGGGCGTCTGGCCTGTGGCCGAGTGGGTCCGATTATTGTGGGCGAATGCTGCTAATGCGAGCCATTCGCTCCAGTCAGTTTGTCAGTGGTTGATGAAAATGCACAAGTATTTGTTGATCTCTTGGTTTGCGCATTCGGTTTGTCCATCCGTCTGTGGATGGAATGCGGTGGATGCGTTTGGGGTGATATTGAGTAGGCGGAGAAGTTCAGTCATGAATTTCGAGACGAATCTTCAGACGTAAGTTCTATGTTACAAGCGATTGGGATTATCTCCTTGGAGAATCAGTCGACGACTACTAAAATGGCATCATAGCCATTAGATTCAGGTAATCCGGTGATCATGTCGACGGATATGTGGGTCCATGGTTCGGACGGGACCTCATTGGGGTGGAGAGGGGTGGCCTTGGGGTGAGTGTCCATCTTTGTTCGTTGGCATGCTTCACATGCCTTGACGTACTTTTCTACTGTTTGCTTGAGTTTTGGCCACCAGAACTCCCTCTGAACGAGTTCTTTAGTTTTTTCAATTCCCAGGTGTCTGGCCATGATATGGTCATGGTGGGAGGCAATGATCTCCCCTCTGAGCTTGTTGTCTCGGGGAATGTAGATTCACCCGTCATAGTAAAGGAGTCCCTCTTTTTCGGATATGCCACATTCTGTTAGGGCCGACTCTCATGTGACTCGAAGTCAGGCGATTGCTAAGCTGTCTCACATTCAGACAATCACTTTGGCAACGCCTTGGATGATCTCGAGGTGATGAAAGAGGTGCTTACAGAGAGGCTCTCGGCAAGCGAGCAGACAAGTAAGATTTATGTGTAGGTAAACCTTAGCTCGAAGCTGAGGTTGTACAGTGAAATCGTAGCTACTTAAATACTAAAGTGTAAGTACTATTAATAGATACGAAAGTTTTATCGAAGTCAAGAGGCATGCTAGTCAGGCGATGAGCACGCAATATCATGCATTGTCCATCATGAAAGATTTGTCGAAGTTGATACAGTGATATGGTGGTGATTACGCATAAGCGTGATTACTCCGATAAGATGAGATAAGACTAGAAAAAGGAAAAAAGTTAATAAATCATAACATTACCCTCTCGTTAAGGCAGTCGTCCCGACTGCCCTATGTCCTCTTCCCAGGCTTCGTTGTCTTCTTCCTCTTGGTCGCAGAGTATGCAGTCTGTGACTTCCTTTTCGCTTTCTCGTTCCCAGTAGTTGTCAATGAATGACTTCCAGATTTGTCGATCGGGCTCTTCAATCCAAAACTTTTTCCCATCGGTTCGTTCTACTTGATAGAACATGCTCCATCCACCTGTGGTTTTGTTCTCATGATAGCTGTGGTCAACTATTTGTTTGACCGCTTGTTGGGACCTGTCAATGACTTTGCGTGCGGTAATGACAGCTTGCATTTCGGAGATGCTGTCCTCATAGTCTTTGATGGCTTCTTGGGTGTTAGTCATGTTGTCTTCTCGAACCCATGAGTTGTGTTCTCTGGTCCATCCCTTCCACTTGACGAGGTAGTTGGTTACGAGTCATGATTTTTGTCCCTTTTTACCACAGACTTGACGTGTGCGAGAGTCCAAGACTTCTTCGACTTCGTACTCCTCCTCATCTTCAATGAGGTCTGGCAGGGGTGGAGGTGGTTGTTCCTGGTTAGGGAAGGCCGGTGGTACGTAGGGAGTTAGCAGCTTTTCGTTAAAGCGCAGGTGGATCTTCCAATGCGGAGGAAGCTTCAGCTTGTAGGCGGATGCGCTGGTCTTTTCCAAGATCAGGAATGGGCCGACATGTTTGTCATCGAGTTTTTTCTTGGGGCGTGGTAAATGAAGGTTTGTGGTGTCGAGCCATACACGATCTCTGATGGCATAGTCGACAGCTTCCCTTTTCTTCTTGTCGTATTGGGTTTTCATATTACCCGCAGCTTCCTCTAGTGCCCTTTTAGCTTGGCGGTGTACTTCTTGCATATTCTCCCCAAATGCCTTTGCCGAAGGATTAGTGAAGGCATTTGTCTGGATAGAGTCCGGGAGGATGTGGGGGTTCACTCCGTGGTTGGTGAAGAAGGGCATCTGTCCTGTGGCTGAATGGATCCGATTATTGTGGGCAAATGCTGCCAGTGCAAGCCATTCACTCCAGTCAGTCTGTCAGTGATTGATGAAGATGCGCAAGTATTTGTTGATTTCCTGGTTTGTGCGTTCGGTTTGTCTGTCTGTCTGGGGGTGGAATGCAGTGGAGGCATTCGGGGTGATATCGAGTAAGCAGAGGAGTTCAGTCATGAATTTTGAGACGAATTGGGGTCCCCGGTCCGAGATTACGGTCTTGGGCATTCCATGTTGAGTGTAGATATGGTCACGTAACAGTTTGGCCCATCCTTCGGACGTGAGCTCTACGTTACAAGCGATTGGGACTATCTCCTTGGAGAATCTGTCGATGACTACTAAAATGGCGTCGTAGCTGTTAGATTCAGGTAATCCAGTGATCATATCCACAGATATGTGAGTCCATGGTTCGGAAGGGACCTCATTGGGGTGGAGAGGGGCGGCCTTGGGGTGAGTGTCCATCTTTGTTTGCTGGCATGCTTCACATGCCTTGATGTACTTTTCTACTGTCTGTTTGAGTTTTGGCCACCAGAACTCTCTTTGGACGAGTTCCTTGGTCTTTTCTATCCCTGGGTGTCCAGCCATAACATGATCATGATGAGCGGCTATAATTTCCCCTCGTAGCTTGTCATCGTGGGGAACATATATCCGTCCATCGTAATACAACAGTCCCTCCTTCTCGAAGATGCCATGCTCGTGGTCAAGGGAGTTTTGGATTCCTTGGTCCCACTTGTCATGACTGCAAGTTACGTCCTTGATCTGTTGGTGAGTCTCACTTGCGGTGGGCATGATCATTGCCCTGAAGTGCTCTGGTTGGAGGACGACAACGTTGTCGTTGTCCTTCTTCCCTTGGTCGTGATCGTCCCTTCGACTCAATAAGTCGGCCTTGCGATTGGAGGCGCCGGGTTTGTGATGCAGAGTGAAATGATACTCGGCGAGTTTGGTAACCCATCGGGCTTGACGGCGGTTCAACTTCTGGGGCTGACGGAAATATTGCAGATTTTGATGATCGGTCCAGATCTCAAAATCTTCCGCTGCACCCATGAGGTAATGCCTCCACTCCTCGAGGGCGAGCATAATCGCCAGGAGTTCCTTGTCATATATCTCGTAGTTTCGCTCAGTGACGGTAAGCGCTTTAGATAAAAATGCAACTGGTCTCCACTTCCTGTCCTGTTCTTAGCTGAGGATGGCACCGATTGCTCCTTCACTAGAGTCGGCCTCTACTCGGAATCTCCCATTCTCCTTGGGAAGGGCGAGCACCACATCCTCGGCCATCTGTTTCTTCAGGCATTGGAAGGCCTCGTTTTGAGCTGTGCCCCAGGTCCATGGCGCATTGCCGGTGAGTTGGGTCATCAGGCGTACGATCTTGGAGTAGTCCTTAATGAACTTTCGGTAAAAGTTTGTAAAGCCCAAGAAGGATTGTAATTCCTTCTTTTTGGTAGGTGTGGGCCACTCCGTAATGCCCTTGACCTTGACGGGGTCCATTTGTACCAATCCTTCACTAATGATTACTCTGAGGTATTCGGTCTCCAGTACCTCGAACTCGCACTTCTCAGCTTTGAGGAACAATTTGTGTTCCCTTAGGCGCTGTAGGACCCGTTTGACTATTCGTCGGTGCTCCTGCAGGTCCTTGGAGAAGATTAGGATGTCGTCGAGATAAATGGTAACCTTCCCCTGCATGATGAGGTCATGGAAGATGTCGTTCATCATCCACTGGAAGGTAGCCGGTGAGTTGGTTAGGCTGAAAAACATGACGGTCGGTTCAAATAGGCCGCGGTTGGTTCGGAAAGCTGCCTTGGCCTTGTCTCCTTGCTTGATTTGTACATTATTGTAGCCCCAGCGGACGTCCAGCTTGGTGAAGTATTTTGCTCCACAGAGTTTGTCCATAAGCTCGGAGATGAGGGGTAACGGATACCGGTTCTTGATTGTCATCTCATTGAGCTTTCGGTAGTCCTGTACTGGTCGGAGGGATCCATCCTTCTTCTTGACAAAGAAGAAGGGGGATGCGAAAGGGGATTTGGAGGGACGGATCCGTCCTGACTCCAGGTTCTCATCAAGGAACTTGTCCAGCTCTTCTTGTTCATGTTGGTTGAGCGGGTATACCTTGCAGTCGAGCATGGATTTGGCATTGGGGATCAGCTCGATCGCGTGATCCCAGGGCTTTTGTTTGGGCAGCTCGTCGAAGTTTTCCTTGGAGAAGAGGTCGTGGAACTCGCGATATTGGGGCGGAACCATTTCTTCAAAGGTTTTCTTGGCCTTTCCTTCGTTGGCTCGGGCAGCCAGGTCATTTGCGTGATGTACTGCGTGAATTTCCAGTTCTTCTCTCAGGTCGACCATCAAAATGGTTTCGCCCTCCTCCAATTCTTTGTCCCAGGGGTCTTCTGGATCGGCATCTGGGAGTGGGAATGGATTCTTCTGGCACTGGCATCGGGCAAAGATGACCTTGCTGGTGGTCCAATTAATGACCGGGTTGTGGCGGAGAAGCCAGTCGTGTCCTAGGAAGATATCGCCTTTGCCGATATTGGTGACGGCAAAGTCAATTCTTTCGGAGTGGCCTCCTATGGTCATTCACACTTCCACGAATTCAGTGATCTCCCCTGCTTTGTTGCGGGTTCTGTCAGCGTTGTAAACAGAGATTGGGGCAGGTGCAGGTCAGGTGACGAGCCCATGCTTCTGGACATAGACCTCGCTTATGGTACTCCCAGTACAGCCACTGTCGACTAAGGCTTGGGCCTTGAGGGTCTGACGATTCTCCAGCGTCTCGAGTTGAACGTCGAGGAATAGTTCTTGGATGCCCTTGGTACTCACTCATCGCTGGTACCGAATCGGTTGACTTAATTCATATAGCGTCTCTCGGGCCTCCTCTCCTTCCGTCCTGAGGGTACTCAACAGGTGTTCATCAATCTCGTTGATTTTGTCCTTGTGAGCCCAGAGGTGAAGCGAAGCAAGGGCTTCCGAATCTGTGCATGCTTCCTTGACAGCCCAAAGAGTCCAGTCCACACCAAACAGCTTGAACCAGATGGACTTCGGGGGGGAAACACTCACTGGGTCTGATTCGGAACGCCTCGCCCTCAGCGGTTCTTCTTCCTTCTCCTTTTGCGCCTTGGCTTGAGTCATCTTGAATGACGTGTCATCTTCTTCGTCAGGGACCTCGACAAGGGTGGTCTTCTGGGCCCTTGAACATCGCGCATCCGATGTCGGAACCCTGCTTGATCCTTCGGTGGTCGGGGGCCTTCAAGGGGTCTCCCTAGTTGGGGCATGCTCCTTCCCTAGGGATTGCCCGCTGCCAGCTGTTTCGTCAGCACTCGGGGGTTTGGGGAGCGGGTCGCTCCTGGAGTGGTCGAAAGGCTCGTTAAGACGAACGGAGGGAGTCATGCACGTCGTGTTCTTGTCGCATGAACCATGCTCCCACGTTACTCCCAGGCCCTTCGATGCCTGTCCCGAATCCCTATCCTTTCTTGAGTGACTATCTTCTTCCTTCGGGGTCGTGGATGAAAGGGGCGCTATCTCAATTGGCGTGACGTCTCTGAGAGAACGACGAGAGCTGCTACCTTTCGTTTCTTCTTCCAGGTGAGGGGAGAGGGGGTCATGTCTCTGCGACGGCCCTCGAGTGTGAGGCGAATCGTTGTGGGCAAGGTCGACAGGCATCGACCTCATACCCCCACCTTCATCTTGAAGTTCCTGTTCAGCGACGACAGGCTCGACCAGTTCAGGGAGCACCTCCTTCGTCCCTAAGGACTGGGAGATCCCTGACATTGTTCGGATGAACTCTGGCCCCCATCGAGTCTGAAGGTCCTGGAGGGTGAGGAGTTCTGGGACAGAGAGTGTCAGCGAAGGAGGGAGATGAGTCTCGCTCCGCTTCTGAGGGATTTTATAGATTTTTTCAGGTGGAGTCTGAATTCGTTGTGATTCTTTTGGGGTGGTCTCAGGGGAAACAGTGATCATTGGTATATTCGAATGCGTAGAAACAATTGTAGATGTACATAAAAATGTATTACAACCGGGTAAGGTCCACACAGCAGGACCCGGTGACTGACCACCCAGAGAGGAGGATTGGGCCGAGGAAGTGGAATCACTCACTTCTCAGCCTTGCCTTTTACCTCCTCAATCTTCGATGTCAAGGGCGTCTTCTCCTCGACCTTCTCCTCGTGACTGTGTCCGTGCTCCTCCTTGTTGTGCTCCTCCGCTTCTGTCAGCATGGCACGAAGTTGAGCCGTCGAGTATCTCCTGGTCTTCGGGTCTCGAGGCCGCTTCAGCTTCTTGCAATCCTTTCCTAGGTGCCCCTTTCCTCCGCAATTGAAGCACCTGCCCTCCTTTTTGAGGTGGTCTATATCCATCGGCTCCCCAGCTCCTCCATAGGTGGTCCATCCTGAACCCGATGACCCTTTGCTGGCCGATTTGTCAGCCGAGGAACTTGTCGCACCGGTATTACCAGTGGGTTTGTCCTTGGCTGACTTGTCGTAGTGGCCGATGCGGTCGAAGGCTTGTTTTCGGGCCTTCTCGTCGTAAATGCTGCATATGTGTTGCTTCCACTCTGCATATGTGGTCGGGATCATGACTCCTAAGTCGGCGATGGAGTCGGTATAGGAGGCAGGTACACCTCGTCAGACGGCTCGAACTAGGGCACCTCGGGGTCCCAGGTTGCGGAGCTGGTCGGCTTGGCGGCCCAGTTCTTCTAGCTTGCGGAAGTACTCAGCTGCTGTGCCAGTCATGCGGAGGTCGTTCATCCGTTTTTCCATGACTTCTTGGAGGGCGGGGTCGCCGTATTCGACCTGAAGGGCGGCCTTGAAGTCGTCCCATGAACAGTATCAATATCACCCCTTGGTGTCACTTCAGAATTGGAGGCGGTACTGGGACCACCAGCCTTGGGGTCTCTTGCCGAAGAGGGAGGTGGCGAAGAGGATTTTGTTCGCGTGAGTGGGGTAGTAGGCTCAGAATATTGAGAAATATTCCTCGCACGCCCCTGTGAATCTGTGGATATCGTCCCCTTTTCCTTCAAAGTCAGTGGGGAGTTGGACAAGGGTAGGCTTCACCTGTAGCCAGGGAGCCTGTTTGTCTGCATCCCCTGATGGCCAGTCTGGCGGGTCGGGGGGATTGTTCTTGGGTGGTGGTCTTGGGATCGACCACCTGTCAGTTCGATGAGTGGGGCTCCCCCACCTTTTTGGGACTGGGGCAGCAGGTCATCCCCAGCGTCTGTTCGGATCTTATAGTTCAGGGGGGAGGGGCAGACCGTTGGCGAGTGCGAAGCTTCTTGCTTCCAACAGTGCCTTTGCTAGTTCATTGGCAAGTCCCAGGAAGGCTGCTTGCTTGTCCCGATATTCCTGTCTTCTGGCCTCAGCCTCTTCCTCTTCTCTTCTCTGTCGTTCGACTTTGGGGTCGACTGGAGGGTCGACCGGGATGTCAGTCGGTCCTGTCTCCCCTGAGCCAGCAAACAGTCTACTCGTCCCCTTCCAGGGCTGGCTCTGGCATCTCCAGTCTGTCGGTGGCGAGTCTGGTATTGGCCTGGGCCACCCGTACTCAGGATAGCTTGGCACGGTCTCTCTCATCTCTTCTCCAGGCAGTGAGTATAGCTGCCAGTTGGCAGTTGAGGACTTGCTCCTCCTGCTCGGTCCTTGCTCGTAGGTCGGGTACATGTACTCCGGGGATGAGACCATAGTTAAGTTCGTACCACCATAGCTCTTTGTTGGGGACGAGGCTGAAACAACGTCAGTGTTCCTCCTGGGTCTCGTCCACTCCTCCCCTTTGTAGATAGTCTGCCCTTTGGAGGGCCCAGGCCTGGGACCTATAGGTCCCATGGGCCATTCACTGGGATAGGGAGAGGGACAGCCAGGCTCTGTCTGGAGTTTCCAAGTGGAAGGGGCTACTCTCAATCTCCCATAAAGCGAGGCGTCGTTCGCTCCTGGGATCTCTAGGGGGGGCATCTGGGTCCTCCTCACGTTGTCGAATGCTGTATGCGAGCGGGGATTCTCCAGGTCTTCTTCTTCGCTGGTACAAAGGCCGTCCGATGTAGCAGATTTGTAAGTGTCATCACTGGAGCTCATTATAGAACCCTGGGTCATTGCAGTCGAGCGAGGCCAGGGTTGATTCTGAACTGGAGGGTGTGGGGCTGGCGATCGGAGTCTCTCCTCCTCTTCTTTGAAGGATATAAGGTTTGGGGGACTTGGGGGCGGGGGAATCAGGATCGGAGGAGGAGAGTACAATTGTCGACGCAGGTGTGTCGAACGTGGTCTGGTTTCGGTAGGGGCGGTGAAGTCTTGAGGGTCCTGGTAGGTGAGCCCTCCTTCAGCTCTCCTCCGAATCATATTCTGGAGCCTCTCTTCGTCTCTCTGACGAATCAAGTGAGGCAGCGTCAGTGGCCTTGGAGGGTTTGTCAGGATTGACAACCCGTAGGGTTGCCTGGGGGAGGGTCTCGCTATCTGGTCGGGGCTGGGCGACCTCAGTCGTAGGTATCTGCTGGAGGCGCTGCTCCAGCTCTCTCCTGGCATCCTCCAGGGGTTCGGTTCCAATTCCATGATAGGCTCTAATGAGCTCCTCGATACTTCCCTCGTAAGAGGGAGTGCTTCTGGCATCCTCAGAGGAGTGCTGGGTTCCGGAAGGGCCAGCCACTGGGCTTGGCGTTCTTCCTCTTCATTCAACGAAATAGTCAGTGAAGGGGCCCTGAAGGTCCCAGGTCAGCAACTCTGGGGGCGTCTCGTAGGACTCCTGTCCATAGATGGCATAGCTCGTGGGGTATGCCGGAACATTGTAGGGGGGATTGTAAAAGCGGGGGAGAATCGGGGGTGGGTAGATCAGTCGTCCTCTTCTGAACGTAATTCCATGGCTTTCGAACCACTCTCTGTTTCTGTAGTAGATAGTTGTGACTGCGGTCGTTGTTCCTATTACTCCTGCTATTGTGAAGAAGATCACTGCAAGAGTATTCGTTGTTTCTTCGGGAATGTCGGGGGTTTGTTGTAATGGCATACAGAATCCTTCCTGCATCTGGCGTCGTGGAAGGGTGAGGGAAGCTTCGAGCTAATTGTTAGGGCCGACTCTCACATGACTCAAAGTCAGGCAATTGCTAAGCTGTCTCGTGTTCGGACAATAACTTTGGCAATGCCTCGGATGATCTCAAGGTGATGAAAGAGGCGCTTACAGAGAGGCTCTCGGCAAGGGAGCAGACAAGTAAGATTTATGTGTAGGTAAACCTTAGCTCGAAGCTGAGGTTGTACAGTGAAATTGTAGCTACTTAAATACTAAAGTGTAAGTACTATTAATAGATACGAAAGTTTTATCGAAGTCAAGAGGCATGCTAGTCGGGTGACGAGCATGCAATATCATGCATTGTCCATCATGAAAGATTTGTCGAAGTTGATACGGTGATACGGTGGTGATTACGCATAAGTGTGATTACTCCGATAAGATGAGATAAGACTAGAAAAAGGAAAAAAGTTAATAAATCGTAACACGTTCGTGATTGAGAGAGTTTTGAATTCCCTGGTCCCACTTGTCATGGTTGCGAGTGACATCCTTTATGTGCTGGTGAGTTTCACTCATGGTGGGCATGATCATGGCCCTGAAGTGTTCGGGTTGAAGGACCATGACATCGTCGTTGTCCATTTTTCCTTGGTCATGATCATCGCATCAGCTGAGTAGGTCTGCTTTTCGATTGGAAGCCCCAGGCTTGTGATGGAGGGAGAAGTGATATTCAGCAAGCTCGGTGACCCACTGGGCTTGACGGCGGTTCAGCTTCTGGGGTTGGCGGAAATATTGTAGATTTTGATGATCGGTCCAGATCTCGAAATCTTCCACTGCACCCATGAGATAATGCCTCCATTCTTCTAGCACGAGCATTATGGCTAGGAGCTCCTTGTCGTATATCTCATAGTTTCGCTCTGTGATGGTCAGTGCCTTGGACAGGAAAGCAACTGGTCTCCACTTCCTGTCCTGTTCTTGGCTTAGAACTGTGCCAATTGCCCCTTTGCTGGAGTCGGCCTCTACCCTGAACTTCCCGTTTTCCTTGGGAAGTGCTAGTACTATGTCTTCTGCCATTTGCTTCTTGAGCCGTTGAAAGGCTTCGTTTTGAGCCGCTCCCCAGGTCCAGGGGGCGTTACCCATCAACTGGGTCATCAGACGTACGATTTTGGAGTAGTCCTTTATGAATTTCCGATAGAAATTTGTCAAGCCCAAGAAGGATTGGAGTTCCTTTTTCTTGGTGGGTGTAGGCCACTCCACAATTCCTCTGACTTTGACGGGGTCCATCCGTACGGATCCCTCACTGATTATGACTCCGAGGTACTCGGTCTTGAGGACTTTGAACTCGCACTTTTCTGCTTTTAGGAATAGTTTGTGCTCTCATAGGCGTTGAAGAACTCGTTTGACGATCCGTCGATGTTCCTGTAGATCTTTGGAAAAGATTAAGATATCGTCAAGATAGATGGTGACTTTTCCTTCCATGATAAGATTGTGGAAGATGTCATTCATCATCCACTGGAAGGTTGCTGGTGAGTTGGTCAGGCCGAAGAACATGACAGTTGGTTCGAAGAGGCCGCGATTGGTCCAGAAGGCTGCCTTGGCCTCATCCCCTTGTTTGATCCGTACATTGTTGTAACCCCAATGGATGTCCAATTTGGTGAAATATTTCGCGCCGCAGAGCTTGTCCATGAGTTCCGAGATGAGGGGTAGTGGGTATTGATTCTTGATCGTCATCTCATTGAGCTTTCGATAGTCCTGTACAGGTCGGAGGGATCCATCCTTCTTTTTGACAAAGAAGAAGGGGGAGGCAAAAGGAGACTTGGAGGGGCGAATTCGTCCTGACTCCAAGTTCTCGTCGAGGAACTTGTCCAACTCTTCCTGTTCATGGCGATTCAGGGGGTAGACCTTGCAGTCCAACGTGGACTTGGCATTGGGGATTAACTCGATGGCATGGTCCCAGGGTTTGCATTCGGGTAGCTCGTCAAAGTTTTCTTTGGAGAAGAGGTCCTCAAATTCGCGGTATTGAGGCAGGACCATTTCTTCAAAGGTTTTCTTGGCTTTTCCTTCACTGGCCTTAGCTGCCAGGTCATTTGTGTGATGTACTGCATGAATTTCCAGTTCCTCTCGAAGGTCAACCATGAGTATGGTCTTGCCTTCTTCCAATTCCTCGTCCCAGGGATCATCAGGGTCCACATCAGGTAGGGGGAATGGGTTCTTCTGGCATTGACACCGAGTGAAAATGATCTTGCCGGTGGCCCAGTTGATGATGGGATTGTGATGGAGGAGCCAGTCATGTCCAAGAAAGATGTCGCCCTTGCCTATATTGGTGACGGCAAAGTCGATTCTCTCACTGTGGCCCCCTACTGTCATCCTCATTTCTACAAACTCCATGATTTCTCCTGCTTTGTTGCGTGTCCCATCGGCGTTATACACGGAGATTGGGGCTGGCGCGGGTCGCGTGATGAGCCCATATTTCTTGACGTAGTTCTCACTTATGGTGCTGCCAGTGCATCTGCTGTTGACCAAGGCCTGGGCCTTGAGGGTCTGGCGATTTTCCAATGTCTCTAGTTGTACGTCAAGGAAAAGTTCTTGGGCTCCCTTGGTGGATAGACGGTGTTGATATCGGATGGGCTGGCTCAGTTCGTAGAGTTCTTCCCGTGCCCGTTCCCCTCCCTTTCGAAGTGAAATGAGAAGTTCATCATCAATTTCATTGACCTTTTCCTTATGGGCCCAGAGATGAAGCGAGGCAAGCGCTTCCGAATCTGTGCATGCTTCCCTGACGGCCTGAAGGGTCCAGTCCACGCCAAATGGCTTGAACCAGGTGGACTTTGGGGTGGAAACACTCACTGGAACTGATTCAGAACACCTCGCCCTCAATGGTTCTTCTTCCTTCTTCTCTTGTGCCTTGGCTTGGGCCCTCTTGAAGGACGTATCATCTTCTTCATCAGAGACTTTGACCATGGTGGTATTCCGGACCCGTGAACATCGCGCATCCGATGTTGGAATCCTTCTTGATCCTTCGATGGTCGGGGGCCTTTGAGGGGTCTCCTTGGCTGGGGCATGCTCCTTCCCCAAGGATCGCCCGCTGCCAGCTACTTCATCAGGAATCGGGGGTTTGGGGAGCGGGTTGCTCCTGGAGCAGTCGGAAGGCCCATCAAGACGGACGGAGGAAGTCATGGATGTCGCGTTCTTGTCGCATGAACCGTACTTCCACATTACTTCCGGGTCCTTCAGCGCCTGTCCCGTGTCCCTATCCTTTCTTGAGCGACTGTCTCCTTCCTTTGGGGTCGTGGACGAAAGGGGCGCTGTCTCGATTGGCGTGACGTCTCCGAGAGAACGACAAGGGCTGCAACCTTTCATTTCTTCTTCCAGGCAGGGGGAGAGGGGGTCGTGTATCTGTGACGGCCCTTGAGTGCGAGGCAAATCATTGCAGGCAAGGTCGACAGGCATCGACCTCATACCCCCACCTCTGTCTTGAGGTCCTCGTTCAGCAACAATGGGCTCGGCCAGTTCGGGGAGAATCTCTTTCATCCCTAAGGACTGGGAGATCCCCAACATTGTTTGGATGAACTCTGGTCCCCATCGAGTCTGAAGGTTCTGTCTGGAGTTCCCCGGTGGAAGGGACTGCTCTCGATCTCTTGTAGAGCGAGGCATCGCTCGCTCCTGGGATCTCGAGAGGGTGCATCTGGGTCCTCCTCACGTTGTCGGATGCTGTATGTGAGCGGGGATTCTCCTGGTCTTCATCTTCACTGGTATGAAGGTCACCTGATAAAGCGGATTCGTAGGCGTCTTTGCCTGAGCTCAGAATGGAAATTTGGGTCATGGCGGTTGAGCGAGGGTGGGGTGGAGGGTGAGCTGGTTCTGGAGGGGCTGGCGAAAGGTGTCTCTCCTCCTCGTCTTCGAGGTCTATCAGGTTCGAGGGACTCGGGGGTGGGGGAATCAGGATCAGAGGAGGAGAGTACAATTGTCGACATAGGTGTGTCGAATGTAGTCTGGGTCCTGAAGGGGCGGTGAAGTCTCGAGGGCCCTGGTAGGTGAGCCCTCCTTTGGCTCTCCTCCAAATCATACTCTGGAGCTGCTCTTCGTCTCTCTGACGAATCAAGTGAGGTGGTATCAGTGGTCTCGGGGGACTGGTCAGGATTGACGACCCATAGGGTCTCCTGGGGGAGGGTCTCACTATCTGGTCAGGGCTGGGCGATCTCAGTCGTAGGTATCTGCTGGAGGCTTCGCTCCAGCTCTCTCCTGGCATCCTCCAGGGGTTCTGTTCCAACTCCATGATAGGCTCTAATGAGCTCCTCGATACTTCCCTCGAAAGAGGAAGTGCTTCTGGCATCCTCAGAGGAGTGCTGGGTTCCAGAAGGGCCAGCCACTGGGCTTGGCGTTCTTCCTCTTCATTCAACGAAATAGTCAGTGAAGGGGCCCTGAAGGTCCCAGGTCAGCAACTCTGGGGGCGTCTCGTAGGACTCCTGTCCATAGATGGCATAGCTCGTGGGGTATGCCGGAACATTGTAGGGGGGATTGTAAAAGCGGGGGAGAATCGGGGGTGGGTAGATCAGTCGTCCTCTTCTGAACGTAATTCCATGGCTTTCGAACCACTCTCTGTTTCTGTAGTAGATAGTTGTGACTGCGGTCGTTGTTCCTATTACTCCTGCTATTGTGAAGAAGATCACTGCAAGAGTATTCGTTGTTTCTTCGGGAATGTCGGGGGTTTGTTGTAATGGCATACAGAATCCTTCCTGCATCTGGCGTCGTGGAAGGGTGAGGGAAGCTTCGAGCTAATTGTTAGGGCCGACTCTCACATGACTCAAAGTCAGGCAATTGCTAAGCTGTCTCATGTTCAGACAATCACTTATGCAATGCCTCGGATGATTTTGAGGTGGTGAAAGAGGCGCTTACTGGAGAAGCTCTCGGCAAGCGAGCAGACAAGTAAGATTTATGTGATGTTAAACCTTAGCTCGAAGCTGAGGTTGTACAGTAAATCATAGCTACTTAAATACTAAAGCGTAGGTGTTATTAATAGGTACGAAAGATTTGTCGAAGTAGAGAGGCATGCTGGTCGGGCGACAAGCACGCAATATCATGCATTGTCCATCATGAATGTTTTGTTGAAGTTGATATCGGTGATGAGGTGGCGATAGTGCATAAGTGTGATGACACCGATAAGATATGATAAGACTAGAAAAAGGAAAAAAGTGAATAAATCGTAACAGAGGGGGTGGACGTATTGATAGAAGAATAAATGTAAGATCTCAGTCTGGCGCAGCGTAGGTGAAACAACTGAGGTATGGGGGTAACTACAGCGAGGTTATATAGCTATAATCGAGTAATGACAGGAGTTATGATATAAAAGGTAAATGGGAATGAGTGACAATTGAAAGGAAAATAATATAGGGTATAACGTATGGCGGCATGGGATGGATATCCTCCAACACTCCCCCATATCTGTACTATCCCACAGAGACAATGCTCAGCATGCCAAGGTAGCTGTTGTGAGCATCGTGAGGTAAAGGTTTAGTGAGTATGTCTGCAGGGTTCGCATTTCCACATATAAACTCAACACGAAGCTCCCTATCCTTAATGAGCTCTCGAATAAAATGCTCTCGAATGCAAATATGCTTCACTTTCTGGTGAGAATGAGTGTTCATCATTAAGGCCACAGCTCCTTGATTGTCACCATAAAGTATGCCAGGATGTGGCTGGGGAAGTTGGACCTTGTCCATCCAAGAGAGAATCCACATCATTTGTTGTGCGGCACAGGTAAGCGAAACATATTCGGCCTCAACAGTAGACAGGGCAACATTTGCCTGTCTCTTCAAACTCCAGCAAATCGGTCCCCCAGCCATCGTGAAGACGTAGCCTGAAGTCGAGCGCATAGTGTCTCTACATCCCCCGTAATCTGCATCCATGAACCCAATAGGTGTCAATGGCTGGTCACTCAAGAAGACTATGCCAAGGTCCATCATTCCCTTGATATATCCAAGGACATGCAATAAGGCTTTCCAGTGCTCCATGCCGGGGTTGGACTGGAAACAAGCAAGTAAGCTCACAGGGAAGCACAAATCAGGGTGTGTCGCGAGCTGCCCCCACATGACATGGCCCAGTAGTTGTCAGTACAGCAATCTCTCTATTTCATCTTTTTCTTCCTGGGTCATGGGCAACTGTGAGCTATCCAGGGCAATACCAACTGGTAGTGGTGTCGAGTGGGGACAAAGATATCCTAGGTTGAAGTCCATGAAGAGATTCTCCCAGTACAGACGCTGCAAGAACTTGATTGTACTGGCCTCGAGGTCCTGGTCAATCTTCATGCCTAGGAAGTAGTGATTCTCCCCCACATTGGTAAGCTCCCACTTCTCCTCTAATTCCTTCTTCTGCTGACTTGCTTCCTCCACGCTCGATGATGCTCCCCATACATTGTCAGTGTATGTATCTGTAATGGTGTACTCACCACCAGGCTCCCCAATCATCCTAACACAAGGGTCTGCCTTCAACGAATGGTACCCAAGGTCTTCATACATCTTCCCAAGCGTCTCAAACCAGTCATGTCCACCCTGCATAGTTCCATAAATTGTATGAACGAGTTTGCACACCTTGTCTTCCTGCCCTTCCATGATGTATCCTGGATGCTGGTGCATGTATATGTCCTCTTTCATCTCGCTATTCAAGTATGCTGAGATGAAATCCACTTGCCAAAGGTCGAGGTCGAGCTTTGCTGCTATGGTGGTGGACATGCAAATGGATTCGAGACAAGTTACGGTGGCCCAGGTATCATTGTAGTCAAGACCATATTGTTGAGTATATCCTTTTCCAACGAGCCTCGCCTTATCCCTGAGCCAGTTACCATCCCTGTCCCACTTCATACCATACACCCACTTACAGTCCATCACATTAGCTCCCTCCAGTCTGTTGACAAGATCCCAAGTGTGTTTCGACATGTGCATCTGGTACTTGATGTCCATGGCTGCTTTCCAGCATGCTTTGTCGACACATAGCGCATCTTGGTGGTTTCGAGGGATGTAAGGGTCTGGAGAGTTTCCAGAGGCTAAGGAAGCGCATGGTTGCTTACTATTGGTCACCCAGTTGCTTCCACTCACACAGGCATCAACTTCACACTGTTCTGATAGTAATGATTCAGCAGCCTCGGCACTAGGGCATGTAAGACATGTGGACCGGCGAATAATAGGCTCCATGAGAGGAGTTGGCATTGCAATGGTTGCGGGTGCAGGTTCAGGTGCAGTATCCACAGGAGTCATGCTTGAGGTCGAAGAAGCGGTCATAGTGGTGAGTGAAGGCTCGTCCTCTGTCTCCCCCACACTCACACTGTGATGCGCAGGTCCCTCATTGAAAATGACATCATGAGACATGAACACATGTCCCAATTGATCGAGCACATGGTAGTTGGACCCCACGTAGCCTAAAAATATGCACTTCTTTGATTGATCAGCCAATTTGCTCCTGCCATCCACCAAAATCCCACCAGACGTTGGCTTCTTTGCTCAGCAGGTTGACCCAAAAACTCGAAGAAATCCCACATCTTGCCTATGCTTCGAGAATGCCTCCACCGGTACCACTCCAGGGTGACGACTTGGAGGGGCGAGATTCTGTGTGAAAATCAACATCGATGCTGCCTCTGCCCAGTAGTGATCTGCAAGGCCCGAATCACTCAACAGTGCCCTCATGTCTTCCATTGTTGTGTGCAACGCTCGCTCAGCTAGACCATTCTGAGCCGAGGAATGGGGAGCTGTCAATTCCAGAACAATTCCATACTCCTCACAGTACTTCGTCCACTTCTCCCCCACGAAAGCCCGATCAGCTCACACGCACTTGATTTTTCAACCAGTCTGGGTCTCGGCCATACGTCAGTACCTATCGAACGCTACCATGGTGGTCTCATCTGCCTTGTCTGCAAGGAACTCCCCTGCCTTGAAAGATGTCCCACTGTCCACGAATATCATCATGTATACTTTTCTGCTTGGCAACACTGTCCTAGAAGGTTCCCAGAGGTCTGTAGCCACCAATTCCAGTGGATCCACAGCAGGGTCAGTTGGTTCGTCGAATGGGCGATGTGCATGACATGCAATGATGCAGTCCTCGCACTGACCTAGTAAGGGGTCTGAGGTAATGCTTAGGCCATCGACAAGGTTCTTTGACACTATTTCCTCTATCTTATTTGGGCTCATATGGACAAAATGACAGTGCCAGGTGCAGAGGGAAGTAGGGGATGACCTCGATGACATGGCTTGAGGACTGGGGGTGGCATCCAGGACATACGTGCCATTCGAGCCTCAACCTGCAAAAATTTCATTGCCAGATTGATCATGGATGGCTGCTCAACCATTGGAGAATACTATGGACAAGCCAGCTTTGTCTAGCATGCTGATGGAGATGAGGTTGGCTGCCAACAAAGGCGAGTGCAATGCATTCTTGAAGGTGAACTTAACATCCTTCCCATCTAATCTGAATGTTTTCGTTGCAGTCCCTTGCCCAAGAATGTCAAAAGTACCCTTTCCTTCAACAGTGGATGAGCCAGTGCGAAATGCAATAGGTGTGTAGTCTGTAAAGTCTTCACAGTTTCGGAAGAAATAATCGCTGGCCCCAGAGTCCATGAACATCAGGGTAACCGCTGGGGTGCGTCCTTCGAAGGTCGTGGTTACAAATGCTGACCTAGCCGGTTCAGCTTCACATGTGAAATGTCCTGTGGGAAGCTCATCCTCATCAACATTGGTACCAGCTATGGACGGCATCTCATTGTCAGTCTTGTCATCAGGTTCCTCCTCATCGTTGTCATCGACACTTGTGAGCGGGGGCATGTCTGGATCCATCTCATCCTCCACCTCGGAGTAGTCGGTGAAGGAGTCCATGTCACTCCCCAAGGTCCTCCATTCTGAGAACTCATTGCTCGTCGTTGACTCAGTGTCGCTGTCTAGCTCATCCCATCACCAAAATGAACGTGTGCCATTCCACTCGTAGATCCATTCTCCAGTACTCCCATCCTCAATTATGAGGCCCTCGTCATCACGATCGACATCGACAGTAGCCATGCGTGCTGCAAGAACAAAGTGCCTGGTGCCATTGGCCGTGTTGTTACTTGAGGTGGCCTGATTCGCACGTCTTGGTCGGCCAAAGTTAGGAGGGAACTGTCCCTCCTTTCCTCCACCGGGCCAATAGCAATTTTCCATCATGTGTCGGGTCTTGTCACGGGCCTTGCAGTCGGGGTTGCGACACCCGTGCACAGGGGTAGGGGCACCTGCGGCCGCAAGGGCTTGCAATTGGGATGGACCTTTACCCATGGCACGGAGTGTAGCCGCATGGGTCTGGAGGTGAGAGATGACATCGCTAGACGTGGGCATCTGATACAGACTAG
Organism: Armillaria fumosa; assembly: GCA_030407015.1. Classification (NCBI taxonomy): domain Eukaryota; kingdom Fungi; phylum Basidiomycota; class Agaricomycetes; order Agaricales; family Physalacriaceae; genus Armillaria; species Armillaria fumosa. Next base: position 844,418 of record JAUDYM010000010.1, read on the forward strand.
GGAGAATCGGCATCCAGTTGTCTGTAGGAACAATAGAACGAATGATTATTCCTTTGAACTCCTGGTCACTGAGGGCTGTCGAACGAAGGTCGTCTACAGCTCGTCACTTGGTTCATAAGTCGGCAACATGAATGTTGATATCAGTGCTCCCGTCGAACTTGGCAGCATTCAACAACGCTTCAGCTTCGGATAGTGCCATATCCGTCTTCTTCGCATGTTCGGCTATGATCGAGTCCCAGCATTCTTTTGCCGTCCCATCAGTCCTGACCCCTAGTCCAATAGGGTCAAGAACGTTGAGTACGATGTGGGAATGTGCGAGCTGGTCACAAAAAATCCATTCGTCGTGCGAAGGAGACGAAGAGTAAATGGGAGTGGGGTCCGGCAGTAAGGCGACGACTGCAGGTGTGGTAGTGGTAGTGGTAGTCCCAGGGGCAGTAGGACGAGTGGTGGTTCCCTCAATATAGCCCCAAAGGCCTTTGCCTTTCAGTAACTCGGTAATCTGAAGCTTCCAGGAGGCGTAGTTCTTCCCATTGAAATGGCTACTCGTATCGGGGAGTATAGTGACTCCCGACGTCGACGACATTGTTTAGGGGTGTGCGAGTGGTGATGAGGACCGTGGTGTGGTATGTGTGGTATGTGTGGTATATTGAGTCGAAATCCGCTGCGTATTCTTCGTGACTGAATTATGGGCAACGGGGCCACATAACCTATTGATAGAAGAATAAATGTAAGATCTCAGTCTGGCGCAGCATAGGCGAAACGACTGAGGTACGGCGAGGTTATATAGCTATGATCGAGTAATGACAGGAGTTATGATATAAAAGGTAAATAGGAACGAGTGACGATCGAAAGGAAAATAATATAGGGTATAACGTACGGCGGCACGGGACGGATATCCTCCAACAGGACGAGGAGGGATACTAAGGTGATGCCGGCGAACGCAAGCCTGGACGAGGTTAGCCGTCTCTCGGGTGGGATGTAGACATTTGCACCCCAGTTCCAGTCGATCCCACGCAGACTCGTCAAGAGACCCATGAGTGTCCCCTTGGACGGGTCCGATATCCTGCGGGGCGCTTCGCCGAAGGTCCAGATAGTCGCGCGCATGCTGCCTACTGTCGTTAGGAGCTACCCACCACCCTTGTAAGCAACTTCAGAATGAACACACATAAACACGAAGGACATACAAGAAGGAGCTGGTTCAGGTGCATTTGTGTTTCGTCCCCACCAGATAGGTCGAGTGTCACAGCACAGCGATACATCGCGTACAGCGTAGCCGGTAAGAAACCCAGGCGCACCACGAAAGGGTAACACCGCAGAGCGAGGAGCGCATTGATGCAGTAGCACGAAAATGCAGGCAGGATGTACTGCAGGAAATTCGACAAATCCACAGGCTGCCTTGCTCCTGGATTGAACCGTGGTGGGGCATAACGGGTCCTGTTTCTCAGGTGTTAGGGCTTAGTTTGGCTGGGTGAGCTAGCGACGCACCAGCCTGAGGACATCCCGCTCTCGTCAGTAGCGCTCCAAGTTCGGGTCGGCCAAATCCGGATACAGCACCGCTGAGGACTCTGTCCATTACGGCTGCAAGATCATTATCGGGATACTAGGACGCTCAGCGAGCGCTAGTAGTCATGGTCGAGGACAAGCCCAAATTCGGCAATCACCGCTATGGGAATGGACATTGTACAAAGCTATCGACCCTCCGCGGCTAGATTCTTCTTTCTGTTCCCGGCTTCTCTTAATATATAATAGATTTTAATTATAGGGACATGCTTCTTTCAACGGGAACGTGTTTCTCAGCACCAAATCAAGTATTGAACGCAATGGCTCTATCCTTTCATAGGAATCGAAGTGAATCAGCAACGACGAAAGCGTCTTCATTTCTAGTAGCGAAGTATAGGGACAGACTGTATGTGTGATGGCATAGAGAAAGATTCAGGAATCACGTCTGCGCCTGAGTCTCGATATATATACGCACCGCGACGCCCACGACCACCGGTACCGATGAGTTCCCACAACACCTTGTTCACCCCAAGAAATCGGTAGCTGGAAGGCCAACTCAATTCCGGTAATCACCGCTGCGAATATTGGAAAGGAAGCGCCTGCTGCGCCTCGGCATTCAGACGAACTTCACGGTGATCAAACGCGCTCTCCCAGTCCACAAGCCCAGTCGAGCCTCGCAAGCCTAGGCTGATGAAAACGAACAGGTGGGTTGATGAAAGCACAAAGCACACAGCGATCGTACGACGACCCAGACACCAACTGACAGTGCCGGCACATTTTCGGGCGCACGTGACCCCAAAGTGGTGCGACCCACGAAAATATAAACTTGATTAAAAGCAAGGATTTGCTTCGGACCCGTCGTCACCAAGCAGCGATGGATTTCGTCCTGAGCACCGCCGATGAGCTCCTGCTCGACAAAGTATGGGCGCACGTCCTCCCTCTGCACTCCACGAACACGTCCTCGGAATATCCCATCTCGGCGCTTCCGGCTACTTCAGCGTGGAGCCGCGACTACATCCCGCGCCAGATCCTCTCGCTGTCGGTGCTGACGTTACTCGGGATCTACGCGCTGTACTTTATCTTTGCGTGGCTCTCGTACAGGTTCATATTCAACCACGACATGATGCGCCACCCCAAGTTCCTCCCGAACCAGGTCCGGCTCGAGATCATGACCAGCGTGCGCGCGTTCCCGGTGATGACGCTGCTCACGCTGCCGTGGTTCCAGGCGGAGGTTATGGGCTACAGCAAGCTCTATGATGGCCTCGATACGTACGGATGGCCGTACCTGTTCGCCAGTATTCCCTTGTGCGTGTCAGTCTGCGATTTCGACTAGTACTGACATCAGCTAGATTCCTGTTGTTCACTGATTACTGCATCTACTGGGTCCACCGATGGCTGCACGTCCCGTTCATCTACAAAGTCCTCCACAAACCCCACCACAAATGGATCAGTAAGCAGTTTACCTACGCCATCACCCCTACTAACCCATCGCAGTCCCTTCGCCATGGTCCTCACACGCGTTCCACCCCGTCGACGGGTACCTCCAATCCGTCCCATACCACCTATTCGTATTCCTGTTCCCCCTGCACCGGATGGTGTACCTCGGCCTGTTCGTCTTTGTCAACTTTTGGTCCATCTTCATCCACGACTCGGACATGATCACCGGCCACCCCCTCGAGACCGTCATAAACGGCCCCGCCCACCACACCCTCCACCACATATACTTTACGGTCAACTACGGCCAGTACTTTACCTGGGCAGACAGAGTCGGCAACTCGTACCGCCAGCCCGAAAAGAGCCTCGACCCGCTCCTGGAGGTGCAGCTGAAGGGCAACAAAAAGGAGCAGTAATACTACTACTAATATATAGACTACTTATTGGCGGAGGGTTAATTACCGCGTGTATATTCAAAACATAGCTATAGCATGAATTTTTAGTCAATCTCACCCCATATGTAACGGATGAGTCTAATGTGCAACCCCCTTCTTCCAAAGAACCATGGGGTTTCTCGGAAACCGGGTTCCTCAATGGGAATTGTCTCCGGTCCGCAAATTGTGTTCGGCCGGCTGTCCCGTCATACCTCACGCCTTCCCAATCGAGACTGATTTCGTATCGATAGCCATGGACGCACTATTGGTCCGCTTTCTTCATCTCTACTCATCCTCCTGCAACGTTTACATCGCTGGCCCTCTGCAACCGTGCCAAATAGCTTATTTTCATCATATAGGAGATTTTCCTGCCCCCAAACTAGCTCAGAAAGTCAGTATTACCACCGCATGACAACCTACCTTCTCTACTTCCTCAGTTTATACACATTTGCTGTCGTTGTTGGGACCAGGGGCAGGCCGGGCAAGGGGTGTTCTCCTAGAATGTCATGAACCTTACATTCCTCTGCATACAAGCTTGTTTTACTAAACAATGACTAGCTAGACTGTACTTTTTCATAGTGCTAGTATAATCATGCCAGTGTGGGATCTATCGCGATGCAACCAAGCATTTTGCGACCTTAAAATGTGATGTTCCTGAGGTATGAATGTTAACACGCTTCAAGAGAAGGCAGACATTGGGTGCGCACCAGCTAATCGTCAATTTGACTGATTTCGTAGACTAGTACAAATCTACGCTACAATTGGTGTGCTGCTCCAATTATTTTCTCCTCACTCCTGGTGTCAATGAGGATACACAATGTCTTCACCCACCTACATCACGGAGTACGAAACACCTGCCCATCATGTATGATGTCGCATACAGTCTCTCGCACTTATCCTCATTGATGTTCGCACTGGCATACCCCTGTAATTGCCGCTCAGAACTCCATCACTTGGTGGGATTCGGAAGATACTGAACCAACAATCGCTGCCGCAACTCTCGTTCGCCTTCATGATACCGTTTTCATTGACTCGACCTCCTTCCGATAATAAATGTGATGAAGAATGAATATGCAAAGGGGCGGCGTAGTGTTCGTATATTCTATTGGAATGGCTACCACTGGCATGAATTTACAGTGTATCATTTTAGCACTACATGTTCCCAAACTCATCGTACCGCCTCCGGTGCTTCTGAACCAAAATTCAGGAAGTTGCCACAAAACGGAAAATCCGTGGCTGTGCAAGTTTTTATCGGGCCGGACTTGGACGGAAACCACCATGTACCGGCGGCTATTCAGCAGTGCTGCTACACGGCACCACGAAAACCCTCTAGTGAGAACTATTCGTACTACATCATATACATCTCGACTGATTTACAGGGTCTCCCCAGACAGAAGACTGCGCCGCAGATCCCTCGACGAACGCCCCCATCGAAGCGAGGGATACCGAATGTCAAAAAGGTCCTGGCGGTGGCTAGCGGAAAGGGAGGCGTGGGGAAGAGCACCGTTGCTGTGAACCTGGCGTTCGCACTGGGGATGCTCCCAGGGAGACTACGAGTGGGCATCCTGGACCTGGACATATTCGGGCCTTCGGTGCCTATGCTCATGGGTCTCTCTCATGCTGGGGAACCCAGTCTCACTGAAGGTGTGTCATGTTCCATGAATTATAGCTATCTAATACGGTGTAGCTGGTGCGCTGTTGCCGGTGACGAACCACGGGCTGGCGACGATGTCGATGGGGTACCTCCTCCCGAAAGGCGTGGACACGGCGGTGGTATGGCGCGGGCTGATGGTGCAAAAGGCGGTGCAGCAGCTGTTGTTCGACGTCGATTGGAAGGGGCTGGACGTCCTAGTCGTGGATATGCCCCCTGGGACGGGCGATGTCCCACTCACACTCGGACAGCTGGTTAACGTCGATGGTGCGTGGGCCGTTCCCAGTCCACGGCAGGGAAGCTGAGGAACACAGGTTCTGTTATCGTGTCGACGCCCCAAGACGTCGCTCTGACGGACGTGAAGAAGGGAATCGCGATGTTTCGCAAGGTTTCGGTGCCTGTACGTCGCGTTTCGTGGAACTGGCGCGTTTGCTTATGGGTTTAGGTGACTGGTCTGGTGTTGAACCAGTCGCATTTCGTGTGTGGGAACTGCTCGACGCCGCACTACCTCTTTGGCTCGCCGGATAGGTTTCGCGAGGCTGCGAGGCTGATGGAGGTCGATGTCCTGGGCGAGTTGCCGTTGGTGCTGGGTGTGAGCGAAGGTGGCGATTCGGGAGTGCCGTATGCGTTGACTGGGCAGAACGAGGCGTGGAATGAGGTGATGAGAGGCATAGCAGAAAAAGTATGGGCAAAGCTATCGCAGTGATCACTCGATTGTTCAATCTCGATCTTACACGTAAGAGGCGTCGAGGTCCAAATTACCTTGATATGAAGCCTTCTGGTCTTTAGTATGAGACTGTTCAATGTTTGGAACTTTGTACTTGCAAAACTGTCACGCACGGCTTTCTGTTGCGTATTTGCAAGATATTTGAAAGCTCAAGTCACCGAACTGGCATAGTTCTCATTGTTGTATCTAGAAATAATAAATGGACATGAAGAAATAGAAATGGATGTTTTCGAGACTCTGGAGTGTAAGCCTGTGTCGGAGGAGGGGAGTCTTGGGTGACGTTGCCAGGAAAGCATCAATACCTGCGAGACATGACTGTTCCACAGCAGTGACGACGACATCGATGTCCACGGGGGCCCAGGGCTGGAAGAGATCAATGTGGACCAGATGATGAAGGTCTGCGAGGACACGAGTGAGATCAGACAGCCAGGACGACTTCTCGATCCTGGCCAAAGTGATGGATTCCGCGAAGGCATGAGATAAATAGTGGTCAGAGCATATTGCCAATACCGTAGGGCAAGCATGATTCGACGGTACTTAATGGGCCACATACCGGTCTCGGAAAACAATGGTGCGACTGGTGACCATTTCGCAATCCCGAGCAATCGGCGGAGGAACAGTTTCTGGATGGGCTCGAGCTGCATAAGAAGGGTTGGATCAATATCCACAGATACGTCGCACGCTGACATGAGATGAGAATCGACAGCTGCCGTGTAAATGGATATGCCAGCTTGAGGAGGGATCGTACCAACGAAGTTCTCAGCACCAAAGAGGGCATTCACGGACTTTCGAGCCTTGGAAGCCTTTATGTAGTAGTGTTCCTTGAAAATAGCTCTGTAGGCAGACAGTGAGAGGGAAAGTTTGTGTCGTACTAAATTGCCTTCGCACCTGTCCGTAGACGACAACGTGATACCAACCCATTTGTGTCTCGAAACGCACTTCAGAGGACGTCCTCCTACGGTGAACGTCGGCAAGACGCGGTAATCGGCCTGTAATCCAGATCTTTGTTTTATCCTCGGAAATTGTCATAGAATTCTGCCGACACCAATCAAACAGAGCGTCCAACTTTGACTGCAGGCCGGCAATGGATGTGGAGAACAGCACTATATCATCAGCCTGCTCAAGGTGCGAAATATGGTGACCATTCAAGAGGATGTCATCAGCGTGACGAGGCATAGAGAAATCTGAGAAGTATATGTTCCACAGACCAGGGGATGAGCTGTCCCCTGCCAAGATACCAACAATAGATTGAAAAGTGTCGGAATGGTAAGGACCAAGCTTGACGACGTATTCTATTTTGCGGTACATCATGCGAAGCCAATCCATCATTGGGCCTCCCGCACCCAAGTCCGTCATTTTCGCCCAGAGGGTAGGCTGGTCCATGGAAGGGAAAGCATTTACGAGATCCACAAACGCGACATAGAGCTGAGTGCCGTCTGCCCGGGAACGATCAATGACAGTGCGTAAAATGAACATGGTAGTTTGCGTCCAAGTCCGGCCCGATGAAAACTTGCACAGCCACGGATTTTCCGTCCCTCCTCCTACTTCCCATGAGCCGCGTCCAATCGTATGTCTTCTGGAGCACGTCGCAGGCCCGGCAGCTCGTACGGAACGTCCTCGTGAAGGAGCCTAAAATCGGGATGCACCACCAGCAGCTCTTCAACGAAATCATCAAGCAGTACCCCGACGAGAAGCTCCCCGCCCACCTCGTGCCCGACACCCTGCCCCCGCCTCCCGCCCGCGGGGGAGCCTACACCCGAACGACGCCCCCGCTCGCGGAGCACCCCGTGCGCTCGATGCGGTACCTCAAAAAGGTAATCCTCGAAGACATGCTCCGCCTGCGCGAGGTCGAAAAGGTCATCGTCACGCGGGACCGCGAGGAGAAGCGCACAAAGACCAACGCGCTGTTCGTGAAGCACCCCGAGCCAGTGAGCCCCGCGGAGATGTACCGGTGGCGCGTCGTCCCCGGGTCTGCGCCCACGCACGACGTGCCCGACCCGGACCCCGAGGAGATGTTTGAGGCGAAGCGCGTCGAGGCGTGGCAGAAGAAGGTGCACGAAAAGAACAAGATGCTCCCCCCTGCGCAGAGGCTCTCGACGAGGCGTCCCCCTGTGAGTTTTTGATTGCATGTCAAGAAGACTAAACTTATACTATGTAGCCTCCGAAACGGATACTGTGGCTCCGCGAGAGGGAATGGAAAGACAAGGGCCTGGACGATGATCCATTCTCGGTATGTTCATTACCCTCCAGTCCTTTCTCCAACATTTACACGTCCGTAATCTAGCTCAACCAAGGGAGCCTTCTCTCAGCAGTGCGTGCTTTTCCGCTGTAGACGTGAGCTCATTAACGCGTTCATAGAGTGGATATCAGAGATCGCAGGCTCCAAGGCGACCAGACGAGGGACATGACACGGAACACAGCGTGGAGCCTGTACGTCTCATCCATACCACCAAATTATCCATCCCTCATATCATATCCCAGAGTGCCCCGGAAACTGGGGAGCAGGATGTTTACGACGGGGACGACGACTCTACACCTCATCGCAGGTCTAGTGAGCAAAGGGACGGCACCCTGAACCACCGTCGTCAGTTCTCTCTCGCAGCCGGCCAGGCAAGTCATATTCTCCCCACCCTTACCCTATCTCACCCCTACCCAGAACACCAGCGAAACTAAACCGTCCGAAAACCTCAGCATACCCCCCTTCCCAAGGTTCACCCAACTCGACATCGGCGAAAAGGAGAAGCAGCGTCTGCAATCCTGGCAGGATGTGCGTTTTTGTCGCCTCTTCAATGTGAGCACTGATCATCTATCGCAGGAAGAAATGAAACGGGAGGAAACTCCACCGCAAAACGAACCAGCATCGAACGACGGCCCACAGATCACCTTTCTTGAACGCGGTTTGAATTCCTCTGTATACGTTCGGCCGAGTAAACCACGAGCGCCACGCAAGGTGGGTCGTCCCTCTCTGCTCAGCGGGATCCTCATCCTCACTGCGCCTTAGTCCCCTGAACCGGAGCAAGACGAGGTACGACGCCTGGCTGTCAAAGTCGCGACTTTACCTCATTCCACCACCCCCACAGATTGACACAAGACTAGTACGCCCTTTCCCTTTGTAGCGGTCATCCCATTCTGAACCCCTCCGTCCGAACCAGGAGGACGACTCTAGGCACCCCCCAGGCGAACCGACCCCAGGCGCAGAGATAACCTTCCTCGAAGCAGAACCCTACGAAAGGTCTCGGAGACCTCGGAGACCTCGCAAAGTAAGCCCGCCATACCATACCCGCCGATTACTCCATTCATCCTCACACACACAGGAACCCGAACCGGAGCGCTGGGAGCGCGACCTCCCGGAGGTACCACTCTTCATTCCATTCCTCCCTATCCCTACCTGACCTCCTCTTTTTTTTTACAGGACATCCTCCCTCCTCCAATCGACACACGCGCCGACCCTCCCCGGCCCTTATCCGACTTCAAAATGGTATGCCCTTCCCTTCCCTTCCCTGCCCCTCCCTTCCCTGCACTGACCCCCCTCCAGTCCATCAGCGCAACAGTAGTGCGTACCCCCTCCCCCTCCTCTCCCCATCCGAGCACTGACCAACCCTATCCACACTCAAGGGAATCCGACACAGTCGCGCAACAAAGCTATACGAGTCCCTCGTCAAGAAATCCCTTTCAGGGCCGTATGCCGTCCCAAGGCTCATCAACATCCCCGCGTCGCGTCCGGCGTACCTCGTGAGTCGGGATTTCCTATTCGTTTCGTGCATTCATGGAATGTGACGTTGCTTTTCTAGCGGTCTCAGGTCCGACGTGAGCCAGAGAAGGATGATATAGAGGAATGAATATATATACTTACACGCATAATAATACTTTTTACTCCCGTATGTAAGATAGCGGCGTGACTATCACTTACTGTGAGGCAGAACGAAATAACTTCCTCCAACCCTCGCCACCATTCATTGCGCCATCTTTTGATTTACGAGCACTCGCGTGTTTTTCTCCGCCCCCTAGTCACAGTCCATAGTTCATGCCCACAATGCATGTTCTTTCCCGACAACTTGAGAGTAGTGGGCGAATACCCATCAAGTGCTGGGCGGTCGTTTCCGGCCCCCTCAGAAATCCACACTGTGGGATTGTTCACAGTATGACTACGACACGGCAAAATGCATGGACTACAGATCCGAGTTGGCTATACGCTTCCGGCGCCGGACGAAGACAGTCAGATAGAACGATAGATAGCATGCTGGTGACTAGACGTACCCGGGATGAATGGTTGGCGCTGACACCACCAGCATGCGAAGAGGTCAAGTCCGCGCTGATGACCCGTATGGCGCAGGCTCGATTAGCGTCTTCGTGGCAAATACGGATGCAATAGTTTTCAGAATACCAGAACCGTCCGCCCTCGGGTGATAAAAAGAGGAATAGGCAACCATGACTGTAAGCAGAGGGTAAATTATGGTTCCCGCGCTGGATGAAGTCAGTCAGTATGATGATAGAAGTGGGGGCTTATTTTGTCTATATCGTCACTAGAAGCAATATGGATGTTCTCCCACTTAATAAACTAGAAGCTTAAGGTTAATGAGGGTAAACGACCAACAAAAAAGGGCCTTGTCAGCTTATCCATCTCCATGTCATGACTAGTTACTGAAACCTCGCTTATTTGCACATACACCTGGCGTGGAAACTCAGTATCGAGAGACAAAGCGGAAGACACGGAGGGTAGTCCGCAAAGAATGAACCGTTGAGGGAAACTGATAGTTCGAGTGGAGAATTTTGGACGAGGCTTGAGGTACGCCATTTTACATGAGAGATTCGAACATGTGCCATGGAATATATAGGCCCTTGCGTCTCGCGCCCCTACGGCGAAGGTGTTAGCAGGATGGATGGGACGACTCTCCTGTCAATGTAAGGCAATCGAAGGCAGAGATACAAGTGCATGCTGGAACGTCACGCCAGATGAATAGAACTCAGAGAGTGTAGGTGCAGAGGTGTTGCCATCAGTATTCCCATGTGTACAAGGTGCATTATCTGATTCAATTTGCGATTTCGCGACGCCTCGGGTTAACGTATTCAAAAGAGACGAGTCTTCTACTATGATTCCTGAACAGCCAAGATGAGCTTTGGACAAGCAAAAGCGTTTCGATTGCGCACCTTTTCGACCTCTTGGTACTGCTTCGTCCACAGCATCGACGGGATCCACTTTTTCGGTGCTACGGTGCGTTGCTGTCGACTTGGACGTCAGCACAGATAAAACGAGAAATTCTGTTCACGGACCTCTCTTGCGGCACTCAATGATCCAACGAGGTAAGCGATGGCAAAAATTCCGGTGGCGACGACGGCTGTGTTCGCTTTCCAGTTGGATGGTTGAACCCACCAGCCGCCTCGAAACCGGTCAGCAGCCGTGATATCCCCGTTGCTGGGAGCCACTCACCAGCTGGCGACCAAACATACTTGGGATACGGATATCGTCCACCTCCACCCTGTAGAGCGTCAATATATGTCTGGACGAGGACAAAGAACATACCATTGTTCGAATGATGATGATGGTATAAGTCGGAAAGGGCACGTGCACATGACCGGAGTCCGGGGGCAAAATCGACATCATGAAAATCACGGACCCCAGTAGGCTGACCAGTAACCAATGCTGGACGTCGCTCGACGGCATTTGCCCACTCTCAAGAACACGGCTATCGTGCTAGGCAGCGCCTATGCTGTCCAGCGATACATCCGTGATAGGCTAGAAGAGACGCGAGACGGCCTCGAAAGAGACAGAAGAGCGAGGGACAGGTAAGTACGTCGTTCACCAGATTGCCTGTATCGTGCTCATCGTCGCGGGTAGCCTGAAACGAAGATTCCGACAAACACACGAGGATATCTCGTATGCAGTGCTTGCACTCGTACCGACGCTTTCGGAGCAGATCATGGAGGGCATGGACGTCGAGGCGCTCATCCAAGAACTGCAGAATTTCGGCAAGGCCAGGCCTGCACCCTCGCCGCTAAACGTGGAGGACGAACACGGGAGCCCGCGGAGTATGTCGTCGAGCATGAGTGCAGTGTCCGAGGCGCCGTCGGTCGTCTCGCTCGGGAGCAGCACTGAGATGACTGAATCGGACATATCCTTGTCGGCCTCTGTGTCTTCGATATCGCCTTCAGAGGTGAGTCTGCCCGACTCTACCGCCTCGTCAACATCGTTCTCCTCATCCAAAACCAAAGCCTCGCTATGGAACGCTGTGAAGATTCTCAGTCTCACGCGTACGCTCACCCTCATCTACACTACCACCCTTCTCTCTCTGCTCACGTCCCAACAACTCGCGCTTCTCGGCCGCGCGAGGTATCTCTCTTCTGTGCTCGCTGCAGCGCGGGAAGAACGCTTGGCCGAGAGCATCGAGGAGCAGCTATCAATAACGGGTCTACTCTTTGGAAACGCGGGGGAGCAGATGGAGGAACTTATGTCGGGAAATTTGTCTGTGCTGTTCAGCGACCTTCCCGAAGGACCAACCGAAGATACAGAGGCTCGGTTCCTGACGATGAGCTGGTGGCTGCTTCACGTCGGTTGGAAGGATGTGGGCGAAAGGGTCAGGACGAGTGTGGAGGATGTTTTCGAAGGGTGAGCAGTCTGCTGCTACTCTTGCTTCTTTATCATACTCATGAACATTAACAGGGTATCCCTCAAAACACGATTGACACTCCCAGACCTTCATCGACTCATTCTCGACGTACGACGGCGGATTGACCTCAACACTGAGTACGTATCTATTTCTACCAAAAGCGCTACCGAGTACCTCGTGTCTTTGCGAAGTCATTTCCATACTTTGAAGCGCCTTCTCCATGACCACGAATTCTGACTGCTGTTGTTTACACTAGCTTCCTACGCGCGCTTCTCCCATCTACACCTGAGCTGACTGCCCACGTCCTTGCCCAAGGCGGGTTCGGTCCTCCGACACCACCATCGCCATCCATCAGTGATACTTCCTCGCAGACTTGGGCTACTTCCACATCGGCGGAGCCCAATTTATCGCAGTTGTCCTTGCTACCACCGGAAGATGAATCTCTTGCACCTCTACTTGACGAGCTCCAAGGGATCGTGCAATCCGCGGATTTTAGTCTCGTTCTAGATCGTGCCTTGGACACGGCGGTGGCGATCCTGTTTGCGGACTTGGAGCGAAGCGTCTTTCCCTCTTCGAACGTGGAGGAAGAACCACGAGTGAGGCTAGCAGGTCTTCTCCCTGCGCTACAGCATTGGAGTCAGGATGCACTCAAGGGCCTGCCCTGTGTTCTAATTGATGTGAGTTTACTTCTTCAGTTGACCGGGATTCGTGCTGATCGTTTTGTCAGGATATACTTTCGACGCGGGAAGTGGGGGCGTTGGAGGCGATTGTATTCGCTAGGTTTGAGGATGATGTGAGGGGGAGATAGTGTTGTGTAATTCATGTTCAGCCAATATGCGAACGGGGTTGACTATTTTCTTCGTGATTAAAACGTTTATCAGAGGAGCGACGGATATAAGCACTGCTGGGGTCGATACAATTTCTGATCGGAAAATGAGACCTCAGAATCTTCCAATGGTAAAAACGAGTTCACAAAAGCATGTTGGAAGATGGGTTCATTTACATACTCTAACGAAAATACCTCGAAAATTGACATGGAAAAGACGTATCCCGCGGCCAGAACAAAGGAAACCACTTTTCATTCGTAGAAAAGCACTGGCAGCTATTCTGGCACACGCGCGAAAGAAGCACTAAATAGGACACGTTTTTCATTGCATTTTCCGTATCCAGTTTGACCGGCATACAAAGCTAAGGTAACTAAACCTCACGACATTTTTAGAATACCTTTTTCTCGTCCTGAAAAGAAACCGGCCCCAGCAGTGAATGTAATGATCGTCCCACAGCTGTCACCGCCATTCTTCATCTCGTACTAATCTACATAATCTACACGGCAGCTAACCACCAGAAACCTACGTGATAACACAAATTCAAATGCAGCACCATCAAACTATATCCAGATCATACCTGCTTCTCTCAGGCTCCCCCAAGGGGTACCACAGTTGTATCTGAATGACGAAACCTCCTCACCCCAGTTCTAACCACTCTTAACTGCGACTTGCAATTCGGATCCGGGCAGGCGACCAGCGCATCGGTCGACATCCAGTCATTTGGATGCGTGACGCGCTGCTTGGCAGCTAATAACGGCATCAGGACTCCTGTTCGAATTCAAGTTAATGATCGAGTGGCCAAATTCCAACCATGACTCGGACGTACCAAGGGAATATATGGAGAAACCTTGACCAAGCGGCAAGCGGAGCATTTCGCCTTCGAGCGTGAAGTAGTCACCCTGCTTCGCACCGCAGAGGATCCGCTCCCCGGGGGGACAGATCACTTCGACTCGGAGGTCGTAGAGTTCGAATGTATCAGACATGGGTAGATTGAGAATGGAATATGCGGAAGGGATGGGAAAAGTGAACGCCGTTCTTCAATCAAGTCAACGAAGCGGGGAAATAATTGATTACCGAACAGTGCTTGCTCCGCGTCTTTGATCACAGCGGATGCAAACAGAGCTCGACCACAGGGCTGGGCTAGTCCACAGCATCTTTCCGATTTTGTTGAAATCAACGTGTGACTTGATTGTGATCAGTATTCACGGGTAAAAAGGCTCTGTCGGGCCCGGGATCAACAGACTCATGATACCAGTTTCTCGTATATACACATATCATTGCCGATAGACGGTAGCTTCGAAGGTAATATCAGCATCTGTCTCACTTAGCCTGGAAGCTGGCCGCTGGCAGATTCGGACTGAACTTGGAAGTCAGTACTTACTTTGGATCGTCTGCTCGGATCCTTCCAGCTTTTTCAAGTTGTCTTTTCAAGCAAGACATTAGTATGCTATGATGCCTGGTTGCAGTCCGTTTTCGGAACAATATTTCACAGAATAATCTTTATTCATACTGTCACCTATCGCATCCCGAAGTATTTTGGAAGCCGGACTGCCGTCAGCTATATTTTCAATCCTTGGACTGCTGCCTGATATCTCGCTTCTGTGAACAGAATGAGTTTAGCGACATGCTGGGTCCGCTTGTGTCAACATGATGTTTCGAAGTCCATTTTGGTAATTGGAAGTACGTTGCGTTCCAGCCCTCATCCTTGGATTCTGTGGTAAGTATGGAAGCTTTGTATACTTGAGACTCAGCGGCACACTGCGGCTTCTCTCTTACTGATGGGTATGACTGTTACTTCCTGAATCCTGAAAGCATATGTCATAGTGGATATTCTTGAAGAAGCACCACCCGCCCTGCTGTTTACTTGTTTCATGTCAGAGTACACGCGGCAAGCGCCTATCGCTACTGTCGACTGGGGTAAGTGCTACTATAGATTCATGAGCATGCTGTGACACTGAAATAATTGGAATAAATAAGATGACTATCTAGGTCCCTTAATCCATCTTAGTCCGTGAAATAGTTCCCAGCCCGGCGCGCTCGAAAGTGCACAGTAATATTATATGCGAGATAGATTTGTTTCATGCACACTGTCGTCTAACCCTGAGAATGGGAAGTGCTTCAACCATCCGATGAAGAAGCAAGGACACTTTGAAATGGAGCAAGATCGGGTTCAAACTGCCTACTGCTCATTGAAGTGGTCGGTTCTGTAAGACTTTCTCGAAGCGAATCCTATATCTGCTTCTCTACAGGACCGAGCACTTTCATGCCTGGGCTGAGCCTTGTACCATTCTAAGTATCAATTTTCGCAGTATGCCGTTCTTCTCCAGTCACACCCCTACTATGATCGAACCGCCCTCATTCTAAGAAGACGCCTTTAGTTTCACATTTATCTCCTATGGTCGAAGGAGTATTCCACATAGCAACACGCGGACTCCCAACTGTGGTCACACTAGTGTGAATATATGTGCCCTTGTCAATGAACGAGAACGGGCTCGTGCCATCCATTTAAGTCGATTAATAACCTTGCGAGAGTAATGGCTTCGTGCCGAAGTCAGTCAAACCTCTTTCCCATTTGTAACGCTGACTACGAAGAGATTATGTTGATGGATGCATACATGTATTCTAACTGTATTCGATTACCAAGGTTCTCATGGTATTTCCCGTCTTTTTACTTCAATTACATGAATGTAGCTTCTCTCACTCAATCAGAATGATATTATATTCGGTGTTGCTGGATTCTTCTTTAACATCATCGCCAAGCTCGTCTCCCTAACGTCACACGGATCTGCTCGGTCTACCAATTAATTATGTATGATTACTACCTTGTTACGATGGTATATACTCTATTCGATAATATAGATACGAAAGCAGTAGTATGATATTGGTTTGCATCCTCCTATGGAAATTTGTATTGAACGCGACCATTCCGTGTATAAATAGAATGAATTTCAGTGTCGATATTCATGTCCACAATCGCCAATCTTGTCGTAAAGGCCTTGCAGATGGGCGCCCAATGCCACGGCCTCGATTTGAGCGGTATCCTCCGGCGTCAGTTTGAAGGAGAACACTTTCAGGTTAGAGTCGGCATTTGACGACACCCCCAACCGCGTGCCCACGATAACAGCACCCACTTCGGGGTTATCCAGTACCCATCGTGTGGCAACGTTAGTCAGTTCGACGCCATGCTTGTCAGCAATAGACTTTAAAGTTTGTAGCAGGTGTTGCAGGTCGGACCATGAGCCCCATGTCATGATCATATCAAAGTACTAAAAGTACTATCAAGTTAATAATGGGTAGATAATCAGCTGTAAGGCGTAACTCGCTCACCTTTCTTTGGGACGGTGTCAAAGCTACAGCCTCAGAGTACACATCCGGCGACTTGACTCCTAGCCATTTCTCCGATAAAAATCCACCACACTTCCCCATTACATCATTTGATGCTAGGGTATGAACGACCAAGGACTTACGAAGGAACCATATGTCAACAGTCGAATCCCATACTTTTCGCAGACCGATGCCATCTTTATCTTTGGCCTGCTATCGATTAACGAGTACTACCATGTTTATTAGTACCTTTTGAATGGCAGTCCATTCGTATCAGATGGTTACCTGGACTTGATTGGAGACGACACCAACATTACCCGTCTTGACGATCAAGTATTCGCAAGCTTCCTGAGTGTGTTCCGCATCGAAATTGCATAGCCCGATGGCCGATACAAGATGGGGATGCGATTTGGTTAGACCAACCAATTTTTCCAAAATGATAAGGTATTCCTTGTCATTGTACTATGGTGCGAGATGAGCATGCGGGAATAGAATGCAATCGGATGAGAACTTACGTCGAACCAATGGAACTGGAAAGTTAATCCAGGATGAGTACGGCGTCATAGCGGAGGAGAAGGTGAGAAGCTTCATTACCTGCAGTAGCTCTACCCGTCCACCCAACCTCCGTGATCGCTCCTTCACCGCGGCCAGAACTAGATCTGTTGTCACTGGACCGTCCAATGGCCTGAAGACACACCATTTGGTGCCAGCGAAAACGGTTCTACCCACCTCTTCAGGGAGACGATTACGAAAAGACCCGTACATAAGCTCAGCATCACCCTAAAACTGATACGTCGGCTTCAGTCCCTCACAAGAATTTTCGTTATACTCACGTAGTGATCCGCCATGTCCGTTGCCACTAGCCCTCGCCGGACAAGCTCGCAAAGCGCAGCATTCTGTTTGGTGCTAGACGCAGAACCCCAGGCCGGCGAAGACATCTGCCACAGCCCGTTGAAAAGCCTAGGTACTTTTGCTGGACCGAGTTGAATATATTCGAGCTTAGCTGCTACGCTGCTGTCAATGGAGACATCGATTCTAGGGTCAATTGCACTATTGAGATGCTTGAAAGTCGATGAGGGATAGAGAAAGGCGAGGACGTCCTCTAGTTGCAGCGAGGATCGTGTGAAAGGATAAGAAAGGTTGTTCGAGTAGCAGTATGATTGGCAAGCAGTTAGAGCTGATCGCAGCCTACGAAGTAGGTTTTCTAGGTCAAGTGTGGGCTCGGGTCTTGATTCTTTGAGAGCTTGTACAGCTTGAACGATGTCACCACAAGCTTTCTCGAGGGTGAGCTCGAGAGCGTCGTTGCTGTTCCAGCGAATCTTTGCTTCTGGGATGCACCGGAGAAAGTGCGCAAGACTGCGCGATATCAATTCTCTGCCCGTCTTTATCCTACGTTCAGACTCACTGGAGTAACGAATCCTGCACCATTTTACTTGAGAAAAGACAGCGCGTAGATGATAAGTACGCAGCAGAGCTGGCTTGATCTTTGAATAAGTCGTGAGCGGGTGGAAATGCCGGCGTCGACTCCCTCAAGCGCGCTCGGACATGCTCGACAAATGTTTTCTGAGCTGCAGAACCTTGTGAGACCAGCGCCCGAAGTGCAGATCGCAGCAAAGGCGTGGGGACTTCAACAGGTCAGTGTTCTGAAGCCGATCGATGTTAGAGGCTTACGCTGGGAAATGAGAACATCATCCATCATATTGCTGTAGATTTGGGTCAGAATCGCTCCGAGAGAAGGCTTTCATCGACGTACACATGGCCAGACATCATGGACTAGGATTGAAGTCGAACTGCTGGAGATCGGAAAAGGGGCGTTGACTGAAACCTAGCAAAGGTTTTTATCACAAGGGAATAAGCCGGCATACATGAATGACGAGGGGCTGTATCGGTCACAGTCTTCACCTCGGAAGGATCATTCCGTATAAAAAAATGGAAATGCGACGGCATGTATTATAGAAACCGCCCCCCGAATATCGGTCTTCAGGGTCATTCTGAATCAAAGCACCAAGGCACTTCCAAGATCGCATGATCGTGGATCTCTGATAGGCTTTAAAAGAAGTTGCCTTGTATGAGAAGTTGCCGACATATACTGTACAAGAAAGCAGACGGCAAGTAAGAAATTTGCCGAGCGGCTTTTGCCTGCAATGAGATTGAGTCTGATATGAGGCTAAGGTTGGATAGCATGTAAAACCATACACTGAACTAATAAAAACCGGAGAATCCAGATGCTGAGTTGTCATAAGTTCGGATATGGTGAGCGCGTGCATTGTGACCGAACGTAAAACTTGATACTCCGTGATCACTAAGAAACGCCGTTCAGACTGTGCAGTAGCGCTCCCGGAACCGCATTGATCTCCATAAATCTCTGGCCCTGCAACATCTTATATTAGCACTATCAGATATATTGAATGTCATGAACATATTTAAGCACTGTTCCTGCTCCGTTTATTGTTGCCGGACCTTACGACACGTACCAGACACATCATACAACGGCTTTTTCTTGTTCACCGCAGCGAAGCTAGCGGAAGGTAACGAATGAGGTATAGGCAACAAATAAGGCATAGGGAAGTCACGTACGTTCGAGAATGGGGTACGGCAGCTAAAAGTTCGATATACGGATGTCCTCCAAGAATTATGGAATTATGGGCAGCCTGAAATAGAGATTAACGGTGATGGAGCGGAGCGTTTCACTATAATCGGTGATTCGGCCAAGATGAGTACTCATGAATAATGAGAACTCGACTATAGGAGGAGCGTAGAGCGTGGACCGCCGTGATACTGAAGGGGCACCGTGGAATCCACGGTTCTGTCGGATATGCTCATATCAAGACCCAGCCATCCTTCCTGTCGTGTTTTGAACAGAGCAGACTGGGCATTGATGCCGACAGGCACATCACGACGCGAGCTGCATATGGTTGTGGGAATCAGGCTTAGTGAACTACGGGCGTCGGCTAAGCCGGGCGTTCTGCACCGCCCTCGACGCTAGTGGAACCCTGCGTGCCTCTGAGCGGTACCGAGGTTAGACAGATACTATGAAACTAGGATGAGATTTCATCATAGGAATTTTTCAAAGAGGCGAAATTTTAAAATTTCCCCTGCCCCTGAAGCCCTGGCAGCGTGACACCGACGATCATAGGCTCGCAGAACTCCGCCAAACACTTGTTTCACCTGGTTTATATATAATGGTTCCTAGTTTTCACAAGGAGGATAAGGGTGGAGTAGAAAGTGGAGGGAAAGTAAAGGACCGGAGCACCCCACGGCAGGTAGCACAGATTGTAACTACATCTGGTCCACACGATTTCAGATATAGGCGCGCACGATCCTGCGCACTCAATTTCGACTGCGAGGTTTCAGCCGCAGCTAAAATGAGGGGCCAACAGACCGGTGAGCAAACAACCCGATTGGAAAATTAGCATAGGACACAGGTTATCAATAAAACCTTGAAGCCAGTTGGGGGATAATCTCTAGCCCTCTCAATCTACACGCAGTGTAATACGGCCATCGCTAGTGCCAGCACAGACATTCCGAGATGGAGCTGGAGCTGGGAACACTGAGCATGTGCACCATCGGTGAGTCAAGGAACAAGGGACTGCTGAGGGTCAGAGAGTCTGAGCAAAAGCCAGCACTACATGAAAGACAAATGGAGGTCGTTAAGGCAAATTATACATCGGGGTCACGGCTCACGTACGTGACTGGTAAGTCGCAAGTTCGCGATCACGGAAAAAGCGTGATCATTGCGCGATCGGACTGCCGGTAGTTCCGGCACCTCCCTCACCCTCGGCAAAAATGCCGATTCAAGTTCCGACTAAGTTTGTTGCTGCTGCATATCTCCTTCCTCCCCTCTATTATACCCAAATCCTGCAGCGCAGGAGAATAAAAAATTTCACAAGTGTAAAAATCTTTTGATCAAAGTATGAAGAATCAATGAAATTGTACCACAAGAGGCTCAGCAGCTCCGAATCGGGACCAGCCGAACGGCTTACCAAGGGTTCGGAGCGGCTGACAAATGGCCTACCCGTGACCCTTTTTCCTCTGCGTGACCCATTGCTCAGCTCGCTGGCAAATTTATTTAAAAGCCTTCAGCTATCATTTTCTATCAGAACGACGTTCCCAAGACTCATACCCAGGTTGCGCTTCTGCGTTGCGGCTATACCATTCTCACTACAAGAAAAGTGGACTTTGACGACTACAATGGCTCCAGTAACGAACGGAAAGGTCGAGAAGAGCTCGAAAATGCATTCGAAAGTTGTGCGTAGATCTATTTGGGATTCAGTGTCTGTTAGCTCACACAAATACAGGTCATTATCGGCTCTGGACCAGCTGGACATACTGCCGCCATCTACCTTGCCAGGGCCAATCTAAGCCCGGTGTTATTCGAGGGTTTCATGGCCAACGGATTTGCGGCTGGAGGACAGCTCACAACGACAACAGATGGTACCGATATACTCTCATTTACCCCTCTGTTCTCCAACTAACACAAAAATCATAGTGGAAAACTTTCCTGGTTTCCCAACAGGCATATTAGGACCTGAGCTGATGGACAAATTCCGCGAGCAGTCGGTCAGATTTGGGACCAATATCATCACCGAGACCGTATCCAAGATTGACTTGTCTGCACGGCCGTTCCGGTACTGGAGAGAAATGCAAGAGGACGAGGAACCTGAAACGGCGGACACGGTCATCATCGCTACCGGTGCTAGCGCGAAACGTCTTGGCCTTAAGGGCGAGTCTACGTACTGGCAAAGCGGTATCAGTGCCTGTGCTGTCTGCGACGGTGCTGTTCCTATTTTCCGGTCAGTTTCTTGAATGTTTTGGACTTCAGGAACATCGCTAACCCTTGCTTGGAATCTAGGAACAAACCTCTGGCTGTCATTGGCGGCGGTGATTCAGCAGCAGAAGAAGCAACTTGTAGGTCCTCGAAAAGTCTACTTTTTATGTACTGATTAGTGTGTAGATCTTACCAAGTATGGGTCTCATGTGTACGTGCTTGTCCGCCGCGACGAGCTCCGTGCATCCAAAATCATGGCAAAACGGCTTCTGAACAACCCTAAAGTGGTGCGTTTCATGCTCTCTCCGTGCGATGCTATCGTTCACGTGATCATCTTTAGACCGTACTCTGGAACACTGTTGCCGTTGAGTGCCAGGGCGATGGCGACCTATTGAACAACTTGCGCATCAAGAATGTCTTGACAAATGAAGAGAAAGATCTACCCGTTAACGGCCTATTCTATGCCATCGGTAGGTCTTTTCCCTCTGGTACCTTCGGAGTTTGTCCTCTGACATCTTGTCCAGGCCACGAACCAGCCACGTCGATTGTTCGCTCCCAGCTGCAAACTGACCCCGACGGCTACATCATCACTGTACCTGGGACTACTCAGACCTCCGTGAAAGGCGTCTTCGCTGCGGGTGACGTGCAAGACAAACGATACAGGCAGGCCATCACTAGCGCTGGTAGCGGATGTATGGCTGCTCTGGAAGTGGAGAAACTAATCTCGGAAGAAGAAGAATTTGGAGAGTAAGTGAGGACGATCCACATAGAAATGCCATCATATGTACTTTTATCAAGGTTTTAGAACTTCATTACTCTTATCTATATATCCTCTGCAGCGCTGAATCACTTTGTGATGAGTGACATCATTCACTCTCCAGGTTACATGTCCCTGCGATAGTGGACAATCCTAGTCTTCATTTGGCTCTTAATTCTTGTCCATTCTTTCGATGTTTGGGAAAAGATGGCCAGATTGGCTACTTTGTTTCCTCATTTAGTCGGACATAGGCAACAACTGTTGGTATATGGCAGATTACCATTGCGGACATTGGATTCAGTTGTACCTTGGGGGCTGTGGTGACAGGCGCCTTTCCCATATCATGCTGCGCGGTTGAAGGCTCAACCGTTAACAAGCGGTCGTGACGACTTCACCAGGGAAAAAGATCTGGCCTCCCGATCTATACGTACGTTCGACACTACCGTTTTCGGCACGTTTCAAGGAAATTGTCGTTGATCGAGTTTCTACTGAGAAGAAGAGGGAGAGTGGGTCGTTTCACAAGGAGTCTCACGTATTACGGTGTAAGTGAGTAAACCTCGCGGTCCTGATGAGCTGTTAGTTTACGGCCTGCAACGGAAGGCTGCATATACCATTCCGCTGTTCTACCTGTAAATGGACGAATTTGCATGTATCAGAAGAGCCATCGTCAATATATTACCAAGGTCCGTAGCCCTGCGGTCTTCGTCAAATGGTTCTGTAACATTACGGGCAACAACAGATGCCTCCTTTCGCCTCACAACCCCCGGCTCGATGCACATCTTCACTTCTGAAATGGAGGTTGAGGTGACAGGTTCGATTACAAAAGTAACATTCGTCTTCCAGGCTCGGTAATCTAAAGGTATTATCTCACCAACCGGCTCCATTCGGGCTTCCAGGGAAGACTGGCCATGTAAAGTTAGCCATGTTGCGAAAAGTGTTTCGGGTCAGATCAAATACGGAAGAGCCCAGGATTTCTGGGATATCAATTAAATTGACCTACAAAAGCTTTCACGGCGCCTCCCCGACCTGACAAAGCTGAAAGACATTCATTCCACTTGTTGCCATGGAGTGTTCTCGTAACCTTGGAAGAACCTCTAGCGGCCCTAAAGTTGAAAGTCGATACCTTCATGAAATGCTCTCGGAAGAATCCCTAGAAACGGAATATGTGCGACCATTATATCCTAGATCCTAGACCGTTCCGAAAGACAGTTGAAGGATCGTCTGGGTTCACGTTCAAGCATGAATGAAGCCAGTCCATTTTCGTTTCTTGTGAGTATATCATAAGTCAGTTTCGTGTGCAAAATGAGAAGATGTCGGTTGTTGGAATTTCACGAATCTTTGATATACGGCACGGATTTGCTCGACTGAGATAGCAAATCGGTAGTAGAGGTGTCAGATTGGACGATGAAAACCGCTTCAGCCACCAACAGTAATGTCGATACAGGTTTCTACAAGAAAAGACAGGCCAATATGGTCGTAGGATATGCGGCAGAACTTAAACGCTATCAAAATGACTACCGTTCATCAGCCTATGAATCTGTAAAGCCTTTCAAATGCAACTACTTCTCGTGGAGTAGGGGATGCGTACCAGATTCTGTTGACCACTGTGAGTGTTGTGAAGAATCCGTAGCAACATCTAGAAATGTTAACTCTGGTTCATACAGATTTGTGGCAGCCGCGAGTCCATGCATCAAGGGGTTGACATTTACCGGAATGGGATAGGGCAGAGGATTCCCGGAATAGATTGGAGTACTCGGGGTATCGGCGGCTGGTGACGCAACTAGATGTGAAGGAACAGGCTTCTCGCCGTTTTCAACATCAGGATCGCCTGCAAACGAATTGGTATCGGCTCTCCAACGCAGGTTAGGTTCCCGTTTTCGTAGCCGGACTCCTCGAGTAGGGTTGATGCTGGTTCGTTTCATCGCCGCGTCTTCGCGGGGATTCGTGGCTGCATCGCTAAGTAGGCTGATAACTTCGGCTATCTTCGACCTAGCATGACAATCGGGATGGTAGATTCTATCCATGATAGCCTTGCCTTTGAGGATCGTAGTGAGCTCTTCTGGGCGCCGAGACCGGTAGTAGGTGTGGTACTAAAATGCATCAGCCTTCAACATGATCGATTTGTAGACTCCCATACCAAGATCAGGCAACAGATGAACAAGCAATAGAGAGAAAAACTCCAGGCCTGAAGTTGGTCAAGGTGGTGTTCACTCCAGAGAATCTGCAGCAGCGTATATCTCAAAAATGAGAATCAAACCAAGATATGATAGACGTACACCGTATCTTGCTCGAGCTACAAGAGCCTGCCAGTCGGCGACAGTAATTGCAAAGCTGAGGGAATCTGCTGTATGACTTAGTCGCATGAACGGACGGACAAAGAAGAACTATAAAAACATGTTAGTTCAATATAACATAAGAGGCCGAACAAGAATTTCATAACCTGGACGGCCACATAGCAGAGATTCAATAGTCCGGCAGAGATGGGAGCGTGCTCCGGCGAATGATTGACACAAGATAAAGTCGGCGGTAGAGCGAATAACCAGCTCTGGATTTCGTTTGCCAGAGCCTGCGCCTGTTCGTCCTTTACATTGATGACACCAGTTGGAGTATAGCACATCTTGACTACACGTCCCAAGAGGATTGACAACTCTATGAGGGACTTGAAACCTTCGTCCTTGGGGAATATTCGATCGCAGTCACTCAAATCTATCATCATCGGAAGACCATCTGTGATAAAGTGTGAGAAGATGTTTCCTGAATCCTCCAGCTTACTGACAGAAAGCAGATATCCAGCGATCAGCAACAATCAGGCCTCCCCAAACATTACGTCGGGCCTCTACATGATCATCCGGGTCATTCGAGGTCGTTTCTCGGTGTAGACCCAACTCTTGGGCCTGTCTGATTGCCTGGAGGAACACGACATCAGTGGAACCATGCTGGCCCCTTATAGCTAGTAACTTACCATTCCCAACGAGTTCCATACAGCTGTGCCAACGCTACCCTGCTCCATCTCCATTGTCAAGGCAAAAAGAAGATGGCCCTGGATCTCGTGTAGGGTACTCCTACTGAGAAAGTCCTTTTCTGATTAAGCTGGCAGGTTGCGACAGGGATTGGAAAGTGAGGAACGTACCTCCGTTCGCCGAAGGGCAGACATGTTCGTTTGAACTGCTTCAAGTGTGCCTTTAGGTGCATGTGAAGAAAGCGTCATCGCAGATATCCCGACCATGGCGTACACGAGCACCGGAGACAGTGGCGCGGAAGATATGAAGGCGTCCTTAGAGACGACAGGAAAACTCGGAGCATGAACATCAAAATAAAATCGGATAAGACGTTCTATGAGCGCCGGTTCCATGTACGCCGGTGTAGGTAATTTAGAGACGGAGTCTATTTCGCGAAGGCTCGGAGAAGAGGGATGGGATCCACTGTTGAGATCTAGACTCGCGACTCGAATTATGGCGTCTCCAGCATGTTGCTGCATCTCCGCATAAGTACGATGTTTCTTGTCATGGGCATCTAGTAATTCAGTCGCTGGGTTGTATCAGTGCCATTGGCCTCGCTGTGCGATTGTATCCACTCACGAAAAGTAGAAGTCGAATGCATCATGTGAGTTATAGTAGTGGGGCCGCGAAGTTTCGTTTCGCTAAGAGCATAACCAAAAGAAGGTTTTGGCGAAGATATTGATGAAACCATAGAAAAGAGACTGCCGCCAAGAATAACAGGAGAATCTTGCCGCAGGAGGGGATGACGCGGCCGTTTGGAGCTTTGTGGACTATCAGAGTCATCGGCAGGCGGAGAATTTTGAACATGTGCTCGTCGTCTGCAGTCAAAGTTAGAACCAGCCGTGTCGCGTAAAAGACGAGAGCAGACTTGTGACGCGTCTCAGAGATGGGTAGTACCTAAACGAGACCGTTCACTCAATTTATTCACAAAGGATGTTAACGAATATACCCAAGTGCACTCCTGTTTTCCTTGTAGACACTGTAAATCCAGCGAAAAGTTGAGGAATGTTATTAGTGCGTTCGAAGACCCACGAACCTGTTTGCATACATTCTTTTTAGGAAGTGGTTCGCATCTACAACACGATCCAACGATTTCCAGCCGTCTCCTCGCGATGAAAAAAAAAAACCTACCGACGTCTCTTACGCCTGCACCTGCAGCGAGAATCGGAATCCGTCAGTTTTGACGTGGGCTCGTAGCTAGACAATAAACGCTTACAAATCGCACGCTCTTGCGGCCTTCATTCGAACAACAAAGGCTTCCTCCGTTTCGGGTTGCTCACCTTGGGGATCCAACATTGCGGTTTAAACTCTGGCAGCATAGGTTCGAAGTAACCGAGCCCATAAGCGCCCAAATCAGGGCCACTTTCGGGTGTTATCTTATCTCTACGACCCTGAATGGCCAGGTGATTTAACACCATGGGGTAATCTGCATGTTGAAGGGACAGAGGTGCGTGTTGGCCATCCACTCAACTTCCAAAAGAAATTGCATTTTTACAACGAAATCGCCGGTCAAGCGGCGTCAACGCCGACAACACTTTTCTAGTAATTAGGTCGAAACATTTATACTACCTTTTCAGCTATACAGCCTGTACCTTCGCTGTCAGCAATGGATTTGTGTTCCGAGTCACCGCCGACACTGTCCTCAATAACCTGGGCATCTTTGTTGCGGATACAATATTCCTCAGACGCCCATAGAAGATCGATTTCTTCTAATGTTAAGCCTTTGGTCTCCTTGACGACTTGCAGCAGGCCTTCAGGTTATTCATAAACTCCAGAGTAGGAAGTACTCACATATGGCGACAAGCACAGTGACAATCGATCCACCTGTGGACGCATTGGTAAGAATATCTGCAGCAAAAACTGACAAATACCGAGGATGAATAAGATGAAGAACTTTATTCCAACCCTTTGAATAGCGATGGGACCACTGTAAACGAACACAACTGGATCGAAGTCCTGCTTGTCAAGCATGCTAGAAACCGAGCAGACAGACGGTCTCACAGGCCATCATCCAGACACCGACGTTGCCTACGTAAAGAGAGCGTGAAAATTCAGCGGGAAGGTCGACAATTCCCCATTACCTATTCCACCTGCTTGACCTCTATAACGTGTGGGAACAATCTCAATGGCATACAGGTACACCTGCGGGGAGATCTCAGTAACTTGTTGGAACAGGAATGAGCGTAAACATAATATTACCATCCAAACTGAATACGAGGTATGGAATCAGGAATGATCATTACAGAAAACAGAACGGCTACTCACTCCATGACAATCCGGAGCCCGCCTCAAACCTAAAAAAAAAAAAAAAAGGGTCCTTGAATACGTTGATCCTCTTCAGAGTTACAAGAATGGCAACCATACCAGAATAGCATGCCAATTTGAGCCCAACGAGTTGCATTTGTTGTCATGCTATCGGGAAGATCTGAATCATTAGGCTTGAGCTGTTGCATAGTAAGAGATAACACGTACTCCCAAGTACAGTGAAAACCAAAATGGCAGAGACCTGAACAACGGAACCAAAAAGGAGTATATCTTTCCGACCAAATCTTCGAACTGTCCAAAAGCTTATGACTGAGTATGCAGTTAGTAAACAAGAGGATATGTTAGAGAATGCTTGTACTCACTGACACCCAGGGTAACCACTGCCAAAGAAATGTAGATTTGAAATGAGAATTCATATAAAAACTTTCAACTTACTTGAGTTAAGGGCCGCCGTCACAATCGCTGTTATGTCTGCAGAAAAGTGCAAGGTGGATATGATGGACTTGCCATCTGGGAGGCATACGAGTTACAGTTGAAGTGTTTTCACGTTATTGAAGGAGGACTTACAGTAGGTCTGTACGCCAGTTCGTTAGTAAGAATTTGAATAGTCAGCGGAATGATAATTACAATCAGATTTCCGCCGAAGAAAGGCTTTCCGACCTGGAGCAACCAAGAAATCCAGATGCGTTTGATAACTTTGGTCTGAAAGTGCGTAAGCGTGGAAGGACTTGAAAAGCCTGGAAGTCGATTGCAACATGCCTCGGTTTTGTCTTTTCGAAAGAAAGAAGCCGTTGTAATCCTACGGGTATCCGCCTCTTCCAAGCGTATGGCAGCCAGGATCTCGTCCCGCTGTGCCTTGACTATGGGATCCGAAACGGACTTCCCACAGAGACGTTCTAGGGACGCATCACCTTCCTGAACTCGGCCTTTCGCGTACAACCAACGAGGGCTTTCGAGAACACCTGGCATTGCTTAGTTGGATCATAAGACGGCATAGCAATCTTACCGTGGAAAATAACAATGGGTACCAAAACAAATATAGCCTGAGACGATAATAATACTCTCCATCCATTATAGAACGCTAGAAAGGAACAATGTGAAACCGGAAAGATCGTGCCTAGCATTTACTCACGGCTCTTGTACACACCCAATCCAAGCCATGCTACCACTGAAATTGCAGCGACGGCTTCACAAAAGTAAGAATTCAAACCACGAATGAAAAATAACGTCCAGAGGCCAGACGCACATAGTCCTATATTCCACATAACCTGAGTGGTTCGTTCATCCTGTGACGGCGATGTCAAAGATGAGATACCCATAGCTACCGCTTATCACTTACGGCATTGCGTGCTTTTTTTCCCACTGAGCTTTCGTGAACAAATACGGGAACAGCAGCTGAGATAGCGCCGTTACCCAGACCCTGGCGACCCTTAAACAAAATTTTCTTTGCACTTTGTTGATGGACTGACTAGGATGGTGCGGCCAACTATCATCATGGTGGAGTTCACCGCCGCAGTTTGGATGATGATTCCAATCAAAGCGACCCAGCACTACATATGAACGACCTAGTAAGTGCTTGGAGCAGTGACAAAGAGGTAGAGATAGACACACAGAAAGCAAAATTGAGACCCGACGACCGACGGTCCAACTGGAAAACTTATGAACATAATCGGCCACAAAAGAAGTTCAAGTGACGTACGACAGAGGCGCGATGATTGCGGATCCAAAAATATCGCCTACAGGAGGGTCGGCATGGCGTCGCTTCAGCACTGTATTGAACGGCCGGCAGACCTAATATAATGCCGCTGGATATAAAGCTAGTCACTTCCGTATTCGCGGCGTAAATTTGGCGATCAAATTGAGGACTACTGACCCGTTAGAGTGTATCAGAGAGGGAGAGATAAAAGCTCACGTATTTAAGATTCTGCACAAAGCAACAAACGAAGAGGTGGGTAAAATAGTCCTCGAGTCGCACCCAGATGATCTTACCCTCCCATTATACCAGCATCCCTGCGACGAAAAGTGTCAAATTTATCGACAGACAGAACACTGAAAGGAGAACACGTTCTTACCAGCCATAGAGAGCGAGAGCGGAAATGGATGCGATCTGGAGTAGCAGAGTATATTTCTTGCCTGTTGCCGACCAAGTCATGGTGAGAAGTGAAGGACTGAGAGGCACAAGGATGAGTGATATGAGGCGCGAGCCCGGGGGGGACCGCAGCCTAGAAATCTCTCAGGTATTAGAACATCCGTTCTGTTCATGAATGGAAGTAAAAATACATCGGCGGTCCTGGCGGACTAGTGACTTGCGGCCATCAGAATACAGATCGGCCAGCCGCCAGCCGCCAGCCGCGAGGCAGGGTCACGGTCCCGAACCTGAGTTTATGTCCTTCTTGGTGCCATACTTGTCACCGCTTCGTGAGATTATTTAAGCCTTAGCATGGCTTGTCGTAAGGAACCGAAAAATAAACCACATGGTAGCTGGAAACAAGGGCAGACATGCAAACGCCGTTCTCGCGGAAGATTGGACTGCAAACCCAAGAGGATACTCGGTGGACGAGCATCCTGCTCGTACACCAGAGAGGCGTATTAAAATCATTGGCATCGGTGCTGGCCTAACGTGATTGTCTTTATTAGCCTTTGACTTCAAGGAATCGAACTTACAAGTCCACAGGGGAATTCGTCTAGCCGAACAAATTCAAACGTATCATCACGACTTGGTGGACCTCGTCATCTACGAGCAAGCAGATCAAGCTGGTGGTTGTTGGCATTGGAATAGGTGGGCCCCAGATTTCTTGGGTGTTCATCGGGTTATGCTAACTTGAAGATCCACAGATACCCGGGTGTCGCCTGTGTAAGTTCGCCGGTGTCATATGTGATTCGCAAATTCATGGCCATACAACAGGATGTGCCAGGATCCAACTATCAATATATCAAGGAACCAAAGACCGGTGCGTTGTTTAACCATTTTCAAGACGGGTGCTTGACATTTCATCACGTACCAGATTGGACAAGCTTCTATGGTAAGTATGCTGGTGTCAACTTGCAAAATTTTCTTGCCGATGTTT
Source organism: Armillaria fumosa (assembly GCA_030407015.1). Taxonomy (NCBI): domain Eukaryota; kingdom Fungi; phylum Basidiomycota; class Agaricomycetes; order Agaricales; family Physalacriaceae; genus Armillaria; species Armillaria fumosa. The sequence goes on from JAUDYM010000010.1 coordinate 874,777, forward strand.
GATTACAAAGTTTCGGGTGCCGAGATCCGACAGTACTATCAAAACCACGCCAAGAAGCATGATCTCAACAAGTACATTATTTATAACCATAAAGTCGTTGGTGCTAGATGGTGCGATGAGACTGGAGAATGGACAGTCACTACGCGAGATCAGTCCGGGAAGGAAATGCTGGATACCTGCAACGTGCTCATCTCTATGAGGGGAAGTTTGGATCACCCAAAATGGCCGGAATTGAAGGGATTGTTGCTGTACAAAGGTGAGCTCACTGACGGAGATGTCAATACAATTTTCCTTCAGCTGTTCAGGTGTCTTGGTGCATAGCGCAAGATATCCCGAAGGGCTTGACCTGAAAGGAAAACGCGTTGCCGTTCTAGGATCAGGGTCTTCGGGTGAGCTTCAGTATCGTCGGGGTTCTTGAACACACGAGTCCTAAGTTATTGCTGCTTCCAGGACTGCAGATCGTTCCCTCTATTCTGGATAACGTGGTATGCTGAAATTCACTGATACAAGTTAGACTTGACCCAGCCGTTGGTTCTATAGGGACATCTCTATCATTGGATTCGATCTCCTACGTGGATCGTCCCAAGGTTTGCATCGGCATTGTCGATCTATCAAATATTTACATATTTTCAGCGTCGGCGCGATGTTCGCCGGGCCTGGAGGTACGAACTTTGAATGTACGTTATGTAGTGCATCCAATTAGTTCATCTCGTCCTGACTGACTGCTCAAACACTAGACACCGAGGAAAAGAAAGCACAATTCGCTCAAGATCCAAGGCATTATCTCTTGTATCGCAAGGCAATGGAAAGTGAACTCAAGTAAGCTCACCTTTGCTAGCGGAGTTGCGATTGAGCTGTTTCCTTCAGCAAGCGTTTCCGATTCGTAATCTCAGGCTCAGAGGAATCGAAGGCTGCGCGCGCCAATTGCGAGGAGACAATGCGACAGAAACTTGTCACCGTGCCGCACATTGCAAACAAGATCATCCCGACGGGCTTTGATGTCGGATGTCGTCGTCCTACCCCTGCTCCGGGCTATCTCGAAGCCCTGTCTAACCCCAAAGTTACAGTTTTTACCGATGAACTTAGGGAAATGACGGAGAAAGGGTTTATAGATGCCGAAGGGGTCGAACACGAGGTGGATGTTTTCATCTGCGTGAGTGATATTTTCTTCGTTGGACTAGAACCAATAATGTTTCTCAGGCCACGGGTTTCGACACGACGTGGAAACCCCACTTTCCTATCATTTCTCGAGGCGAGAATCTCCAGGATCGCTGGGCAGTGGAACCTGACTCGTATATCTCATATGCTGTTCCCAACTATCCCAATTTTCTCATCGCTGCAGGCCCGTTTGGTGCTACTGGTCACGGATCTGCTGTCCCTATCACCGAAATAATGATCGATACTTTCTTGAAAACCGTATGTTAGCAAATCTCGTCTTCTTTCCGAATCTTCGATTCCTTTTAGGTTCGGAAGCTCGGGGAGGAACATATCACTTCTATGGAACCAACCGAGGAAGCAACGAGGGATTACATGGAGCATGCAGCATTGTATCTGCAGCGAACCGTGTGGACCGGAAAGTGCAGCTCGTGGTTTAAGAAAGGCTTGAACGGTATGTCTTTCCAAGAACTGACTGGACTAGACAGTTCAATAATCTGCCAGGCATTCCACACCAATATCCCGGCTCGCGAGTACATTTCATGGAAGAAGCTCTCGCATTCCGCCCAGAAGATTGGAAATATATCTATGCATCAGGAAATCGTTTCCGGTTCTGGGGGAACGGTTTTGCTCAGCGCGAATTCGATGGAAGGGACAACACTTGGTATTACGGCCTTTTGGATGGCAAAGATGAGATGCCGGATTATACGGAGATATTTGCCGAATATGCGAGGAAGGACTGGTGAATGTTTATCAGGCGCAGATCACTGACGGGTAGTGCTATCGGCATTAATATCACATCTTCATGTTCGGAAGATATTGGCTCACCCAAAGGCTTCCCAATTGCGGCAACACTCGCGAACTCTGCAACGATACGCTTGTAAATTTAATCACGTCTCTATTCTCTCTACCGGCCGGTTTCAGGTGAATCCTCGAAGCACCATATGCCTGAGCAACGGAAAGAACACGCAGACAGTAAGAAAGAACAGATCTACAACAACACAAGACGTCATTGATGCGTGTACCTTCCAGAATTTGCCTCGTGAACAGCTCTGAGGAGTGCTAGTGAACGACTGCATATAATCTTCACGAAGCATTGGATACATTTGTATTCTTCTTTCAGTTAGGAAGGGCATTGCCGTGAGCATCTTCGTGTGTAACCTTTCTGTCTCCGATATTCGAACGGGGCTCGGCCCTCGAGAAGGTTTTCTGGATTACGATACATTTCGACGTATGTACATGAAGATGGTGATTGTCAGGGGAATCGGACGGGAGGACATCGACGAACACAGGCGTTTTCCCGCGGTGATTGAGAGCTAGTAACTTCACCCTTCCTTTGGAGCATTCATTACCATGCGACTAACGGGCTCAAATTGGATATCCTGAATAATTGAAAGCAGTCAGTAGGCATATCCACATGACAAGTAGTTGAGTCTTGCATACAATGTCATCATCACGCGCCGACTAGGAATAGGCCTATTCATATAGTAGAAAAGCGGGACTATTGGTAGTGGGTAAAATCCCAATCAGGAACGGCCGGTCCACAAGGCTGACATAGCAAGCTACGCGCCACCGTTTTGATCGCACGGTTGCGTACGTCGTGCGGAGTAGACACTTTTGCGGGGCACTTTGAAAAAATTGGTAACGAGATCTAATATTGGGAGAAGTATTGGTGTATGCGCGTTGGTCATGTATTGGACCGAAACTGCCGAATCGGATCAATGAAGGAAGAAGGGGTAACACAAAACTATAGTACGCGTCGACAGAACATGTCAGCAGACTGTGGACCGCACCGAAAGAAGAGGCATTCGTGTCGCGAGGGAAGGACATGGACCGAAGCAACAAGAAATGGACCGAGACTGGAGAAGTGAATTTGGTTTCATTAGTTGTCAGAGGTAGGGTGGTTGGTGTAGATGTAGGTTTATGTCGTCACGTAAGATGAGACGGTGAAAAATATACAGACATACTCAAGGACCACGAACAACATGACGATCACCGAAAGGCTGGCCGAACTCAAAGGTAAGCACCGAGGTGCAACGTTGCAGTACACTATTTCGAGGCATCGCGCGGCAGCAGCAGCAGAATCCTGGCCTATAGAACAGAATCAACGAAATGCACGCACACAGCCAAGCGCGCCATTTGAGCAAGTGCCGCAGTAGTAGGAGCAACAGAACCCGAGTGCATGGCAACAACAAAACACAAGTACCGAGCAAGTGCAACATCGTCGCAGCACGTCATTTCGAGAAACACTGTGTGGGAGCTCGGCCGGATGGTGACGCAGGTGAGGCAGACAGGGAAGTGACTACATCTACACCAAGATCCCCACACTCTGCATGACGCGTCAGTAGCATTTCTGCAAGATATCTATGCCTCTCATGGCAAGATAGTCGGTCGTCTTTGGTTAACCCCGGGTCGCGTTTCCCACAGATGTAAACCTTTGGGCCCCTCACTTGGTTTCGGTCCTAGTCCCGCAATTCAAGAATTTATTCTATCTTCATCCTAGTTGTTCCTCTACAACCGTCGCTAAAAACTCCAAGCCATGTGGTTCGGTGACGGTAGAGTAAACGCAGATATTTGTTGGCTCGCTTCCGATGGATACCTTTGTAACGTCCACGATATCCTGTAGATTCGTTTCCTTATGTAAAAATTGAGTACTATGTCTTTGTCAAAATGAGTTCGAATATGGAAGAGATTTCTTCAGGAAATCCGGCACCCGAAATTCCAGCCCGAAAACACTCTGTCATTGGTGCGTACGTCTCACCAAAACATTGTAAACAGATGCTGCACCCACAAAAACGAAAGAGGGAAGCGTATCATGGTTGTTCGCATAGTATGAGCGTGCCCAAACAAGAGAAAGCGGCTCTCCGCGAGATGATGGTACTGGAGCACTGTTATTGAACATCAGTTGTGGTCCCTTGTCATTTTGGATGGGAAGCTGGCCTTTTTCAGAGAAATTCGCTTTGAAGGTCAAGTAGAAGAAGGTCGGGGGTGGAAAAAGTTTCCTGACGGGTGCGGATGCGAAGGGGACGGTCCCAGAGGGTCCGAATCGGAAATCAACGGTCAGTGGCACCCACGTGGCCACCACAAAAGCCCGGACCGTTGGGTCCACCTCCACTTGAACTTGACAATTCTTATGCCTGCACGTTCGTATCCGATCTTATCGTGGATATGACACATCGGTCCCGATAACCCAGAAAAAAAGCTCTGATATCAAGTACGCGGTAGCTATGAGCCTCAGTCTTCTCCTGCCAAGATCTGGATTCAAGCTCAGGCCTCAGGGACGATTCTGCTAAACTCGATTCCGATCAACTTGCGCCCACAGTGTGCTAAGTATGTAGGTGGGTGTTTTTTTGCAGTTCAAGATTACCATCGCTGTGGTCAATTCTCAGCTTAATAGCTAGAGTATTCGGAGTCTTGAATCCATGGGAAAAATATTTTCGGCTCTCGGCCGTCGATACTACCGCTATGTTCCGGTAGAAGTTCATGATTCACTGTTTGAAGAACATGAAATTGCGGCAGGCCATGCTATCGGCGTCGATCGTTGCCGGCCACAGTCTCTTTTGGTGCCACACGGCGTGCCTCACTGTGAATGCAACAAATGTGGCGGCTGGGCTGACATATTTACTCTGTATAAGAATGCAATTCTCGTGGTTCATTCTTATCCTAGCACTTCTTGCGGATATGGTCGCCAGTCTGATTTTTCACACTAACAGCGGACCCGTGGAGGGATTTATTGACACTCATCCTGTCTCTGAATATTCATCTGCGACGAGGAGCCTCGGTATGTTACTTCAGGCTAGCTGAGCAGCATGAATCTTCCTTACTGCGTCTGATTTTAGGTCCACTTAGTCCAATCAAGAAATGGCTTGGGATTCCCTATGCCCAAGCCCAACGATGGCAGCGTCCTGAATCTCCCACGACGTGGACGAAACCTCTCCAATGTTTCGAATTCGGGCCTTCATTTCCTCAGCCGATATCTGGGTTCGATGAGATGTACGCCGGAAAGAAAGGGTGGTTCACCAGAGATTTTCTGGGTCAATCTGAGGATGCGTTCTCTCTCAACGTATTTGCCCCAGTGACCGAAGGACGTAGTAAAATACCGGTCATGGTGGATGACATTCACGTTCTTGTGTTTGTTCTAGATGCTTACCAGTTACTTGAAGGTATGGGTGTACGGAGGAAATCTCACTACCGGATCGTCCAATATGCCCATTTACGACCCTTCGGAGTTCGTGCGTGCCCAAGCCTTAAGTCAAACACCCTGTATCGTTGTCACAGGAAATTACAGGTTGGAGTTTTCGAGTCGTTGTATCGTCCTTCGTTCGGGCTAATGTATATATCAGAGTGAACGTCTTCGGCTGGCTAGCGACCAGCGACCTAGCCGAGGTCAATGGGTACGTCGGAAATTTTGGTAAGTTTGAACCAAAACGGTCTATAAATTTCATATAATTTATTTAATACTCTCAGGTCTTCACGATGTCATCGCCATTTTTGAATGGGTACACGCCAACATAATGGAGTTTGGAGGGGATCCCGATAACGTGACTGGATTTGGAGAGTCCGCTGGTGCATTTCTCCTTGGGACTCTGCTCAAATCCGGAAGGCGGTTATTCAACCGCTTAATTCTCCAGTCCGGTAGTTATGGGCTAATGGTACGTAGTACTACCACGCTTATTGCTGCCATACTCTTCACTCACAGAAATGACAGGGTGTCAACCAGAAGCCGTCTTTCGCTCCGTATGAGAAACTTCTCAGTCAGTTAGTCCCCGAGTCGATGTCACTTTCTGCAAGGGATCAAATAAACCGATTGAAGACCGTACCTATGACTGAGCTTCTTAACGCCACACAGACTTTATATCGTCCTGGCGTATGGTGTCTGACTTGTGATCCAAATGAACCTGGTTGGGCGAATACAGTCTGGAATCTTGTCAACAGAGGTATATCTGGACACTTGCAGGCATCCCTCTATTACTGACCTTGCAATAGGCGATTACGATCCTTGGATAGAAAGTATCATTATCGGCATTAACCGCGACGAAGGCACATTTTTCAATCACCGTAGTCAAGTTCGTCTCTTGCTTCACTTTCATAAAATCAACGTTGATGTCGGCCTAGTTCTGGATTCCTGAGAATGCCTTGAAGCTCGTCAAGGACAGAAGGGGCTTTGACGACGAATCCTCCATACAATTATTGACCATGTATTCCCCGCAGTATACTGCTCCTGATCTTTCCGACCTTCGGACACTGCCGTCAACTATGGTCTACTGTGTGTATATCTACTTTGCTCGGTCTATACCGACTCATGGTTTCCAGCCGATTTCTGCTACTTGATGCCCATGCTCCACGCAGGGGAAAAACTCACCACGGTTCCAAACTCAAAAACCAGCAAACTTGCCCGGGTGTACATGTATCTATGCTGTACACTTCCATCGCGTTTGTTAGAAGGGTATGAAAACTTTGGTGTATTGTGAGGAACTTTCGTTTCGGAAAGTAATCTACTACTAATTCCTCCAAGGCATACGGGAGAGATACCTTTTATCTTCAAGCGTTCCTCTCTTGTAGGTCATAACGCCTAGCTCGCGAAATATATAACTACCCTATATACAGTGGGAGGACTTGGACGACAAAAAAGATGCACAAACCTCTGATACCTTTGGCAAATTTTGGTCGTCATTTGCCGCTTCCGGAAATCCAGGTACATTGCAGAACATCATTCTTCGCCTACTACACTTATCTAAATGACCTGTAGGGAAAGATTGGCCCATGTTCACGAAGGATGATGGAGAGACCTTGATATTTTACGACGGCGGAAAGGTTTCTGTGGGTAATGCATGGAAAATTAGGCCTACGGAGCGTCAGGCCTGGATGAATGCTACTGAAAAGAGCATCGCGCCCAAGGATGCATTAGAAACTCGGCATTGAAAGAAAGCTCTTAGTCACAGCTAGTATTACATAGTTTCAAAAGGAGATGGCTGCCGTCCCAAGCGGGGCTCATTATCAGTAAGCCTTCAAGCTACAAGCTTCGAGGACTGGTAGAGACTCTCTAGTCTACGAGCGCTTGAAAGCAAGTGCCGAAATAAGTCCGAAGTCTTCCCACCCTTCCCCTAGTAAGTATTCACGACGCGAAGGTCACAAGTCTCGTGATGATTGTGACATTCTGCTCCTTACTTTCAACAACGACCCGACTCGATATCCAGATCATGTCAGAATATATGCTAAAGCAGCAATGGTTGAAGGAGCACCGAAATCAGGTCTATCCTCTATTTTCTTACACAGAAAATATCTCATATACCTTCCAGGTCTGTGACCAGTGCGCCATCACGAGAACCAAGTGTCTACCACAGAAAACATCGGTTACTTGTCTACCTTGCAAGAACAAAAAGGCGGAATGCTCAAGAAATCGCAGTTTCAAGCAATTTAGAGTCGAACTGCGCAACCAGCACAAGCCATCATCCCCACCGCCACGACTACCTGGCCAGGGAACCTCAAAGACTCGAGGTTCTGGACCCGGCACACATTCGTACGGGTCTCGAACGAAGGTGAGTCTGTGTTTGTTAATGCAACTCCTGAATGAATATCTGTCATCAGAAGAGCGAAGAGGATGTTCCTCCTCGACATGGAATACCGGCGGCGCGAGGCACTGCCAACTTTGCTTATCTGCCGCAGGATGTGGCAGTATCGCGTACATCCGTAAAGCCTCCCTCTCTCCCGCCAACCTCACCCCTCCGATTCAAGGACCATCCTGAAACCATCGGAATAACTGCGTACAACTCTATGGATACGCATTCACCACACACTCAGACTCAACAACAGGTTTTAGAACCCCATCTGCATACTCATCAAACACTTGCCCCTATCGAAGAGCATGTTCCCAATCAGATTGCTACGCTGAAGTTAGAAATCGATACATTGCGCGCGCAGCTGCTCGACAAAGACAGCATAATAGATAAATTTTACAGTAATCCTCTCGTTAATGATCACGTTCTGTCGCATACTCACTATCCATCTTTTAGAGAAGCAGGAAATATCAGACATCGAACTGCAGAAAATTAAGAGGACCCGGTTACACGAGTACCTCCATATCGGGGCAAACCGACACCGTCTTCAGACTACCATCTCGTGTTGGAATGCAGGCAAAATTTCCGATTCTGATTTCGGAACTCGCATGGAAGAGCATCTCACAGTTCTCGACGACCTCGCCAGCCGGCATATCGAGGATTTCCCTACTGACTACGAAGACGGTATTCAGCTCATGACCAATTACGGTGCCCAGGCTTCCCACTGTGAACATGACGACTACTATTTGGAGATAGCTTCGACCTCAAGGAAACGTCTACGTGAATAAACTTTGGCTCGCTCTGTTGGTTCTTATCGCATATACGCACGTATCCATTCGGCTTTCACTTACAAGTTCACCCTACGTTTAGTGGTTATTCTAACTGTGCCGACCATGACTACTGGTTGCTTTGATATTCTACATCACTTCCACTACAATTCGAAGAACTTAGGCCTTGCAGATAATTTGAACACTAGCTGATAAAAGATGTAAATATAACAACACGTCGCGGAATAGATTCTCAATCGGTAGAAAGTTGAAACGAAGATAAAATCAATACAAGAATCGTAGCACCTTTCGTCTCGCCACCACAATACAGCGATGCCAAATGTACATCCAACACAGTATCCTGTTAAGAACTAAACACAGGGAACTCACTAATCCTCAACTTGGTCGACTGCCCCGAATTCAAAAATCAGCATGGCCAGGCAGAACATAAGACAAGAAGTCTCACCCCGTAAGGATTGAGCACAATAGTCTGAACGCCTCCAGTACATTTCGGTTGCGTCGGCGGGACAGTAACGAATGTGTCCCCTGCGAGTCCCCACTTAATAGAGCACGCCGATACAGTGATCGAACCAGGCGGCAATTTCTCGTCAAAGATTGGTGACGGGAGAACACCGCCGGTTGGGGGAGCGTAAACGTATTTAGCTGTCGACGGGTCAATGGCGTAGGCCCAAGCCGAAGTAGCATCAAGCTCGTAGTCAGCGGCGCGGGGCTCGACAGTGTTCGCTTTGATGATCGTTTTGTTGAAGGTTACTAGACTGGTTTTAGGTTGTGAACGTAGGTAGAAAAGAGAATAGCTTGCTGTCGAGCGCATAATGAAGGGGACCTCGGTGAAGAGCAACAGCACCGTGGAGACGACTTTCTGTAGACAGGTTTGATAGAATGGTTTTAACGTCATGTTATAATAGCTCACCAGTTGTTATCTCAGCGGGGAGATTCAATACGAATTTCGTTGACCCAGAAGGAATGTTGATTGTGAGTAAACCATTACTAGGAGACACTGGTTTGGTCGAGCCTCCGTTCATCGAAATTGTTCCGCCAACAACCCAGCTTGGTATCCGCACAAAGAATGTGAATGCTTTGGATGCGGTGACAGTGTAGGATAGCGTATCACCGAATGGGTATAGAGTATCTATGCTGACAGTCACTGCGTTGTCTAAGAAGGAATTGAGTATGGTGTAAGACAGAGGTACATCGAGGAAACTAACTTCCGAATAGGGTTGTGGATGTCTTCAGAGGCCCGAGATAAGCCTGGACGAGAGAAGATTGATCCGCTGTGGTCAAGAAGGAATTAGTTATGAATTTCGGATAGCCTTGAGGGTGGTTAACAGTGCAGCATCTATAAGTTTTTGTAAATACGATAATTTCTATCTTCAACAATAACTAAAAACTGACGGATAGTAAGGTTCCAATCCGAAGACATTTGAGTAGCCGCTGCAGTTCTTGTCAATATCGGAATATGGATGAGGGTTAGGCGCGTACGAATTCACAGCAAAGGGATCTCTGAGACACATAAGTCATAGAATCGACATGAAAGTTTAAAAAACCAACGGTGTCATGCTCTTCGATGCGATTTGATTCTGCTGCTGGTCGTACTGTCTTGCCCACATGTCTGAAGTCGAGTTAGCATGTCAGCGCAAACTCATTTAAGCTCATTAAGCCCGCTTACCTCCTGTCAACGTTCCAGGTAACGCGTTGTAAGTGATCCTCTCGACCTAGTTTCAAGAGCTAAAGATTTAAACGAATAGAAAGGGAGTGGTCGAACCCTATCTAAAAATTTTGTATCCCCGATCATTTGGTATAGATACGAGCCGCTGAACATGGTCTCTACGACTGCGCATAATTCCGTTCTGCGAAATTATTAGAGGTGCGCACAGGATGTATGCGCATGAATAGCTTACCCCCGCGTGGCTTCCATCCCGGCAAGATATTCGTCTGCTCCATAAATTCCTGATGGTCGTCCATGGTATTGGAACAAGAGATCCCAACCGGAGGACGCGAGATTTAGATCTATAAAGCTTGAATACATACAGATACCCGACAAAAGATGATAAGATGATGATACCAGATTGATTATGAGTAAAGCGGTACGTAGCAGGAAGTGCTTTCATGCCCTCCGCCATGTTAACTCCGTGCCACTACGGCGGGGATTCATCAACGAAATGAAGGACCACCAAGTCACACATAGCTTACGCTTAGAACATATCCGGTAGGATTCTCCAAATTCTCTACGGGCCCATGCGGGAAGTTCTATAAAGCAAAAATAAATACCAGAGCATGCCCTGTCAGATGATACTGACCTCTGCTGTAAAAACTTCCTCCCACGGCACGCCGCTCCACTTGAGCTGGAGCATAGTGTCAAGAAGAAGGTCTTCGTTCCCATTGGGGTGATAGTCGTACAGCCATTGGAGGGTCATCACGAAATCTTCCCACCTTGTGTTCGTCCAGATCTCCAAGCCCTCTCCTTTCCTAATCATCTCGTTCGCGAGAGGAACGAACTTGTGCATCGCGGAAACAACGCGGTCCGTAAGAGACGCATTGTATTCGACCATCTGGATCGCTCCGAAGAAGAATGGGTAACGGCCCCAGAGGTACCTGGTGCGGTTGTTACCCGCCTCGGGTCCGAGCCATCCAGCGGCCTCTTGATGAGTGAGAACATAGTCGAGGAATTGGTAAGTCTGGGCCTGGATCTCGGAATCTGAGGTGAGGACGCCGTGAGGTACCATCCCGTTGAACCAGTAGCTTCCGGCTAGAGAGATAAGGCTGAGCTAGAAGGGACTGTGCGAAAGAACAATGATTACCCTCTTCAAGACTGGAATAGGCGGAATTACCGCCGATCCAGTCGCTGTTCTTGACATAGTTATAAAAGTCATGTAGGTGACCGGCCATACCATTGGTCTGGACGTCGAGCTGATTCGCTGACATGTAAGAAATACTTCAGTAGAGTGGGACTTAAAGGACTCACTTGATGGCTCAGCCAACCAAGAGGTCGTACCTCGCCCAGCGGAAGGGTAAGATATTTCTTTGGAGAGACTGAACCTATGAGACGAATGTCTGTCCGTAGAGGAAATACGTACGCTGTGCAGTCACTCCATTGAAGGCGGTAAAAGTAACGCCTAAGATCGGGAGAAAACGCATTGTAGGAACAGAAACACGCCAGATACTAGGCCTCAAGAGACATAGCTTTATGTATACTGAAGAGCGGGAACCTTATCAAAATAGATAGAAGATGTACCGTGTGCAGTCGAACAGTTAAAAGCATGGTCAAGAGACAAAACGGAATATCCTCGGTATGAGATCTAACGAAAGCCTTTTGAGGATGATTTACCGGAGAGTTGCCACGGCAAGAAGCCTTCGTTTAGTCTCTGCTAGCACGAGTGCAAGGGTCAAGTAAGGGTCACACAAAGCTAAATCGGCCCGGCGGGCAAATCGGACTCTGAAAGGCTTTTCCGCCAAGCGCGTTTTGCTAATCCCAATTTCTTTGCCATTTCCCAAACATCTCTCTCGATGTATGCCGGCCTAGAACTCCCTTTTTTCTCCACGGTTTCTCCTCTAGATTACGACGTTTTCAAGGGACAACTCAGTCCAACACTCAATCTTGGCCTTGGCAGGTGTTCTGGTCAGTCTGCTAGTTCCATGCTGCAAGAGTCCTATAATCAGCTTTCCTAGGTACCATGATATTGGCGTAATTCTCGGAACAGATCATGCGATACCACATTGAAGTGTAGAGCGGATCGACGGCCCCCAGTACAAAACTTCGCGTCATTATCTTCAAACGAGCACATGTACGATGGATCATTGCTGGCCGGCCTGAGAATTTCGAAGGGATATATGCCTGGACGAGTCTCGCTACTTGTCAAGGCCCCCAGGTAAGTTTCCGCCGCGAACTTGTCCTTATCTCAACAAGTGTTAGGATAAAGATGCCGACAATGACTGCGATGTTATTGGCTTTGTTATGTCTGTGTCCTATGGCAGCCCTCTCTGCGGACACTCTAGGTATCAAAGATGGATTCACCACATTCAACACCGGGACATTCACCATGAAGCTCGTCAAGGATTCTCAGACCCTGTATTCTTTGATACCTATAGGTTCGAGCTTCGATTTCATGCCCTCCGACTACATGGCACAACGTGCGGATAACGGGCAGAACCATGTCGGCGACATCAATATACGCGCTCGACGAAGCGGCACATCAGCATGGACCACCATCAGTTCCGTGACTAAACGAAGCCCGGTAACACCATTGAACGTTTCGGGGACGACCATAGCAGCAGCAAATCTTGCTCCTACCCTCAATTCGACGTTACTCGGTGTGACACGTAGCTGGGTAGTCGAAGATGGGATTTTGCAGCTACAATTCACCATTTCAAACCCGCAGAGCCAGGCAGTCGAGATAGGTGCCTTAGGTGCGCCTCTGGAATTCAACAGCGTTCGTCACTACGTTTCCTCCCCTCCCTATGTACTCAGAAATACTTCCAGATCTTTACCGGCCGCACCGCGGACCAAACCAACAACAATTGCAGCCTCATAGATCCATACATCGGTCAGGATGCAGGCTTCGTTCAGGTCACCCCCCTTCTAGGAACCCTTCGACCCCTTGTTCTCATCCCGACTGCCTCGTCGCCCTTTGAGGGCTGGCATTTCCTTCCTGAGGTCTATAGCGACTCGAGTTATGACTATCAGTCGCAGACATTTGAAGGATTCTATGAATGGCAGTTCCACACGTTAGCCTTCGCCCAGAACGAGTGGGCCTCCGTCACTCCTTGGAATGCCGCAACGTCGTTTACTCTTCAGCCTGGACAATCACGTACCTATGGTCTTAAATTCCTCCTCGCAGATTCCATTCGCGGCATTGAAAATACTCTCATTAATGCTGGTCACCCTGTTGCGGCTGGTATTCCAGGATACATTCTCCCAGCTGATCAGACCGGAAAATTGTTCCTCCACTATCGCTCAGCAGTATCGTCCATCTCTGCCACTCCTTCCGGTGCTCTATCTTGGACTTCTAATTCAGATGCGAAGACAAGCGGATGGGTTGGTTACAATATTACTCCGCGTACATGGGGCCGCTCGAGATTGTCCATCACATACACAGACGGCACGCTGCAGACCATCAACTATTATGTCACACACGACGCCGTCCAGGTGCTGAGTGATCTCGGGAATTTCCTTACTACCAATCAGTGGTTTAATGACACTAGCGATCCATTCGGACGAGCACCGTCGGTCATCAGCTATGATCGAGAGGTGAATGCGATCGTGAAGGATGACCCGCGTGCTTGGATCCCAGGTCTCAGTGATGAGGCTGGTGCTGGATCATGGCTTGCTGCAGCGATGAAACAATATCTCCAGCCAAATGCAGCCGAAGTGGCCAAGATGGAGCAGTTCATGAATAAGACGGTTAAGGGGTTATTGCAAAATTCGGATGGTCAGTTGTTCGTTCTCCTTTACTACGTGACCTGACGTATTTTCTAGGCACTGTAAAAAAGTCCGTCTACTATTACCAGCCCGCCTTGGTGCCGAGTTACAAGTACCCGACAACCATCGATTGGGGCAACTGGTGGTCATGGAACAGAGCGGCATCTTATGACACCAGTCGGGGTTACGACTACGTCCATGTTATTGCTGCCCATTGGGCTATGTACCGCGTCGCGAGGAATTATCCCGCCCTTGTCTCCGTACAGAATTCGACTTGGTACCTTGATCAGGCCCTAGCCGTGGTTACAAAGCTGACGGATGGAACGGTTGGCTACTGGGAAGATGGGTTGATGGGTGAAACGGTGCTGAGTTTTTTATTGGATGATCTAACAAGAGAGGGAAGGACATCGGACGCGTCGCTTTTGAAGAGTAGGATGCAGACGAGGTATAACGCCTGGTCCAGGCAGAATTTCCCGTTCGGCTCGGAGATGGCTTGGGATTCGACCGGCCAAGAGGGTGTTTATCTATGGAGTAAATATTTCGGCGGAACCACTCTGGCGACAAAAACACTCAACTCGATCCTTGCATATCAGCCACTGATTCCTCACTGGGGATATAATGGCAATGCACGACGATACTGGTACGTTCTTCACATTACCATTTTCATCTTGTTCAATGCTGAAGCATCATGTAGGGACAATATATACGGAGGAAAGCTTCAGCGCATCGAGCGGCAGATCCACCACTACGGCTCCGGTCTAAACGCCCTCCCATTGATCTCCGAGTTCACCACGTCTCCCACGGACAACTTCCTCCTTCGACTCGGTTACGCCGGTCTCTCTGGTCCAATGTCCAATATCGATCAAGGCGGGTTTGCATCAGCGTCATTCCACTCATGGGAAGATACGTTGAAATGGGACGGGTACTCTGGTGACTACGGTCCAAACTTCTCCGGTCATTCGATGGGAATTGGGATGTACCTCATCGAGCATCCTGATTTCGGATGGCAGGCGTTCGGCGGGACCGTGACGGCCTCCTCTTCTACCTCTGTGCAAGTACAAGTTAAGGATTCTGGCAGGAGGAAAGTGTTCATTGCACCGATTGCTGCGATGTTGAAACTGGATGCCGGGGCGTTCTCTGCGGTGACATATAACCCGTCGGCGCATACGGTTGTGATTACCATTGTTAATGCAGTTGGCTCGGGAGCGGCGGCGCCGAATGGAAGATTGGTAGTGAGTCAGACTGTCAGTGGCCAGGGTGGTGTCGGGGTGTTGGCTCCGACAAAGAGTCTGAGTGTGGATGCGGGGGCCTTTACTATTCCGTTCAGTGGTAGTAGTGCGACTGTGACCTTGTCGCCGTGAGAACATGTAATTAGGATATTTCGTTGAATATCATTCCTGGCCTTCATATTATTCTCGATGAGATGAAATGAGGTCCTCCTGACCTTCGTTGGTTTCATGACCGGCGTAGTAACGCGATCACGAGAGAGACTAACATGGCCACGTGTCTCTTGGAACGTGAACCTCCTCCATTGATGCCAAGTCGCTTACCATATGACACCACCTTTTTTTTTCTATTGTTTCGACTTGGCTGACTGGCCAAGTACTCATCACTCTAGTGTGACAATAGCTTCAGGATCTATTGCACCACCTAGCCAAGCCTGGGTTCTTCAATTACGGGCATGTGAGGTAGATCCAAAGGGTAAAGGTAAGCCATCGGGTTCTTTCATTTTGCTCAGACAACGCCACCCAAATGTTTTATTGTGGACCCACTGTATGAAGGGGTAACGACAGAACACAGCGATTTTCACCTGGCTTGGTTCTGTCCTAGCCGCGCCGACTGCCGTATGCTGCGAGGTACTGTAATGCACGCTTTATCCAGTATTATCGTGCTATCATTTATCGCTATCTAGAGTCTTTTGAAATTACTGGTTTCTACCAAAAGAACTTGCCCGTCGGCAAGATAAACTTCTTCTGATGGATACTCAATATCAATCCCCACTGTTACGCCAGTTCGCTCTATAAGAGCTGGATCAAGTTTGACTGATATGCTGGCATGTTAGAGATGTTGTTTTGCAACCTTGCCCTTCAAATCGCCTCTGCGTTCTCTGCGGTTCTTTCCGTTGTGGCCGATGATCCTCCGGCTGGGATCCGCGCGCTTCCTGTGGCTAACATGACTTCCTCCTTTTGGCTCAACAGCCCTGCTAATCCCAATCCTCTTCGTAACGTCGGTAGGGAGGGTCCGCTTACCCCCAACGCTGATATCTGTATCATTGGCTCTGGCTTGACCGGTGTCAGCGCGGCGTATCATTTATCTCAGTCGGAGGTCGCTTCCCATCTCAAGGTTGTTGTGCTAGAAGCCAGAGAATTTTGTGAGTTTCTGAATACCCATTTGTAGTGTGTGCTGACGTTGAAACTCAAAGGTTCGGGTGCTACTGGTTGGCCCAGTGAATGTAACATCATCTTTCTGTGCTCATCATGACTCCTCAGGACGTAACGGCGGCTTCCTCTCTGCGGCCTCGTGCACTTCTTTTGTCGAGCTGCAAGAAGAGTACGGTACCAACGAGGCGCTACGTGGATTATTGTTAGAACACCACAGCTACAATTTCACCATAGGCGTGTTGGAAAGGCATGGCCTTCTCAACGAAGCTAGCATTCTGTTCGGAGACAGTATCCATTTATTCGAGGCAGAAGACGAAAATACATCTAACAAAGCTGACTGTGATGCTGCTAATGCTGCGGGAATGGACATGACTGGAATCAATTGGTGGACTGCGGACTATGTGGCAAAGGTGCAATTGTCTTTTCCTCTGATGATCGTTCTCATATCTGACGTGCGCTTATCTGCAGCGGTTCAATACATCTTCGTATGGTGCCTATACCAATCCATTTGCGGCGACTTGGCCTCAGAAGATTGCGACCCAAATGTATCTTTTGGCTGAACGAAAATTTGATCTTTCTCTTCATACTCACACACCTGTCCTTTCTATCAACGACACTGGTCGCAATGTCTGGTCACTATTTACACCTCGTGGATCCGTCGAATGCAAGTATGTCATTCATGCTACCAATGGATATGCGGCGAGCCTCATCCCCCACATGTGGGGATACGGGGGCATAATGCCAGAACGCGGACAGATGATTGCTATTCGTGCTGGTGTGGACTTCAAGGAACTGAGCACAGATGGATGGTCCACCGATACAGGATACTGGATCCCACAACTGGATGACGGAACGCTTCCTATAGTATTATTCGGTGCCGATAGCAGCGCCTTCAATGGCACAGGACACGTCCACAATACCACGGATGATTCGGAAGTGGTTCAGAACACCCTTGACCTGGAGGTCGCTTATCTTCCGCAGCTTCAGCCTGAACTGTACATCAGAGGGACTCTACCCGAGTTTGCATGGGTACGTCCTACTTGACATCATAAAATACATTTCATTCAACGTTTCTTCTGTATATAGACGGGTATCATGGGATACACGGCTACTGGTGATCCCTTCGTAAGTCTTTCAGGATGCTATTTTTTCGTTTTAACAGTTGACAAGGTTGGTCCTGTTATCGACAACGTTAATCATGTCAAGTACGCCAATCAATATATCTCAGCCGGGTATAATGGTCATGGAATGCCGCGCACTGGTGCATGGTATGTCGTCTTCTTTTGCTCTAGCGTATGTACTTATGTCGTCACCTTCATCTCGTTCAGTGCTGAAGCCGTCGTACAAATGATTATAGCGAATATCACGGGTAAAGAATGGATCCAGCCTGACTGGTTTCCGAGCAGGTATTTGACATGGAATAAAATTCAATAAGTAGACGAAATTCCGTCATACGGAGCCATCGGTCCGGTCGATCACAAGTAATGACGTCGTTGCTTGAAACACCGATAATATATTGCTCACACACACATTTTGAGCTTCTCACTTGTTGCAATCATGCCTTCACGTTATATTCGCCACGTTAACGAAGCGCCGGGGTGGAAAGATTTTTCACATGTACAACAGCAGATACGCTCGGCCCTTCAACGCGGTGTGGCCAAGATTGAGGAAACGGGTATCTCCCAGTCCGAGTCACATCATACCAGTGTATACGTCGGGTTAGCCGGTAATGTATCCAGTCTGATCGCAATCATCGGCTGACGGATCCTTGACAGGGATTTATGTGATGTTTTCCCGTCTGTCCTCATTGGAATCCGGAGATGCTCGTTTGCGTACCCATTCCGACAGGACGCTTCTTTCATTATCCAAGTCCAGTAGCACCGTTATCACCTCACCGTCAAGAGCTTCATTTATCGAGACTCCTGTCGGTATCGCTTGTCTAATTCTTACATCAAAGTCCCCAGACAAAGATGCCACAGTGTCGTGCCGCCCCATCATAGAGAGTGCCATCCAGTCGGTCGTGACAGAGTCTTCGCGTGATACCTGGGATGATGATGGATGCGAAGTTCTTTATGGCCGCGCGGGTTTATTGTATGGGCTTTTACGCCTGCGAAAGAACGAGTTGGTATCTGTTGGAGACATTGAACTTGTTATTACTTCGATCATGACCAGAGGTCGGTTCGGAGCGTCCGTTTATCGGGACAGCATACCGAACCAGCAGCAATCTCCGGCACTTATGTGGTCGTGGCATGGAAAGCGATATTTAGGTGCTGCTCACGGTGTCGGTAAGTCCAAGTTATATACACATGTGTATTCAATCGTAAGAATGCTGACGTGTATGATTCTAGCCGGAATTCTGCAGATGCTTCTGGCTTGCCCTCTGGATGTGATAAATCCATATATTCCTGACGTCTTGCGGACAGTAGAATGGCTAATTGACTGTCAAGATGAGGATGGCAATTGGCCTACCAAAGCACCGAGGCATGGTAAAATATCAGGAGATGAAAGCAATGAATTGGTCCAGTGAGTAATGACATTTTACGCACATATTCTCTCGTCAAGGGTCATACCGTAGGTGGTGTCATGGCGCAACGGGAATCTTGATCTTACTGTCTACGTTATTGAAATTGTCGTCGCAAAGAGCACGGGAATTCCCCGTCCCTAACCGTCTTATCGACAAAGTGATGGCATCTATTCGCAAAGGTGCTTCCCTTGTCTATCGACATGGGTTCCTGCGAAAGGGCGTCGGTCTTTGTCATGGAGTCGGTGGTTCCATTTACGCCTTGCTTTCTGTGTCGGACGCGTTTGCGCTGACGCCAGGAGACAGTGACCACAGGCACAACTCCGTATATTATTTCCAGCGAGCGGTTCATCTTGCATACCTTGCTACATCGTATGAAAAGCTGACCGACTGTGGGAAGATGGGAGTGCTTGATCGACCAAATAGTTTATACGAAGGGCTGGCTGGGATGTGCTGTGCATGGTCAGAAATCGCTCAGCGAATAGCGGCGATGGACGTCGATGGAGAGAGTGCGGAGCATACTAATCCACGACCTTTATCTTTTGTTAATGGATTTCCCGGCTACAATGATTTATAGCTTTCAAATAAAATGTGACATTTTCGTAGCTGGCAGGTACTGAGAGGAACGAAAAGAGCAATTCGTTTAGACATAAGTATAGCGCGTATTCGAGGACCAACGCTACTCCGAACCTGAAATCAGCAACAACCTGTTGCGGCACACATAAGCCTTGGACATGGCGTGTTTCCAATTCCCTTTTTCTCTTCTAATTACTATTTCAATCAGAACAGGATTCAACCAGTTCGACCCCGCTTGCTGGGCTCGATGACTATCTTTACTGATCGTTCTTGATTCCTTGGAATTATGAATCAAAGCTGTATATAAAAAAGCATAGAAAAGTCTAGCGGGAAATATGGAGGTGCACGAGGAAATCCGAAATCAATTAGGATGAAACTCGGGAACCACCAGGAAAGGAATGTCGAACTGGAGATTGTACAATGGCTAGTCAGAGAACTGAATGTATGGTCGAAGGGATAGCTATCATGACTCAGGTGACGCTGGTGTGTCGTCATTCTAAGAGAACAATGTGGGTAACTCTCTAAGAAAACTTCAAAATCGGATGAAAATCAAGGAAATGAAACCAGCGCTCAATGATGCTATCAACCTGAGTCTTGCCGTCTGAGCTATAAAAATTTACCAGCGCACTGAGAAAAAACTTGCGTTCCAACATCCCTCTCGTCTTGACCCTCTTCGGTACGCTAATAAGTTCAGGAGCTACAAGAATAGCTTCAATTTCCTCCGAAGAGTAGATTCGACCGCTGAGATCTGCAAAGCAACCGACGGATCTGTGTGTTTGGCCCTTGGAGTCGTTATAGCGGACGATGCCGGCTGGCCCTGCTTGTTTCCGATTCGCCCATGATTCGGAGTAAAGACTTGACGGCGTCTCTAGGGTCATTAGAGGATTGATAGAATTCTGGAGCAGTGTCTTCGAACTGGTAGCCGATGAAGACAATGGGGAACCCGCCCATGATTTCAACTTGGAGGTGGACGTTAAGGACAAAGGTATATTGAAGGTGGCGGTGCTGACTCAGAAATGCCGCCAACTTCGTTGGCTTCATCGATCGGTAGTAGTGGTCTGTCCACAGCACTCTTGGTGAGCTATGCGACAATACATATAGTGTATTGCCACAAATTGTGCTGCTACTGTTGTCAATGTAATGTTTTGAAGATCAATTAAACGAATGCTTACTTCACATGGCAGCAATATCCTTCCAAAATTAGCAAGTAATTCAAGACCGATTCACCACGAGTCTGTGTCTTCCTGTGATATTTAGGTACGGATTCGGAGCTGGCTGATTCCGACGGCTCATCAAGTCATTCGCAACTCCAGTAACCTGTGCTGTGCATATTTGAAGGGAGTACACTGGTAAGTTATCAAAATGGGCCGCAAATTTCCGGGAATCTCAGATGACAGGACGCAGAGGATCATAATAAAGTTGTCAAAGTACATGTATCCGTAAAACCTATGAAAATAACTCATAAAATGACATTTAGGCTGACGCCTTGTCGTCAACAGAATGCTTCTCCGTTGGCTACAGTGACACTTGAGTAATCTCCTTATCAGATGATGGAACAAACTTGCCTCAATTTCTTTCGTCTTTTCCACCACCTCCGCCAGTGTTCTCCTCCCAACATCTTTCTTGATCTTCCAGGCAGTAAATACGTGTCCTTGTTTGAAGATCTCTTCGACCTCTTCAAGTGAACGACCAACAGTCTCCGGATACATAAAGAAGATATGTACGAATGCCGCAAAGTTGAATGTTCCGAAGATGAAGTATGTCTTCCACGCGATGTTACTCAGACCCGGAGGGACAGCCCAAGCGAGAGCAAAGTTGAACGCCCAATTAGTCGCTGTGGAGAGAGAAACGGCCTTGGCGCGCACTTTGAGAGGGAACTAAGTAGACGAAGGCATGAGATAAGATAATGATACGGTTCCGAGGAACGCACCAGTTCAGCGGGGTAAGTCCAAGAAACAGGACCCATTGTGATAGCAAAGCTGCACACGAAGAAGTAGGAGCATACGATCACTCCATTGGTAACCGAGCTATGGCCTTCGATGACCCAGACACCTGCAAGCACGAAGTTAGCTCACGCCATATAGAACGGATGAAGGACTTGAATGCTACTTACGGGCATCATCGACTATACCCCAGTGACCAAAATGTCCCTGTAGACCACCGACAAGGAAGAGGAAGAAGCCCATAAACAACGTTCCGAACAGAAGCATTGGGCGGCGACCCCACTTATCAATGTAAATTATGGCCGGGACAGTGAGGGCCACATTGAGGACGTATTGAACAGACTGATACATTAGTGTCAGAGGCGTAGGTTGAGATGGGACATGACATACCGCTGAGATGAGATTTCCGCGACGGCCAGTTATGCCAGCACCTTGGAAGACATAAACGATATAGTACCTATTAAAATATCTGTTAGAGATACATTGCACGGCATTATCAAACGACATACATCATGACATTCATACCCGTAAGTTGAGACCACATCTGAAGAGCCATACCGAGACCAACGCGGCGAGGCATGCCAGGTTTTAGAAGATCAAGGTACGACTTAGCGCCCTCGGTTCTCTCGAAGAGAACCTGCTGCTTTATTTCCTCGTATTCCAGCATAACGAGCTCGTTGTTGGGGTCACCACCTCCGTGCAAATCGGCAAGAACTTGTAGAGCTTCCTTTTCCCTGGATGAATCAATTCAGTGGGCTAAGAATTAAGCGTACAGTGATATGAGATGGTGGACCTGTTATGATCGAATAACCACCGAGGACTTTCAGGGAAGACAAGCATACCCAAGCTTAGGACTATAGCTGGAATCATCTGAAGACCCCACGGAATGCGGAACGACGCGACCCCATTGATGTAGGAGCAGCCGAACTGAATGAAGTATTGGATCAAGATACCCCAAGTTATGGACCATTGCTGGAGGGAGACAAGACGACCACGAATGCGGGGTTCCGTAATCTCCGACTGATAGATGGGGACCACGGCACTGGCAATCCCAACAGAGATACCAGAAATAATACGCCCCACTACAAGCATTCCTCGGTTCTGTTATATATAATCCAATCATTTACGTTACCAGATAAATTGAAGAATGCGCAGGTGACTTACGACAGATGCACACTGTAAAATAGAACCGATTATCCAAACCAGACCAGAGAGGATGACGGTGTTCTTGCGTCCAAAACGGTCTGCAAGCTGGGTAACCAACAGTGCACCCAAGAAAGAACCGGCAGGCATTGAAGCAACGATTGCACCTTGAGCACCGGATCCAGGCTAGAAGGAAATGAGTACTTCATACACAAATGGAAAAGCCCTTTGTACATGAGAGAACGTGCTCTTGTACGACTCATTCTGTCCTTCATTTCAGCTTTGCGAAGCAAGCTAGTAACAATAGACAGGCTTACACTCAAGACTCCAGACATAGACGAGATGTCCAAGCCGAAAAGCCCACCGCCGATGCATGCAAAAGAGCCTACAATATACTAACGTCGCGGCGGCGTCGCCTTGTAAGTTAGTCTGAGGATAAAAATCCACTGAACGTACAGGATTTGAAGCAATACGAGCGCTATACTATATTGAACGTGTCGGACCATTGTTAGACTATGAAGAGAGAGAAGAATACTCACTCCCTTCCCCATGGTGAGTTTTCAGAGTTCCGATTACTAGTGAAGAAAAGAGGGCTGGGAAAAGACGGTAATTGTGAGCCCGGTGAACTTATAAGAGAACGTTTCGTGTGAATACAAACGATCATGGGGACGCTCCCCATCAAGCTAAGAGTCACGGCATGCTTTGACCCTGAGGTATCCGCATGTAAAATGGAGATTTTTTGGCAGCTAACCCATCCTAATCGAGGCAAAGTCGAGGGAGGGACGCCGACTGATCAAATTTTGAAATCAAAGAGCGGTGATCGGCGGCCCGGCCGCACTTGGCACGGAGTAAACATGATGGTAACATGCATCGAATTCTTATTCGTCCCGCAACAGTGGCCGCCATGAAGTACTTATCAGTGCCTCGCAGGGCCTATCCAACTCTACTATCTTTCTCTCTCTCTCTCCGTGTGTGTGTGTGTGGTCCTAGTAGTAGGTCAGTTAAACTCTAAGCTTTCATCAAGTTTCCATGATGCCCGGACGTTACAAGTTAACTAGATTGTCATGAGGCGGGTACTTAACAGATTGAGAGAAGAAGTTGATGCCTTCGATAGGAATCCATGTCTAGATCCATTCTTATCCTCCAGCCTTCCCTGTCTGGTGTGTGCCTCGGTCAATATCGCCATTCTCTATCTGTTCTCGACAAACACAGACAATGGCACGGAACGGAACCTTCTGAACACGCTTTCCAATATCGACTATGCCTGCTTCGTACACCTCAGACCCTTTGATAGGAAACTTCTTTAATCTAATGCTGTGTCTCTTCTCTGTTCCTAGTGGTGGTCTGACGGTAACTGTCGCTCCATAGGTATTCAAAAGAGCATATGCATCCTTCTCACGGGACCATCCCGCTGCCAGGGATCGGTGCTTTTGACTTTCCGCAGTCTGGTGATATGTGCTAAGTTTGTCTCCAGATTGCCCTTACGTTCTCGAAATTCTCGATGTCGATGGAGTATAATGCAAGTAAATGCACAGCCTGAACTCCCTGGGCCATACTGAGACTGCCGGCATTCTTAACTTTGATATATTGCCACAAATTATTCAAGGCCATCATACAAGCTCGAGTTCCGGTCCATCATCTGAATATTCAGAATACAGGTGGCGTCTCACGAGGTCATAGCGGGTGACAGTGGGTGATAGTGATATCCAGTCATATCTCAGTTAACGTATTATGTACCCAAATCAAAGCAATCATCTCATACTTCTGATAAGGACCTAATATTATTATACAATACAAGACGACAGTGGTGCACACACTGTCGATCCTATACTTTCTGAAAAGTTCTACGACCAGAGAAAGTAGCATAGACGAACACTTCAAAAT
Organism: Armillaria fumosa; assembly: GCA_030407015.1. Taxonomy (NCBI): domain Eukaryota; kingdom Fungi; phylum Basidiomycota; class Agaricomycetes; order Agaricales; family Physalacriaceae; genus Armillaria; species Armillaria fumosa. The sequence goes on from JAUDYM010000010.1 coordinate 899,141, forward strand.
TCAACCCTACCTTTGTTTCATCGATCACAAGATACCTTACACTCTGTAAGAAGCACCTAGATGTAGATCGTGGGGTGATAATGGGCGCTACAACAACTGTCAACTGGGTATGCTCGCCATATGCTCCTTTTCAATTGACCACTGCAAAATGAAAAAGAAAATTAAATCAAACGAGACATCTTCGGGATTGATTTGGGGGGTTTTCCAGTCCCCTTTCGGCGTTCCCCTAAACAGTAGGAGGCAACCTTCATGTAGCTTCGCTATTTTATACGACTACTTCGACGACAGGTCAATCATCTATCGACCATCCGAATTTGGCCTTTGAAAAGCCGCCATGAACGTCCTGGTATAGGCAGTAATCCCTTTTCATAAACAATAGTCAGAGTTTCATTGAGTGGGTACTAACCGTATAGGTTAGATTGACTCAGGACTGACGAAATTATGGCCGAGAGCGCTAATGTACTGCATCCACAGTATATCAGGATCGACGTCGTGGGAAAGACACCGAACGAAGGAGACGAATGTGTCCAACAACTCTGATGACAGAGTAAAGAGTACCGGTAGCACGAAGTGCGTGACAGAAGTGTAAGGCTTCAGAATGATTTAACATTAGAAAGAATCCAGCCTTATCTCATGTTCAGACCGAATCGGTTCGAGGCGGCCATTCTTTCCCTAAGTGATCGTTAGCCCCTACATCAATGGTGTCGATACGTTCAAAGATGACGGAGTGACAGCAATGCTTTGGTCCTTCTGAAGACCTGATTAAGTTTCGTTAAACACGAAGTTCGGCTTGAGTTCGGCAAGCTCCAGTCCTCATCGTTGGAGCGTGGACTCGGAGGTAATCACGGTTTCAATTCGGTTCGGAAAGATTCAAAGATCTTTCCTGCATTACTTACCGTCAGTCAAATTGAAGGCAATCCCAAAGCACCCTATTAAACGCAAGCACTAACGCTGGACCAAATTAAGATGGTTTCAGTGCATAGATGAAACTCATCAGATACTTATGCTAAGGATAGGATTTGGGGCTGTACCTTATACATAACAATAAAATTGCGATTGGTTGCCAGAAATAAGAGGACTAGGAGATATATAAATTTCTAAGGAAGAAACCTGACGCTGAGCGAAGCGGCAGACGTGTCAACTATAGACACTAAGTTGTAACATAGCTGAATCGGCTTCCTTGACGATACTCACTAGCCACTGCCACCGGCAGTATACGTGTAGATTTCAACCAACTCACCTCCAAACTGCTCCATTCCCACGATCCTGAACATCTGACCGTCTCCCCATTCGCTGCCCTCGCCAAATTCCCTCTTCCACGCCTTGCTCATACCGCCTTCCCATGCATACAGCTCTACCTTCCATCCCTTCTTCAGTGCAGTTCGCACGGTACCGAGAAACCCATCTTCGTTGAACTGGCCCGCATTCCCATCTCCAGTAGCTAAAATAATCGTGCTTCCAGGCGGAGGCGGACCATCGATCGACGCCAGCGCTTGGTGGAGCTTAAGTTGCAGCAGTTCGTCAACGCCCTGCTCTCGATAGCGAATCCTCGCGGGAGGTGTATTTCCCTGTGAATTAGATATGGCCAGAGATAACCGGCCAGGTGGCGAAATAGACACGCCAGTCGTTCCAATGGCCCTTAACAAAACCTGCGATAAGGTGCCTGCACTACCCGATCCACTCCCCCCACCGCCTTGCTCGCTTTCAGTTGAAGTACTCCCTGAAATCCTTCTCAAGTGTCCCTTCTTCCTGCCTCCTGTTGGAGCTGTATTCACACTCTCAGACCTCAACCTTGACGGTCTTGATGACGCACTCTGACCAACAATGATCCCAATGCTGGGTACCGAAGCCGGCGCTCCACCAACAAGAACGCCAGAACCACCGCTCTGACTTCGTGTGTGACCGGACTTCGCCCGTGAATCTGCATTCCTGTCCGCTCCATCACCCGTGTCAGGTACACGAGCGAGTGTTCTAACCTCATAACCCAACTGGTTAGCGCCTTCTAAGCGCTGATACAGAGGGGAGGATGCAACGAGGACGCGGCGAGATACCGGACGGCCACGTTCAAGGATAAGGGATAGGGCCGAATGCGAGAGATGTCGGCGGAGCTTAGTTATTGCAAGTCGGGCTTGAGGGTGTCGGTTGGGGTAACGTTTCAGGAAACTTAATAATCCTATGAGAATGTTTGAACTTTCAATGCGTAAGTGAAGTATACGTTAATGGATGCCGCTAAAATAACTCACTGATCTACAAATACATGAATTAATCGTTCATTGGTTTGTTGGGGTGGAGGTCCCCGCGTGTCAACAAATCCTCCAAGAAGGTCTTCGACGCCATCATGATCTATTGGTCCGGGAGAAATGATCTCAGGTGGTTCCATTGCCTTTAAGCTCACTTGCTTCAAGTACTCCCGATCCTCAGGAAACAACTGACACAACTTCTTCATCAAACTCTTCATCTGTCTCACACGAGGCCCATCCTGCTCATCAAGGAAGAGTCTATGCATTCCTGACCCCTTATCATCTGGTCTCTCAGCAGGGATCCTTAACTGAGGTGTCGATTTGGTGCTCCGCAAACGGCTCTGCCGCTGTCGTCCCCGGCGAGCAGGCGTTCCGGGAGTAGATTTGTAAGCGCTGTCATTAGGATTGCTTGTGGTGCTGTAGTATCGATCATAAGAGGAAGACGACTCATCCGCGTCCTGGTCTGGATCATGATCCGCAGTCGTAATTGTTGATTCATTGGGTGTCGCGCTGGTAACGGTGGTGGAAAGAGTGGAAGGCCCTGTGGATCGGGCTCGAGGCGTTTTCGTTCTCCTACGACGACGTTTCCGGCGAGGTTCTGTGGAAGATTATAGTTCTGTCAACAATGAAAATGGAAAGCACACACCTGCTGCTGCTGACAGGGAGACCAGTCTCCCGTTGTATTGGCCTGTGGTCCCTGCATCACGCTGGGCAGTCAGCTTCTCCCGCTCATCAGCCAAGAAGTTTAGCGTCTCTTGAAAACCCAAGGTGGGCATCACTTCCTCCTCCTCCTCGTCTGCGTCCGGGGTCATGTCGGCACCGCCGTCATCGTTCGTGGATTCAAGACCCAGGTCCGAGCCATCCTCGATATATACGGTCCTAGACTGTGGATCGCCTTCAGTATCTGACGAATAATAGCCTTGCTCGTCAGATACATCTGAATATGCCTTCGCTTCGGAGTCGGTAGGTACAAGTGAGCTCGTATGCGGTGAGGGGATATGTGCAGAGCGGTGCACTGGATACGGAGCAGGAGGTTGTATGTCGAGATAGTCTGAGTCCATACCATAGTACTCGTCGAAGTCTTGGTCGGTTTCCGTCGCGGTTTCCTCGAGTTTAAGATAGGATGCTATAGGCTTGTGAGACCATACGGTAGAGCCTTCTGGTCTGGGGTCGCTATCGTACTCGAGTTCTGAATGAGAGTAATCGGAAGGAGTGATATAAGATTGTGTTTGCGAGGTGGTCGTCGAGGACGCTTGACGTACAACGGTCACCGGATTCATTCGTCTCGGAGGTTGCAGGTAGTTCCACTCGCGAAGTACTGTCGTAAAAGCGCCAAGATTAGGCTGTTCTGTGGAGAAGATAAGAGGTAATAAGTGACTTAATGTAAGTAATCGAGTCAAACTTTACCACTCACCATCTGAAGTAGGCTCCGAAGGCACGGAATCGTTAGAGAAAAGACTGATTGGAGTTGGAGAGTTGACACTAGTGTCTGAGCTAGACTGGAACATTATATGAGTGGTACAAGAAGGTAATAATACAAGAAAGTGAGGAAGATATAGTGAAAGTAAGAGGAAAACAGTAGAATGACCACGAGATATCCACGAGGCGATTGCCTGTGGATGCAAATAGGTACAATCACCGGTCCGATGTTCCGAACAGAGGTATATCAAACTTCGATATCGATCTCTGGACCTATCCCTGGACCTTGGCCTTGTGTTCGACGACGGAGGGAAAAGAACCAGCGAAGACAAGAAGGAAACCTTGATAACGCTTGCCTTACTTAGTGCATTGTTCCTACGGTTGGCTTGTATGCTTATTTTGTAGAAATACTAATGCAAGCTTACCGCCGGTGAACGAGAATGACTCCGTATAGAATGATATCAATTACGTGTAGAATAAGTAGGCGCAGTACGATTGGCGCGGTTGATAATCATTAAGTGTACACTATATAATAACATTATGTTACAAGGATCATAACTTCACACGGGTAGTCTCAATTGCAGTGTGTTCGTCCTTGAACCCATCTCGACACCAGACCTCATAGTTCCCGTACTGACCCCATGAACATGATACTGCTCTCCTACAATTTCCTTGACGGCCACCATCAACCTGTCCAACCTCGACACAATGCTAAACGCCGTTGACACACCTACCGAAAACATCCTAAACACCACAACTCAGTTCCAATCAATTTATGTCAACACCACACTCACAAATACTGTTCATTTTTCAGCGTCTCCATCGTGAGTGTCCTCGGCAAACCAAAATCCTCTTCAGCCTCTTTGTGTATCACACTAAACCCATGGTACTTCAACATGAACCGATCCAGTAACGGACAAGGCGTAATCTGAGGTAAAGGCTCTCCTGTTCGAAGCGACGTAGCTATCATGCCTATGCCATCGCGTGAGCCGGACAGCGTAAGAGCCGCAATCAAAGAAGCGTACTGATAACAGCTAACATGTCTCCTTGGAAAGTGGGGTCCAAAAACCGTGTCCGAGTCAAGAACGCCCGTGTCCAGGCAGGGTCCATGTTCGGAATGACTGACATGAGGTGCGACAGACAATAAGCAATTGTTCTGCAGTCCTGAGAGTCAAACGAAAGACGACACAATAAAATTAGGCTTACAGTTGTAACTCAAGAATTTTATGATATCTCTGCGCCGGCCACCGGCCCCGCAACGAAAACTGAGCAAGAAAGATAAGAATCGCCTTGAGTTTATAAGAGTGCAGACGTACTTCATAAATGACATTCGTCTTCAGAACGGCCGATCTATTTAGTTTGCTTCGGATGGCAATCAAGCTCGTTATAACCTGTTGGCTTTCTGCATCTCTCCGTGTACTAGCATAAGAAACTATGGAGCAATAGATAGCTCCGAGTTCCGAAGAAGTAGTCGCCAATGTCGTCCGCTGGTACCGACGGATCGTCGTTGACGGAGGAAGGAAGGAAAACAGGCTAAAGACATAATTAGTTAATAGATTTCGCTTTGCACAAGGAAAAGACATACAAGGCCGCTACAACACCTGCTGTGACAAGAACAAACCGACGCTGAAATTCGTAATGAGACAACCAAATTAGGCAAACAAGAGCTCAAACGAACCCATGCAACATCAATACCATATCCAGGATTGGCAGGAAGTATGAGAACTGTATCTTGATACGAATATCCCACAACCTATTTCTAGGGTCAGGTCAGGGCAAACAAGAAAGCTACAAGGCTACGTACCAACATTGTGGTAACGAAGAAGATGATATTTGTCATCGGTGGGACAGGCAAGTACAATCTCGCATAGAAAAAGAATGGGAAACAAACTCCCAGCACTGCGGCTAGCCCGTAGGCATTACCATGGCCATTACCAGTCGAGATATACCTGATAAATTGTCATCGGCACGTACCATCGAACAAGTTGCATTTGACTTACCAGATAACGGCGCCTGTTAATCCGCCAAAGAACGTACTGAAGATACGCGCAACCAGACCAAATGTGGTATCCCCTCTGAAGCGTGCCAATGTTAGCTGCCCCATGATACTGACCAAGCAGTTAGCGTGAGATAGATGAGTCATGCAGAAACACATACACCCCCCAGACAAATCTGTTAGCTAGTCGAAATCTTATTAGTCAAACCATAAATCTGGGCGCGGAAAAGCCTCACAATAAGAAAAATGCGCAGAAGAACTCAAGAATATCGGTAGACATAAGACAACTGCAGGATCCCATCAAGCATATGCCCCCGTGAGGCAAATTCTAGAGAACTCACTCGTAAAAATTCCAGCCTTAATGGCATAAAGTACATTACCACCTCCCATACCCGTTACAAACCCATAGAGCTTATTCATTGCCCATTCAAACGTATTATGAGGCGGGAGTCGGTCCGGATCACGTTTTCGTGCTATACCCAGATCATCCAGGACAGCCGGCTCCAATCCTTGAACAGTTTCAGGATCTTCTTCGTCGTCACGAACGTCGGACAAGTTCCAGTTGCTCCAGCTGAAGAACTTCTGAACAGGCGTCCAGATACGATTTTCGGGACGCTCTTTTTCAAGACGAATAATTTCGTCAAGCTACGTTGAAGTAACAAATGATGAGCTTGATGTACAGTATACAAAGATCTACTTACCGTTTCTATCACCTGCGTTGAAAATCGCATTAAATGATACTGATACACATAACAGTGGAACAGATATCGATGCGAAGGGACCTCCTGCTCCCCGTTGCCTTCAAAGGCAGGACGGAACGGTTCCAGAACAGCATGCCTTTTCTTAGACCGGTACAATTCAAGACACGCGCTCAAGGATTCCCTCAAGTGTTGAAACTCCTCCAGTTTTCCTTCTCTCTTTCTCTTCTTCTCACTTTTACTGATCCAAAACGCCAATCGACCCCCACGCACGGTGCCCAGCCAATCAGAGACCGCTGTCACGGCACCACGGCACCCGTCAAGTAGCTCATCAGCGCTTTGCAATAGCAGTTCCGTCGTCCGCTGAGTGTAGGCATCAACTTCAGGATCGTGGAAGAACGTCGCTTCCAAATCCATATACCTGTGGGACTCGAAGACTCCCACAGCCTGTTCATTCTTTTGTACTTTGGGGAGTGAAAGATGTAGAAGCGAGTCGCGGAGCAAGTTATGGAATCCGTGGTGATGGTGATGATGGGAACGCGAACGTGAGTGTGTTCTGCTCGGACCGCGGCTTCGTCGATTGGTGAATACAGATCCTGTGGGTGTTCCGGGTTCTGTGACCGGTTCTGCGCCATCTTCTGTGTCTGTTTCGCCGACGTCGCGGTCAAGCGATGACTGTCTCGATGCGCGTACAGGAGTCATAGTGCCGGGAGTGCCAGGCCGGGATGCGGCGGGTGTGACGGGAAACCTTTCACGCATTGGGTCGATTATAGAGAGGTAGATAGTAAGTCCATTCGCTCGGACCGCCATTCGTTTCGCGATCGCTTGTAAGGCTTTGAAGTCGGTGGGAGCAAACCGAGCATAGATAAGATCACTGGGGAGAAGACGAGCAGAAATCGCGAGAGGAATGAGACCACCTTCAGCTTGCTTGACAGCAGCTTTAATAGATTCGGCCGTAGACGCGAACTCTGGGGAATTAGTAGGGATATCCCTGAGCGAACGATGAAGTTCCAGGGACTTGATCAATGGGTCAAGGACGCCTTGCAGACGGGTTGTAAACTGCGCGGACACCGTCTGTGGAAACACGACAATGGATGTGAGCAGCGCGATGCATGAGTGGAAGCCTAATGGGATAAGGACGGCTTGTCCGACCTGCACAGGAATGATAAGTGCCGTCGGCCTGCGAGGCACATGAACTGACTAGGACTTACTCGGTAGTATGGGTACGGGAACAGAACGTTGGTTGTTAGGGTGATGTCAAGGCATATGCAGGAGAGGATGCACGCAAAGAGGTACGGGCCCGGTCCTTGACGTACACGAATATAGAGGAAGAAAACACTACCAAAGAAAAGAAAAACGGCGATAATGACGGTAGGAGCTGCTTCAATGTATTGTCCTGTGACCGCGCTTGCAAACGTAGCATTTGGAACACTGTTAGTGCGAGCCAAACTTGCTAACTTGAGCCCAAGACACGACCACCTGGTGTTTTAGGGTTAGAGGGAATATACGTGCAGATACATTCCAAAGCTTACGCCCAGGATACTGAAACTAAGCCGATAATAAGAATTTCCCGCTCGAGTACAGCCATGAACGGGTCACTTGGAGGCGACATAAAAGCAGCTAAGTCCATGGTAAGCCAATGACTAACGCCAAAAGAAATGACTCGCAGATAAGGATGAGAAAGTTCGCCTAGATGGAAACTTAGAGACATGTTAGAGAGGGGGGTAATGGGCGCTCACTTGTCCCATGAACCTTTCCACCGCTGGGATAACGAATATAACGGTCGATAGCCATGCAGCAACTGCACATCGAATCACGGGCTTGACTTTGGGCCAACTCCAATTAGCTGGAATCCATTGCAGGTTGGAAGGCAGCTTGAACTGGAATCGTTTCTTGTCTTGCTTCTCCTTTACTGGCGCCTGTTTCAAGCTTGTTCCGGAAGGCGAAGAATCACTCCTCCCGAGTTTTTCTGGCTCGGTTTTAATCCTTAAGTCTCTACCTCTTGAACGACGTGACTCCGTAGGTGAATCCATGATATCACGAGACAGAAACGATAGATTTTCTTCCTTCCTTCTCTACACAGCCGATCGCTGATATCAGGAGTGGAAGGAGTTTTCCGGATTTCGATGTGGGTTTCTTTTACCAGAAACAGATCAAGGATCTCTTGTCATGGCAAGATGCGGATGGACGTCGAGGAGGAAAAGCGGGCGGGACATTATCGTTCCGAATGATTCGTTGTGGGGAAATGAAATTGGAAATACATTACTAAAATAAATCCGGCTATGACATATCTGTGACTCACTGACTCCTCAATCTTGCTTCTTCAATCTAAATAACTAGCACCGTCGGGTCATAAAACTTCCTTCCTTCCTATCTGATACCGCAGCATGAGAGATGTATTGGCATGTTCAAACTACAATCGGTTAACAATCGGTGCTAAAATACTTACTAACAGAGACCTGTTTCCATTGACCACATTATACGTGTTCCCGTCCTCGACCGCATTCGCCACAGGCAGCGTAAGATATTCGTTCATCCAAATTATCCTTGCTACACCATTGCGACAAGCTACGATTTTCTCAATTTCCATCGCCTTAAGGGATGTCCTAGTACCAGGTTTGGGACGAGATGTGACCGCGGGGTGTCGATGATGGACGAGGTGGGTTTACTGCCATTCGTCTGTTAGGTCTCCAACGACAACACTATTGACTTGCTCCGTGAATCTTAACGAGGGAGTGTCGAATGAATTCTGAGTAAAACTTGCGACGTCATAGATTGCTTGTGGAAGCCTTACTTCGTAGATCGTCTAGGCGACATCGAAGTGCAGAATAAGGGCCACAACGACTTGTACTCTTGTGATCAACTGCGCACATTCAACCCAGGTGGAGAGGAGCCACCTACAAGTTATGGCGGATAAAAACATTCGGTCCCGACCTTCGAATCATCGTAACAGCTTCAAGTTGGTATCATGATGAAGTTGTTGCCGCATACCGCATGTTTTGCGTGCTTGGGCCTCCAGCTGGTCTTAGAGTATCATGTACTACACAGTCCTGTGGCCGATGACAGTCCCCGAAACGGCTAGTAGTATGACTATCCCGTCGCGGCAATGCTTCTGCAGTACGATGAAGGAGGGTAGCCACAAAATACACATTTTCGGCGTTAGGTAAAATTTGAAGTTGCTCGACAAAGAGGTGAGACTTTTCAACTGGCAGGCTGCCGAAACTTCCGAAACCAGGATGACAGCGCGGAGAAGATTATGGGACAGTACATGAGCACCGGGGATGAATCGATGATACTCAAAAGGAGCGAAAAGAAGAGCCAACGCGACGTGACGCTTTGACAAAGCCACGTGGTGACAGTTCCCGATTCCCGATTCTTTTCATTCCGAGGAAACGACAGGGTTACAGAAAAACGTAACTGGTCGCGAATACTGTACGTGCGTGTATGGTAGAAACCGTAACGCGTAACGCTGGGGTCGTTGCGTTGCCTATTTCATCCCATGTAACGCGTAACGGCTGCTTGGTTTCCAAGTTTCTTCGTTACATTAATAATAAAAAATAGGAAAAATCATGAATGAATTGGGAATAAATTCGTAAGAGGCTGGTAAATGTATAGTAATCATATCCACAATAACTAATTTAGCCACTCTAGTGATATTGCACCAATGGTGTTTATGACTTGTTGCTTATTTCAGAAACAGTAACGTATAACTATGGTGCCGTTTCCTAGTTTCTTTCATTTCTTCATGTAACGCTCACATTTAGGTTTCTTCCATACACCCACGTACAGTAGCACCAAACTGTCTGGACAGGGGCTATACTCGGGGTTTGCTTACAAATTTTTGGTGATTGGCGATCACTCGGCACTCAACGGCTTCTTTGCCGTTTGGTTGCCGCTGTGGCTGAGACCTCTTTCGTCCCAATAACTCCCTATTGGCTCACCAATATGTTGACCTCTCTGTTTCCAAACCGCAACCCATACTCTGTGCACAGAGATGTGGTGGTGCTGGCTCAACCAGCCCCAGTAGCTACAGTTTGCTACAGTAGGTATGTAACTCGTGTCAAGGATTATATCGCTGCTTTTGTTTTTAGGATGTCTGGCACTGCCAGTGGCAGCATGTAAACTTTTCGTCTTTGACCTTACACAGAGGGCAAGAACATACTGAGATTAGACTCTTGAGGTTATGCAAAATGTGAGCTAGCGGGGCAGCCACCGAGCGAGCTTTTTGCACAACCACTTTATCAAGCTATTCTAATTCAGCCTGAATAAGTAGATAAGCAGCATTCCATTTCGTGGTCCAAAGGGAAAGAATCGGAGACCCGGCAACTGCCGCTACTGGATTCGCTTCCTCTTTCCACTCTAACTTGGAACCGTAGTCAGCGAGCGGAGTCCTTGGCGCCGAGCAGGGAAATTTTCAATGTACAGTTACCCTCAGATGTTCGTGCTGACACCGATGCTATACCCGAACTTCTCCACCATGCGTCTCCTCATTTATCGATCCATTTTTGTTATCAGGCGTCTATCGAGCCGCAGGCCTGTATCTCGTTCTCACAGTACCTGTGTCAGCTCTTTTTTTTCGCTCACTTTGATTATCAAAACGATAATTTTTGCACCAACATATCCAGCTGTGCGCACTAATTCATTGACGTAAATGTAGTTATATTCTCTGCGATGAATGTCTTTTGCCAAATATAACATCTCCATCCAGAAATCCGTATCCCAGACATTGTTTCTGCTGTTGGCCGCTTTCTTGAGCCGTTTCCTTGACATTAGTGCCTGCCTACCACTAGTTTCTGTCGGGTTCGGTCGGTGACCCCCCTTTGATCCTGGTAGAAAATTCTCCTCTCTATCTTAGTCTTTATTGCTTCTCGCCCGGCATCAGTAATATGTGGAAGCCCTCTTGATGCAAAGGACAATGTATTGGTAAACTCAGGACCTGCTCGTCGGTGCTCAGTAACGTGAGATACAGTTGTCGAGTCGACGGAGTGAATCCCTAAGTTGGTCAGTCTTCGGTTAATGGATAGCCTGCATACCGGGAAGGAAAGCTGGCATCCAACAGGCGGCAGATGGGTATGCACGTACGTTGTTTCTGTACTGTCTATGAAGATCCGCACTCACAATATGTGTTATATTGCAGTATCTTGTTAATGTTATATCGTACCACAAATGAGGAGACCCTTCACGAGACGTACCTATCAAATACCCATCTTTTTGCTAACTGATTACGACGACGACTTCTAGGTTCCACTGCGCTTAGCTGAGTTTCGGGCTGACTGTTAGGCCATATTAAGCTTCGCGAACATCCATACAATACCCAAGCAGGCGCCTATCACTTTCCGTGCTCAGCGGCGGCCTGCCAACAATGAATTCACAATCCATACAGGTCAAATATATGTGCAAGGCTTACAAAACAGACACTCAACTTCGCCGTAGTTTTAACCGCCTGTCAAATCGTCTTCACTGCTCATTCCTCTTCCCTCTACGATTATCACGCACGCGATTCCATTCTGCCCCTACGTTCTGCAGGTCCTCCCCGACGAGCTCCTCACACGGTCCACTTTTCCGTGGCTATTTCTTTATTTGTGCATCTTGGAGGAGTTCCAGCGCTCCTCCCAGTATCCCTCAGTCTATCAGCCACTAGCCGCCCACACATTTCCGAATGGCAATATTAACGTGAGTCCACACAATTGCAGGTATGCAGGATGTTGACCCAGTAAATTCGTAGATTTGAAAACAAGTGAGTAACCCTCGAACTTTAGTCTACAGTGACACGACGATATACCCGCTTGTCCTCACGATAGCCTAAGAAGCGCCTGCCAAGTACCTCTCAACTACGCCTCTTCGCCCAAGTGAGTATACCAGAATGTGTTGCCACTTAGTCCCTTTGACTCACAGATCTGCACATGTAGCTTCGACGGTTATGATCATGGTTATTCTTCTGGTGCCTCCGGCCGAACTGAAGGTCTTCAAGCCATCCAGGCAAGTAAATTCTACACCACATTTCCAGTCGTCTTCCACTGCATTGTAACTAACATATTCAACCTACAGCCTGAAGACGGAACCATGCAGTCTCCACAATCAAACAACATCTGGAGTCGTGAATCTTCGGGGCGCAAGAGAGCACTCTGTGTAATTGACCCTTTTCTCGCTGCATAATCCAAGCGTTGGCCCTAATATTATTTCCTCAAGATTGGAATCGATTATCGAAGTCAAATAAATGAACTTATAGGCTGTATAAAAGATGTTAAGAGCATTAGCGACTTCTTGAAGGGTAAACATCTTTCGCCTTCCTTGATAGCAGCAGTGTACTGACACTCCTTTTACCAGAACACGGTTATCAGGCCCAAGATATCACAATGCTTACGGATGAGACGGACAATAAACCCACAAAAGACAATATATTGAATGCCTTGTCCTCGCTTGTCAAGGGTGCTCAGACGAATGATTCACTTTTTCTCCACTGTGCGCTTAACCGCTTCCTTCCTATTTTGTTTCTAAGATCTATCATTTACACTCAGACTCTGGGCATGGAGGCCAAGTTCCCGATAAGAATGGCGATGAGGACGACGGAGAAGATGAAGGTTTTTCCATTGCATCGTTTTACTCATTGAACAATCTGCTGACTGTACACATTCTTGAAGATATTGAATGTTTAGACTCATCTCTTATCACTGACGATGTGAGTTCATGTATCAATTATCACCCATGAGCGCGCCAACTCTTTCGTTACTCAGGAAATACACAAAATACTCCAGTCCCTGCCTCCCGGGTGCCGGCTTACGGTACGTCCCCTCTTCACGCTATGTGCTTTGATGACTTGTCTGACACATACTGCCGTTATACTAGGCTCTGTTCGATGTAAGTAAACGCAGATGGTCATGCTTCTCCGTCATCACCTTGATTATATAGAGCTGCCATTCCGGCACGGTTTTAGGTAAGCGTACCAGCTGCAAATTATATCCGGCGCTTCACCAATTCTGTTTATGTCAGATCTTCCTTATTCTGTGATTATCCCACCTTCTGGCACTCTATCGCCAATCTCACTAGCATATTTCAGTATAACTGCTTTGGTCAACGCTATGGGACAGAGTCAAACTTGCCTATTTTTGCCGATGTAGTAAGTTTCTCCCTATCTGTTTCTATTAGATGACCAGAAAAAAATCTAGGTATGCTGGTCTGGCGCCAAGGACAGTCAGCTGGGTGCTGATACGCCCTGCGGAGGCGTCATGACATGCGTGAGTGACTATTTTTTGGGTCACGACACACAAAACTCACAGGCAAACCTGGGATCCTGCGAAGGCATTCATCGAGTCTCTCCAACATAAACCGACGCAGTCGTATAAAGAACTTCTTCACTCGATAAGGTCAGTGTCCATTTTTCCGATAGCCAAAGCTTGTCTCTCAGTTTCCCTTTTCAGAACGATTGTCGACCGTGAGAAGGGTAATCAGACACCTCAGCTATATTCTTCGAATCCGATTGTAAGAGTCTCTATTCGTCGTATCTAATCACTGAATGATTGGACTCCTATGTTTCTTGGATGGGCAGGACGCTAAACGACAGTTTATTGTCTGAGAATACGTAGGAGTCCTCAAATCTCTTGCATTGTATGCAGGTCAATATCGTATCATCCCCCCCGCTTTCCTTCTAGAAAAATAGCCATTGCCAGAGGAGAGACCGTGGGCCTCGGAAGTGTATTTAATAATTTTGGTGTTGAGTTCTAGTCAGGTTCCCAGAAAATGTTTGACTTTCTGTGCCGGTCTCAAACGCTTTGCTAGTCCAATGCGCCTAATTGGATTCATTTTCTCCCTGTTAGCCGACGGATGGAATGCATCCTTTTACTCGGGATGCAACAGTGGGGTGTCCGTAGGCACAAACAAAGATTCGTATAGGTAGATGATGCCGAACAGCAGAAATAGACATGCCCCTCCTAACGTGACTGCACAGCATCGTTAAGCCAAGATATACATGGCAAGAGAGATCCACGTACTATGTTTCACAGATAATTTGTTGGAAATATACCGGCCACCAACAACAGCGAGGGCGGTACAGCAAGAGTGCCCAATAATGGTTCCCATCGCAACAACCCATACATTCTACCAAGGACACGTCAGCAAAGCACAGTACAAGGAAATGCAAAACGTACATGTGCTGCGCCCAATGCAATGGTCGCAATTTGACTGCGGTCTCCCCATTCGCCAAGGAAAGTCAAGGCGAACGCCTGCACGAATACAGGGCCAAGAAAGAAGCTACAGAAATTCCGGGCCCCTTCGACCAGCCGTGACCGCTTTGGTGGTCGTGGTGTAGAGGACACTCGACCACCAGCCTCCATCTCCTCCAAGGGTATTCCATGTTCATTCGCTGTCCCGTCGTGGATAGCCTCGTCGTCCTCAATTTCCTCCTCTGCCTCCTTCATTTCCTCGCTAATCTTCTCGCTGCCCGACTTCATGCTCCGTGCCTCAATAAACATTTTGGTACCGAATATTAGAAACAGCGCGCCTGCGGCTATTTGTGTCCAACGTTTTGGAATTAGGTGGGGTAATACGTGGCCCATGGCGGCAGAGAGAATAGACATGACGACTAGGGAACCAAATGCCCCTGCGAACACGACAAGCCGTGGATGGCGCATGGCGAGAATAGCAGCGATGAGGAAGGTTTTGTCGCCAATTTCAGAGACAATAATCATGACGAAGGATTGGATGGCAGCCTGAAGGGATCCTTCTGCGGCATCGGTGCTCTCCGACATGGCGGTAAGTAAGAAAGAGAAGAACAGCCTTTAAGTTTGATTGTTCATGAGCAACAAAAAATACATCAGAATATAAGCCAACCTCGTCGAAGCTGCGCCTGCGTTCGTTCGCAAGTGACGTGCAGGGTCAGAGTGGCACACATGGGGTTAGGGTTACAGTTATTGACAGGTCATTGCAACACCACCGGTCACTGAAACAGTCAATTTAGCCTCTTTCTCTCCAGTTCCGCTGCCTAACTCTGTTGTATAATTGGAGGCATAGGTGTTATGGATTTTTTAGTGATTTTTGGGTGATTTTAGCGCTACTGCTGACCCCGTGAAAAATCGAACAGTGATGCAAATTTGGCAGGGGTTTGCCACGTGGTCATTTACCAGTCAATGAAACACCGTAGATCGCAGATATCTCAATAACGGATGCTTTGTTCCACTTCTTACTTTGTGAGGACATCACTGAGCAATATTAAAATTTTTGTGGCTACTTTATTTGAGCAAAAAGATGATATGTGGTGCATGGGACAAAAAATAATTTTCGGCATTCCAATGATCGGTAAATAACTGTACTTTTTCTCCGCGGAGCCAATCAGCGACGTCGAGTTCTCCACAATCATTCTACGAGCATTTTCTGGCATTTGGACCCACGTATTTTCTAGGCGTGACATCGGTCGACACGCTCTAGGCTTTGCGATATATTCATTCAATCGGCATTCAACCAGCACTATGTGTGCTTGGCACTAGACACTTCGCTTAGTATGTCTTTCTCGCCTCTATATTTGCTAGGGCAATAGGTAACTTCAGTACCTATCCTACTCGAGTCACAGAAATTCGTTGGCATGCACGCAGACAATACCAAGGTCAACGGAACACATGTTTAATTCATTGCTAGTCAGTCCTTCTCGCATGCATTACAGTGCCTCCGCAGCAGAGATATACAGCACTGCCAGTGAATCAGAAAAGCAAATCCTGCAATCACAAACAGAGACATACCGTTGTTCCCTCGGATAAAAGCATCCCCATAACGATTCGTCACGCGTCCATTGGCGTGCTCTTCGGTCTGCTCCAATGCAATATTCATGTATCCATCTAGACACGACAGAACACCTGCGGTGGGAAATTTTTCGATAAATACCACCGCTAGGCCAAGAGATGCGACGCACCGCGATAATCCACCCCAGATGTTAACCTGACAATTACCCGTTTCCCTACGACACCTTTCAAGAATTCGGTAGGAGATCCGGTGTGAGTCGGTGGTGGTGCAGGTGGAGGTGACTGTTCTTCAGGCGGTGGTGGTGGAGGAGATGGCTCTGAACCATCCATTTGACTTGGCGGTCAGAAGCAAAGGTGAGTGTTGTTCTTTGTTTGGTTTCAGCCTGTTATGGCAATGAACATCAGGCATTCGTAGTCCGGTACTATGCCGGCCTACGCTTGAAATTTGTGTAACTATGGTTCTCTCAAGTCCCATCTACAGATAATAAGTCGCTGAAATCATGCAAACTATTGACACCATTTTTTATATGAAGTACTAACATACAAGCAAGGGATATCTAGGTAAAGTTATGAGACGCGACGAGAGGACAGATTATGAAGGGCATCACCTGTAGGATACATCCATTTGCTCATTTCCATTTGTAGAATATAATAGTCATACGTGAAAGGCGCAAGATTCATGAAAGTGTCAGCTACAAGTTCCAATAGAGAGACTGAGACGAGTCCATATCAGCACGGTAGACTCGGCTTGAGTCTTCGAGCGTAGGTTGTAGTAGAGGTACCTGCGGGAAGGAAAATCCACGTTGTGCGAATGCATTGCCATCGATAAGCATGCCGGTGCCAGGGATCTGAGGCATAAGAGTGTACGGTGGCGGATTCGTGTTGTACGGTAAAGAAGGAAGCTGAAAGACGAATGAAGAGTTCGATGGAAGAGCCATAGGAAACATAGACGCCATGGGCATGCTGTGCGCCGGGGGCAGATAGAATGGATACAAAGCTCGCGCCATGTCAGATCCAGCAAAGGAAACACCGTTATAGTTAGGGTAGACAATCTGAGCGGCAGCATTAGGAAAAGCAGGGACGACTTGGTTGTAGGAAACTGGCATAGTATTGTTGCGCTGAGATTCAGCGATAACCTGAGGAGCAAGCGATGTAGCAGTAACTTCTTGAAGAGGGAGGACTGGAGCAGACGAAGCATGGATCGTGGGAACAACTGAATTCTGAGACGATGGTGCAGGAGAGCTTTGAGGGTCTGTAAAATCGTTTGAAACTGTACACATAGAGATGGTAAATGGACGTACCAGTCGAAGGAGAACGAAGTGGGCAAGAATCGCAAGTGACATCAGGATTGTGTCGCCCTCGACACGAATCCGTCTCGTTGAAAGACGGGAGTACGAGATCTGACAGCTTTGAACGAGGAGGAGAAAGATCTTTGGTGCCAGGAGCGAAGCTGACGGTCTTTCGAGCAATGTGAGCAGGGATATATGCGCCTTGAATAGGCGACGACGAGCTTTGAAGGGTACGAGAAGACGACCTATCGCTTCCTCGGACCAAAGGGGACGACGGAATGGTGAACAATTCATCAGAAATAGGAGACGTAATCCTACGTTTCCTCGAAAGAGGCGCCGGTGTCGTCGGAGCAGGAGGTTTGACCACACGGATCTCTTCTTCCTCGCTTTCGACTTCTATCTCCTCTTCCTCCTCCACAATTTCCGGAGGCGTTCCGACAGGGAGCTCGTACATCTCGGTTACGAGGTTGTATCCTTCTTTCACGGCTGCAGATCTCCTTCTCCACCACCACTTGTTGATGAATCCGTAGTCAAGTTTCCTAGCCTTGCACCATGCCCGTCGGGACATTACTGACGGCAACCGTTTATCCTTCTCGAAGATCGCCAGAAGTTCCTCCAAGTTGGCACGAGGAATCCCATTGACGTATTTGACACGCTTCACAGTAGTTCGCGCCATTGAACGCCAGAATTGGGCCGACAGAATCAGGAAGGGGATGGGGGGGGAAGGAAGGATTGTAACACGGAGATCCCTTGACCGACGTTTTTAAAGCGGCCTATCACGTGAAACGCGTCGCGTCAATGTAACGGTAACAGTCATGTTATTCTCACGCCTGCAGTGTGATGGTCTCGGGCCGGGCGAGAACGATCAACACTTTCTAGGCTAGCTTTCTTTCATTTCACATATACACAGAAAACACGCGCCCCTAGCGGCCCGAATAATGCATATAGTATGCACACTCTCTGACTATTTCAATTGACTGACAACCTTTGTTGGATTTTCTCCCGCCATTGCACCATTTGATAGCCATCATAATCCTAGCCCCCCTCAAGGTTTCAACCCCAGCGCTCGAAGGCCACATCTCGGGGATGGGGTGGTCCCTCAAGTGAGACACTATTTTCGATCAGTATTTCTCCAGGTATGAGCCCGCCGGCCATCCTGATCGATACAGGATGGCAGGTCGGTGCCCCTTTGTCGGTTCATATCCTACGCAACTTCTCGCCATGACTGCAGCCGCTCTCTTGCCCCGATACCCTGCCAAATCACCTGTCCAACGATGACAGGGCATGAAGGACCGATTACACCATAACTCAGTAGTATGTATGTCCATGACGTTCCCAAAAACAACCAGTAGCTGACGAAAATCGTGCCTGTAGACTCAAGACAGCAGCATTGTCTCTACTGTTCCTTAAGGACACCCAATAAGTCCTCTGATCGTTGCTTTGTCGATCAACGTGCGTTAGTACATCAGAGATTGATTCATCAGCCATCTCTGCAGTTCTGCGATGCACGATGGTTCATACGCAGATATCACAAAACGGTTAGTTTCGTTTCGATGATGGAACAGCTCTGGTATTTACGTTTTATTGGACGATCATGGGTAATTGGTATATCCATGGGTACACCGGCCGCATACAATGTCCGCATCCGTCGTATTCTATTGTGGTACATTCTCGCTGGACTACAACTCCGCACTCTGCAGCCCTGTCCTCCTTTGTAAGATATACGCCACTCGAAGATGGGATCCTGCCTCAGGGTCTTATGGTTACGCGTGAGTATGCACCGTATCATGATGCTCTACCGAATTGATCACAGTCCTATCTATGCCACAGTAGATAGGTATTGTCATCATCACCTGGATATCGTGTCTACATGTGTGACTGCAATCTGGAAATTCCAGCTGCCCCCGCTGGCGATAAGGACATGGACTCAAGGATGTGGGTAGCTGATTTCCTGCACAGTCGCCAGTGGAACCGCAGGATCCTATCATCGCGATGGTGGTAGTCATCTCAGGCATCTGAACGTGCGAGTTGTGCTTCCTAGTGCAAGAAATCCACGGGGTGTTGGTCTCCGACGTCCGCGATAGGGCCTTCATAGAAGTCATCGTGCTTATACAATAACCGGGAAATTGCAAGAATATTGTAAACGGAAAGTCGCGAACTCATACTTACGTGGCCTCCTTGCGCGTCGTGGGTCCTTGGCTTCTTAGAGCCATTTCTAGCATCCATAATCCTTCTACAATATACGCGTTTTCCCGGATAACCGAAGAGATCTTCCTCATTTGTCTTCCTTGGTTTACACACTTGCCAGGGCGTAAAGACAGAGACGTATTCGGACGTATTATTTCTCGTCGCTTTGTACGCGCCTTGACATTGGCTGACATATTTCGATTAAAGACCCTCTTTCAGGAAAAACCCTTTGGCGGAACAACGCTCGTTTATTCAAGGGTTAAAGAAGTGTGTCCACGCGGTCTTTTATCGTCAAAATACTGCTGCTACCGAAAAACGGGGTTGATGGAATTGAAAAAAAAAACGTATTGACCGATTACCCCAATCTGAAACGGAAATCTTATGCTGAGTCTACAATCCCATCTCTAGGATAGTACATCAGAGATTCAACAAGGCCACGCTCCTTGTGATCTCAAGGCATGTCCGTACGTGAGTGCTGACGCCATTGGGCTCTTTTCCCGGGGTTAATCGCTGATCTTATGATTATCATTCTGGGCGCGTCAATCACGCGAGCTGGGAGGAGGCGCTCGACCTCCTGTCTTCACAACGTCGCTCATGAAACTTTGCATTATCAAGACCTGCCCTTCTTTGGCCTCGGGCCCACTAGAACCACGCTCGTCGTTCCCTTGGTGCTCTTCTCGAACCACAGGACCTCCTGTAGCCTGGAAGCCACCATCATGTCAGTGGAAATAAGCTTACCTAAACCTCCGTGGATAGCTCATCTCAAGGTACACTCAGCTCCCAGCCCAGCCAGATATTGTATTTTCCCTTGTATTTCACGTATTTTTGGTCTTTTCTGGGATATTTGGCTGCTGTAAACACCGTGCTGGTCGGCTTCTGGTCGCGTCATGCCTTGTGGTATATCAAATTTCTACGGCGTCCCTGGGAGTGGTGCTGTACTTGGACCGTAGTCCCCATATTCCTATAGAATCGGGAAATATCGCTTATAGCTGTATCTCCCATGGCTCCCGTGGTATAAAAAGATTTAGGGCAGTGATCCAAAGCTCCAGGAGCTTTCTTTCCTCCCCTCCGTTTGCCTGTCTTTTTTGCTGGGCCACGATCTATTCCGAATTTCTTCACAGATGGATGTTGACTTCTACGGCTATTCCCACAACCCCTCACTCTCGACAGCGCCTAGTTCGAAGGGAGATCGGTCCTGCGGTCATTGTCACCCAGACATCCTGGTCATCTTCGTCAAGTCGCTTGTCGGTAGTTGAGGGCAACTAGGATGGTATAGGACTAGACATTCTCTTCGTGATTGTTTCTACCCCCTCAACAAGATCTTACCGCTTCAGTTTGCTCTCACAGCACTTTACTACTGTTTTGTTTATTCGGAATATTTGTTCGGTACATAGTATATGTTGAATCGGTTTGGTTACCTTCGTCTTGCCAGTTTTTCTCTCACCTACATCTTGACAGCCTCACACTAGTATCCTTTCTTTGTATCACTATCACTTGCCGCAAAAACGAGCTCTGAAGGAACACTATCTCTGCAACTTAGCATCACTCAACCGGACTAATCAGTTAGCCTTACAAAGTTTCCATGATCGGACCCCGGGGAGGAAGAGATTCAGAGGCGCGCGATGCCGTAAACTTAGAACGCGTACGGCAATCTTTCACGTAGCGGAATGGTCAGGCGACGTATCGATGACATTCTTCTGTTCTCTTCCCGCTTCCTTCTATCATCACTGCTTGAGTGAGCGATGTCAGTTCCCCGAGGTAGCCCCAGGTCAAAACAGTGAAAGTGTAATGCTGAAGTTTACGATGACAGATAGGATACAGGAATCTAGAGGGGCATCCAGCTGCAGAACTATCTTTAAATAATATCTCCGAGATATTTTAGCTAACCAGGCGTCATGAAAAATACAACTTTTCTGGGTCCACCGGGCCCAGTAACTGGGAATAAATTGAAGGCCTTGTCAAAGGATACAAAACAACTGATGAAGAGCAAGATGAGTGAAAGTGGTATAGTGTGGGGGTGGTAACAACGGTCATGAAACGAGGCGATGAGACGACCCGCAAATCACGCCTCGGAAAACACGAAGACGGACTGGGATTAGAGCTCATCACACCAGGGGAGGTCATCGTCATCGCCGTCATCTTCATCATCACCGTCGTCGTCGTCGTCCCCGTCGTCAGTAGAAGCAGAAGAAGTCGCGGCAGAAGCCGCCGAGGAGGAAGAAGTTGTCGCGTAAGTTACAGTCGTAACTGGAGCAGGAGTGGAAGTTGTGACGGGAATTACGGTAGAAGATGTAACTAGAGTTGCAGTAGACGATGTAACCTGAGTTACGGTAGGGGATGTAATGGTAGTTGCGATAGAAACTGTGGAGGAAGTGACAGCGGAAATCGCGGCGGTAGCGGTGGACGGGATGGCTGTAGCTGCAATAGACGTTCCCACTGGCGGTACTGCAATCGTGGAGGCTACGCAAAGAACCTAGAGGCGATCAGGCCCATTAAAGCCAGTTAATATTGAGGGTAAAAAATAAAGTACCTCGCCAACGTAAATGTTGGTACATTTGTCGTTGATGTTGGGGTTGTTGTTGTAGAGCGTTGCCTCGTCAATGGAGAATCCGTCAGCGATTTCCTCACATGTATCTTCGGCTTCAACGACATATGTGTCTGAACAATCTTCGTTCAGATATCCAAGGCAGATGGTTGCACCGATTTGCAGGTTAGAACATGCGCTATCGATATAACCCGCGTTGATCGTAGCCAGCTGGTATCTGGATGCGGCGATGTCAGCCCGGAGATCGATGACTAGGGAGCGACTCGCTCACGTAGAGACATTATTTGCTGCAGAGATGCTGTCACAAATATCGCCCTCTTGGATGGTATACTGGCGGTTACAGTGAGCAACCACAGCTATTTTGCAAGGCAAGAAATCAGCATTCAAGACAAATGTCAAAATCAACATGAAAATCAACTCACACCGTGCAACGAAAGGAAGGGCGACTACGGCAAAGGAGAGCGCCTTGTAAGAGAACATGGCGATTATGTGTAAAGAATGGGAGGGAAAAAAGAGAGACAGGGAGTGTGGTGGTGGTCAAGGAAGAAGCCTGGGAGGGTGAGAATTTTGTTGCCCAGAAAGTGCCAGATGTCTGCTCGGCTATTTCCCGACTTGGTCATGTTACGGGCCGTTGTCTAGGCGACGCCATTGCGATGCTCGCTCAACGTCAAGATCGTTCGCGTAGCACGTCAAATTCGGCGACTCGAGTCCATAAAATTGGTGTCCTCGGGGAGCTACAACTTGTCTTCTCCACTTCTTTCCTTCTGCTGTTTTTTAGAGAGAGATGCGTATGAATGACCACTACGGTTGAATATTTACGAGATGACAATATGAATCCGCGGGTACCTGAACTTGATATTCTCCTTCACAAGGTGACTTTAAGGGGGCTGTTTTAGCTGGAGATGACGCGGCCATGTTTCATCATCAAGGGGTATACACCTCGTACATCATGATATCTTTTTACATCTTTCAAGCCATGAATCATGATGAAGTGTGGCGTAGGAACAATAAAAGCGCTTAATTGCTGATAATTCTGGAGGAGGCAAGAGAGGGTTCGGAACATCGATGCAGATTTCTGTGGCTGAAAGATGGAAGTGAATAATTCAAGCGCTAGCGAAAGCGGGAAGGTCATGTTGATCATACGAGCAAGCCAAGCTGATCCAAAGTGCGGCGTTCCACGTAAAGCGTTGGTAGAGCGGTACCAAGTTGCTAAGAATTCAAAAAAGGGGACAAAATCATCAATATTTATTCTTTGCTCGCAATGACAGTTGAACGTTCTGAACCTTTGTTCCGACTAGCGGTGCTTCTTTGGCCAGTGAGGAAATACGAAAACATGGAAAAGGTACTTCAACCCGGCCCGAACTCGTAACTTACGTAACCACTTTCCACGGCGAATCGGACCCCACTGATCCTCCCTTTCTCCAACAAACTCCATCCAATACATGTTTTTGAGGCTTGCCGCCGCGCCAAGACTCTCTGTATTGAAACGTCCAGGACTAGTCTATCGAAAGCAGCATCGTAATGCGTCGACCGAACTAGGCCTTCGACGAGCTTCGCCTCCGGATTCCAGTTCGGGGCCGGAGCACACGCCGCCCCAAAAGGGCGAACTATCCGACCAGGAGTGGGATTTACGGACAGGTGTGTCGCCTGCACTGGCTCGCAGCTATCAAGCACACTGATGCTACCTTCAGAACAGGTCGCGCCATCAATATCATCGAGCAGACTTTGCCGGAATTCTTCAAGACAGGACTCATCACAACTATCGACGAGGAGACGGGACATCTAACTTCGTCTTCTGTACACTCGGAACAGCAGCATATCTATAGTCCAAAGATACGCCTGTCATACACTCCACCAGTGCAGCTCCCTTCGCCTTTTCCACAGACTCTTCATGTAGAAGGTTCGTTGTTTGTCCCTCTAAACTTTGTGTATACCAATTCTTCTTAGGTCTTCCTCTCTACCTTGCTTCATCGGCTTTTGTTCGACATACCCTCAATGCGTTGTATTCCGATCTCCAGCTCACTCTGCAGAAGTTCACTGTTGACGGTCCGCACGCTAGTGTACCTAATAGTGAACCGTCTAGTCAAATTAGGAAGGGTCGCGACAAACGCCTTATCGTCTTGTTTCGCGTAAACGGGGTAGCGAGAGTCAGTGGGAGTGAGGGCGTGTGGGACGTGTGAGCCGCTTTCATCTTGCTTGCCCTGGCAAAGTTGACACCCGAGCTAGGCACTCGACATACACGTTTTCACCATTGTCAGGCTTGGTCCATGTCCATTCAATCAATTCCATCGAACCTTCTCCTCATCTGGCTGTATATGACACACTGAGATCCAGCCTGGGTGGTATGTTTGGATGGGGAGGCAAGGCCGGGCCAGCCGCATGTCAAGATATCAATGGAGACCCGGCTAAAACACATCCAGGATCGCAGTAGATAATTAAATACTCTTTAATGTATTGTAAGTTTGCTTCCTATCCTTATTTTTCTTTCACTCATGAATATTCGACAGATACACGTTGTACTTAAATGTAGCCCAGACGCACCACTTCATCATTGGTACTGCAAACATGGTTATGATCTCGTCTCTCATCCCCTCGATAGACGCAACGTGACCTTATAAGACTAGTTCGAGTCTGGCTGTCATAAGCCAAGAGAATGTCATGGATTTATGATCCTTTCCGGTCTAGAAATCAAACTTTTGAAAGAATGCGTTCCGTGGCGGAGTCGATCATCTTTGTGTACCATAAATGACATGAATTGACGAACATGCATACTGAATAAATAATGTAGTGCGATAGTGAAGTCCTTACAAATGAATGGATGCAAATAATGGGCATGAACATGAATGCTACTGTAACAATGGGTCATCCTGAGAAATAAATAAACGGCCGTATGACAAACAAGAGCAGGAAGCAAAAGATCGAACCATGGCTGATAGCAACGAAGATAAGGTAAGGGCATCAGCCCTAATTTTCAGAATATGCAGGTGGAGGCAGGGTTTCCGCGATAACCTTGCTCTGCGCTCTCTTCTCATCCGCGTAGCGCTTCGAAGGTAATGAGGACGTCGACATCGTGCTGCCGCTAGCAATGGGTTCTGTGGCTATTCCAGTTCCTAATCCCGCAAAGTTCACATCGCCTGTTGACGAGGCATACAGGGATTCATGATAGGGATTGAAGGGGGTGTCCTCATGACCAGGATTGGACACCATTAATGGATGTGAGGACGACGCCACCGCACTAGAGGCAGACCCACTGCCGGCATGTCCTCTGTAGTTGGGATTCGCGGCGGCCAGTAGTGGGAACGTGGAAGACGCCGCTGTCGCGGGTAGAGATGAAGGTAACCCGCTGTAGCTGTTGTTAGAGACGTGCGAATACCTAAAGTCTTGGGACATGGCGGGTTGGGAGAGGGTAGGGGAGAATGGTCCCGCCCCAGCATCATGCCAGGGCTTGTCGAGCGTAAAATTGGATGCGTTTCGGCGCCGTCGATAGCAGAAGAAGATACCGACGGCTGTCAGCAGGGTGACGGCACCGAGTGAAGCACCGAGGGCAATACCCAAAACATTAGCTCCCGAACCGCTGCCGCTATTGGTGCCAGTTGCTGTTGCAGAGGCAGAAGTAGAAGACACGGCGGATGATGTGACGGTCTGAGAGCCATTATCGACAGTGTAACTATCTGAGCGGTGAGTAAAACCTCACGCAAGACATCTTGCAAGTACGCACATAAATCCGTCCACGACTATCCACTGGCCTGAAGGCGCTATCGAGACGACGACTTCATGCGAAGAGTTGGACAGCCCAGTCTTGCTCCACCGTACATCATACGGTGATGATTCCGAACCCCCAGGTTCTGTCGTTGAAGCGACCGGATCCGTGAGGTTGAGGGTCGTTTCATCCTCGCCATCGATTGTAATCGTCACATTGACCCAATATGGCCACAAAGGGGACAGGTAATATGCAGCAACACCTTTTGAAAGATAAAAGACGCGTCAGAAGGCCAGAATGAAATTAGGCGCTGGCGTGACGCACCAGTGAATGTGAAAGTAGCAGACGCTGAGCTGTCACTGCTGAATGTATGGCTACCATCATAGTCCAATGAGGAGGTATGGAGGCTGCTCTTATCCCAGCTCCCTTTGTAGTTTATCATGCTGCTAGTATCGTCGATCGTTATATTCTTGAGGGCCCATGACAAAGACGAATAGAGAAAAAAGGACAGAAAAGACAGGCACTTCATCGCGAAGGCTGGCAAAAATAAAAGGCGCACTTGGACGTCAAAGGGCCTTGCGGGAACGAAAAGGTTGGAAGAAGAGGGAGCTTAGGCGGTGCTGTAACAGGTTTAGCCGAGGCGCCCTGGCAGGCCTCAGGCCTGGTTTGTCTATGTTGGCTCCATCACTCTTATGTAGTATGTTTACCTCGTCCATCAAGGGGATCATACGCGCCCAAGGAAACTAGAATAAGTAGGAGGTCGAGCGCTGTCAAATCGGCGGCATCGATATCAGAGAAGCAGGAAATCTTGCTTTCAGAGAACGTCATGTCCGAAGTGGCTGCCAGGACAAATTGATTTTTGATAAGTGTTTCATGCCCGTAAATATAAATGACGTTGAGCCGTACAGCCTGAGGCCTGAGGAGGGAACCAGGATTAGACTGGTAGATCAAACTTGATATAGCTTGTGAGCACCGTGACCTGTTTCAGCTTCAGCTTGGAAAAGATACGACATCTATACGAAGGGAGGTTAAAACAGTGCCCCAAAATGGAAGGGCATAGGAAAGGCATCTCACCATCATTTGTGTGACGTTTACCGATAAGCGGTACTCCTGATGAAACTGAACCACTGAATCGTGGATAGGGTAGCAGCCCCGCCGTGGGTCGTCGGGTTCTACGGCATTCGCGGCGCTGGCACTGTAGAAGATGCTAATCACCATGGCATCGTGGTGCCTTAGCTTACATGCAGGGTGGGAACTCATGGTGCTCTAGACCTTCGTAAGTCTGTGGTGACTGCAGTGGTCACGTCTGAACTTGGACCGTCGCGTGGTGCCGCCAGATCACGTTTCCGATCAGAAAGTCGACGCGGCGTCACCCCACTTCAGCTTGAGTTCTGTCATCTGTGACCTGCACCAATGATTTGCCTTCCACGGACCGTCATGCCAAATAGTTAAAGCTAAAGGTCATTCCTCTGGGTCAGTTTTGTTCCCCATGGGAGACTCTATTTTAGGCGTGCGTTCGATGCCTTATTTTTAGTCTTCCGTTGGAATATGTACCTCAGCGTCTTTCTCCCATACGAGGTCACCGGCTCTCCGCAGGACGAACTTCGAGGAGTGAAAGGGCATAAAAACATCATCCTTGAACTCAAGCATGAAAGTTTCCAGGCCCGAGGATGCGTCTTCTTCCGTCTCTTGTGTTCCTATCGTTGGCTGGGGCAAACCTAGCTGGTATCTATAACGATGTTGGCGAGCTGCCTCAAAACTTGGATTTTGACTTTATAGTCATAGGTGGTACGTATCCTTGATTCTCCAGTCGGTAACCTCCTAACCCTCCCTTGGCTAGGTGGAACTGCTGGGAATGTCGTAGCTAATCGACTGACTGAAAACCCATCCTTCTCTGTCCTTGTGCTGGAAGCCGGTCCCTCGTTCGTAATGTCTATCTATACAGATTCATAACTCAAAGCGACTTCTGCAGACCTGAGGGCCTGCTAAATCATACGGTACCTTTTTTCAGCATCTTTCTTAGAGACCAGAGTCCCTTCGATTGGAATTATACGACCGTGCCCCAGATAGGGTTTAATGGTCGTGCCTTGCAGTATCCAAGGGGAAGGATTCTGGGTGGCTGCTCCTCTATGAGTAAGCTGTCGTCGATTTCAACTCCACCTGATCATGAAATTAGTTTTGTTTAGACCGGTTGGCTTATGTACGAGGGTCATCGGAGGACTACGATCGGTATGCAAATATCACTGGTGACCGTGGCTGGTCGTAAGATATACTCTATTCGCGTACCGCATTTTTTTCACACTTTCGCAGATGGAACGAAATTCAGCCCTATATACGAAAAGTAATCTAAGGCTAGACAATATCTAGTGTTGCACTGATATACTTCTAGAATGAACACTGGACTTCTCCCACTGACAATCACGATACATCCGGCCAGTTTAACCCAGCAGTGCACGGTTTTCATGGAATAAATTCCGTCAGCCTGGCAGGTTTTCCTTCGCCTATCCAAGATCGCGTGATACAAGTCACCAAAGAGCTTTCAGACGAATTTCCTTTCAATTTAGATTACAACTCGGGATCCCAGCTTGGTGTTGGTCTGTGAACGCTTTGTGGAATATATTTAGTTTACTGCTGATCAGGTCATAGGTTGGGCACAGTCGACCATCAATCATGGAAAACGCAGCAGCTCCTTTACCTCATACTTGGGACCAGAATTTATCGGACGCCCGAACCTTCATGTACTACTTAACTCACAAGTAACCAGTTTATTACAGACCAACACCGCGCCTGCGGAATTTCTTACAGTTGAATTTGCGCAGAGCAGTGACGGTACGTTGGTAAAATTGTTGTGTCTCATTCATTCCTGAATGTCTTGTATCAATAGCTCCCCGTCACCGAGTCACGGCAACCAAGGAAGTCATTATCTCTACTGGCTCCCTAGAGACTCCAAAACTTCTGTTGAATTCGGGTATCGGCGATCCAGAACAGCTCTCGCAATTCGGCATCGAGCCCCTTGTCAAGATACCTGATGTCGGAAAGAATCTGTCTATTCAGCCTATGCTCACTCTCTCTTACTTCGTCAACTCCACAAATACCTTTGATGATATTATTCGCAACCTCACCTTCAGAAGCGAGCTTATCCGTCTGTGGAACGAGACAGATGGTGGTGGACCGCTGGGAATTGGACCGTATGGCACTCATCAGATCTTCACACGACTCTCGAAGAACTCGACTGCCTTCAACACGTCCCCTGACCCTGCTGCCGGGCCCAATACAGCACATATTCAGTCTGGGACTCAGGTGGGCCTTAATTCTGTTGGTGTACGTTAATTAACTCGTGACTTCAACAGAACGGCGATATTTCACCTCCCCCTGAAGGTCATTTCATGACCATAAGCCTCAGTCTCAACACTCCCACTTCGAGTAAGCACTTCACGGTATACGTCATTGACTTACTAAAATACACGTCCAGGAGGAAGTATCAAACTCAACACCACTAACGCTTTCGATCAGCCTCTGATTGACTTGGGCTGCCTTACCACCGATTTTGACATGTTAGCTCTCAAGGAAGGTATCGGGCTCGCCCAGAAGTTTGTTGGCGCGCGCGCATGGGATGGATACGTACTGGGGCCTCTCAGCAATATCACCACCAGTTCGAGTGATGTGGAACTAGAGGCCTTCATTCGTGCGAATGCGTCTCCGAATGGCCATATCGTCGCGACGGCTAGTATGTCGCCACAGGGAGCGCAGCACGGGGTGGTAGACCCCGATTTGAGAGTGAAGGGTATCGAAAGGCTTCGCGTTGTAGACGCGTCGATTTTGGTATGGCGCATCCTGATATTGAACATTTCGAAGCTGATGACTTTCAGCCATTTGTTCCCTCTGCTAATACGCAATTTGCCGTATATATTGTCGGTGAGAGAGCTGCGGACTTGATTAAAGCTGCATGGTAACTAGCAGGGATTAAATATTTGGTTGGAATTTGGATAGCCACGAATCTTCTCCATCTCTACGCCTAACCGCGTTTGTCTGCGGCACGGTAACCGATTTATTATGTAAGATTTCCCTGATCTCCAAACTATCTCATCCGCTTTCACAAGTGATAAACAATTTTGTTTCGTGTGCAAAGCTGTATCGACGGTAAATTTGAAGCACTGCAAGCCGAACGTGTCTGTGGTCTCTAACATTCTTTTGGACTCCTCGATGCTGTCAGGGCGAGGACTTGGAGAGAAAATAACTTCGGGTTCACGGTGATAGTGAACTAGGGACATCCTAGGCTCTGGATAGTTACTGCTAATATTGGACAAGTTTCCCCTGGCGTCTTTTCTTAGCTCTTACGGAAGGACTTGGGTATTTTTCTGTCAGGTGTACTGAATTCCTTGGGCAGAATCCGCCGCTTCTGGTTTTCTCACAGGATACGTCACCTGTTTAAATTTAAAAGCGTACTTCAAAGGCTCCCCTGTTTACAAAACCGTTCGTACCATTGCCCCCAAGGACCCGCGGCCAGGACCCTTTTGAGATGCGTTTTTCGAAAGCACTTTTGGCTTTGTCCCTTGCCAGGCCAGGTCTGTGTGTCATCTACAACAACTTCGCAGAACTACCGCAGAACTTAACGTTCGACTTTGTCGTTGTGGGCGGTACGTATGCATAGTCGCTCTGCCGTGGGTAAAGCTATAACTTATGCTCCTCTCAGGAGGAACCGCAGGGAACGTAGTCGCAAATCGACTCACGGAAAACTCAGCATTTTCTGTCCTGGTTTTGGAGGCTGGGCCATCGTGCGTCATGCCCATAGTTTTAGTGATGCCGTCTAACGATATATTGGACAGGCCCGAAGGTTTGATCAACCATACAGTGCCATTCTTCAACTTTTTCCTCAGAGGTGAAAACCCTTGGGACTGGAATTATACAGCCATCCCACAGACGGGGCTTGATGGACGCGCACTCCATTATCCCAGGGGAAGGATTCTAGGCGGTTGTTCCTCTATGAGTGAGTAGTCTGTAGTGTTTGGCTGAAGGCAAGCACGGGTACTGATAATCTTTTAGACGGAATGGAATACCTTCGCGGTTCCTCCGAAGATTATGATCGATATGCAGATGTGACTGAAGACCCGGGCTGGTCGTAAGTTTTGCCACACATCTTTACAGTGATTACTTGCTACCGATCAACCCATAGATGGAATGGGATTCAACCATATATTCGTAAGGTAAGTGAATGGGTTAAAACTACTCCACACAAAATAATTGTTACCTAGAATGAACGCTGGACAGCCCCAACTGACCATCACAACACAACGGGGCAATTCGATCCTGCTGTACATGGATTTCATGGCATAAATGCTGTTAGCTTACCAGGTTTCCCTTCTGCGATCCAAAACCGGGTCATTCAAACGACCCAGGAGTTGGCCGAGGAATTTCCTTTTAACCTCGACAGTAATTCTGGATATCAACTCGGAGTCGGTTTGTCGAATTCTCTCATTTTTGAGGATTGAAATACGTAATTCGGCCCTGATAGGATGGGAGCAATCGACCATAAAGCACGGTAAACGAAGCAGCTCTTACACGTCGTACTTAGGGCCAGAGTTCATTGGACGTCCGAACCTGCATGTCTTGCTGAACGCACAGGTAACCCGATTATCGCAGACCGCCTCCAATCCGCCGGAGTTTCTCGTGGTCGAATTTGCGGAAAGCGCAGACGGTATGTGTGATTCATACTTCGTAGGTTTCTTCTAATAATCCCCCTCGCTAGCATCACGCTGTCAAGTGACAGCGTCCAAGGAAGTTATCATTTCTGCCGGTTCTTTGGAAACTCCAAAGCTGTTGCTCAATTCTGGTATTGGCGATGCAGCCGACCTTGCGACTTTGAGCTTGGAGACTCTAGTTAACCTCCCAGACGTTGGGAAGAATCTTTCCGTTATGATGATGCTCAATCTTGCGTACTTTGTGAACTCGACGGACACCTTTGACGATGTCTTTCGAAACTTGACGCTCCGGGATGAGCTCTTCCTTCAGTGGAACGAGACAGATGGTACAGGACTGTTGGGGACTTCCAGCAGTCACCACATCTACACGAGGCTTTCAAGTAATTCAACGATATTCAGAAACTCCCCGGATCCAGCTGCAGGTCCCAATACGGCTCATATTCAATCTGGCATAAGCGTGAGTGAAACTGTCGTCGATCCAAGTGGGCATAGTGATTTTGGTCCATGTCAGAATGGTAACATCTCACCTCCACCGGACGGTCATTTTATGACCATGAGCGTCACTCTGAACACACCCACTTCGAGTAAGTTGGTCTCATTTTGCGGTCAAATTACCCTCACTTCCACCCCAGGAGGACATATCAGACTCAATACCACGAATGGATTCGACCAGCCTCTGATTGATTTTGGTGCCCTCACCACTGATTTCGATATATTCGCCCTCAGAGAGGGTATCAGAAGCGTCCAGCGGTTTCTTAGTGCACCCGCATGGGACGGATACGTCCTTGACTCACTGACCAACCTCACGACTAGTTCCACAGACGCTGAAGTGGACGCCTTCATCCGCGCTAACTCTGCTCCAGATGGACATATTGTTGCCACGGCCAGCATGTCGCCCAAAGGAGCCACGCACGGAGTTGTCGATCCAGATTTGAGAGTGAAAGGGACGAGAAAACTTCGTGTTGTTGACGGGTCTATCTTGGTGGGATGTTCTTTCTTTCTACTATGTTTTGATTCACATATTCGTTGCAGCCATTTGTTCCGTCGGCAAATACACAATTCGTGGTTTATATCGTTGGTGAAAGAGGAGCTGATTTAATTAAGGCGGCATGGTAGTGGGAGACCATATAATCTACTTCACATATCTATATATTGCGTTTAAATAGCAGGTTATTCTTGATAAACTGGGGCTGGAATTAACGCACCAGTAGGATATTTTCTCTATAGTAGGTACACAGGCTACCTTTTTTGCGAATTCTTCCCACGCATCGAGATAAGATAACGCACATGAAGCACAGCCACAAAGTCACACCTTTCTCCTTCCCCCATTCCTAAGGACCAGGTTCCTTATCTCAGTGTCGCCTGTCTTTTTCCTTTCTGTGATCTTCATTGAGCAGAAGAAACCAGGGTCTGCCAGAATACTTGAACGCTGCGATGTCGATAACAGAATCGCCGGAGATCATCACTAGGTGAGTAGACTTACAAATCGCGGCTCGCATGGATGCTAAGGCTCTGCAGCGCTCAACCAGACAGTAAAACTCGTCGGTATGACCGTCAGCTCAGGCTGTGGGCGGCCTCTGGTCAAACTCTGCTGGAAGAGTCGCGAATTTTGGTCTTGTCGTCGTCAGCCACATCGACATCGATTCTCAAGAATCTAGTCTTGCCAGGAATTGGCCATTTTACGATTCTTGATGATGCCATTACCAGTGCTGCCGATGCTGGTAACAATTTCTTCCTGGAAGGCCCTTCTTCGATAGGGAAACACCGTGCATCCGAGTCCGTGCGTCTCCTGGGCGAGCTGAATGATGGCGTGACGGGAGAGGCGGTGACTTCGATACCCGTGGCTAGTGTGGTGTCATCGCTCGACTTTCTCAGTAAATTCACGCTTATTATTACCCATAATTTGCCTCCGAGTCAATTGGAGACCCTCTCCGACACATTGTGGTCATCGCCAACAGCACCTGCTCTATTGGCTGTCTCCTCGTCCGGTTTCCTTGCCGAGTTATTCATCCAACATCATCCGCACCCCATCATCGAATCTCATATCGAGACTCCTCCTTCTCTACGAATATACGATCCGTTCCCTGCTTTACTTGAGCATTCCAAGTCTCTCAAGCTTTCTGAAATGGACCCTACGGAACATGCACATATTCCATACATTCCTATTCTCATACATGCCCGATCACTCGTCCCTCATATCCCAAAGACCCAAGAAGAGAAAAACGCGTTCAAAGCTCTTATTCTCTCACTCAAGTTCAAGCAGGATGAGGAGAACTTTGACGAAGCGCACGCTCAGGCATACCGTGTCTGGACACCAACATCTCTTCCTTCTGCCCTCACCCAAGACATCTTTCCACATCTCGACACCACGCTTGCTCCACCTGCCATCCCAGGCACTGTACATGCCCTTTTGACGGCACTCAAGCGATTCACGGAGCGGGAGCCACACGTACTGCCTGTTTCTCCAGCGCTGCCAGATATGAAGGCTTCAACAGAGACATACATTCATCTGCAGAGGATATATAAGGATCAGTTCAATGCCGACAAGGAGGTGTTCAAGTCATTGATCCCAGCAAATGCCGGTGAGATCCCAGATGACCTTATTGAGACGTTCATCCGGAATGCACATGGAGTGCAAGTCTTTGTGGGGGAAAGGTGGGGCGCGTTTGATAAGGACGTGAATCGAGTTGGTGAGGCGATGGCGGCCAATCCAAAAGACACGAGCGTGCATTTGGCGTTAAGGGCAGTCAGAGAGGTTCTGGAAAGGAGTGGCACTGGTGAAGCAGCCAACGCTAAGGTATCGGCGGAGGAGATTAAGACCCGCATTGCCGGGATGCTGCCACCTGGCACAGAGCTCGGCGAGGAGATAGATGAGGCCGTCGGAGAGATGTACGTCTCCAATGATGCTCGCTCCTTCTTATGCTTACCCTTTGGTCTCTGCAGTACGCGGTCTCCTACAGCTGACCTACCTAATACTGCAGCCATGCTAGGTGGTCTAGTTGCTCAAGAGGCTATCAAGATGATCACTAGGCAATATGTTCCCCAGGGTGGATACTGTATTGTAGATTGTATAGATATGCGGACGGGCGTCGTCGGACTGTAGCACGGTGCAGGTCAAGAAAAAATGTATTCTATGTGTACCATAGATGAACTAGTCTCAGATTTTTTTGAAATCCGCGTTTCTGCAGGAAAATTATACTTCACCTATTCCTGAGATGTGCATCCCGACATTCAACTGACGGCGTGTCCTCCAGGGCCAAAGATCTGCCTCAGTGTTGGATGGTGATGGTCATGAATAAGCGTGACGACTAGAAGTTGGCCGACTGTAGTGAGGAGTGCGAGGTCGGATAACGTTGCTGTCACAAATCCTTGCTTTTCACCAAAAGCAGTAGATGCCGGCGAAATAGAATTCAATCTGCAGTTTTACACAAAGATGCGGTAAATTGAACCTGAAATATTGAGCTGTCAAGACCTGGATTGGGCTTCTGCACGGGAACAGCCTAAGTTGAAATAGAATATCAGCTGGATAAAAAAGGTGCCAGTGGATCGTACCAGTTAACCAAGCATGTAGCTACGAGAAATTTTTCGTTTCGAACAGAACGGCGAGAATGGCTTTCCAGAAAAAGATAATGGTATATGCAAGAGTCCCGTAGATGTACAAAATCGATTATTGATACATATCGTCCAGGCAGGCTCAGGTTGCAGGGTCGTGCAGAACAGCCAGGAGATACTGGTCATCTAAAGGGGCGATTCAGCAAAATCCATTAAGAAACAGAAGTAAGGCTGACCTGGCGAGATCATTATTTCATGTCGTTTGGTTCGAAGTCTCAAGAACCGCACCTCATCCTGAAGCAAAAGTCAGCTCGCATTTCACAGCAAAGTGGCAGCACTCACAGCATCGGAATCCCCGCCACTGATTTCCTCCAGCCCAACCTGTGCCGTCTCTACTATTCTGCTGATAACGCCGGCGTATTTCTTCCCCTGCTCGCCGTCGAATACCACGCCTGAGTGGCGTATGATGCTTGTGGGATGACCCCGTGATAACAACATATATCCCAGTACAGATCTATGCGACGAGAGCAAGGCGAGGGTTTGCTCCAGCTCGGGTGACATGGAACTTGCTGGTGGCAGGGCGCTGTTCGATTGCGATGTTTCGATGCCATTTGGCTGCGATAAGGATGTCCGTACCGGCGCTGTCTGTGTTGCCTAAAGGAAAGTTCTGGTATGTATGTCAGTTGACTTTTAGCGGAGTGCAGTGGGACTGACCATCATCGTGGTCCGTGTTCAAGGTGATCGTCTCAATTTGGCAATAGTGCGCTTATTTGTTTCTTCCTCCTTGCTTCCACTGTGAACTATTGACACAAGAGATTGTTCCTGTTCGTTTTCGAGGCTCGTCAGTAGTGACTGGTGGTGGGCCTCCTTTTTAATTTTCTTCCCAGGCTGACTGCACCTCTCGGCAAAATATCCACAAAATTCTATCAGCTATCTCATGAAGAGAAACTTATTGGATAGTCGACTCACAAAAAGAAGCTTCATTCACCGGACTTTGGACTGAATTAGTTGCTGTGGCTATCGTGCTGTTACCTGTTATAGTTACAGGATAATAGACCGATATTAAACTCCACTATTGTCTCGAGAATACAGATCATATTCCATGCATATTCTACGCATATTCTGACGTGACTCGTGCGGACTTAGTCTAGAATTTCTTCAACCAGATGATATTGCTACTCCGAGGTCCGCGGTCTTTGCCACGTCACGACGTCTGACCGCCAACCATGACGTCATATAATTCTAACTCTGACCTCAACCACCAGCACAAGCCGCATCGCACAACAAGGTCATGCCATTCAGCGCGTCAACAGCTCTTCCTTAGTGATATCAAGGAAACAGATCTTCGAGGACTCGGACGGTATGCTTGGGACTGAGAATGGGGAAGTCTCTAGTGTTGTGGTCCTGCTATCATTGACAGAATCGTGCCAAATGCACTATAGTCCGGCACACACGTAGTGGGAGTCGGATAGTGTCTTGTCAAGTTGATTGTGAGCACAAGGTGAGTGGTAATATCCATAAAACTTGGCGCCGACTTCATGCTTGGAGCAGGCAAGGCGTCTTCCTCAAACGCATCAGAGCCTTCGGCTGCGGCAGCAGTTGAGCAAGAAAAAGCAAAGCGCGTATCATTCGTGGACCTTGATTCTGTAGTATGTGGTGTTTAGATCATTGGGATGAGAGCTGGATAAATGCTAGGAGTCGAGGGTACATGTGAGTGGACGCTTGGTGAGGAGACTCAAGAATCCGGTGTGTACCAGGTGCTCTCATTTTGTTTCGAGCTGTCTAACCTCCTGCAAGTCTTCATCGGTCAGTAATGTTTCATTCACGATGAGTCAATGCTGGGGTCTTCACAAATCTTAAACTCATAGCAGACTGCAGTACACTATACGGAAGCTCCCTTGAACCCGAAAGATTCATTGTACTGTAAGACCGGATCTCCTGAAGTGGTCTGTCATGTTGGCGAGATGACTTGATATGGCAATCCCCTTCTTTCACTTCTCGTTACTTATTGTTTCCTCCAGTGTCGGAGGCTGAAGCTGAAGCTTCAGAGGACATTTTACTGGAATTTTTAACTTCATCTTTGCACTCCCAATGCTCACTGCAGGAGAATCAGGATTGGGGTGCCCGCTATGTAGGCTTCGGTTTTATGAGAGCTCGTGTTTTTGTATGGAATGTCGAGGTTGGTTATGTAGAAGCAGTCGCAGCGCGGTCATATGTATGGCTATGTACTTTGAATATACATTTTTTTCCTGTCATTGCATGATTGGTTCGAATATATGCTATGAAATATCCTTTCGATCCAATATCAAGTGAAAATACCTTCGTTAGGGAATACAATTGCACAATAGTTGCCCAGTGGCTATTCCACCATTATCTATTCAATACAGTGTAAATACAGGGCATATTTGTGCCGTAGCGTCCGGCTACTATTTCCCGCAAAGTCCGGTGATTTGGATTGCTTACGTTCTACGCCTACACAACCCAGTATTAGAGGGAACCAATACTGCTCAAACCACTAGATTTGATACATACTTGCTCCTCACTATCATAGATAATCTGAACTCACAGCACTTGATGTTATGGGAGCCCCAAGTCAGGTATTATTGCGCACGAGTACTGAATTGAACAGGCAAATCTGTATCTCACTCTCGTGATGTGGTACTAAATGATAATGTGGTGGGCCGTTGAGGTTTCTTTTTGACTTCCCGCGCTTATCATACTTAAGATGGGTACTCCTTGGTCTCAAGGTTATTAATCCTGCAGGCAACAAAGACAAGGAGCAGTGCCTTACTTGAGTTCAAAAAACATTTGTCTCTCCTTCAAATCGCAACGTCAAACCACTAAGCTGAGATCTC
The DNA here is from genome assembly GCA_030407015.1 of Armillaria fumosa. Classification (NCBI taxonomy): domain Eukaryota; kingdom Fungi; phylum Basidiomycota; class Agaricomycetes; order Agaricales; family Physalacriaceae; genus Armillaria; species Armillaria fumosa. The sequence goes on from JAUDYM010000010.1 coordinate 937,049, forward strand.
TCTCCCGTATTGTTCATTCCACTACTCATATCTATGTCGTCACTGAGTGACGAGCCGTCGACCCCATGCACTCGTAGCTCATCTTCAACAGCGCCCAGATGTGTACTGTGCCATCCGACAGGTCGAGCTGTAGTTTTCCCCACTCCTTGTGCCTGCCCGAATGTATGCAGGTTCTGAGTGGAGGCTCATTGACGTTGACCCACCAGGCCACGGGCAGGTCACTAAATTGTGTTGTTGCTTGATCAGGTCTTGTAGAAACCCGAGTTTGAATAATTCGGTGAGACAACATCCGCGGCATGTACGGTTCAGGAAGATGCTTGGTTTCGAGTTGGATGTACTGGATGTCAGGAAAGCATGTGCGAATGCCGGCATAGTCGGGTATGTGGCAACTGACAAGATAAGCCGTGCAACAAAAGCTCTATATTATTGGGTCTGCGGCTAAGCAGTCTTAATTTACAGTAATATACACCCTCTATTGACTGATGGTCTAAGCAGAGTTCTTGAGGCCGCCGGGCTTATACCTACTCGAAAATGAGTGCAAACGTTTTATTCAGACGCGATGATACGCACCATTGTCAAGCAACTGCAACAAACGGCAAGGCAAAGCCGAAACCGAGATACGAGTAGAAACCAACAGCAAACGACTTTTTGTTGCGGTAGTTGAAGGGAAAGTGCTAACAAATCGCGTTAATTATCTAGCAGAGAGGGGACTCTTAAGTAGAAACTCACGTCTGTGTTAGGATGAGGCTTCACGCTTGCTGGCACCCATATTGACCGACTTTGAGCAGGAGAGCGGAGAGAGCGGAGAGAGCGGAGAGCGACGCGAGAGAGGGTGACAGACGACATACTTAAGCCGCAAAGTCTTTAAAAAAAGTGATTAATAGTGTCCCCTCAAATGTTTGGCGCCTTTTAACTAGCCGCCCATAGCCTCAATCAGGGGGATGCGCTGAAGCACAGAATGATAGCGGAGGCTCGAGAATGTCCTAGCCGGTAGTCTGGAACTTGATTTTGGGATCTAGTCTAGCAGAATATCAAAGAAAAATTTGGATTTCCTGGATCATGCGTGACTATCCGAGGCCACTTTCTGCCTCGAGTGATACAAATTGGGCGTTCCAGTCAGAGATGACATTTCCGAGTCTAACGCGCAACTAATAGACAGTGGGGAAAGAATTGGAATATTGTTGATGGAGGCGGGCCCAGGCAAGGTAAACAGGGGCGCGCCATTAGCTGTGATGCGCATGTCACGATTACGTCACATTAGGTCAGGGCGTAACACATGTTGTGACATTGCACCGTCATGGCAAAAGCAAAAGCGAAGTGCGTATCATTTCCCTCTTCACCGTTATCTCAACCTTACTTGACATGGCAGGTCGCTTGTTGTCCGCTTGATATCGACAGCACAAACTGGATTCTTTTACACGACCAAACGTCTCCGCCAGGGTGCCTTGCTGTCGGCGGTGAAGTATGATCCCATGGGTACGTTGAACAACTTGCAGCCCTTGTTTTTATTCATCGTTTCGACAGTGAAGCGGAGGGTGCTGTTCGTGGAAAGTAAAAAGACTAAAAAGTAGCGGCTATCTATGGGGATTGTAGACGAGTAGGACAATCAGTCGTGAGCTTCCCCGGTTTGACGCGCATGAAGTGTAAACATCAAAGGGTACCTCCGCAGCTTGTATCGGGCAACGAGATTCTCGCGATTTGATATCGTCTTGCTGTGCTGTTATATTCTTCCACAAGGACGGCGGCTCGCCTCACCAATCATCTTCTATACAATAAATACGCATTCATCACGGAGCGGAATTTCGGACTTGAGCAGTGGCATGCAATGGCGTCGGAACCTCAGGATCGTTAACTCTTGTGACCTTGGCAGGTTTGGTGCAACGTTCATCCCGAGAAAGGTGATTCTCCATGAGGTATCGTGCCTCGTCTCGACTCTCGGGTCGCCCACCAAAAGAACCATGGTGAGTTTCACATTGATCATGTCGCTAAAATGCTACTCCGGTTCGCTTCAGGGCGAGGAAGGTACCTATGCTGTGAGTCGACGGTTGGCTATCCGTTAACCTAGCGCTTTCTTATGAGGGCGCCTTTGAATGCATGCAGCCACTAGTTCATTCTAGGAATGAATGAGAACGACATGAATAAAGGACAAATTGTGATTTGCTCTATCGTCGATATACTATCCGGAGTCCTTCGTTTTTATACGTCTTTGAACGACCCACTTCCCACATCGGAGCCCTGAAGCATCATATCGTTGTATTCCTATCCAGGACTCTTTAACTTGCTATCGTTGACAATTATCCGAGAGATAAAAAGAACTGTTTCGGGCGCTATCTCTCGGGAACTTTGTGCTAAAAGGTACTTCTGCTCCTTAGGTGGTGTCATCGGACTTCCGGGTTTTTCCTAGTTCGACCTACCTCGAGTGACCTTGGAAAAGTGATGGGTATCCCGAGCTATCACGGATAGGCTTCCGGAATGACCATCCCACCACATGCTGGTTTCTTTGTCAGAAGAAAGTACCGAAGCAACTCGATGTATCGTAAGAATGTGGCTCAGTGTGCGCCAAGTCCAACCACTGTTCGTTTCAATCAATTTGTGGTAAGCTTTGCTGTGTCACCTTTAGAGCAAGTTCTAACCGGAAGGTTTGTTCATGTGGACAGGTGATTGCTGGCTCGATGACCGACCCAAAGCGTTTCCCAGAATCTGGCATTCGAGATTACCTGACTGGACATTCAGGAATACATGTCGGTGGGTAATTCTTATACTCCGGGCTTAGCACCGGGGCTCGAACGGGTTTTCTTCGGGAAGTTCAGCCCTGCGCAATGCTTTATTTGCAGGGCAAGCATTCCAGCTGCGCTAAATTTCCGAGTGCGTCAGGCAAAGTGTACTCTTTTCGGAAGAATCGCATCAAACTGAGGCGGCCAGCTGTTCACCCTGAGTCCACAGCGCCATCTATTGATCAAATACCAATCGAGAAAGATCAAGAGCGACCAGAGTCGTAGTTTCGGGGGCAGATTTTTTGCATCTGGTCCCCCAAGTTTCATTTTTGACTGGATGGAAGCACGATTATAGCCAAAATCGATTGCGGATCCTAGGATTTTGGCTCAATTTCAGCAAAATTCGGTAGAGTGACGTAAAAAATCCTCTACAGTGTTCATCAAAGACTTTCGACAGTCAAGCATGTATCCAAGCTATATCCGGGACATTACCGCATACAAATAGATAAGAACCTGCAAATAAAAGGCGCGCTCTTCGGCGGAAAAGTGCTCCCAGTCTTCCGTTGTTTCCTATGATTCCGTTATTAGCATTGTGCATCTTCAACGTGCTCTCTGGCCTAGGTGAACTCTGGACTTTCCTATGCATTCCCTTCAGCTCATTATATTGATGCAGCTCTCGCGCCCCTCGCCACGGCTACCGCGATATACACTAATACCGCCAACGCCAATGCTACTATGTCTACTGCCGTACAGTCTTCACCTATTATCCTAAATGACATTCCAGTTCTAATGGTTAACTGGCAGGTCGCGTCATACGATTATATAGTTGTTGGCGCAGGAGCAGCCGGAGTGTGTCTCAGCTCACATCGGCACACACGTCGTCTCATCATGTCCTTTTGCTCTTTCAGATCGTAGTCGCAGACCGTCTGTCAGAAGCAGGGAAGAGTGTTCTTCTAATTGAACGTGGCGGGCCAAGTACCTGGGAAACTGGCGGCCGATATGCACCGGATTGGACCGAAGGCCAAGAGGTTGGCAGTTTAAAACGTTTCCTTCTACTCGTACTAATACTATTTCCCGGGTAAAGCTTACACTCTTCGACGTTCCTGGACTTTTTGGTTCGTATGGCGATAGTATGTAGGAACAGAGAGACTAACGCCCTAGATTGAAGAATCTCTGTTTGCCGAGAATGGCACGTTCTGGTGGTGTGACGGTCCGTTGCCTGAATGTCTTTCCTTCCGGATTTCTCACCATTGACCAGATATAAACGTCCTTGCTGGTTGTATGGTAGGCGGGGGAACAGCCATCAATGGAGGGTGAGCAAATATTCACGGAAGTTCGTCAACACTGACAATTTGTCTGACAAGCCTGTATTGGATACCTCGCGATGCTGATTTCTCTGTTGACGCTGGATGGCCATTGTCGTGGACGTCTCACACACCATATACTTCGAAGCTCGAAGAACGACTTCCAAGTACCGATGCACCTTCTACAGATGGACTCCGATACCTTGAGCAAGTCGCTGATGTCGTCGGAGAACTACTTGACAACCAAGGTTATACTCAAGTTACTATTAACGATGACCCCAACAATAAGGACAAGGTATATGGGTACAGTGCATTTGACGTATGTTCTCCGCAGGTATCATATCTAAGCCCTCTTCTGATTCTGATTTGCAGCTCATAGATGGGAAACGCGGTGGTCCTGTAGCAAGCTACTTGAGGACAGCTACGGCCCGTTCCAACTTCGTCCTACAGCAATACACCACTGTCCTTAATGTTGTACGTGACGGCTCGACTATCACTGGCGTTAAGACGAACGACACGACCATCGGCTCAGACGGAATAGTCTCCCTTAATGAAAATGGACGTGTGATTTTGTCCGCTGGTTCCATGGGATCTACTCGTATTTTATTCCGAAGCGGTATCGGCCCAGCAGATATGATTACTCTGGTTCAAGGGGATGTCATAGCAAGTGCGAATCTCCCGACAGAGGCTGACTGGATTAGCCTGCCTGTCGGGTACAACGTGAATGAATTTCTACGGTTTCAAGTGTATGATTGACTGAAGTTTCTGCCAGGTGTCTGATAACCCTTCAATTAATGTTTGCGTCGATTTTCCGTAGTTGATGACATTTGCTGATTATTTTTTCTATGTAGCTTGTGTTTACGCACCCAGACGTTGATTCTTACGATAATTGGGCGGATGTATGGGCTAGTCCAAGAAAAGCCGATGCTGCCCAATATTTAGCCGACCGTTCGGGCGTATTTGCACAAACATCTCCAAGGTAAGTGTGTACCACCTTCTCAGGAGACAGAGATATTAATTATATCGTGGAGATTGAATTTCTGGCGTTCATACGAGGGTGACGATGGCGTTACACGTTGGGTGCGTCTCCCTGTCGCTCAGTCGGTCTCATATTCACGTCGAGTGGGTATAGTTGCAAGGCACTGCTCGACCCGGAGCTGCATCTTTAACCACAAGCATGGATTATAATGAAACGTCAGTTTTTTTTCTATTGGCATGCGTGCTGCATTTTCCACTCACGACCTACCTCTTAGACAAATATTCACAATAACGGCGTATCTGTGGGTATCCTATTTGCGAACCAACCGATCGTGGCTGATCGCCTAAAGATCTACTGGCATAACATCGAGAGGACGTATTGGGATTGACTCGTCTTTGACGGCTCGCACGATCGAGGACCCTTGGCTTCAAAACGACTTTGATAAGAATACTTTAATACAAGGGGTCAGCGATATCGTGAACAGTATAGGGAACGGTATGTTCTTCCTTTGACAAATGCCTTACGACACTGATAGGAATTAGTGTCTGGTTTGACCATGATTATGCCTGACGACACAATGACAGTGGAGGAGTATAGTATGTTCATGATCCATCCCAGTCTTGGTACAAATCTGATGTTATACCTAAAGTCAATAATTACGACACTGTAAATAAACATTTACAGCACTCGAATTTGTGTTACTTACGCTGACTGTTCACGCAGAGCTCGCTAGGTTCCAACCATTGGGTGGGAGCAAACACCATAGGTGACGAAGGTGCTGCGGTTGTCGACGAAAACACCAAGGTGTATGGCACTGATAATCTCTTTATCGTTGACGTGAGTTTTTGCATATCTTTCGGAAACGTTGTAATAGTAACTGACCATTACCCCATCAGGCGTCGATCGTGAGTCTGCGAGGACAAGCATTCATCTATGTCACTAACTTTCATCCAGATTCCTTCCTTGCCGATAGGTAATCCACAAGGCGTCATCATGTCGGCAGCTGAACAAGCGGCCGCGAAAATCCTAGCGTTGGCTGGTGGCCCTTGAAGAAATAATGCAGGCTGTAGTTATGTTGAAACGATTATAAAGCCTCAGTCTAACAATAATCTCACGGTATATCAGTTACATGTGGTGTAGTCTTCTCCACACCCTCGGGCGGGGCGCACACACGCGTCTTTTCGAACTACTTTTAGTAACCCTTCAACTTCAAAGATCAACTTTGTTATGGTAATTGCATTAGTGGGTAGCATAAGTTGAGTAATTTTTTATCTCTTTCGTGCCTCAGTAGTCGAAGAATCAAGATGCAACTGCTATGATCGTTGAGACGGTTCGGACTGATAGGTCCACCTCTGATACGGATCAACCTTAGATCTTCCATTATTCAACGGCGGCAATGCTGATTGCCCTGAAATGAGACAAATTCTGAAATTGGCGAAGTCAACATTGGCATGCGAAGTCCTGATAGTAGCACTTGAAGTTGCGCTTTTTAGGTCGTTTTGGTCGTTTTGATACTCATTGTGATAGACAAAAATTCGGATTTTAGTGCTTAAATCGAGACGTATGGCGGGTGTCAGTAGACTCAATATCTGCAAGGCCTTCTATCATGCACCATAGCATGTCTGTGACCTCCGATTATAATAATAGCAGCTAGCAGCAATTATGAGGTTATTGAGTCCCGGTCTCGATCATTGCGTAGCCACTAGTCTACTCGCTGCGAACCCACCGTTTCCAACAGGTTATGGGCCCCGGCCCTTGTAGGCCATATCATTTCGGTATCTTGATTTCTTGATGCACCCTCATTTATCGTATCACACACTCATCACATCATGGCTACTACATCAGCGTCGCGGTACAACAACGTTGACGACTACCAACAGGAAGGACGCACCGTGGTGGCGAAACCCCATGGCATGTGGCATGTGCACGGCTGCAATCGGCCCATGAGCCAAGAGACATAACTCCGAAATCACTGGGGCTCCCTAATAGTTTTATTCCTGAACTGACTGGAGACGATTATCATTCATGGAAATTTGCCATTTCTATGGTACTTTGTTGTATGGGAGTATGGAACATCATGCTTGACAAGCTAGATGAAGTCAAGCTAAAAGATCACAGGCCAAATATGATACTAGAGCACAAGAATTGGAAGAGGTACTCACAAGAATTGGATTGACTGTAGACTTGAGCCAATACCAGTATATCCAGGAGTGTACCTATGGAGCAGAGGCATGCAAGGCTCTCGCCAACATTTATGAAAAGAATTCACATACCAACTGAGGCCGAGGCACCAATCCGCACTGTAAGCAGAATTATGAGCCTTGCTGGGAGGTTGAAAGTCATCGGAGTGAAGCTCATGGACATTGACATTCAAAGTTGATGTTCCGATTTTCCATTGGGATGAGAGATTGAGAGTTGGTCAAGCATTGCAGCATCATTATGCACCGCAGGGGATGATATTGTTTCATTATTAGTAGTGGCAAATGTTTTGGTTGACAAAGAAGGAAGGAGAGGCGGCGCGCCGAGTTTTGACAGTACTATTGGGGTCACGGCAATGCTGGCACAAAGAAACCGAGGGAGAATCCTGTGGTCCAAGGAAATAGGGAAAGATTACATGCTACAACTGCAGGAAACCAGGGTATATCAGCTGTGATTGCACAAGAAATTAAGATACCGAATCAATCTATAAGGGTCGTGGCCCATGGCATGTTGGAAACAGTGGGTTCACAGCGGGTAGACTAGTAGTTGGTAAGGCCAGACTAATAACTTAACGTTCTCTGGACTATGTAAGCTGCGGCGAGGATCGCGACAGCCGTCGCCATAATCGTAGAGGCGATTCTATTGTGATTTGAACGCAGCTGCACTGTCGAGGTTAGCGTTCACGAATTACGAGGAGTCTGTGACGAGTATTTATACTATTTTCTACCTAATCTAGTATTTCCTACTAATTTTCACCCTCCTTAATCAGCATGCCGATACATGCCGAATAACCAGAATTACCCGAAGATTACAACAGACTACAACGATCCAGGGGCACTCGGTGGTTATTCCAATTTCCCACGATTACTATCTTCGAAATCGTTCTCATAACTTACATAGTGCAGTGGGACGACGTTCCGATACCCACCCATGCGTTTCAAACCTTTGTACGTCAGTGTCCCCAGTGCCCACTTATTGAGTAGTTTCACTGATAGATATCGTCAAGTACTGCTCTCAGGGTGTCGACTCTGTCGCCGGTTTACTCATCTAAGCTTGCGGGAGTGACTAGTGAGCGCTTTGTGATCGCTTCGGCCCTCGCTTCCCAATTAGATCTGATCACACTCGCCATCATCACCATCGTTGCAGTTCACACCAAGCGCAATAGGATCACTGTCTTCTGGAATCCCAGGATTCGAAATCATGATAACCGCTTCCTCCAATTTGGGCCACATCAGGTTTCAAATCAAACAAGGAGGTTTATTAGCCCCGCATGCCTTCGGGTTGCCTTCCCGAAGTATAACATGAAATCCATTATAAGTAAAGCCCAGGCTTTCCAACGAATCCCTTAGAGATCGCACGAATGTCTTCGACGCCAATGTCAGTATATCCTGCACCTCCAGCTGGGTTGAATTATCTTGCTGTGATTCATCCTTCACTGAACATGCTGATACTTGGTACATCGTGGTCGTCGGCCATGGTCCCACTTCTCTTTGCTCTATTCTTATTCTCTTCCCCGAAACTACGTCGAACGCCAATATTCATTCTGAACGTCTTATCCATCTCAATGGGCCTATGTCTCGGAATAACGAACTATTACATGGAGGCAAGCATCTCAAAGCCTAGACAGAACCTGAAATTTACATTCTTTATTGAACTTACAGGTCACGGCAATCATGTCTCCTGAAATTACTAGTTCAAGTGCTGTCTTCATTGCGTATGCCGTCATAGTCGCTTTACTTCCCCTATTCACGGAGTCAATCCTCGTTTTTCGTGTCAAAGTGGTATATCCTCTGCGAGAGCTTTCGCGTCTTTGGGTAGCGATTGTATACCTTCCGCTAATCCGTATGAAAACCGCTCGGTTTGTGAGCATTGTTGTATACTGGTTCACCTGGTTTTCCGATCTGAGCTCCGGTGGCGATCTCATCATCGTTTCTCAGAAGGGCTGGCACCTGCCATTCCAGAAGATAGAGTAGATTCTACAAATGTTGGATAATGGGTAAGCCATATCTAGATGTCGAACGGCGTTTCCATTAAGGCTCATGAACCAGATACTGCTCTGCATTATTCCTGTGGCGTCTTCAGCATAGTACTCGTCGCGTAAACGGTCGAGTTGATAGCACTAATCACGCGTGTCTGAGTAGGTCAAATTCTTGTTATATCAAATCTGGTCTGAATATTCTTTTTTAAGCTTCGTATTCCTCCCGAGTCAATGCACTCTTCTGGATTGCTATTTCCAATTTCATTTTCCCAGTGTTCCTCGCATGCGTGCAGCTCATCTGCTCCTTCAGAATTCAAAGCTATCACCGCAACCTATATTGTAACCACGAATATATACTTCGAAATCATTTCAATCCTGCTGGCAACGATCTGGTCGGCAGCCAGCCAGTGGTCGGAGGAACAGCAGGCGCCTAGAAGTATCTCCAAAATAGTTCACCACATTATCTGCGCTACAATTTGCGGCAGCCGACTATGCTAAATTTCAGGCCACGTCTTTGAATACGGTTGTGCATATCACAACGGAGCGGAACTTGGATCCTCCCGAAAATAGCGATGTGGAGGTTGGAATAAAATTACGAGACTATCCTGGTGCTACAGAATAGGAAATTGCCCACTCCTGGCCCCCAACAATTTCGGCACAAAGGAAATTTGAAGGAAATGTATTGCGGAGCTGAGAAATTTTCCTTAGATGCATTTCCGTCTGTTGAAAATCAGATTTTGGCGGGGAGAATCCAGTTTTGTCTAGACGGAAACTTTTAGAGGAAATTTTTTCAGCGCCACTTTGCATTTCCTTCGGACAGAAACTCAGACATGACAGGAGTGGCGTACACGTAGTAGAATTCTCCAGTTCAAGGAACACTCTATCTCGACGTTCATGTAAACGCTCATGTTATCACCCGACTCATCGTACCTTGTATATTCATAAGTCACAGAACTACTTTATCGTTATGGATTTTCGCTTCCATGAAATCCGAAAGAATGCTCTGGGAAGTCTCCAGTCGCTTGAAACTTTTTCTTTGTCATCTTCTTCAACTCCTTTCTTTACTTCGACTTAGTCAGTCTAATGTACTCAGTATCTCATGACCTCATGATGCTTGCAGAATCTTCTAGTAAATGATCCCTTTGTATACATGTGACGTAGCTATGGAATATGTAGTCTGTACCAAATTTTTACACACTAGTGATCTATCTTGATGACTCTGCCCTACCACTTCGTGTGACATCAAAAATCGGACTCTAAGCTACACGCCAATTATTAGTTCAGAGCCACTCCATTCAAGAGCGTTCAAGATATCTGTAAGCATACCTCGAGCTTGCTCGGACCCATATCTTGCTCAGGAATATCATCCTCTCACGTTCACGCTCTTATTCTCTTACAACGGCGCCCATCAATTTGGGGATATTTGCTTTCTTCTCTAGTGTGGTATCCGACATTTCCGACATCTATTCATTAGTACCACCAAAGAAGACTTAAAATTCTGACTTACCTCTGTACTCATATGTGGAGACGGAAATGGTAAAACGGCAACTCAAGGAGCGGCATCATAATTGACTTGGTCCCATAGATCAAGGAAAACTTGCGGATGTCTTACTCTGAACTCTTGCTGTAGAGGTTCCCTTGATCAGAGCTCCACTGACATGTTCTCACAATTTTGAAGTCATCAATTTTTTCGAGGGTATTCGTAACCAATTCTGCCCATCGGAAAAGTTCTTGGAGCGGAGGAGGCTGGCACTGGTAATCGAGATCGGAAAAAGTATTAAGGATCATCGAAAGGCTCATCTGAATCGGGGGCCCAGAATGGCATTTCCTTGAATAGCCACGAGCTCTGCGGTTGAAACTTGAAGCGCGAGAACGAAACCGAATAGGTAATCCATGAGGCGCTATCGCATCGGAAGCTGAGCAGGTGGCCGCAAAATCCTAGCTTCGGTTAGCCACCTTTGAAGCAGAAGAGGCTGTAGTTATGTCGAAGGGATTGTATAGCCTCAGTTTAACAAGTCGTCACGGATAATTGTATACAAACTAAGAAGATGTAGATTCGTTATTCTGCCACTTACCCCGAACAGTTTTCTAATTTTTTCCACCAGGTGGCTAGTTTCCTTCCATTGCTATGGGAGACCCACACACAACAGTCAAAAATATCTCAAGATTGACCTGAACTTGCCGCATTTGCGCGAAAAAAGTACACAATTACATTCACACCAGTATATCTCAATGTAGCTTCGAGATTAGACATCCTCCATCTTGAAAACATCATATGCAACTTCGTCATATGGATGGACCTGTAAGTAATACTAAGAGGGTGTTGATTCGTAGACTTTAGTACTACTCGCCTTTTTCAACTCCTGTATGGCTTTACTGACTATTTCCTTCCTTCCATCATTGACCACGATTTCGACTCTGTCCTCTTCGACACGATCCAGCTTTCCAACTGAGCCCAAAGTCGGACTGGTACCGGGCCCTGGTCTAAATTGTCCTGTTCTCACAAGATGATCAGTGTAGATTCGACTGAGAGGCGGGAGACTCAATCGACCTGTGCCACGCGTGATGAATGCACACTGATCGTATTTTCCTATATTACCGAGCTGTTGTGGAAATTTCAAAAACAGATGGTGAAGGATGGCCTGTGTATTTGGTGAAGGGGCAAAAAAGACGAGCTTGAATTTGGCCGACATGATGGACACGATGGTCGTTGATAAGTAGAAGAGCTGCACAGCCACGGGCCGCACTGTTCGCTCAAACTGATTATTCTGAATCTCATTACCGTTGCTCATTTTAGCCTGAGCTTGGCGACTGCGACAAGCACCGATGATATCAATGCCATTGGATTTCATTTTGAGAAAGTTCCCGACAGGAATGATCGCCAGTTGAGATCGGTGGCAGTGGAAAAGTTTGGTTGTCCGGATTTGGTCAAACACGGCTCAGCCGTAAACTACATACCATCGACATGCTTCCCGACGGACTCCCTCTGTGGACAACGAAACCTGGTATTTCCTTCACCGGGCTTGTGAGCATTCACTCACTAGGTACTCTAGAGCCTTCGGAATCTGGCAACGAGTCTATTGATGACAGATCCTTTGACGAATTGGCGGATGACAGGCCCTCAGTCGCACCCCAGAAACGCAAGGCGCCCCGTCCCTCAATTGTTGGAAATGCACAGAAACGGTCAAAGCTGGGTGAAGCTTCAGGTGTGTCATGACTTGGTGCGCATATATCCACTGTCCTTATTATTGTAGGGTCTGCATCGTTAAGCGCTCCAGCTTCTGCTTCAACCCAGACGAGACCAATCAGTACGCATCGATAGAATTCGCAAGCATCGTCTGACCCCACCTTATCTTTTAGGGCCAACTTCCGGTACTTTCTCCGCTTCCTTGTCGCAGCCACCCCCGCGCCTAAACCACAATACCAAGCTGGCATCACGTAGGTATTTCCAGGTCTCTGTACCCTTCTCTGTTAAGGTTTATTGTAGGCACGAACCCGTACTTAGGTCGTTTCGCCGCCCGAAACAAAGCATCATCTGGCAACACCCGAAATACAAGTGCAGGGCCGTCGAAGGCGCCTTATACTGCCTCCCAGCCTATTGCCAGTTCAAGCACAGAGACGAGACTCTGGAATAAGCCTCTTCAGGTGGCGCGGAAATCGACCGGGGGTGTGGGGCGTTCAATGGCAAAGACGCGTCCCGTCAAACGTACTCGCGAGGAGAGGGAGCGGCAGAGCATGGTATCTTCTTCATCTTCATCTTCGTCCTCCTCACTTCCGGCCCTTGGATCTTCACAACTCTCCCAGAAGGCCAAGAAGGCTTCGCCAGGTCAGCCCTATGTCCTGCCATATCACGGTCAAACTCACAGTCACACAGCCCCTACGGAAGTCATTGATATCTCTGACGATTCCGGCGACGAACCGGCCTCCAAGGAAAAACCGGCACCGAAGTCAAAGGCCAAGGCCAGAAAACCGTCACCTGCAGTTTCCATCGTAGAAATTTCAAGTGACTCAGACCAAGAACGGCGGCGCCCAAAGGTCCAACCAAAGTCCAAAGATCGATCAAAGTCCCCAATTGAAATTATTGATGTTGACGCGTTGGATGAAGGTGAACCGAATCCTCCCCTTCCCCCGCATACAGAATCAGACTCAAGCTCCAATCGCGGCGGCATCCCTGATGATCCGATTATTCTGGATGAACCTCTGTTCTTAGATGATCCCAATGAATCTTTATTTGAACCCCTGATCCCTGAATCTCCATCGAGCCTTCCCAATGAGCTAGACATATCTCACAACGTTGGAAACGTGGATGATGAAATGGTCTCGCAATTGGATTCTGCGCGCGCGGCCTCTGGAGTCCTCTCGAAGTCGAGTCTAACGCCCGCTCCCTCGATTTCTCCGCCATTTCCCCCACCGCTCCCTAAGAAACGGCCGAGCCAACAATCTACGACTCTTTTGCGAATCCCTCGTGCTCAGACTCCAGAGAGAAGCATTTCCATTGCTGTGAAAGGATCCCCTACCACTCCAAGTCTTCCGAGGAAACATGTAAAGTTTTGGTCTATATCCGCATCATTCATCCACTGATTAGTCTTGAAGCGTCCGCGAACACCTGACCAAACTGTTCCTCTCTCGGTCAAAGCATCACCGGGCTCCCCTCGCAAGAGTGTATGCGTATTTATCCACAAGAGTTTTTGTATCTGACGTATCATAAAGTCGCAGCTACTCTTTGGAGACCATTCTAATTCCCGGGTGACAGGAAGCAGTGCTGGCAAGCCCCGACAAGTACGTCTCGTTCAACCTCGTTAAATGCCTGTCCTTATTTGTGCTGCTTAGTCTCCCGTCTCGTCTTCGCCGAACAAAGGAATGCAGTCACTCGCCGATGCAATTGTCCAAGCGCATGCCAGCAACAACATACGATCACCTCCCAAGTCGATACCTTTGCCTCGCAAGACAAAGAGCATAGCTGGCAAGGCTCGTGCTACCGAGCACTCGTCAGCTAGAGCAGAAGGCGGAAGACTCATGTACGCCTTGAAATTGTTGCAGGAACAGTCTTCCCATCGTAAGTATCTCGTTGTCTAATCTAGGTGTCCAGAATAATGAACCAGATACATCAGAAAAGCCTTCGCCGCCCAAGTCCCCCGTACAAATTTCTGGTGAGACGGTTGAATCCCGACCTTCTGCTTCTACGTCCGAGGGTAGGGAGCCCGAAGCTTCCACATCTGTGACTCGTACGGAGAGCGCAATGGAAGTAGACACCTCTGTGGATGATGCCACGCAGTCTATGCTTGAGTCTGACACGCAAGGTATATCTCAGTTGTCTCTTGCAACCCCGGAAGCAAGTACGCCAGCTGCACCGGAGCCTGGATTGGAATACGTCGAATTTCCCGATGAGGTCAGCAGCTTTCACAGCGCGGAATTCAGATTGCTAATTCTTTCCTTCTAGACGCCGGATGTCGAGGATGATGAGCCTGGGCCACAGACGTCGAGATCCACCGACGCGATGAATGTTGATGTCGATTCAGAGGTGTGCTAATTCCCTGTGCTTTTTTTTTTTCGCTGCGCTGATTGGACTAGCATGATGCTGATGTGCCGATGGTTGAGGCCTCTACCGAAGTATGTACCATCGATTGCCCGGCTTCGAACTCTGACAGTCTTGATTATAAGGATCAGAGCATTGACATGGGTGCACAACCGTTTCCGGAGTCTGTGGCAGATGATTTTATTCCTGAGTCTTCTCGCACTTCCTTGCGTCGATCATCGCGAAGAATATCTCCACAAATTTCAGTGGCGTCTTCCTCAAGTTCGTCTGTTGGACGGTTCGATTCTCCTCATCCCAGCGACACACCTGAAGAACAGGGCAGACATCTATTCCTCGGTGGACACAGGGTATGCAGCTGGGAAGATGTGCGAGATGAGATGCGCGCAAATCCGGTGTATCATCTAGCTGAAAACCTTCCGCATGGGCTGCAAGACCATATCAATGCAATGCCTCTATATACAAGGATGCAGGCTCCGATGCGGCTTGTGTTCGAATCCATGATTCGCGAAAACACAGCAGACGATGAACCGTTTGCACCACCGATCGTAATCGAAAATTTCGTAGACGACCAGCCTACACCGGACTGGGAGTTCCACTATACGAATAAGATGTGGCACGGGGACGGTGTACCGCCGCCAGATATGAAGGGACTCGAGTGCTGTGACTGCAGTGGATCTTGTGCCAAGAACAAGAACTGTGCATGCAAGCAGCGGCAATTGAGGAATGCCAACGGGACTGGTTTGAAGGATTGGATATACGATCCGCAAGGAAGGGTACGGGACGAATGTCTTCTGGACGGAGCGCCGATCTTTGAATGCAATGACTTGTGTCGGTGCGACGATGACTGCCGGAATCGCGTAAGTGAATTCGCTTTCGCATCCTCTGAGACGGCCCGTTGATCGTGAATAGGTTGTACAAAACGGAAGGAAAATTCCAATCAAGATTGCGAAGACTGAGAAAAAGGGCTGGGGTATGTGACCTTGGTCGTTTGAGCTGCGAAGCTGAGCGTGTATTCTAGGTGTCTTCTACTCTGGTACCCGACGAATACCTAAAGGGACATTTGTGGGTATCTATGCAGGTGAAATCATAACTTGGGAGGAGGCTGAAATGCGTGGAATGTGCGGCTCTCCCTTTCATACCGCATGGGCTGGATTGACATTTCTCTGTCAGGACGTATGATAAATGGGGGAGAACGTATCTGTTCGACATGGACTTCAATCATATCGAAGGCATCGACGACGCCCACAAGTATTCAGTAGACGCATACCATGCTGGCAATGCAAGTCGCAGTCTTTTTCCCTCATATCTATTTCCTGAAATAACTCCGTTCTTCACACACAGTTTACGCGGTATTTGGTGCGTTATGTCCCTCATGCTTCACTTGCGGCCTGCAGACTTAACTCTGATAATGCAGAACCATTCGTGCAGTCCGAACTGTACATTGGCAGCATGTTACATCAATGATGCGAATCTGCACAAGCCCCTGCTGTCGATATTCACCTGCACGGACGTCTCGGCTGGAGAGGAGCTTACGTTCTCATATTGCGGGGCGGTCACTGAGGTTAGTGAGGATTAGAAAGTTCTTATTGAGGTGTACTGAATGGGGTGTAGGAAACTGTTGCGGAAACAGCGAAGAAAGTGAAAGCGGGCAAGGTGTCTGACGTCCATACTGCTTGCCACTGCGGGGCGGCGCTGTGCAATGGTATTTGTTTCATGGATGCTGCAACCTGTTTCTCTGACCCTTATGCGACGTTTAGGGTGGTTGTTTGCCGCTTAGCTTCTCGGCTTCGGAATTGTGGTGATGGCCGTCAGAGAAAGTTGAATCTTTGCAGTAGTTCGTGGTGGTATCCTGAAATATAATAGCTGAGCTGTCACGATAATTTTCCCTCCCACTTGCATACTTTGTATGCGTAACTTCAGCAATAGAGTTGCGAGGCGCCCAACTACTTCGAAAATCAGAATTTTAGTATTCTAAGCTTCCTTTGAACACATTGCCTTCGTCACAGTGTGCCTTCTTATCAGCAGTGTGTAGAAAGAGAGTCTTTGCTCGCATCACTTCTTGAGACATCTACGTTCCAACTATCATGTATACATTCGACCTTGAATTCAGCATTTCGGGGACATTTCTACCTACTCTCTCTCGGACTTACCCGCACACCATAAATTGCTATATGGATCTCGTTGAATCACTGGCAAGGGAAGACACCGCTATTTATTGAAGGAACTGCATCCGGATCGAGCGAAACTGAGTATGGCCATTATCCCATTGCGCGCTCGACAATTCAACAACCCATTGGGGGTTAGTTATCTTTATAATGCTTGATAGTGCGTAACTAGGCAAAATTCGCGTCTGTGCTCGCAAAGAAAACTCATCGAAGAAGTTGTAGATTCCAAGTTTCGCTTCCTTTCAACCTCAGCCACATTTAACAAGGCGAGACAGTACCTACTGTGCGTTTATTTTACCGAACACTCCTCCCTCCAGTAACGAAATGCCATCATGCCAACGTATTTGCTATTACCTTGAGGTATAAACGGTAGAGATGTTCCACTGGAAATGGGCGCTTGTCCAACATTTGTCGTATGATCCCAAGGTGCGTATTTCAGCTTTTCCACAGCAATAGTCCTTATCCACTATCTCTTGGAAGTTGGTGAGACTACAAGTGGTATATAGTGGCATACATGTAATCCCGACGCGCGTTTGATCACGTGGTCGAAACGCCTGAGTGGCACTTGCCGTTCCACACGACTAACTTTCCTTCCACCACGGTCTGTCATGCCGCGAAACGCGTCGTCGAAATCCTGCTGCAAAAGTGCTTTAAATGCGTCCGGATTCACACCGTTTGCTTCCCTACACTTTATGCGTGATGCAACGATGTCAGCAATGGCTGAAGGAATACACAACAAATGCAGTTCAATGGATGTAGACGAGTTTTGGGTCAATTTCTTCCTAGAGGACCCCCAAATATTCCTGATAGCAACGTTTCTGCCTTCCACAAGATAGCGAAGAAGAAAACTGAAACGGCGATGTACAGTCCTTTGGTATGTTATACTCGTGTTGCTCGCCAGTCATTGATTGCATTTGAGATAGATCAAGGCTCTCGCACCTTTTTGCGTGAATATGCAGCTTGTTGATACCCATGTCACCCCCGATCCCCAGTCAGGCGACTTCAATCCCGATTTGTTGAAGCCAAATATTGCAGTCTACAAGGCGAAAGACATTGTAGATCCTATCACACAGTTTTCTCCCATGGAAACTCATGTCGAGCTCAAACTGGCTGCCATGGATGACGCGTTCAGCGATGAAGGAGCGCTCGAACCTGATTCTGAGACACCTTGGCGGTATACTCATCGATTGGGACCTCTGTCAATCGGTAGACAATCTCACCAAAGGATCCGGATCTGTGGAATGAATAGTTTGTCAGGTCATTTTGAATGAGATCTCGATACTAAATTATTCTCGCAAGGAACGTGGCAGTTCATTTCCGCGAAATTATTACTCGACCCCGCAGCTCCACGCACCATAACTGACGAGTTGGAGTCTTTCTTGCACGTCCTTATGTGGGTTACGATCGTGTTTACGCCAACTGCCATGTCGCCAGTGCGTCTAGCCTCAATACTACAGCTTCGTTACCACGAAGTCTGGGGTGATCCCCAAGAACCCATGGGTGGCCTGGGCAAGCGAACAGCAATAGAAGGTGGCATGACGAGTGTTAAGGTGTTTAAGCTCGCTAGCACCAACCTGGATGAACTACTTTCCCCTTTATACCCTTCTTTCGGGGCCTAGTACGGCTCTGAACTCCATTCCATGCTATTGGAAGAGGACCCTCCCGCGGCTCAGAGGATGCTAGACCGCCTGCGAGATCACAGTTGGATGCTGGAACTGATTACAAAGGCACTACAAGGCAGGGATGCATGGCCTGTCGATGATTGCGCTCAGTTAAACTCGATTTACAAGGAGCGGGAAGGACCTAACAAGAAGCGGAAATCGGACTCTGAGCTGCAAAACACCAGGCCTGCACGGAGGGCTCGTTTGGTATCCGAGGAACATGCATTCCTTTAGCCACCAGCTATCCTTTTCTTTCTGGAGATTGAGTACTGGTGAGGCGGCAGCGCCGGGATGGGATATCTGCTTTATGGAACCTACCCTGGTCGAAGGCTGGAAATCTCGCCCAAGTTAAACAGTCTAAAGCTCGACGAGAGGTTGCGCAAATTTGTTCTTCATGACAATAATCATCATAATGTTAAGCCTGTTGACATTGTCGGGAGCCAGCCTTTCTCAAAAAATCATGCCTCTCATAGGTTGTGCTTCCCGTTGCTCCATTGTACCATCTGACGAAGACCAGGTTGTTCTTCTGGAGGACTCCTTGCCAATTCTAACTTCGGTTTCGATCGTCTGGGGAAGAATATACAAGCAGTTGCACAAGAAAAAAGTACCCATATCGGGAGTTGACACAGGGCGGTGACATACCTGGACAGAATTAAAAGACCTACACAAAGGGACCATCGGCATTACTACTCACGCTGGGAACCTTTGGGAGTAATCTAACTTCCTTCCGTCAGAAACGGTGAATGCTGTGAAATGTGCAGTAGTGGGTATATTCAATTACCAGGCGGGAGTATCGTTATTAAAGGTCATGGTCATATGGCAGCTCGCGAGCAAGCCGCCACACCGATGAACGCATTCCCCAGAATGTCACGAAAGTAGCTATCTTCGGTTGACGGGCGGAACAGAGGTCTCCATCTCCTGAACATTGACCAGACCGCCACTCTGCGTCCGCAATTTTGAATTGTGAGTAATGGCGCAACGCCTGCTCAAATACACGGTCCATAGTCGGACGTGGCTGGGAACAAAGATCACCAACCTGACTCTAACAAGGACTGACAATTCTATGGAGTTGAAGTTTATACAGCCCAGAAGTTATAATGAAATGTGGTAGGTGTATTGGGTATCTCAATTACACGCAGAAGTATGTTGTCCCTAAACCACAAGGAGAATTCCGGGAGGCTCGGCCCTGCGCCATGAATGCATGACTTTAACTTGTCTTGGCAGTCAGGCATTTTGTTCGATCGCCGTCTGGTACATGCCATCCGAAATGCCTAGGCTATGCCTGCTTCCCGACCATTTCTTGCTCAAACAAAATGTCAGGAGGAATCTGCGACCATCCAAATTTAAGTGTGGGGTGAACGACCTTGCCCCAATAATAATAATGTTGTGAGGTGCGTCTTCCTAAATGCTTTCCTGGCATTCCAGTTCTGATATGCGCGAGCAGGTCATTCTACGACTTGCTCATCGGTGGCCGCCGACAACTCCGGGAGTATGCGTCGCGAGCAGTTCGAGTATTCCAAGATCACTACTGATGCCAAGTTTTTTTCTTCTATAGTCCGGGAGTTCGCAGGTCATCTTGTCATTCTGCGCAATTTTGATTTCTTCGCGGTTTTATATAACCTACAAAACACCGAAACGAAGGCTCATGGTATTCTCTGCGTACCGAAAATTATCCCTTACCCCTAGGTACTTCTTCACGGGCCGCTGTCTTATCACGCGGTGTTCAGAGAAATTCTGTATATATACCTCGCGTCAACCAAGTCAATCCAAAGACCTGACCATGCTCTCTAAGGTGTTCACCGCTATCCTCTGTGCCCAGGCTGCCTGGGCTTACAGTTCGCCGCCCTCTGGTGCCATTACTGTCGGTAGCTCTGGAACGTACTCTACTCTCTCTAAAGCATTAGCAGACACATCTAGCAGTGCAAGCTCTTCCATGTCTCGCTTCGCGCCCATGTACTTATGGACTTCCAGGTTTACTTTATCTACTCTGGCACGTACACCGGCCAAACACTCATCTCGCGAAGCAATATCAAAATATATGGACAGACCAGCACTGCTGATAGCTACACCGGCAACAGTGCGTATTCATCGCTTCTCTAGCCGTGGAACTCTTTCCTCACCCACCCATCCCAGCCGTCACTTTGACCAACTCTCTCGGTGCTGATGACGCCGGTTCCAATGATGCAAGTGGTACCGTCCGTGTCCACGGCTCCAACGTCGCCCTTTACAATTTGAACATCGTGAATTCGCTTGGCGAGGTACATTTCTGTTCCCGTACTAGCGGCATGTTCTGAACTTTTAATATTCTAGGGTGTAGGTTCTTCAAAATGTTGCCTCATTCGGAAGCCGCTGATATGTTTCTAGGACCAAGCCATTGCCCTGAGTGTTCAGGCAACTCAGTTCGGTGGTTACGGTTTGAAAATTGTCGGATATCAGCAAGTTTCTGGGTCTCTGTCTGCGACTACTTTCTCATAGTTTCCCGTAGAGATACTTTGTTGGCCAATGTCGGCTAGTGCGTACTTTTTCCCCTGGAGTATCTAGGTTATCTTTACACCCAATCCGTAGTGAATTTATTGCCAATTCTTACATTGAAGGAAATACTGACTTTGTATGTTTTCATATTTTCCCCACTTCACTATTGCTAAAATATCTGACGCAGATCTTCGGACAAACCGCATCGTGAGTACCCACCAACTCATGAATAACGATCTTACGGCTCAGCATCCAGGCTCTGGATCACCGGCTCTATCATTCATGTAATTCTCCACTTCGAGTCCTGATTCCCTTTCATATGCCGTTGAACTCGTTTACAGACTCTGGGTTACGGATGGATCACCGCCTCTGGACGAAGCAGCAGCGACAGCAACTGGTATGTTATCGACAGCAGTGAGATCTCAGGAACCGGGGATGCCTACCTCGGAAGGCCGTGGCAAAGCTACGCTCGAGTCGTCTTCCAGAAAAGTTACCTCCACAGCAATGTACCTGCCGCGGGATGGTCCATCTGGAACACTGGGTTAGTCCTAAATCTCATTTTAAACACACTTTTTTTTTGATCCAGTTATTCTTCAGTGACGAACGGTAATTCTGTTTTTCTTTTCTACAAAATGAAGGGCTTAACACTATGGTAGCACCGGCCATGTTACTTTCGCGGAATACGGAAACTCTGGCGCTGGTGCTGACACTTCTTCGCGTGCAAGCTTCTCTGAGGTCTTGAGCAGCGCAGTGACTATTTCGACTGTGTTGGGCTCCACGAGCTGGATTGACTCGGATTTCTTGTAGTACGAGTGATGTAGACTATCAATTTAGCTACCGATGTGTTGCAGATGATAGGAACGAGCAAGTGCCATTAATTTCAGTGTAGGTGATGTTTTGCTTTGCCTTGAGAGTGTGCCATACAGTCAGTCGCTGGTTCCTCATCGTTCAGCGGATGACCGGAAATCCGTGCCGGAACATGCGGATAATCGGACCGATGGATGTGAGTGGAGATTGAACATTGACCGAAGTTTCGGCTTGTCTCGGAAGTCGTAACTGAATCCGATCCAAGCACTCAGGCTTAGTGCTCAGCGCTGGGCCTCTGTCCAATTTCCTATTCTGCTCTTCTGGTTTGCATTGCTTATTGTGCGACGTGCAATTCCACCGCTTTACCAAGAACCACTGTACTGGATGCGAAGCTCGATGAACAAGGATGCACGACAGTGGGATCTCGAAAGAATGGTTCCTTCTTTGTAGGTTTCGAGGTGATAGAGGTCTGAGATTAGATGAGGGTCTGCCAGGCGATGTGCTATGTTATTAAGATAAGCGTCTTTCACCGAATAGGAAAAGACCGGGATAACGCATGTCCACATTCACCTCCGCGAATCAAGAAAGGAACGGACTTGATCATTTCGAAGGAGATACTGATAGCCACAGCGCCCACGATCCGTGGGAGAGAAATAGAACAACTGAGCCACTAGATATCGATCACGATCAATAAGCCTACCTCTGCTCAAGACCACCATCTGCTCTATCATCATTTGGTACGTCTAATGGAAATAAGAGTAAGGTTTCAAGTCTATTGTAGCATTTCCTTCCCTTTACCGGTTTATAGCTAGGGCCTATTTATACGCTGCCTGAGGAGCTATTCTTTAGCGTGTTTTCCACCCTCATACAATCATGGGATCCGTGGCCGTTTGGACGTTCGTCCTACCTGGAAAGCCCTTGGATCTTGACCCTCATATGCAAGTCATGGAGGGAGTTATTGTTTAGGTCACCACTGCTCTGGAAATCCTACTTTGAGCATAGGCCGATTTTTGGCACGGGAACAGCTGTTTACCCTCCTCCTTCCCAATTATTTGCTTTGTTATCATCCGAACGATTTCCCTCTGTCCCTCTATCCTTCCAGGTCAGGCTGATGGCCGGCACGCTTACCTTGGTTCCCACAGCCTGGGTCGACCTGCTGACAGTCCTCAGCGAAAATAGAACCAGCCTTGCTCTTCCGGTGGACCTCATAATCAAAGGAAGGGCCGCTATGGCGTCCTCCGTTGTAGATATTTTTCGAACAGTGTTCTCAGAAGACGGATCGGAAACGATTAGAATCGGATTCGACATTGATCACAACTGGACTTTCGAAGGTCAAACAGGCATGGAGACTCTGAAACATGTCTTCGCAACAATGCCTCATTATCTTCCCCTTACTCGACTTTGTGGCTCATTCGCTCTTTCCAATGAGCAAGTTTCAGATTATGTCCTTTTCGCTCAGATTATCAGCCACTGCGTCCATCTCACTCACCTCAAAATATCATCTCCCCTTGACAAGCGCATTGCTTACGCTATAGCTAG
The DNA here is from genome assembly GCA_030407015.1 of Armillaria fumosa. Taxonomy (NCBI): domain Eukaryota; kingdom Fungi; phylum Basidiomycota; class Agaricomycetes; order Agaricales; family Physalacriaceae; genus Armillaria; species Armillaria fumosa. The sequence goes on from JAUDYM010000010.1 coordinate 960,403, forward strand.
CGCGCGTCCCCCGATTTCTGTGTTTGATTGCAATAATTATATAGCGAGTGCGTTGTCCCAGGTGCTCTGGACCATCCGAAAAACTTTGGTCTGGCTTAATGCAGGGTCCGTAATACGGGTCACCCACATTGGCGGTACCGTGACATTTTCCAGCGGCATGCAAACATTTATGTTGCCACCCTCCGGTTTTCCTTTACTCCGCGAAATCCATATCGCTTTTGATGACAGCGGCACAGGGCTCTTAGCAGCTCTAGGCAACACCAGACTACCAACTCTCTCCGCACTGCGATTGCATATCAATCGCACCAGCGATGACTTTCATGATTCAGAGCGTCATTTGCGCGATTTCCAATACGCGTCAGCCTTCGCGAAAAAGTATGGTCAGCAGATCAAATTCTTGACCCTTGATGTGCTCGGTGAAGAGGAGGATTGTGTCCAATCCATACTCAACCAGTTTCCCAACCTCGAGGGGTTGGCTCTGGGAAGCATTGGATTATCGTGCCCGTGCCATGTGACACTACGCAATCTGCGTATCCAGTATGCGTGGGATGAAAATTGGTCGCTCATTTATCCCGAGTCAGGCTGTTTCCCTTCTCTCAAGACAGTTGGGATTCCAGCCACTCAGTGGACCAAAGGCCGGGAAGACCTTCACGCGCATGGTATAGGTGTTGATCTCTGGGAAGACAATTATGCGTGGGGAGACAGGAACATGTCATTTTGGACCCAAGGTTTTTTCTCTTGATTGTCGTGGTATCTCTGCGTACTCGTGCGCTCCTATTCACCTCCTAGCCCTAACTCTTATCGACCGGAGCATCATCAAGATGTAAACCTTCCTAGTGTATGGTGAGCCTCTTGGGAGTCTTCGACGGACGAATGCTTTACTGTAGCACGTAGCATCGAAGGGAAGAGTGCCTTAACCTTCCTTTTCTCTGGGAAATAAAAAGGGGCCTTATGGTGATTGCGGTCCGTTCGGACTTCGCAGGCTATTGTGCGTATTAACGTGCGAGCATCATATATGAATAAATACAGTCATCAGATATTAATAAAGTAATATACTGAAAGACCTTCTACGTGTCAGACACCTCTTGTACCTTCATCTCAGTTTCGAACTTCTTGGCTGTGCTGGGATCCATAACATCGATACCCATCTCTTCAGCTATAAACGCAAAAATGAGCTTCGCATGCACTTCTTTTACAGGATAAGGGTAAGTCGTACCAGCAATCTGCTTGACGGGTCCCGTAAACCACTTCCTCGCACTCAAAAACCAATACCCGAAACTATAGATAAGAACTATCCCAACCGCCACAATGGAGTAATTGAAGGTTTGCGAATCCACGGGCTGTTCCAACAGGGCATGAGATCCAATACTGCTCACTAGATAACGACACGATACGTACATCCACCTGGGGAAGGATGAAAGCAATGGAGATGAACATGATCCACAGCACCGCAGTTATTGCCACTGGGTATGAGAATGAGCCAAGATGGAATGGACCTCGTACAAAGTGTTCTCGGTTGATGACACGGAGTGCGACAGGTATACCTAGACCGATTCATCATTAGAGCGCTCACAGCGTGAAGTATGAATATGCTTACCATAGGAGATATACAAGCCAATCGTGGCGATGGATGTAGCCGCCGAGAACGCGACGGTGCTGCCTAAACTAGGTAGGCCTAGAATGAAACTCAAGGTACAAGCGAGCCATACTAAGGGAGGATAAGCGATAAGAGATACTATTATAGCACAGGCACATACCAGTCCGTATGGGCGACTTCCACTTCGTGCTAACGACCGCAAAGAACTTGGACCCTGGGATACCACCATCCCGAGCGAATGCGTACATCATACGTGAATTCGACGTGATTGAGAACGTCCTTTTTCACCATCAGTGTGAATGGCACATTCGAGAATAACTGTACTTACCCACAGAAGAACATGCATCCGATAATAATAACCTTGAAGATAATAAGCCAAGAATAAGAGTAAAATATTAGCAACATACCATAAGGACAATTGCCCCGTCAGTTCCAACAGTGTCCAAAAATATTTGAGCCACTGGTTGGCCAGTCGCCGAATTTACCGTCGCATCAAGGTCTTGAATGGAGAAGAGCAACCCGAGAAGGAGATACCATCCAAGAATGGCTGACACGCCGATAGCCATGACGATGCCGATACTTCCTGACATAGCAGCGTTACGCGTCTCTTCCGTCATCTGTGAATTTCCGTCAGTAAGAGGCATTGCAGGAACGAAAGCTAAAAGTAAGCACGTGAGCACTAGCGTCAAATCCTGGGAAGATGGTCAGGACAAGCACACGGTAAAGGCGAACATTGCGCACCTGTGAGAGTGTACTGGTAACGTATAAAAACACATTAACAGATGAACACGCTTATCGGCAAGGATCTTACTTGTGCCATAAGAGTCTAGGTAGTACGCGTCAATTGCAAAACGTTTGAAAAAATTTAAAGGGACGTACACCAATAACCACGACATACGCATGACTAGCTCTTTCACCCCACCCACCAGTCCCGTCAATAAATTGGGTAAAAACAAATTTGGCTGACTGGTGCGTTGGAGCTTTCGCGAGAATAGCAATCACCAGCGAAAAGGTTCCAAGGGCGTGCCACCACACGGAGATGTTATTGAGATAATGTAGAATGTGTACGCCAAAAGTGTTGATCAAACCTACATATCCATCAAACGGGGATACGGACGACTGAACGCAGGAGTATAAACCTTGTGTGAACAAAACAGCCGCGTAGACACCAATCTGAGTCTTCGAAGTAGGTACAAAGTCGGTTTTGAACGTGCACACTGTGGACAAAAAGCTGGCACAAGCGAAACTGATACCGGTGGTAACAGCGACTTGGCCCAATAGATTGAACCAGCCTACCAGGGTCATCAATCGAGGCGCCTATTTGGGGGACAGACATACATACCACATATCCACGACGCCATCGCTGCGTGTTCCGGTTTTGAAAGCATGGCTGCCCAGAAATAAGGTCCCCCGGATGTTGGATGTGCGCTAGCAGGAATGAATATTGAACGTCGACGTGGATGGACTATGAAATTAATCCTACCTGCAGACCTCTGATGATGTGTTAGAGACAACATTGAAGTCAGAGAGAAAGGTGTGACGTACCAGCCATGGCCAGTCCCACGAGCATAGTGAATAATGAGACAACAATCCAGCCCCACACCATTACAGCAGGACCTCCGGTGTTCTGTTCGCCTTAATCGGGGCGTGATGGGTTTGCAGGTACGATGCACTCACCAATCCAAACAGAAACAGTGACGACATACCGGTCACTACGGATATGATTGAGAAAGACACCTGAATGCTGGCTTTGAGCGCGCTACATCATTGAATAGGGCGCGAAAAAGAGGTACCCCGAAGTTCTGTTAAAAGCGATATTAGAAGACAGATCAAGGAAATCCGCAAAACCGTACCTGCATCAAACCCAATTCTCGTCTGGTATACCGCGACTCAAGTCAGCATCGCAAGGACATACGAGTAAATAGTGAAAACGTACTTGAGTTCCTGCTTGTAACCCATACGTGCCAAATCTTCTTCATCGTTCTCAATGACATGGTCATGGATTGCGTCGGCCATGTTGGATGCAAAGAGCTGAAAAGCCGGAAGCCATCATAAGGCGATCTGTCGTACTTAAAATGGACCTGGTTGTGGATACACGATAAGAGAGCACATGCACGAATTTCCCGAAAAGGACCTACCCGTGGTGTTAAGCCGCGACTCGGGGATTGGCATTTGATGATCCCTGACATTCAGCAACGTTATCTCTCACCACCGCCGATGGGCGAGTCCGCACCATTGAATGACTTACCCGCGGCGTCGGTTGGTTAGGAGCAGAATCGACTCGAGGATTTTGAAACAGGCGCCAGAGACAGACACGAATCTTCCTGAGCAATGGCTACCGGTTTCGTCACTGGTTAGGGTAGTGGCACCGTACCGGATTTCTGTATACCGCCAAGGTGATGGTGGGACGGGTCATCAGCCAAGATGCAATAGACGCTAAGTTTCCCCCCACCCCGGGGCCCCCTAGCCGGACTTGAAGGTACGTAACCCAAGTAGACAAGCAGAGTTTAAGCCATATTGATGAAGCCGTCTCGAGCAACTAAGAATTGGGAACAAGCTATATGATGCCAGCGGCCACGTGCACGAAGGAAGTTCGTACATGTAGTGCGCCAATTAGGATTCTCGTGTAAGCTCTGGATGTACCGAAATTTCGAAAGGATTAAAACTTTAGTGTGCTTGAAAGTTGAAATGCTATTGCACAGTGGGATTTGCCCGGTGCTGTGGCAGGAGTGACAGGTGGCTGTACATGTATGTCACCAATGGCAAAATTTGAAATGAACAGTTGTCACGAGCGAGTCTTCGGAACCTTAAGTACTCTATGAGAAAAGTCAAGGAATTAGCCATGGCCTAGGAGGTTATCTATAGCCTACATTAGGGGTATTTATGGTGCGTCGCGTTTCGGTGGGTAGACCCAGACACTTACATGAAAGAGTTATAGGAAAACTTGTGATAGTGACTGGTAAATGTCTGCACTGCTAGAATCGATAGACTGGGGGGGACAACACACTAGTATGCATTTTCTTCACAAGGCAGCCTTTTGCATCGGTTGACGGATAGCTTTAAGTACTATTCAAGCACTAAAACGGCCTCTTTTCTAATCAGGAGTAGGAGTTGCCAAATGTGGTACATTTTACGGTTAGTCACGCGATGAGGTTGGCACTGCACGCATTCCCGATATTTAATCAATTGTTTCTCCATTGATTGTTCTTGGACAGTCATACTCTACTTTACAGCAAAACCTACAGCTTCGTCTGGTCGGTGATGCCAGGTCGGAGGTCTGCTTAACCACCGTTTTGTTCCTTTGACATGAAGTGGCGGTGCCGGGGTGTTCCTTCGAGGCAACGCGTCCATTCGGCTTGTTCAGGTATAAATACCCTGTTCACTCTCAGCAGTACCTCACTGCATTGGTACTGAGGAAACATGAACGTATCACGGACGTCTTTGCGCTCTGCTACTCGTCTTGCATCTCGACGACTATCACCGTCAACCTTGGCTGTTCCGAGACGGAATGTTTTTACCATAATAAAGCAAGGGCATGAAGGTTGGAGGTTGAGGCGAGCTCTTGACTTTTCTTCTATCAAGCTTAAGTCACTAACTTTGTCAAATAGTCAGCTTCGGTCGGAACCCTGTACAGCTAAACCCTGGAATCTGTCTGAACATACCAGTCTATCATACTATTCAAAAAGTAGACTTGCGGGAGTCTTCTATCTCAATACCAAATGTGCGCCGCTTGTTTGAGTCTTTTCCCCCCAAGTTTATTGATCACATTTGCATAGCTCCCCGGCTACACTCTTGACAACGTAATCGAATTTAATGTTCTGACCTTGTGTGCGACTGAACCATTCGAAACAGGTCCCCGTAACCTGCTCAGGATCGCTGTTTTATCGAATCGTCGACGGATACAAAGCTTGCTTCGAAGTCAGCGATGTGCAGAACAACATCAGGAATGCAGGGACCTCGGCGATGCGAGCCGTTCTCGGAACATTCAGCTACGACCAGGTGCGTCGAAACTCTCTATGCAATGCATTCCACACTCTGATGAAGAGAACCTTTACAGGTTATAGGTGACCGAAATGGCCTCAACACGAAGCTGAATTCTGTGATTGGTAATTCTATTCGGGTAAGTACCGCGTTTGCCGACGGAAAACAATCTGAAATGACATTTGACCTTAGAACTGGGGGGTGGAAGGCACTCGCTTTGAGATTCAATCATTCCAGCCCGCGAACCGTGAAGTCGAGAGGCAACTTGAGCTGCAGATGGAGGCTGAGCGTAATCGGCGAAAACAGCTTCTCGACACGGAGGCACAAGTCAATGTGGCAGAAGGTCACAAGCAACGCGTAATTTTGGAGAGTGAGGGACATGTAAGAACGAACGATTATATCTGTTCTAAAATCTGATCTTTCATAGCTTCGAGCCAAAGCGAATGAAGCTGAGGCCAGTTATAAGACTGTTGTTCGCGAGGCCGAAGCACGGTGTGTGGTCATCTCTTTCTCGTCTTGTGCTAGGTTTGTAACTTTGTGAATGTAGGCAACAGCAGGCTATTATGGAGGCTTCGGCCCTCGCGATGCAGGTCGAGGATGTTGCTCGAAGTATATCTCTGGACAAGGACAATGTGAGGCCTGAAGAACGTCTGCGGGCCCTGGAGACATTGGTTGAGCTACGCCGCCTTGAGCAGCTGAAGGCCATTGCTGCAAGCAAGAGCAATTCTACGTATTTCTTCGGTGACAAGTCCGCTTTAGGACGTTCTAGTGCGGATGCTTACAACATCGACTATGCGGAACATATCAAGGATGGAGTTGAGAAGACTCACCGGGAGGCTGGCGCGGCGATGACAGCATAGAGACGTGGTTGGTTTCGCTTTTTGTCATCCTTGGTTCTCCTTCCAGTATAACCTATATCGATCATTGTAGCCCCACTCATTGTAAATTTCGGAATCCCGAGTTCTATAAACATACACTATTATCTAGGTTTTTACAGAGCTGCGAAACTCCGCGGCAAAACCCTATAAGCGTCGATCTGTACGTTCGACATAGGCGGTTCCGCGTTTAGAATATTCAAAGTTGGTCCTTAGTTGGGTTCGATAGAATCATTATTTTCATTTGCCATTCGGGGAACAGGCTCCTACAGGACCACTGCTTTGGTGGATAATATTCTGCATTTCCCCTCTCACTGATTATCCTGTCCGAATGATATCCGCGGCTCTCTCGGCCATAACGTACACCGCCACCTGAGGATGCGCTGCCGGCAGAAATGGCTAAAAAATAGATGATCTAAGATCACCAGAAGAGCTAAGAACTTACAAAAATCGATGCGTCGACAATCCTAACGCCTTTCGCGCCCTTCAACGTTAAATCAGGGTCTACTACCCCCCAATCGGCATCGGGAGGAGACATGCTGGCGGTCCCCAATGAATGGTCAAGACTACGTACGCCATCTCTAATAGTGGTGTTTGTTGCGAGGCCGAGAATATAGCCTTCCCAGGCTGGGCTGGTAACAAATTTATGTGCGCTAGTAATGGCGTACTGCAGAATGGCCAGGTCTTGCTGATAAAAGAGATAATTTGGGTTGATCAAAGGCGGCTCCAAGGGATTCGCACTACTGATGGTCACGTTCCCACCTGCGTCAAAGAGATCATGAATACGATACGGAAGACAAAGAGGCAGGCATACGCGACAGTGGGCATAGAACGGCAGCCGTGACTGAGAGATAGTTTCCCGTGTCGGGAATAGGCTCTCGGAAAAGGCCATTCTACAAACGAAAAAAGTGAGCGCACCATTACATAGTTGAGGACATACGACGCACCGAAAAAATCAACTCATAATGTGCCGTTTCATTCCCCGCACACGGTTCCCCCTCTATAATGCCCGTGTCATGGGGAACACGGAGGAACGTGCCTTGATTCGCTGCTCCCGTCGACAAAAATCCTGTTCGATTTGCTTGCCATTCTGCCAGGGCTGTGGTCTGAAAAGTCGCATTTCGGAAATAAATATTTTCGATAGTACCTGTGCTGTTGACAAAGAAAGTGAAGACATATGATGGGTGGTCGGTCAAATTCTTTCCCACCCCAGGGAGGTGAAGGACTGGGCGAATTCCCAGAGCGGAAAGTTCGGTACGGTCGCCGATGCCTGAGTTGAGGAGGATATGCGGGGAACCGATGGCGCCTGCGGAGAGGATGAGCTCCTTGAGAATTAACGGTGCGAGGATGTGCATTGTTGCTAGTATGCAATGAACACTTATCAGCTGAAAATTTTCAGGGTATTAGAGTACTGGATTACCTCCATCGTCCTGAGTGAACTCGACAGCATTGAACGTTGGGAATACGCTGGGACTTGGATTATCCGATGGAAGAATTCGAGTCACATGTGCGTGAATCAGGACATGCAGGTTTGGTCGGCCGATGTATTTCAGTCCAAGATAGGACGTCTGAGAGCTACTTCGAGTTCCGTTGCCGATAGTAGACGGTCTCCAGCCTATATGAGTTCTTCGTGATCAGCATTTACATTCAATGAGATAGTCACCCGCTAGATCCTTACCAATACCAAGCTGGTATCCAGAATTATAATCTAGATTAAATGGGAATTCGCAAGGCAGCTCTTTTGTCACTTGAATAACACGACCGTCTATGCTGCGTGGGTATCCTGGAAGAGAAACAAAGTTGATACCGTCGAAGCCATGGACTGCTGGATCAAATTGTCCAGATGTATTGTGGTGGTCAGCAGGGGCAACGAAGCGTTCATTCTGCCGTGAGGGCCAGATGAAGTACGATGGAAAAAAGTGATTGAGGGATTGCTGACCTTTCTAAAGTAGGGCTGCAAAGCCTCCCACCCCCAACCAGGGTCACCACTGATTTTGGCGTAGCGGTCGTAATCTTGTGATGAACCACGAGTGTAGGCCATATAGTCTGACTTCGTATCAATAGCCCAGTCTTTCATCCAAAAGGACAAGGACGCACTAACGGCACTACTTCCTCCCAATCCATATCCTCGAGGAAGCGGGATAGATTGCCCGTTCAAGCCAGGTTGTTCAGTTGTGGTAAAATTCCAATCCCAAGGCGTTCCAGGTGTTATTTGAGGACAAAAGAAAGGTACTTGAGAGAGAAGTACGTTGGCCGTTCTTTGAAAAGTTAGCATCGAAAAGTTCCACAGGAATGTTGCACCTACGATCCACCTGCTTCGAGGACGAGCACAGAGATATTGGGGTCTTCGGTCAAACGATTCGCAACGACATTTCCTGCCGTCCCGCCTGTAGCTGAGATTTAATGAAAGAGCATCTTGAGAAGGAGAGTAAAACGAGCCTCCAATGATGATGAAGTCAAAATCGAAAGTCGGTAGTTCTTCGAGCGTTTCATATATTGCGCCGAAGGTATTCGCTGTGTAGAATGTAAGGAGGGAAAGAAGTAAGAGATTCATGGCCCACCGATTGAGGCCGTAGTTATTTGTACCTAGAGCTTCTAGTTGTATTCCGGCTTGATTCGGGCATGACGAAGTTTCGCAGTACCAGCTGACAAAGAAGTTTCACCACAAGACTAGTATTTCTCGTAAGGCTGCAGGCAGGCAAAAGCGGGCGAATAACATGAGATTCAGATCCACACTCTTGATGATTACAGCAAGCTTACATCTGTGCAGTTCAGTGGGTAAAATGGCCGTGAAGCGATGATAACGGAGTTTTGCGATTAGACCAGACTTTTCGGTTGTTCGGACTCCATGCTTAAGCCTTACCAAGGGCCAGTTCAGACGATCAGAGATGAATCGGACCGTGTAAAAAGTCGCCTAAATAGAGCTGACTATTGTCACAACGGAGTCAGATCAATAGAACAGGTAAGTACTGAGTACCAGCTTGCCAGCGAAGTAAGATATGTTAGTCAGGCCGAACGGCATGGAAAGGCACAGTGAGCGCGTACGATTGCGACGACTGCTAAGTAACAGTCGTTGCATGTCACAGTGTAGTCACACCGGGAAGATGATAATTTTAGGCAAACCTGAATTTTGAGCCTAAATGTAAAACTTTGGGAGTGTAATTCGGGAGTCAACAAATGATGTGTTTTGGAGGATTTAAAACCCATGCCACCCGCCAGAGATGATATCGATGAATTTCGGGTGCATCTAAATTTTATGTAAAATCTCTGCCAAATTTGACCACCTAAAATGTCACCTTATTGAGTGAATTCTGGTAGCCCCAAAATTCTCATGTTGAATCTGGTGTGCACTGTGAATAGATCACAGGCGGCGTAGGACGGCGTCTACACCATCACGTGACAAAGTCAGCATTCCTATTCCTGTTGTTTGCTGTTGTTGTCGTGAGGGTGACCTCTTCTCTTTCTCCTTCTACTGTCTCGAAATGCCACCCACAAAACATACTGTCAATGAGGAGGACGCGTTCATGCAGGATCTCTTGTCCGGCTTGGATGATTCATTCTGGAACGCGAGTCCTACACCAGACCCATCTCCGGCAAAGTCCAGGCAGAAAACGACGCGTATTAAACACGAGGAGAAACGACCATCTACACCACCTAAATCGGTCTCCCAAAATCTCAATCTGTCGGAACTTCTAGAAGGAGCAGAGGACTGGGATTTTAGTGACGATTTCCTCACACCTAAGAAGGACGTGAAAAGAAAAGAGATTCCAGTGCGCAAGGCTTGTCTAAGTAGCATGAGTTCTAACAGTAAATCATCTACAGCTCAAAACTCTCCCACAACCTGCGCAGAGATCATTCGAGAGCGCAGCGTGTACACGGTGTATCGTTCAAGCCGTTGAAGAGCACCAAGTCGGCTCTAGACACGAAAAGGTGATCTAGCTTCTCACTTACATATTAAATCTCTCACGTTGCCTGCTAGAACCTTATAGTGAGAGTAGACGGTAGCAAGGAGAAGCGTTCAATCATCTTACGTGACGATTGGTCAGTCACTGATGTTCGTAAAGGTGTGTAGCCTAAGCTCTGTCTGCACTCTTCAGTCTCATTCTTTCACAGGCGATGTCGTCAATGCCATTGGCAGATTCACTGTCCTAGGCGAATCTTCCTCATCGGTTACATCTTCAATCGCAATTTCATCTAAAAACAATTTGCTTATTCTTCACCCTGATGTCCTCATTACCGCTACCGCTCTCTCCAATGCCCCTCAGTGTGGCAGGAAACCCTTAATAACCTCTCTCGTCCGTTCGTCAACCGATTACACACCTTCTCTTGTCTGGGGCAATATGCTTCATAGCGTGTTGCAGGCTTGTCTAGTTGCAGACCGCTGGGATGAGATTTGGGTTGATGACAAGATTGATGAGATTGTTCGCGGCGGGCTCTCGGATCTTGTCCGCATCAATACCAATGTCGACCAGGCAAAACGGGAGGTGAAAGCTCGAGCAAAAGGACTCCATGCATTTTCTGAAAAATTCATGGCATTGTCGCCTAAGGTAACTCCCCCGACTTTTGTTTTCTGTTCAGCGTTTTAACGAACTCCTGTATAGTCCGGCGCGAACCTGACCAACACTCGAGCGGGTCGCAATGACGTGTCCTTGCTGGCAATAACGAAAATTCTTGACATAGAAGAAGATATATGGTGCCCTTCATACGGTCTGAAGGGCAAACTAGATGCAACTGTACAGACGACCATTTCTGAATCGAAGCCGCCATTCTATAAACCAGTGCTCACAGACGGACCGAAACCGTTGGAGCTGAAGACCGGACGTGCCATGGCGGGCATGGAGCACCGCGCTCAAACTATGTTATACAGTCTTCTTGCGGAGGAGCGATATGGGTTGGAGGTGTCATCTGGTCTTCTGTATTATACACAGAACGAAGAAGTTCTTCAGGTTGACGTGAACAGAAATGAACTGAGGGGGCTCATCATGGCGCGAAACGAAATGGCAGGCTATATGGTTCGTCGTCATGAAGATCCCCCCGAACCCTTTCTTCCACCGACGCTAGATGACGAAAGGTTATGCAAAAGATGTTATGTGCTGGACGCGTGTATGTTGTACCGCAAAGTGATTATTATTTGATTCTTCGAAAGGGCGTTGACTAACTGATGCTGGCAGGCTGTGGAAAATGTCGAGGATACCAACTCTCCGATTGCGGATGCCTACTCCCTCAAAACCTCGCATCTTTCCCCTTCTCATGCCGCCTTCTTTAAACAGTGGGAGCATCTCGTATCCCTCGAAGAATCAGACATGGGTCGATTTAGAAAAGAGTTATGGACCATGGGTGCTTCTGAAAGAGAAACTAAAGGCCGCTGCTTTAGTTCCATGGTCATCGATTCGACGTATCGTCCACCTTCTCAGTCGCCTGCATCCCGGGATACCAAAATCCATCAATACACTTATAAATTTCTCCGCTCTTCCGGATACAGAATATCTTCCTCCCTTCTAAGTGGATTCCTGAACACAGGCGACCCGGTGACGATTTCGGTAGAGCCCCATCTGCTCGCACTCGCAAGAGGATTTATTCTAGAGCTCACGCCGACGGACGTTATCGTCGGAGTTGATCATGATTTGTCCTCACGCTCTATTCGCGATCGTTTATCGGCCTTTGGTTCCTCCTCCTCTGACATTATATTCCGTATCGACCGAGATGAGCTCTTTGGCGGTATGGGCCGTATTCGCGAAAACCTGGCCCAGCTCTTCTATTTGGGTGGCGATACTAGACGGTTAGAGCTTGTCGTAGATTTGAAGTATCCTTCTTTCAGCTCTGACCCGATACCTCTTCCTCCTTCTGTTTCCCGATACTCGGCGCATCTTAACACCAACCAGACGCAAGCCATGAACAAGGTTCTTTCTGCTGAAGATTACGCTTTGGTCCTTGGGATGCCAGGCACTGGGAAGACGACCATCGTTGCAGCTATTATCAAGACAGTTGTGGCAATGGGCAAGACTGTCCTGCTTACCTCATACACGCACTCTGCTGTGGATAATATTTTGTTAAAGCTCAAGGACGCCGATTTCGGTATTCTGAGATTGGGTAACACTGACAAGGTATGCTACATGATAGTTACGTGGATCGATCTCATTGTCCCATAGGTGCATCCTGAAATCCGCTCCATGACGCTGTCTTCGAAACGGGAACCCACTACCGTCGAACAACTAGAGTTCCAGATCATGACACCTCCTGTAGTTGCAACCACATGTTTATCGATCGATAAGTACGTGGATACGACTACTGATGAGACTGAGCTGATTAGTTTTCATTCAGTGCCTTGTTTTCTCGGCGAAAGTTCGACTATTGCATAGTTGACGAGGCATCTCAAATCACGCTTCCTAGCTGTCTTGGCCCTCTCCGCTTCGCGGACAAGTTCGTGTTGGTAGGTGACCACTTCCAGCTTCCACCTCTGGTGAGTTCTTGTTGGCTTTTAGCATTCAATGATTGCTGAGTCCAAAATGCCAGGTTCGAAACAAGGAGGCGCGTCAGGGAGGACTGGATGTGTCTCTTTTCCGGCGTCTCTCCGATGCGCATCCTCATTCGGTCGTTGATCTTGCGTATCAATATCGCATGAACTCTGACATAATGATGTTGTCCAATAAACTCATCTATGGCGACCGTCTTCGCTGTGGATCTCAAGTTGTGGCAAGCCGTTCTCTGGTTCTTCCAAGCCGTAATTTCTTGAAAGCGATACATGGAGGAAAGTTGACCTGCCATCGCAATGGGTGTTGGATTAAGCAGCTCATGTCAGAGAGGTACGCATATACCTTTGTTTGCTTATATATGAAGTCGATCATGTCCCTAGCTGCAAAGCTGTCTTTGTCGATACAGATCTTGTGCCCGCCCAGGACTCAAAAGTGGGGGATCTAGTCCAAAACGAAGTCGAAGCCAGCCTTGTGTACCAAGTGACCGAAGCTATGTTGCGCAGCGGAGTCACTACGGATCAAATTGGCATCATCTCGCTGTACCGCCAACAAGTAAAGCTCTTGACGCAGATGCTCCATGAACACAAAGGCATCGAGGTTCTCACAGCTGACCGAAGTCAAGGGCGAGACAAGGACTGTATCATCATTTCGATGGTGCGATCCAATGACGATGGTTTGGTACGTGATGTCAGTGAACTCCTTTTGCTGGTGCTCACTGGTATTTTCGTAGATTGGTGATCTGGTCAAGGATTGGAGGCGAATGAACGTTTCTTTCACCCGCGCTCGGTCAAAGCTCATTATTTTTGGATCGCGCAAGACTTTGCAGGACGTCCCACTCCTGAAAGAGTTTTTCGCTCTGATGGAAGGGCAGAACTGGATCATGCAGTTGCCGCCCAAAGCAGATGTCAGTCATGCGAGAGCATTCGATGCTACAACACCTTCAAAGCGCGTTGTAGAAGACACATTCTGTCAGAGGAAGGAGAACGTAAGCAGTATCAGACCGCAGAAGAAAATGAAGGTGAAGAAAGGTATAACAGAGGAAGGTATCTTGCGCAGCCGGCCCATTTTGCGTGATCTAGTAAATGACGGTCGATGACAATTTTAAAACTGTATGTAACCCCAAAAAGTTTAGGATATAGATAGATGTAAAAGTTTCGTAGCAATTGTATAATAACAAGGATGACTTAACCAGCCACAGACGAGGAATAATATATGCAAAACAGATTTTTAAAAGGTCCTTAAACGTCTGATAGTTGAGCCCACTGCCGCTCTTCCAAAGCTATTTGTCTGCTCTCCTGAGTCAATTCGCAGGGGTAGCAACACGTAGATACAAAGCAATCTTTGACGATATGCCCATCGATGCCATAACGTTCCCTCACCGCTCCGCGATTCTGTGCCTGTATTCCACAAGCCGCGCCACAGAAGGGTAAACACGCAGCGTACATGCAGCAGGAGTCGGAGCAGGAACCACCAAACGGATCAGGGTGAGGGTTATTTGTCCTTTGGAGATGCTCTACACGATCGGCGTTGCGGCCGAAGGTGATACAAGGGCAGAAACACGCAGACACGCCTAATTCTAGATAATAAGTTACAGCACAAGCTTAGACACGATTGTGTAACTCACAACTTCGGAGATCTGCCCAGACGTGGAAGAGACTGCGAGACCACTTCGTGCGTTTCAGAGTGCCATTTTCAACACTTTTTGCATATTTATCAGTTGACATTGCATTGAGTGGCTCGGGTTGTCGTGTGACGTACTAAAAGAGTACAGTGTCAACGGAGGAGTCCTTGTTACAGAAAAGGTGCTTACGAGTTTGGAGTTCTGAGGAAGATTCTGCTCGTGGTGCAGAGTCCTGAAGCTGTCAAGTAGACTATCGATGCTAGCTAATGGATCTTGCTTGGGAGCACCCCCGTCCTATAGAAACGTTTGGTATTGAGTGGTTAAACTAAAGAAAGAAAACAAAAAACAGACATTATGCGGAGTATATGCCGGAGGAGGAGCGTTCATGTGGTTGTAAGTGATGTAAGAAGGCGACATATTGTTGTTGTGAATGTTGATGAGTATGAGCGGAAAGTCGTCTTCTTATAATCCAGCCATGTGAGACCGTGTCGCAATGTCTCCGATAATATGAAGAGGAGTACCGGGCTGTACGGAAGAAGAGAAACACGAAGTTCTTCCGGTTTCTGAAACTTGAGAGACAAGACGGAGGAAGATGGACTTTCATGTGATCGTTAATTTTCCTTTTATGGGATCGAGGGCAAGACAAAAAGTACTTGTGATTACCACAGGAGACCTTGAAAAAGAAATCGGACCAAATATTCGGAGCAGAATATGATTTTAAACGTGTATGTGGTGATTTCTTGCAGGTCGATATTCTATTAACCAACGACAGGTGCCCCCAAGTGAATATCCAAACAGTATCATGATGAACAGAAAGTAAAAGTTCCCGCGGACGTAATGTAAGACGAACTATAGGAGCGCTTCGTAAGAAAAGTCGAGGTTGTTTCAGTGCAAGGCTCCTGTCCTCGGTGGAATGCTCGGTCTATGACTGGAAGAATTTCTAAAAGATTGCAGTGGTTTACAGCGCCAGAATGAACTTGAAGTTCCTCCAGCATTTTGCTTCATATTTCCGGAATAGCAAACATCCACCTGAGTGTACAAGTTAGAAATGAACGGCGAGTATCAAGCACAAAGGAAACGCCATGCCTCAAAGTGTCAGTGGTAGTTTCACAGAACTCGCCCTCGGGGTATGTCAGTGGTAAACGAAGTCTTGCTCGACTTCATCCTTTTAGAGAGAGAGAGACGCGCCTCCATCACACAGAACTTTTCTCGGGGCCATGAATTGTAAATTTTGGAAAATTTCTAAGGTCAAAGTGCGCACGGGCCATGCGTAAATTCGTCGTGTCCGGCACCGGCCCGGTTGCCTTCACTTCCTACCATCATGTACGCTCTTTGTTTTCCTTGAAAAGCACAGCACTTATTATCCAGGCCTCCCAAGGGTGTAAGTAGAAGAAAAGCTGCAGCTGATGGATCGTCGACGCCCAACGTTCCCGTACGAACCTGGCTATTCCTCAAAGGCAGTCAGTAACCTTTCCCATAGAGCCTAGCTGTGCAACTATCCTACCTGCACAGCCCAAAACCGTTCAAGAATCCATACTACTCAAAGAATGTCAACCGTAGGGCGAAGAATCTAAAGACCGTGCTGAGCCAGGAGCGAGAACGGGAGAGGGCAGAGCGAGAGAGGAGAAAGTTAGCACAGCCGGATGTTCCCCTCGAGCCAGATGAGATGCCTACCTGTATGTCAAATTGGATTTGCTGCTTCACTTTGCTGAAGAATCCGTAGATGCGTCAATTGAGGCTCCGCCGTCTTTGTTGCCGATGAAGCATTACTGTGATGTCACGGGTCTCGAGGTGCGTGCTCGGGCGCTTTTGAGTTAGATTCATCCGTTACTATTCTCAATAGGCACCCTATACGGACCCGGCTACTGGCCTGCGGTTTCATGATAAGAGTGTGTACCAAGTCATCAAAGGGATGGTCCGTACGTTGTTCGTCCATTCTGAATCCTTGCTCACTCGACGTTGTAGAGTGTAAGCACCGCGAAAGATTATCTTTCAGGTATGCGAAAATGTGCTTGGATTACCCGTGGCTTACGTTGCTTTCTGCAGCTCGTGGTGTTAACTCTATCGTCAAGTAAATGACGGGTCGACAGCGATGTTTCTTGTCCTTCCTGTTTGTCCACTTGTTATCACATTTGCCTAGTAGTGCTATCAGCACAAGCACGCCATTTGCGTAATGAAATACCAGCCTATGTTAAATGCTATTGCGCCTGGGGATCGCTGGGCACAAATTCTGCGTTAAGGGACAATGCCAAATTATGGTAATCTCTACCTCAGGTACGGCGTCCTGAACACCTCGATATGAGCTCTCTTCAGCTCTCAGCATTGTACTGAACATTATCAGTGAGCACTCCCGCATGCTATCATCGCGCACATGCTTGCAGTTCAGTGCATTTATTCATTGTCGATTCATGTTCACTTCACGAGGTGACACACATTGAGGCAAATTTTACATAAATAAGGATACAAAGAAGCCATAGCATATCCCTTCGCTTTAGTTCCTACGGCAACATCTACATAAGTTGTGCCCCAGCCAATACCATAAGCACTACGAAGCAAATCAGTCCGAGAAACGGTCATGGGAAAAATCTACTTACACCTATCAACCTCACAATCGACAGGAGAAAAGTCGAATATAAGATGAAAGCAAAGTAATTATTTCTCTTCTCCGAATGATGCTCCTCGAAATCCTTGATCATCTCTTTTGAGATGTTTTCGTCATCTATATTCAGCCAGCCATTAATATTCTCGATGCCTACGGCGAGGATTCCATTCGTGAGCATCCATGCAGCCACAAGTCGAGTCCTGAATGTCCTGTTTTCATCATCCAGGGTCGGTTTCTCGTTTCCTTCAGCTGACTTGATCTTCTGAAGAGCACGGGTTACCGTGTCCTTGAACGCAGCATCGACATCCTCCTGTATCCTCGTCGTATCCTCGACATGAGGCTCGTCATTTCCAAGTGTTGTACGGGATTTCAGCGATGGGAGGGCATCTGCTTTGTCACTTCCTTTTGTTCCCCAAGACACCTTTTCCAGCAGGCACGACTAGTCAGATATGCACCTGACAGCATAGGCACACTCACATCGTGTAGGTTGCAAAATGCGTAGACGTTGAGAACGTTAATGAAGCTCGGCGCTAGACATAGATACGGTATGAAGCTTGTGAACATGTGCCACGGATCCCCCTAGGAAGTGTGTCATTATATCACTTCACGTGGATGCCGCCTACGTACATATAAAAAGGATGCAAAGAAATAGATACCAAATGTAGATATCATTGCGGCGACTAGTGGACCAAGGGGCGGGTTAAAGAAAGACGTCACAATTTCCATCGTCGACTTATGTCCTTGAAGCGCTTTGGGAATGTCCTGTACATGCGTACATGTTAGCAGTCGACATGAGATACGCGTCGTAGCGTTACCTTGAAGGCAAGTGACGTGAGCCAGAACGAACAAATCAGGAGATACACAGCGAAAACGGCATAAACCCTTGAAGACGATTAGCTTCAATACCGACAAGGCAGAATAAGTACGCTACCATAACGTAAGGGTATACGCAAATCGTTCTCCTTTGGGTCTATTGCCTAACGCCAGGACGAACTGCCATCAAAGATATCAAATTTCTGGAGAAGTGTCACCACGAAGACATACCTGCAGTACGAGAAAACCTAGATAAAGACATTTTAAACCGAAGTTGATCCAATGAATCTGGTAGTGATGTGTTAATGGAAGATCCGATTGCAAGGGTGATAATGCTTACTAGAACGATGCTCCCGAAGACTACTCCCTGTGATGGTAGCAGATCGATGATGATACTGAACGTAAGCCATAAATTGGCCAAGGCAAACCACGAAAAAAACAAAGAAAATGCATTATACTATCTCGCCATAAGCTGCCTTCAACAGGGATAGGACATAACTCACTAAGCCTTGGATGTGAAAGAACAGCATTCTGAAGATCCCGTGCCCGGAGCGATAAAACCTGAAGAAGTTGACAAGCGCATAGACACTCGCCGCAAATGAACCATTGAGCCATCTTCGCCGTTGCCCTATCAACTCGGCAGCACTCTCTGGCACATCGGTCTCGGCTTTGCTTGGTTTCACGTAGGTAAGTGTCCATCGTTCACCTCGCTTTGCTACGAGTTCGAAACACAGAATACGATCCTCGGCTTTGATATCGTATTAATAAGGAGCAGACGGAGGCGGCATGGCGCATACCTAAAAACATATTCTTCTGGAAGATGGACATTCCGCTGATACCTTTGTTGCCAAGACGCTCCGCAAGGGAGTGGTCACCATGGAAGTATTGCTCCAAAGGTCGTCCAAGGATGGCCCTGTACCGTATGCTTGTAAACATATTACAACGAAGCACCGCTTATGAGACACACCTGTATCGGTATGCGCTAAATGCTCCAGGCAACACGGAGACATAGCCGAACATGCTTTCAGTAGGTTTGTCTGATTGTGGGTGTTTAGCGCAGATCCTGAGAACGAGCAGATACACACACCAAGAATATTGGACATCTTGTACTCAAAGTTCTGGGAAGCTACGAGGGGATTTAAAAGTTTCTTGCCGCCTTTGATCATAGCATGAATCTCGCCACAACATCCTCCAAGGTGTGGATCATTGTAGAAGGCTTCCCAGAGGTAGTACAGAGACTTCCGACCGGGTCTGGTCCCAGCGTCAATCAGTATGCAGACTTCGGGCTGCAACTAGGCGTTAACAATTCTCCGGGGAGGAGCAATTCATTCTCACGACTAGCATTCTCCCGATAGCATTAAACAGCCACCGGTGAGAATTGATCTTCTTCTGGTTCTGTGCTTTTAACACGAATATAATTTGCACGGGAACCAGATTCGATGGATCGCCATCTTGCGGAAGTACGAGATTGGGTTTAGCGTCCACGGATAGTTGCGTGGTATACTGCAACATGTCAGATAAATAAGCTGCGATGATGTATCGGAACACACCTCAAAAATGTGAGCTACTGTTGGCTTCCCATCAATCTGTTTTTTCATCACACCGTCTTGATAGACGCCAACAGTGGCCAGGATGTCCAGAACACTCTTGTCCATCGCTTCCAGGCCGTCTACAACCAGCACCACTACAATTTTTTGCCAGCCGGGAGATCCGGCCTCGGCTTGAGTTCGCCAGTATTTGGACTTTTTGGTTTTACAGATGTCACGGACGTTCATCATAACACCATGTAACGTGCGGGCATACAATGTCTTATCTTCATTATATGATGTGACGGCAACGAGAAGCTCACTTTCGCGATTGTAAAGTTTTGTTCGTAAGGACCAGCCGTTTGCTTCGGTAAAGTCATCCGGATCGCAAGTAGCGGCAGTGTATCTCATATGACTTGTGGGTGCGATGTCAGTTAGCTACATTGAGTCATGGGATACGAATCCGACGTACGAGAATTCTGTGCTTTGCGTTGAGGTATAATTGGGCTCGATAGCATTCTTAACAGCCGTAGGTACTGTATATTCAGCGATGAAGTTACCCTTGGTGAGCCTGACTTTTCGCGTGACTCCACGCTTGATAGTTTGGCGCCGTCTCCAATTAGTCTCTAGAGAAACAACGGATTCTCGACCCGGATCATCACTTTCGTAGGGCGATCGTAAGACACCGCTCATTCTTATAAAATCAGGTCAGCAATTATTCACTACATCAAACGTTGCAACTCACCGCACAGGATACACCGAACTATCAGTCGGCTGTAGTGGGAGTTTTTCTAGGGATTCATAACTGTTATCACTGTGTAGGCTAGCTAGCGGTGCGGGACTCGGACGAAACGCATCGGAGTGGTTGAAAGAGACGGATCTTTCATACGAGAAATTTGGATCGAGCACGTTGAAGCTGTCGTTGTCGGCTTCAGAGGAGTAATCCGTCGACGAAGATTCAGCTGGTGCAGTAACGGAGGAGGATAGAGAGGGTGATGAGTTCTTCATATCGCCAACAGCCCAGCTGTAGAAAGAAGAGGATTCTGAGCGTCAAGCTCTAGGGATCAGGAGGGAGGGAAACATGTTTCGCTGTGCCGATGATATATGCTGTTTCTGTCTTGGAGACGGGTTGAGCCCGACCAACCGACGGACACTGCACTGAAGCTTACCATCGACATAACATCAATTTCTCGTTGCATCAGTCGGTAAGTGTACTGATCGAGAATTTTGACGGCTGAGCACAGTCGCGCAGGCAACTTGCATCATCCGAGATAATTGCTCGTGGGGCTGATGCGACTTGGAGATACACGGTTAAGCTACGATGAAAACACGCATAGTCAGTTGGACGACGTTGACCTTCGACTGAAGTTGCGCGTTGAGCAGCTTCCCCATTGCTCGATCAGAACGGTAGAGATATAAGATGTACAGCGTGGTAGGTTTGTCTGGCGTTCATACGCAGCATCTGTCGCCAAGAAGAGTCGAGGGAAGCGTCGTGGTTACAATCCAGAATCCGAGCCGGGGGCACCGGGCCGTGAGCCATACGTCACAGGTCACAACGTGTGATCTGTGAAAAAAGTTATTTTCGAGATTTTCAGTATTCTCATCATCCCCTCATGGCTCCGATATCCAGGATGGCGAAAAAGCGATCTGCAGCATCCCAGGCCGGTCCTTCCAGCAAGAAAATTCACCTGACTGCACCTCAAGCGTCTGAAAAGAAACGAAGTCGACCTGTAACCCAACTTGCACCTGACGATGGTTCTGCCTCTGATTCCGATGAAATAGACGAAGATGATGGAGAGAAACAGGATAATGAAACTGTAGAAGACGAGAGTATGGATGTAGTTGAGGAAAAGGCGGCGAAAGATCCGTTGGGTGTGTTGGCAGATCTACTTTTATTCTATCATTTGACTTATGCATGAGTAGCAATACGTGAGGCTCGTAAAGCGCAAAAAGTTCTTCAAGAGCAGCGGAAGACGGCAAAACCTCATTCGTCGCTTTTAACGGAGGCCAAGAGAGTGTGGTCACTCGCGCGACAGAAAAATCTACCAACTTCTGAACGGCAAAAGCATATTTATGATCTCATGAATGTTATTCGCGGAAAAGTAAAGGATATTGTCCTAAAGCACGACGCTAGCCGGATAGTTCAGACTGTTGTCAAGCACGGCAAGCAAAAGGAACGAGATGAAGTAGCTGTCGAGTTGAAGGGGAAGTATAGGGATCTGGTCCAGAACAAATACTCAAAGGTATGCGTTTCATACTTGGAATATTATCTATCCCTTCTGAATTCTCACCCTTTTCACAGTTCCTCGTGACGAAGCTCATTAGACATTGCCCCGCTCATCGAACATCCATTATTCTCGAATTCCAGTCACACGCCCTGCGATTACTTCTACACCGAGAGGCATCTTCAGTGCTAGCTGATGCTTTCGAGTTGTACGCCAATGCGTACGAGCGATCGTTACTCCTTCGTGATTTCTATGGGAAAGAGGCCACTTTGTTCAGCGTAACGTCCGGCAGTACTGAAGACAAGGAGCGCGCGAAGAAGGGATTAAGCGGTGTTTTGCATGGCGGAGACGTGGAACGACGGAAGCGGATTCTTACCGCAACTAAAACGGGACTGGTGTCAATGTATGATCATCGTGTCTTGCTTGTTACCTTCAACTGATATTGAGCCAGATTCAACAATCCGGACAAAGGTGCTGTAACGCATGCAATTGTGCATCGTGCGTTATGGGAATATATCGTAGCTGTCAATGAAAGTGAAGAGGAAGAACGTGAGAAGCAATTTCGCGAAATGTTCGAATGGTGCGTAGTCACTCTTTGCAACCTTGCCTTTCATTTAGCAGTGTAACAGCTGTCAGGAAGTTCTGGCTGAGCTGGTCCATACAAAGGACGGAAGCCGAGTTGTGCGCGAGTTCCTCGTACGCGGAACGGCAAAAGACCGAAAACAAATTCTCAAAGTACTCAAACCACACATCCTGAAGATTTGCACGAACGAGGAGGCTCAGCTAGTCTTGTTTACGGCTATAGATGTAATCGAGTAAGCATGATGTCTTCTTCCATTATCTTAATTGAACCATTCATCATCCAGTGACACAAAACTTGTACTGAAAACCCTAGTTCCCGAGATCACACAAGCAGCCGATACGTTGTATTCCTCGCCACAGGGTCGTAGGGCGCTCCTATACTTAATGGTCCCTCGTACCAGGCGGCACTTCACCCCTGCACAAATAGCGTCGATAACGGAGACCGATGAAATCAGATCTCAAACGAGCAAAAAGGATGCCGACATCCGACAAAATGAAATCCGCAACGGTGCCAGTGAATCTCTGCTTGCGTGGATATCTCAGAATGGTGAAAAGATCAGTCGGGATCCTGGCGGAAGCCTTGTCATCCCTGAGATATTACTTTCCGCAACCGGTGGTACGTCTGTCTCACTTCTGAATTTTCAGCATCTAATTCTGATCCCTACCTGGCAGACAAGTCTAAAGCGATCGAGGCACTCCTCAAAGCAGCCGCGGCACCTTATCCGTCAACCGACCTGGCTAACCCACACGGTATCGATCTCCCACATACTTCACGCATGTACAAGACCCTCCTTCAGGGCGGGCACTTCAACCGAGCGAGCAGTGCCGTTGAAAAGGTGCCAGGGTGGGATTCGGCCGTTTTTGCGGACCAACTTGTTGAGACACTAGGGCAGGATGTGATTGTTGGGATGTGTACGAAGGGGGAGCGGAATGGTGCCTTCGTGGTCGCCGAGGCGTTGAGCGGTGGTAAAGCGAAGCGTTTGGTGAAAGATTGGTTTAGTACCGACGTGATCAAGGAGATTGAGGAGGGTGATATGAAGGGTAAGAATATGTTATTAGAGAAGATACGCCAGTTGTAGAGCGGTGCGGTTATTTCGGCGCAATTACTCAAGTATTCCAGGCTCAGATTTTTGGTGTTTCGGTCAAAATAAGATTCCAGGATGAATATGCCAACCGAGCCTGTTCATCAAACATCTCCCTTACATCCTCGTAGACTTCAATAAGTGCGGCCCGCAAAACTAAATAGAAAAGTTACTTGATGGACAAGAGGAAAAGGAAAGTCTTACCCGATGGTCTCCGTGAAACCTTTTGGAAGCGATGATTAATATCTTGCATATCGTCTGAGTCTCTCTAATAATATAAGAAAATGTCCGTAAAGGAACATGAGATCATTTTCATACGTCGAATATGATCGATAAATATCAAATATCAACATGCCATCAGCAACGTCGGTGAGCCTCCACAATACTTAATATACGAAGGCGCCTACAAGGAAACTTAGCGCTCACTGAGGTTCACTCACAGGACCGGACGACGTGATGATCAGGACAGGCCCGGGAACGGGACTTGGATGATAAGTTGAGCAGTCGCAATTGCCAATTCGGACTCGATCAAGGGTAAACTACTCGAACCCTGGCAGTCAATGGGTCGTGACACTATGCAGGTATTACGATCCTATGTGAATGTATGTCGCCCAGCGACTCGGATCTACACCTTTGTTAATCAAGTTTCTGATAGCCTCGTCAAGAGCATAAGCGATGCTATCACCGTCAAGGTGCCACGTATGCAAAGAACAGTCAAAAAGACATGCGTGAACGTTCCTGGCGACACCTGGTCCGTCTTTGTCACCCATGGTCCTGGGCGCATGTCATCGTTAACGTTAATTAAAGCTTGGCCCAAGACTCACCAAAGGGTAGCTATAATGTTCGGAAACCCGGCAAACAACATTGTAGTACCCAAGTGGATAGACTCGTCAGGTAGTCTCTCATGACCTGCTGCCGTCGAACATGCACTAAGAAAGGCAAGACGTGCACATGGGATCTGCATTTCAAAGAGCTTGCGGACTGTTAGCGAACCATCTTCTAAGGCGAAGCCGCTGTTCAATGGCGTGTCTTGGTCTTGATGCCCATGACAAGCAAGATGTAAAATAGAGGCACCGAGGAGCTGTTCCACGACTTGGGAGACTGTGACATTGCTGTTGGTCTGTGCAAGCTTCGAACCAACATTGTCTCGTAGTCGTATTAGGTCATCACTTGGAAGGATTGACTCAAGTGCATGGATCTCTTTTCCCGTGTTTGGCAAGGAGGTGTGTCCTGGAGTAGTTGGACCAGCACCTTGATGTCGGCAGACTCGGATATGCACACGGAGAGCTCTTGAGCCCTCAGGAGAGCTGTTATAGTGGGAGTGTATGACGACACCACATAATCCAACGTGCATTCACTATCGGGTCCTGTAAAGCGCAGCCCTGCAGCATGAAAAGGGAGAAAGGCATAGTCTCCGGTAGGACACCAGTGAATTCTTGGGCGTTGACGCCCCGTAGATCGCTGATAAAATTATTGTTGAAAATCTGATTCCATACCGTGAATCCCAAATGATCGATAATAGGCTTTACGATTTGCAACCACAGACTAGCTAGCAGGCCTTCATATTCCGACTTCCAGCGCCGCATGAGGACCATCTTGCGCGAGGCGTCAGAGTCCGACTCGCCAGGGGACTCATCATCATCATCCCCGAAGAACGTTGGCTCCTCGGACTCGCGTGCCTGACGCGCCGTAAAGTCTTCTAAATGCTTCTTCAGCTTGTATGTAGAGACTGCCCGCAATGCAAAATGTTCAGGGTAACTCTTTGTAGACGCAATGATAATGACATTGCAACTATCCATCGCAACGTCGTCTCCCAACAGGATGACGACAGGTCCGTTGGCCGAAGCCGCTGAGAGTTGGTCGTACGACTTGGGAAGTAACAAACCCTCAAATCCCGGGACATGTCTCGCTTGCTGAAGCAGTGACTCGAATCTGACCGCCGCATTCTTCCGTTCGGTTACCTGTTTTTCCGTCAGAAAGTCATCACTGGATGCGGCGTCAAGGTTTTGAGCAGTATATCGTAGCTCCCTTTGCAGTTCATCTGGAAGTCCGTCAAAGGGCTTCGTAATTGCAACGCTTGCGTCCAGAATACTGCTCTTGACTGTTCTAAGAGCTCTATAGCTCGAGCTGGTCCCGACGCACGCAACGTCAAGGCTGTAACGCGAGTCGCGAAACGGTCTCCAGTTTCAGCCAGATTACCGATACGAGTTTGGACATTTTGATGAGAAAATGAAGCAAGTTGAGTGCGAAGTTCTATGGCAATCTCGTATCCCAGAATAGTAAGATCCGCAAAACGAGATCCCCGACTCCGGGCCAAACTTGAACACTGCATGGCCATTCTGATGCGGCTGAGGTAACTGTAGTACGGAGACTTGCATATTTGCAGTAACGCGTCCTCGGCAGCTTTCCTGTCCTCTTCCTGCTTTGTGAGGAAATAACGAAATAGCAAAGCCTTCGGTCGATATCTCCAAGGCGGTGCGCTTCCTGTCTTCATGGCAAGATTATCATGCTGTATGGCCCGATCTAAGTCGGCCACATCACGCTCATCTGCCCATTCATATCGCTCTAGAAATGCATCCGCCAGGTGATTACATGCTTTACCATGATCAGGGTGTGTATTGGGACAAAGGCTCGAGGATTCAGAGAGTAATTCGACACGCTGGTCGAGATACTCAACCTCCCTAACCCGCTGGAAGTGCGTGTACATAACACCCGCTAGGAGAACAAGGCAGCTCCGGCGGTCAGTATGGTGAAGGGGATGAAGGCTCAGAGCTTCTTTGGCGGAATTAATCAAATTCTGTGAGTCTTCAATGGTACTTGTGCCGACGCAATGAAGCTTGTTCCAGCACAGGGAACGAAGAATTGAAGGACGATGAATATGACCAGGAGGGCAGTGAATGAGGGCATTGTTAAGGTGAGTGAACGATTTCTGGAGATCAGCATCGTCTCCATCACGATAAAATCGAGCCCGGTAAGCACAGGCAAGGTCGATCTGGCACTGTATGCTGAGGTCAAGGGGATTCCATCGGAGCAAACCGGGACCTGGGGTTGGGGGGTAGACCTTAAACATGTAAGTGACATACCAAAATTTAGTAGTATATTTCGATAGAAATAGCATATTTTGACTGTAATAGGAAATATCTTGATTAGAATTATTGCTTTCCACACCATTTTTTAGCCAGAATTGGGACAGAAACAACCAAATCGAGGAATTGCTCTGATGATGTAACACAGGCTTTGCAGACCGCCTTGATGGTGAAGGGAAAACAACCAGTAAGCATGCCGTATGCATTCCCACATCACTTACTCAATTGATGCTACCATAAACCCATCTCTTGATGCATTCAGCATGCAATTCTGTCTCAAGTGTTGACACAACATACAAATTGCTATTGGTGGTGAAAAAAACTGTTCCAATCACCTTGATAGCTGTGAAAATTCCAAGAACAGTCCTCACAAGTTTTTCAAGGCTCAAACTTAACTGTCCCACTCAAACCTCCCACATTGGACCATGGTGTCGAAAAATCTGTTCTAGGGTTGCTCTTTTGTCCGAATCCGTGGGAATATATGTCTTGAAATGGTTTACAGGGTAGGAAATCGTGGGAATCTAATACTATAAAAGGAAGTTGAGGGAGGGAGGGGGGTCCAGCCCACCTTAAACCAATTAATGTAGGTCAGGTGTGTAGTTGTTTTTCCGGAGTCCTCTTGGCTGAGGTTTCCCTCGCTGGCATAATCCAAAGCCTCAGTATAGAATTCTAGGGCCGTCTGAAGCTCCTTAGCTTCCCCGTAATGCTGATAACGAACAAAGACTGCATTTGCAAGTCCCAAAAGGCACGAGGCACACTCCGTTCCGCTGCTATGGACTTGTAGTGCACTTTGGTACGACTCGATAGCTCTTTCCAAGTCTTCCTCGACGCCTGAGCCATAAAAATGGTACATATAGGCCTGTGCCAAATTGATTGATGATGTAGGGTAATCTGAACTTTCAAAATGGGGTAGTTTGAACGAGTTGAGGTTAGGAATGGGGCGCGCTGCCTGGGGGTGTTCTGTGGACTGGCAAACAAGAAGACTGTTGCACAGACAGAGATCCCTGAGAATCGAAAAGGATTTCGCAGATTGAGGAGCACACTCGGCGAGCATGCTACATAATATGTCGATGGCTCTATGGAGATCTTGATCATGACCCAATTTTTCAAAGCGCATGCGGAGGATGTCAGCGAGAAGAACTGCAAGCGATACGCGCTTGGGATCGATTTCCAACGCCTCTTGAACCCTGTCGACTGCTTCGTTCAGATCTGCTATATCTCCCTGGACCTCGAATCGACTCCGAAGTGCAATTCCGAGGCCTTCAAGGCAAGATGCCTTGTGTTCATCTCGTTTACGTCGCAGCTGAACTGCTTGTTGATATGATCTGACAGCGCTGGATATAGCTGCAACATCTCCACTTCTAGCATCTTTATCCAGTTGTATGAACGTTGCATCGTCCGGAGGTCCTGAGGGTCTACCTGGAATGAACCAGCCTACAAGAGACAAGAGGAAACGCATGACTCCGCTTGGGTAGTAGCGTAGCATTCAAGTTTGAGACGTAAATCTCTCTAGGCAGCTGAGGAACAAGGAATAATGTCATATGTGTTGGATCTTACCTGCAGAGCTGGTCAATCCATCAAGTCTCTCAGTACACTTCGCTGATCACAGAGACAACAGATGGTGCACTGGATGGTTAGGACTCGGATGCGAGCCTGCCTCCTCGTGTTTATGGCCTTTTATATAACAGATGGAAATGCGGATATTAGTAATCACATCGTATTTTGAGAAAGGTGCAATCAGTGTCATATTCAAAGGTAGAAAAAACCGATTTACATACCCAAGAAGTGGGGGACTCCAGCAAACCTGATTTGAATTGGCATTGACAACCGGCGGCGAAGTTACGCGTTGAAAGCCCACCAAATGCACATTAGGTATTTGAATTGTGATGAGCATGCGAATGTAGGAATTTGGAAAAAGCTCGATAGCAAGGGACAGAAAAACAAAGAGACAACTACTTCAAAGCAAAGATAGCATCCAGCGTATTTAATGATAGCAGAGAGCAGTAGGAAAGCAACAGCAAGGCAACAGTACTTAATATGGTAGCGCCAGAAATCAGCCGATGGTTCGTATGTAGTATGGATATACTAGGAGCAATTTGAACGAGTTCAGAAGATTGTTTTACAATCATAAAACATTCAGCGTCCTTATGCCTTAGGTTCGCCGTTTTCTCTATCCAAATTGATGAGATCCAATTCGTCAGCCAGGGAATCAAGTTCGGGTGAGGCGGTGGCTTCATCCGTGATGGTAGAACTAGATAATATGAATGTTGCAGTATGATCATGCACATCCGATGGAACAGAATTGGACTCGGGGGAAAGTGGGTCTTCAATTTCGACGGCACGTTGATGGAAGAAATGGTCGTTTGAGAAGAGCAAGGACCTGGGGTAAGGAGAATTTTGAACCGTATCCGACATGGAGGAATCGTAGAAGAATTGTAGCCCGGACACATGTCCGGGTGCGACCGTGCCTAATTTGGAACGCTTTTCACGGAAATGCATCCTTCTGATATCGCCGTAGATATTACAATGGTCCGGATCAGTGAGAGCCATCATCACGCGTGTATTCCAAGGCGAGATGGGAGGCCCCTTATCGTTGGGATAAAAGATTGTTTTATAGGTGCGAGAAGTGGTATTCCCTGGCATGAACTGAAATCGAGAATAGACCGGAGCTGGGTGCGGATTATCCTCGACCAGTTGGTCAACCTCCTCATCTTCAGACGTTGGGGGACCATATGACGTGCTAGCCGCCTGAGGACCAGAGATGGGCAGGGTAACGATCCGAGGCCGTGGTACATTCGGAGGACTGGGTGGTTCATATGCACTACCATCAAGCAGTTGCATTCCGTCATGAGGACCGTCGCGTATTGGTGCGTCGTTAGCCATTGAGATGGTAGAGACACCTAACGTCTGGAACCTTTCGTTGCTGTGGTTCGAGTCAAAGGGTGCTTCACGCATAGGCAGGTCGATTCGGATGGGGGTGGGTAAACTTCTGGATGAAGCTGCAATTTTTTTGTTCTGTGACGGTCCGAATACCTTGTGGCCGTCTGAGCTGTTCTGCGGGGGTGAACCAGGGTCCTCGTATGCACTATGAAGTATTTTGTGATGAGTAAAGCCATCGTTGCGCGCTCGTGTGCTGTCGGCCATCTCCAATGACGTGCCGGCGATGTTAGAAGCGGGAATCCTGTCATTGGAATAGCTATCCTCCAATAGTGCTATATGCACTGGTGAATTACTGATGGGAGTTGGCAGACCTCTGGGAGTCCCTCTAACATCCCGATGATCCCTCTCTCGTGAGACTTCCCGAGGGGGATAATTGTAGCGTGATCGCCAGGGTCGATATTCATCAGAGAATCCACGGAAGTTGGGGGGAAGCGGTGATGGGTGGAGTGGACTGTTTCTGGGAGGAGTAGGTAACTGATATCGACTGAGGATGTCTTCGTGACGATCTTCATTGTCAGGTGATGTGGCTCTATACCTTATATGTGGTCGACGGAGGGAAGGTGAACGACGACCTTCGCGATCGACATTCAGCGGGGGCAACCTGCGGTGATAGTCGAGGATGTTGGCGAGAGAGTCGCGAAGCCTGAGGAAACGATAGTCAGCTCTATTTGAGGCCAGTACGGGTGAAGGAGGGCTGTAATCGTGACTGCGGTGGGGTATTCCCGGTGCATTTTTTTCTGGAACCTTAGCTAGGAACGTGCCAGTCTGAGGAGATGTCAAGCTATCACTGAACTTCACAGGCTGCAGCTTATCGCTTTCCTGTGTGTACCGTGGTAGCGAGCCAGGGCGAGTGTAGGGTTGATATCTCTGCATATTATCAGAATCTGAAATTCGCGACAATGGATCGGAATGGGAATGAAGCAAAGAGGTGGCAGAAATTTCGGCGCGCGCCGAAGTGCTCCAAGTCGACGATGCGCCGCGCTGACCATCGTCCACAGAGAGAGGATGGTGCCACTGGGAGTAGTCGTCGTTGATTATCGGGAGTATAATATGATCTGAGGCTCCCGCGGAGCCACTCGAGGTTGACGGTAAGGGTCGACCCGGTCGAGTGGTGGCATAGCGTCCGCTCATAACGTCCTCGACTCTCGCACCATTATTAGACCTTCGCTCTAGATGCTGTGAGGCATGAGGCCTAAGGAAAGGACGACTCATCCGATGTCCGGTATCTGTGTTGGAAAAGTCACGTTGGTAGGGGGGGAAGTCGGTTTGAACCACACTATAGTGACCCATGAGTAGCTGGAGTCACGAGAATGAAATGAGAAAGTATTCACCGGGCGTTGTCGCACACTGTAGGTTCTTCTGGAGGAGCTTCGTATTTTGGGGGGCAGGTGCACCGACGCCTGATCATCGATGCCAATTAGTGCGTTGTGGCGCGGAGACAAATGTACTCACTGGGTAGTCTGCACGATTGCGCAACTACCAGATAGACCGACCTTGTGCTTTCTAACTTTCTCCACTGGCAGTCGACATGCCAGGCAGTGATCAGGGTTGGGGAGTGTTTCTGAGCGCTAAAAAAAGTCAACCAAAGATGTCGTTAAGCACAGCCACTAATTAGTAGGGCCCGTCCTCAAGAGTAATTATAACACACTGACCATCATTGAGCTTTCGGAATGTTTTGTACTAGTGGGAGATGCGGTGAACACATAAGAAACTTTGGCGGTGAAGGGGTAAAGGCAGAAGTTCAAGGAAGGAGGGGTTATGTCTGTTCCCAATTTGGCCAGGACCCCGCGCAATGGACGATTGGATTTTTGCCAATCCTGTTCGTCACCGCGTGCAGCAGCACACATCTTAAAAACTTTCTTCGTCCTTTCCAATTCCAAGGGAGGCCGATATCTTCCCGAACCTACAAGTTATTATTTTGTTGTTGGAGACGTGGCTCCCCTGATAGCGGCAGCGCTAAATCATTGGGGCTGAAGATTTCCAAAATGTACAGAGCGGAGTTGATATCGACGTCCGAGTCCCGTAAAGTAATTTCAACGGATGTGATAACAGATATGACTTGGATCCGTGCGCCACCGCTGTTGAACTATTAAAGAGTCACGGATGAAGCCATGCATTACCCTTCTTGGATGTGATAACACAGAACGTCTTAGAAGAGACAGGTCGAAGCGATATATTGTCGATAAGATAGCCTGAGGCGCGTGTCTAGCACATTAACAATTCCGATACTTCACGACAGATTAGCGGGACGTAGACTCCAGAGAGGCCTGTTCCAAGGGATCAGCCTTAGTGAGAGCAGCGAATTGGAATTCACCGGTACCCTTGAGCCATGACAATCTGAACCGATCCGATGACTCCGCCAACTCGCTAACTTCCAAATGACGTATTCTTCAGTTGTGGAACTTCCATCAGAAATGAAACTTCCTGTCTCAATGTTGAAATCAAAAAGCCGACACACTGCTCTGAGAGGTGCGTAAGGTGTAGAGTTTGCTTTAATATGGGCGGTTAACAGTAATGAGTTATCGAGGCACGAAGCCACATGAAATAATAAAGTTACGCAGTGGTATATTGTCGATAAGGACCATTGTTCGGCTTTTCGTAAGGAACTTGAATTCGTAAAACTGAATTTTGATTGAATTCCTGATGAGCATTGAAAGAACAGAGATTGTGAGTTAAGCAATAAAATACTGGTTCAATATGCATCAACAGATTCGTAGAAAGTGAACAACATGCGTTATCAGGGTCGCAGCACCGTCACATTCGGCGAAAGGAAAAAAGGTGCATTGTTTGTCTCCTCAGGTATCGGCATGAGTAGCAAATATTGTACACCGCCACCGGCTTCATTTTTCGATCTCCAGGACGAACTGTGACCTCTGGAGTATCTTCTCCTTCGGACAACATTCCTTGATTGCTGGCCCAAGTATGTGTATCTGCTGCTGGGAAGCGCTACGATACTGACTTCTTCTAGGATTTTCGTACAACAATATGGACTCCCTTATTGCGAAGGCGGATGCCATCGGGCCCGCAGGTAAAAAGCGAAAGCTACGACATACTTCCTCCAGTAGTGGGCCAAACACAGACAGAACACTCCAATCCATCTCAAAACGCACCTCAATACCGAAATCCTTGCAATCCTCTGGCGCAATACCTGAAGGAGTCCATTCCTACAAACACATAGCCAACAAAAAGCTTCGTACGGAGCTATCACGCCAGTCTGCACGGGCTGTGGAAGCAAAGGCCTTAATAGAAGATGCGGAGCTTTTGCTGACAGGAGAGGCTGGACGTATGGAAGTTGAGGGGGAGATGGATAGAACATGGCGAGTTGGGCAGGATGAGATTGTCCAAGGAGCGGGACAGGAAGGCGCGCGAGGAAGGAGAGAATGGAAATTAGAAGGGGGACCATATAGGTCGCGATATACGCGAAACGGAAGGTATGTCTGTCGAATAATATATCCTGTGCCTGCTTCTCATGTTCTCCAGGCATCTGGCTGTCGTTGGAAACACAGGTCATGTCGCTTCGTTTGATTGGCAAGCCGGAACCCTTCATACTGAGTTGCAGCTACAAGAAACATGTCGTGATATAACGTACTTTTTTTTCCAACTGTCGTTTGCTCAACTCTAATGCATTTTTCAGGTACCTTCATGATCATTCCCATTTTGCCGTCGCACAGAAGAAGTACGTCTTCATCTACGATCGGGATGGCGTCGAACTTCACTGTCTGAAGGCACACATCGAACCTACTCGGATGGAGTTTCTTCCGTACCATTGGCTACTAGCTACCATAGTAAGCGAGCTTCTGCTTTCTTAACACCTGCTAACGCCTTGCAGGGTAATGCTGGTTATCTCAAATATCAAGATACGTCTACGGGACAGCTACTGTGCGAACACCGGACAAAGCTTGGTTCCTGTACAGCCATGACCCAAAATTTACACAATGCGGTCATTCATCTCGGACACCAGAACGGCACGGTGTCCCTTTGGACGCCAAATTTACCCCACCCTGCAGTTCAGCTTCTCGCACATCTCGGTCCCGTGGCCAGCGTAAGCATGGATCCAAGCCAAGGTGGACGGTACATGGCCACAGCCGGTAAGGATCAGACGGTCAAAGTGTGGGACTGTCGGAACTGGAAGGGTGCGGTGAGAGAGTGGACTACGAGAGGTGGATATGCAGAAGTAGAATGGAGTGCCAAGGGCGCTCTTGCCGTAGCGTCTGGGGGTACCGTCAACGTAAGTGATAACTTTCGCGGCTTCGCCATGAGTGTCTGAATATCTTGACATCAGGTATATACCACTCCCACGATACACAACCCGGTGCATATGAATACACAACCGCCTCTCTACTTGACCCATCCGATACCTCATCGACCTTTGACCTCACTTCGGTTCGCACCTTTCCAGGATATCCTCACGATAGGCCACTCTGCCGGCCTCTCTAGTATCTTGGTCCCTGGATCTGGTGAACCAAATTTTGATAGCACTGAGGCAGATCCATTTGAGAACAAGAAGGCTAGGAGAGAGAAGGAGGTCAAGGCTCTTCTTGACAAAGTAAGGATATTATTTTCCTATCGTGCACCTTGTACTCAGGGACGTTTTTTCAAGATCCAGCCAGACTTGATCACCCTCGATCCAGAGTTCGTCGGATCTCTTGCGCCGCCATCGAAGCTAACGACAGAAACGACGTTTGATGGGAAGCCTTCTGTTGAGATTCCATTTGCTCGTCTGCCCAGATTGGAGAGGCTCCGGGTGCAAGGCAAGGCCGACGAAACCGAGGTTCTCAGTGAGGATGATGAAGCCAGCGGCGCGGAAGCAGATCCAGAGGCTCAAGCTCGCCGCAAGGAGGAGAAAGAAAAGAGGAAGATGAGAGGTAAAAATAAGAGTTTGAAGAGGTGCAATATTACTTTGCTATCTTTTCTCCTCCTACGATCTAACACACGATGTTATAGATATCTTCGAAAGCAGCGCAAAAATGTCATTGATCCCACAGCCGTAAGTCGTTGTGTCTTATTCCTGGTATTCCCCGGCTGATGAATTATAGGTCGCGATTCGAGCGAAAATGGAAAAACAAAAAGAGGAGCAACGGCGTGCTAAAATTGCGGCTGCTGGTGGGGAAAACCAAAAGCCATCTGCATTGGACCGATTCAAGCGGAACACGTGATTTGGGCCTACTTATTCTGTACGCCAGTGTACGTTACTTTCGGCAACATAATATGAGCCCAAC
Organism: Armillaria fumosa; assembly: GCA_030407015.1. Lineage (NCBI taxonomy): Eukaryota > Fungi > Basidiomycota > Agaricomycetes > Agaricales > Physalacriaceae > Armillaria > Armillaria fumosa. The sequence continues at coordinate 995,025 of JAUDYM010000010.1, forward strand.
TATGAATTCGGTCAGTTAGTTACGTGAGCCTGTACTCGTAAGGTTGATCTCGCTCCTTCTGTTTTAGTTCGCCGTTCATCTGTGAGACCACAAGAACAGAGTCGAAGAGTCTGTAGGTTGGGCCCTCGATACCTAAAAAATCCAGCTTCTTTAAAATTTCCCTCCGCACTTCTAGCTTTTGGTACAAGAGCTAACAGCATTCCAAGCGACGTCTTTGCTTCGCTGTAAGCTTGACCGTGCACTGATCCCAATGTTGAGAGAATCTGACCAAACTTGTGCCCTAACCGATTCGCCGGATCATAAAGAATGTACAAAGTCGTCACAGCGACCTGCATCTCTGACGAAACAGTACCCTTTTACTGCCCAATAACGCAACCATATTCGACATCCCTCCGAGTCGGCTCAAGTCCTTTTCATTATATCAGGACTCAGAAACCTTCTTCATCCCGAATACCTTGTCTTAAATTTCATCGAAACATAAACAAAATCCCGAGATTCTTTTCTCCGCTCTTCCTGACACCGACGATGGACGCCTACAGCACCCAGCTGCCCTTCGAGCTTGTCGAGATTATCATTTCCGAGTTTTGGTACTCTGAGCATGATTCTGATTTACGTATCTCGTTCATGGCTGTATGCCTACTTGTCTGCAGCCTCTGGAAAGACGTATCACATCTCGATTACGTCTCAACTGTCAGATATCTATCTATTCTACCTCAGTTCTATCATCCGTTCCAAAAAGTCTTTCCTACCGTCCTCTTCTCTCCGAATTTACCTGCACCATCACCTGTCGACTCAATATCATAGACTCAAGTAACGACCCAGCCTTGTTCTCATATATAACGTTCCGCCACATGCTCAACTACGCCGGCTTTCGCAGATGTTTATCCAACGTCCTGTGCATCCACCTCCAAATCAAGCTCATTTTGGGACTTGCCCAGTGGGTGTCCAAACCATCCGAACTCAGGTCTCCATAAGGCTTGATATGGCCTAGTGTGCTAACCGTAATTTGGTATGTCACCATCGATGACCTGCTCCGATGGTACCCGTCCTTCTTCCATCGCACCTACTGCAAAGAAGAATCCCAAAATATCTGGGGTATCAACCATCATTGCTGGAAGGTGGGTAGGTGACTAGAGATTCCACGAGTGAGACATATCTCTTTTGACTTTTCGTGCTCAATTCATCAGTGCGACCAATCATCAAGATATTCTTTTCTCAGATCCATGACAAGTTGTTCTGTCTCAAGCACCCAAATATTGAGCTTTGCACGTGGGGGAACGTTTGCGGTTCACGAGGATTTCAAGGGTCTGCAATGTATGGAAGAGAATTTACCGTGAAACACTGTGGTGCTGTAGTTGAGATAGAGAAGCCCCTGTTATTGAGGTTGGCCACACACTGCCAGTCGTGACTATGATGGATACACTGTTGCGACTGTATATATATTGTATGAAGCCAAGCTGTAATATTACTCCAATTTGCGTCGATTTACTGACCTTATGCCGATTATATTCGGATGCAAACGTTTCAACTCTTCAGCAGATTATCCAACAATAATTACCCTCACCCGCTCAAACCTAGTGGCCGTGAAAATGACTCCAGTATCTACTATCTACGTCTTGCCTTGCCAAGTTGATCTTGCTAGATAAACGTTGAACGCAGAACGCCGAAAAGTTGAATGTTTCCGACTCAGCGCGGCGGTCCGCAAGGAGACGGGCAAATAAACTACAACAACGCTTGGATAGCCTCGCCACAATCGACCACCGTTCTTCGATGAACGTTCGCCTTTGGCTCGTGTTCCTTACTTGTTCCACAACGGAAAACGGTTGTCTAATTGAAGTACCTCCGAAAGTCCGAAGGCGAGGATGGCGAAGCATTGTTAACTCTTGGCGACCTAGCATACGACAAAGTTTGTCTCGTCCTGGTACCTGACCGCTGTGTATAGACTCTCAACTGCCCTTCTACCGAACAGAAATGGACTAGGCAGTAGATGGTAAACTTCATAGGTTTTACTGGCACTCCTTCGGACAGCTCAGCTGCCGAGGTCATCGGCTTACACCCTATTCAGCATATAGGATGTATTTCAGTCGTTATTACTATCAGACGTATTCGATGCTCTCTCTTTTACGATACATGGGGCTGCCCTCGGGCTAGTACTCCTGTTGATTTCGTAGCCATATGTGAACTTTTTTGTAACGTATATTGCTATTAAATAAAGTTTCCGAGTTGTTCATGCTTTTTTTTGCAGCAACTGTGCACGGTGGAATGCAACGACCGATGTGTGTGCGGATAAGCTTCTTTCATTTCTTTGATTCATGATCCAGTATTCTCTGACATGCTGTTATGATGAAAAACTTCCGATACGTCTGAGCACTACTTCTACCGCTGTTGTCCCGTTAAGCATTCGGTGTGTTTCTGGAGAGAAAAATGTGTAGTGGAGCTCCAAACTGTCGCCCTATCCGCGACCGATTGCTTCGGTACGAATTGAATTCACTCAACTCCCAGCATCACTCTGAAGTCCATTCAACCAGGAGCGGGTGGCATCCCTCTTCCATATGGACTTCGTATCCGTGTACTGTTGTCGGCGAGGAAGCTCCCAATAGATAGATATTTATTCTCAGGCATGCCTTCCTTCCATTTGACTATGAGCCCTTCTTGACGTGTAATTCAATGTTCACTCTCCAACAGATATTTTTGTCATCATCCTTCACGTCGTGTATTGGGTATGGTTGAGACCCCGCTATTAACCTTGCGGACACTCCAAGAATATTCAGGCACAGGGCAAGTATTTTCCCGTCAGCATCATATGCCTATCTCCAACATTCGCGACGGCTCTAAAACCCCGACTCACAGAAGTATTCCGCCCCGCATAGTACCTAGGCATCATGATACAGCGGCTGTCTGATGGATTCTTCATTGGTTTCAGAGACATTTTGCAGCAAGGTAGGCGTTATAATGATATCTTGTGTTCTAACACTAAAAGTTACGAAAGGTCCATCTCGTGACGGAACTCGTGTTTTAACTTCTATGTTTGAATGCCGTACGTGCGTTCTTTGTCTCCTGTCTGGCCGTTCATAACGAGCCATAGGTTGTGGGCTTAATCAACTCCGCATATGAATGACTATATCATTCGTTGGAGCCAAACGCATGAGTGATTTATGTGTAGATCCTCACCAATGCCAACATAATGATCTTTAGAAGGAAATCGACTTTGGACGTTCCCCGTCCACACCGAGGAACCCGATATTATGGAAAGTCTGAGGAGACAACAGAAGCTTACGGTTGTATCTGGTTCTCCCGATACTGCGTTGCATCAAACTGGACTTTTCCAAAGAGTACCGCCCTTGAAGTGTCTCAATGAGCGGGATGGGGGGCGAGGAACATGTTCTAGATCTTTGCGACCCATCTTCCATGACCATGGGCTATGTTATGTCTTGTGGGAATGATGAGCGGAGAATGTTTGCACTCTGATGAAGGACTATCTTTGGCTGATGTTTACTTGCTCGCTTCCGCTCACCATGAGGAAGCACCCGATAACCGAGGCTTCATGATCCCAGACCGCGTCATTCATGTCGTTGGTTCCCTCCACCCGACTTGGGCGCTCACACAGTCGCCGTTTTTGTTTCTCCTTCATGGCCGAATGACTTGCCCGTTTCCCAGACGAAGGCTATTTAAGAGTTGCTGAAGCATCAAGTGTCCTCAAGCCCTCACAGCTAATCTCACCTCAGCAATGTTCGCTCATATCTCATCTTTCGCTATTCTCCTCACTCTTGCGACTGCCACAGTCCTTCCCCGTACTGATGGTGCTCCTTGCGGCTCCAGCGGTACCGCGCAGGCGCAGTGTTGCCAGTCTACTGAGAACGTCAGTCTCCTTGTCGCTGTTCGTTTATACAAAAGCTGAGCGAAACCCTCGATAGTCTGACAACTTGAGTCCCTCGACCAAGGGCCTCTTGGCTGGCCTTGGAGTTGTCGTTGGTGATCTAACTGCTGATGTGTAGGTTATCCCATATCCTAACTAGAGACCGTGATTCATGTCATTCCTATAGTGGTCTGACTTGCAGCCCCATCTCTGTCATTGGTGTTGGCGGAACCAACTGCAATGCGCAAGCCGTCTGCTGTGAGAATAATAACTTCGTCAGTGACAGTGTTATACAGATGGACTCTACACTCACATTCCCGGACTAGAACGGTGTCGTTGCTCTCGGTTGCACTCCCATTAACGTTGGCCTCTGAGGGATTGGGGACAATTGAGGCATTTCAGAATCTTGGAAAACGCATATGTTCATTTGTTCATTGGACGACTCGGAGTAAACAAGTCTAGGATAGTAGTAAACGTGCCAATGACAATCGTGTTTCTGATTTTTCCCCTTGCTTTTCTGGCGGTCATTATCTTTGAGAGTTGCGAGTTCAACGCGGAACATTCTTTTTTTTAGATAGAGTCAGGAAGAGCACTAAACTCTAAGCTCTTAAAGCAGTCATGCACGAACTTATGTGAAGAAAAGCGAGGTCCATACTTGGACCGAAATCACAACTGTATCAGTCGGGAGAGGTTGGGTGGCGATTTTGCATACTTTTTGGAGCTTGCTCTCGATCTATGTCCTCTTAAGTTTATGATGAAAACGATGTGGGAATGAGTCAAGGGCCAACCGAAGAAAAGAGAAAGGATGGAGAACATTAGAGCACCCAATTTGTTTTAATCATAGGCCACAAACTTTTCGCTGTCCATATTTTTACGTGCTCAAAGAATGTTCAATTCTTATTTTCGAAGGCCAAAACCATATCTCGTGATCGTGCAACGTCAGACCACTGCGGTCACCAGATTGAATGCCGAAATACCGGTTCCCTCCCAATTCCCAATGACCAACATGGCAGATAGCCTATCCCCTGAATGCACTCCACTGAAGCACAAGTATGACTCATGCTTCAACGAATGGTTCGAAGGATATCTGGAACCCGCTATAGCCGCCTCTGCAACCCAACCAGAGCGAGAAGCTTACTCGCGACAACAAGCCGCAGAATTTGAAGCCAAATGTGGAAAATTATGGGTGGAATATAAAACTTGCGTTCAAGTGGGTGATTCTACGTCAAATCGAGGTTAACGCTGAAAGAAATCGCAGAACTCGCTAAAGGAAAAAGGACTTGATCATCTTATTCAACAGGCGAGGGAAGAAAATCCGCTCAAGGAACCGCCTCCAGGGCAATCAACATCGTCTGATAGGGTATAGGCAGCCCGAGTTTCACCTTTCGATTTTGTAGCTTTAGGTATGGCTAACTATTTTACTATAACTCATCCCGTCTTTAATATTTTCTCTGACAGCATGTATAAATGTAGAACTGTAATATCCCTTCATAATCATACAAACTCCTCACAGAACTATCGATTTCAGATTTAGCAACAGAAACTTGGGGTATTTGTTGATGGATTTTACCTTCTGCAGATCCTGTGGTGCAAAGGAGGACTCGATCATATTACCTTTTGACCGGTTCACCCGCCTCGAGGCTTTTTATCCTCCGGGTGACTTGCTTCCGGCCGTCTTCTAGGCCCTGCAGCGACAACGTTCTGCGCTAGGCAACTAAATTTTCCTTGTAAATCCTCTCTATGTTTGACATCATTTTTAACAGGCAATTGATGCTCATTGTGAGTCGTCACAACCAGGACGCCAAGTTGCTCGTCCTCGAGAGCAGGTTCAATGATGTACATTATTTTCCCAGGGCACTTGCCGGAGCTCATAACCAATGACCTTTTTTTTAATCTCTTCTTCACCTTCTCTGTGTACGGAAGCGAATCTCTTTCAGCTTTCTCCGCCTTGGCTTATCATTTTCTGCAAATCTCCAGCAACATGGACTATAGTATCGTCACCACTAAGACAAACCTACACCGTCCTAGTTCAGTAATTCCCTTTGCGCCGCGGAGCTTCTGATTTTCCCTGCTTAGAGCCTTCGTAATTCCTGCCCCATGTCTTCGTCTAAAAATCTCTTTGCATCGCCCTGAGCCGAAGGAAAAACCCGTGGGTGGGCAGGCGCGAAAAAATCGGCATTTCTCAGGGCTAAGGCCCATTGGCGCCCTGATGTTACTTAGGTGTCTTTTGGTGGATCTCATAAAGAAACTAATTGGGTTCTTTGCACCTCGTTCAAACTTTCTCCCGCCGTCCCTTCCACACTATCATTGCCTGTATGTCTGGTGTCAAGCTTAAAGTCGCCGTATGGTATGCGTGCGCTTATCCGCGCTATGGTCTTCAACTAATATGTTATCTCAGCGGTGGTGGCATAGGCGGACTCGCTTTCGCCCTGGCGGCGTCCAAACACTCACACATTGCGGTGGAGGTGTATGAAGCCTCCTCCGGTTTCTCATCGTTTGGTGCTGGAATCGGACTTTGGCCCAGGGCATGGAGTGTCTTAACTACACTTGGCCTGGGTGACCACTTGATGAAGATCGCGTCATCGTCACCAACTACTGATACCAGTCAGTGGTAACCGCCTATCGGTCTGGGGTGTCACTAAAGACTAGCTTGCTTTAGCGCACTCGTTTACGTTTCGAAAGAGCGACCAACCGGGTGGATCTGACTTCTACAAGATGTACAGCAAAGGTGCGATTAGCTGTGCATGGGCAGCCGTTTCGTCATGTTGACATCAGAACAGGTCAAATCATGACGTTCCATAGAGGCCAACTTCAACAAGCCTTCCTCCAACATTTACCATCCTCATATCCAATCCATTATTCCAAGCGTCTCCAGTCATACTCCCGACAGTCATCTGACGAAATACAGCTCACGTTCCGCGATGGGGCCCACGCAACCTGGTAAATGACTTCTAGTATAACTTCGATTGATGGCCTCGGTGCTTACTCTCGACATTAAGCGATGTGCTAGTGGGTGCCGACGGCATACATTCAACAGTTCGCGCACAGTTAATGCATGATGAAGCCCAGATGGCACTGCACAGTGGACGACCAGATGCCGCTGAGGAGATCTTGACTTCTATCGAACCCTTTTGGACAGGATCAATCGCGTACAGGGAGCTAGCGCCGTTAGCTCGACTTCAGAAGGATGCTGATACTCGGAAGCTACGTATTCCTCTTCACCCAACACAGGTACAGTCTTTGGCTTGCTCACATGCTCGTCAACTTACTGACGTGCGTGTGTATCTGATCAGTATATCGGCAAAGATCTCGTGCGTTATCCGCTTCTTTGCGACGCTAATCTGACTTGGACAAATAGAATATTATGGTGTATCCGGTGTCGCAGGAAGATATGGGTGAGGTGATCAATTTGGTGGTGTTTCATACGCGGCCAGAACTTGAAGGAATGATGTACGACGGTCCGTGGACAGCGCAAGTCGACGAGGCTAGTTGGCTTGATGAAATCTCCTTTGACGAGTGGGAACCCGAAGCTAGGGGCTGGTCGAAGGTAAATAGATGTTTATCTACCCTATCAGATCCTCATCATTGGGTCTTCTTCAAAGTGCATTGAAAGACCAACGAAATGGGCTATTCACGCCGTCAAACCCTTACATACCTACATCAATGACTGTGTTGTTCTCTTGGGTGACGCTGTATGTTTTTACAGCGTGTGGCAGCAGATAATTTTGACTCCTTTCTCCAGGGTCATGCGATGGATCCGCACCAAGGAGCTGGTGCTGGATTAGCCATCGAGGTTAGTCTAGCTTTCCTCCCTTTGAACTCGGTACTACTTATCAACCTCGCACATAGGACGCATACGTACTTGCTGAATTGCTCAGTCATCCTCACACGACCAAATTAACAGTCCACCATGCCCTTAAAGTATACGATCGCATGAGGCGACCGTTTGCGAAAGAAATTGCTCATCGTTCATTGGAAAACTCTCGATGGCTTTCCTTGCATTACGACAATTTCGACTTCTGCGGTAGCAACGATGCTGACGTAGAGAGAAAGTTACGTGAAATGGGGGATAGGATCGTGGAGAAGTGGAATTGGGCTTGGTCAAGTACCATTCATGAGTCTTTGGAGCAGGAGAAGCGCGCGTTAGATGATCTCATCGACAATACGTCTGGCTGCCCGAGATACCGGTGTAGAATTTAATTATCTTCTCTTCCTATTTATCTACCACTTCGTTATGTATCAGTTTCGTATAATGGGTCATCTATGACCATTTACTATCCATTCGTTATCGGCTGCTTGCATTGTCACAACTGATAAATTACAGAGCTCTAGGATCAACTGGTTCGATCAAAGACATTTTGACTTTACCCCGCTGAGTATTCCTATCTTTTTCCACCTCAATATTCACCACAACTTTGTCAAATACCGATACCGTGACATCTCCCGAGCCCTTAGAAGCTGGCACGGTTATCGTATAATTGTCAGGGTCAAATTGGGTGTCTCGCTTGAACATAACCAGGCCCTCAATACCCAGCCTAAAGGATTGTTAGTATCCCTATTTCATACAAGGGAATGACAGGTCTTACTTGGACACGAAGACGCCAACACCGTTCCTGAATGTCCGTATGACAAACGCCTCTTCTCTCACCTCCTGCTTCTCCCCTCTTCCTTTCAAAGCCAGCCCCACGTAAAACTCCACGCTGGCGCGTCCTGCCATTTGGGCCATCCTATGACGCCGATTGACAACATCGAGAACACGCTCCACATGATGCTTGGAATGCAGCGATGCATGTAGTGGCGAATACCCGATAGCTGCGGCCAACTGCCGGTGAGCTAGCACATCTGATAAAAAAGCTGAATACGGTAAATAAAAAATGGCCGAAAATCACGCACCAGCGTATCTTCGGATAGGACTAGTAAAGTGAGTGTAAATCTCGCTAGCAAGGCCGTAGTGCCCGAAGGTATCCCGCCCGACGCTTCCGGAACAGAAATATTCTGCAGAGAGCATACATCGCGTAGCCATGATCCGCACCAGCGTATTGAATGCTGGTTGGCTTGGGTCCTATGAAAAGACTGAACAAACATTCACCTAACACATGACTGAAGATGACATACGATACACTGATCCAAGGAAGCGGCCAACGCCCCAGAGCTCGATACATCCAGGTTCATTCCTTTGCGCTTCTTCAAGATGTCTTGCAGTTTCTCAAAATTAGTTTTTGGAGGAGGCAAATGTCGTCTGCCAATTAAAGTGTCACTGCCGATGTCCGATAATCAGAAGGAGACATACCTTAAAACCGCAGTTGCAGGGAAACTCTCCTGAATCTTCCTTGCGACGCTGACGTTGGCGAGTAGCATAAACTCCTCGACAAGACTGTTGGTCTCCCGCATCTCCTTCTGCTCCACGTCAATTGGATCTGATGACTCAGAACTGTCGAGTTGTATTTTAACTTCTGGCGAAGCAAGATTAAGAGCACCCGCTGCCATTCGCTTGGCTCTAAGTTTTAGTGCCAAGGAGTTGAGTAGACGTATACTTGTTGTCAGAGGATCGCTCAGATTGCTACCAATAACAGGTCGTTACCAACGGAAGTATTGTTTTTGACAGATATAACGTACGGATCATCCTTACGAATCTGAGCCTCCTCGTAGGTGAAGGCAGCTTTGGACGCAATAACTGATTTGATGAACCGAACATTGACGATATCAGCGTCTGGTGTAAGTTCCTAATTTTTTGTGGATATCAGATCTCGTGGCGGTAGTAGGTATCCGGAAGGACGCACCCAGATAGCAGAAAATGCCAGTCGCTCGACGTGCGGTCGTAAAGAACATAGATTAGTCCCAAGAAGAGCTGGCAACATGTCGATCCGCTTATCAACTAGATAAACGGTGGTTCCTCTCGATGCAGCCTCGCTATCCATTGGAGTGTCGGGGTGCACAAAATACGATACATCCGCGATATCTTTCCTCAGAATCAGTAGGTGGGCATTGCCGCGAACGAAAAATGCATGACTCACGAACACCGGCCTCGATGTTGCCGTTAGGTAGCGCTCTAGCATGGAGTGCGTCATCGATATCTTGACATCCTAGATATCAACTGATGAGCTTGACGTCACTAATAAGGATAGAGGGAACGAACCAGGCGGATCTATACTGCATATCAACAAATCTCTCAGATCTTCTCTGTCTCTCCATGCCAAATTCTCATCCACCTTCTGCGGAACCACCCAGCTATCGCCCTCAGGCGGCAGACAGTCCAAGATAGCCTTCCCAAATGGCCGGTAGGGAACTTCAAACTCCAGTAACAAACTCTCTTGTTCTGCTTCTTTGCTCTCTGCCTTCCCCAGAGCCCGGACGAAATGGCCTTCTGGGTAGCGCGAAGTGTTGTCCCACCGATCGATAGTCACCAAGATTTTCTGACCTATCAAGGTCGGTGCTTGACGCGTCCGTAGTCGGATACGAGGTAATAGACGGGACACCGGTGTTGCAAAAACAGTCTGTAGCGAAAGAGACGTCGAATTGGACGAAGTGAGAGAAGTACTGTCGATATGGCACACGTATCTGTGAAAACTGTTAGTTTGCTCGTGGAGAGCGTGTCAAAAAGACTTACGCTCGCCAGTTCCGCTTGATCACGCCGACTATCCGTCCTGTTGGTTGCTTGTTAGATGATGATGAGCTCGTCGACACCATTTTGGATTCGGCGTCGATGACGGCTTCCTCCTCTTCACCGGAGTCATCCGCATCGTCGTTTTTTAGCGTCGCGTCTTGGTCGACTACTTCATCCGCAGGTGCCATCCATTCTTTTTCGTCAAAGACCTCCACAGCAACAACATCACCTTGCACGGCTCTGTTCATGTTCTCCCGACCCACAAGTAAAATAGGTTTCAAGAAGGCCTGTACCGAGACACTGCCCTAGAAATGATGTCAAATCGCCGGTTTGGATATCAACAAGCACCATACTTCAAGGTAATTGTACTGGTTAGCGTTGAAATATCCTTGATGAAGGCCGCCTGCTTTGACACCGGCTAGCAGCGTGGATGGAGGAAGGTACTATAAAGCAAAATCAGAAACCAATCTAACCGGGAGAAAAAAAAAGAGAACATCAAGATATAGAGCTTGTCGCCCTACTGCTGCCTTAGTAGGTTCAATCTCGTCCGACCCTGCCGCAGCTAACAAGTCAAGTAGTTGAGTAGCATTCGTCATGCCTTCGACGTAACGTCGAACTGATATTGAGGTTATGCCCTCCGCCTCTGCTTTATGCCGATTAGCTGCATCTTCCGTCAGAAGAATCACTGCAGGGCTCTTCTGGCGATGTGATGAGGATATATGCGTGGCGTACCAGGCTGTTGCCTTTCGGATACCTTGGATATTTAGATATTTGAGAAAGAGGTGCCTATTTCTACATCAGATGCTTGCTCACCTCGATCATTGCGGTCATTGGGCGTCTCTCCTTCTTCGCGGACTATGGCAGTTTCCCTTCTCTGTGTCAGTTCTCACTAGAGCAGAAGGACAGAAAAGAATGACGCACATCCTGTACTCGTTGTAAAAAACCCATATCCGCTTGCTGTCCGTCTTTATCAGCGCTTTCAGCCGATTATACAGAGGAAGGGATCTATGCCGAACTTCCTCGATCACAGTCTGCAGAAGAATCATTGGCGTCGTGAACATTTCAGATTCAACAAGATCCATCTGAAAGAATCAGGACACGGTTTCCATTGACGCGAAATACAGACTACAGCACCTGTGACAGAAACACGTTTGTATCTGGAAGGATAAAATGTCCACCAGGGAACAGTGCATGCTGCAGATGAGTATCCAGCGGCAGTACCGTCTCTCCGGGGCATTCAACGCATGACCGAACGCCACAGCCAACGTCGTCTCGAAGGTACCGTTCCCGAAGAACTGAGAACGATTAAATGGAAAGCAGCATGGGCATACTTGTGGTGCATACCCTTAATAACCTTCCCCCTCGCAGTTTTTTTGAAGAATTTTCTTTGAGTAATGATGGCTTCTGCTCGCGGCCTCTTTCTGATAGTTATGTCGACCATTATTTCTTTCGGTCCAGCAGCCAGAAGGTGGTGCTCATGTACTGATGGAAATGAAAAGCTCAGCAGCAGACTCTACTGTAGAACTCCCTTTGCTGCCTGATAGTATGAGGAGAGAGAGAGGATGATCGCGGTAAGAGGTAAAGAAATTTCGTGGGATAATATTACCCTCTTTGGAGGTGACGTCGTCTCAGTCCTGTCAGGGGAGGCCTGCGGAGACAAGTTGTCTTCGATCTTCGCATTTCCATAACATTTCGAACTCACGACGTCTTCCTTATCTCTCTTGTCTTTTGTATTTGTTTTGTGGTGACAGCTTGGACGAGCGCCGAAGGAAATTCAAGGGTACTTGGTTTTGCTTGTCTTGGTTGTGGCTTGCTCTGGTCTTTCCGCGGATGGTGATCGGTGACAACCAGTACTTAGCTTGAGCAGGGCATGGCAGGGCACTTACCACTAATATAATTAAATTTAACCACCGCAGCCCTGGACAAAAGATCGGAAGCAACCCATTGTCGTTACCACCCTGACTTCAATGGGCAATGCCACTCTGGCCACTACATCACGAAACAAAGACAAGAGGTACCTTCGTGCATTCATAAAAGGAACATGCAAGGAGGGAATACTTCAGTGCTCCGCTCTCTTCTCCTCGTCTTTCTATCATGTCTTTGTCTCTCCAGCTCTCAGCCAGCTCGTCTCAGGCCACCGAAATGATTCCCGACAACATCTCTGACGCGGGCACCGAAGTCCCTCTGGTTTATCCCGTGGAAAGCTACCTCAAAAAAGCGCGTCTACCAGGGTTTTACCGTCATGTGAGGTTCCCAGTGGAGCAGCTCAGACGTATTGCGGTCTGGCCGAAGATGCCTATGCTCGCGAGGACTTTGGGAACACGTCCACTGGAAAACGTGTATCTCCTACGGTCTGATGTCGTCGTGCTGGGGACTTTCAGATGTACGCCGATATTCCTTTCCATCTTTCGATAATGCTGACTGGGCCTACCTCCAGACATCAGCCACATGCCTGGCCTCAGTATCATCAATGAAGAGGGTGTTCCTCAGGAGACTTCCTCAAAAATCAAACTCGCCAACGGACTCATCGTGCAATATGACCATAACGACCTTGATTTTCTTCGCAACATCAACTCGGAGGACGACATGGATAGACTGTTGATGGATTATGTGCTTCCGACTATTTCAGAGATCGTTCGGCTCTTCAGTCATCTCCCGCCCTTGTGTCCCCAAGCAGAAAGCCTTAAATTCCAGAACATCTCGGCGAGGCACACCACGCATCATTGCAAATGGGACATATACAGTATGGTGAGCCACTTTTTTTATCGCTGCTCTCTGGTGGCTCGCTAATCAGGACTGGCGGTAGAACGATCAGTTTTTCGTTATCTTCATCCCGCCTTGGTTCATGGGAAAAGAAGATCTCGTGAAACTCGCTGACCGCGGCCAAGTACGGCATTTCTTTCTCTCTGCCACCGATTCATCACTGATACACTCGCATAGGTGGCACCAGGGGCCCTCGACGCGTTGGACCCTCGCGCACAGGTATTGGACACGATCAGCGATAAGCTATGGGCCGTGGTACGCATTTTTCTTCGAGTAGATAACGACGACGCTTATTTATACCTAGATATGTGACGTCTGTGTTGGACGTGGGACTGAATTCGTCGTGACCAACTACTTGTATTGGAGCTTTGGCCGTTTCAACCCCGAAAGTCAGTCTTTCAATGTACATTACCTCAATCTAAGTTCTGACTCAGTATTATTCCAACAGACTATTCAGAGGCTATGCTTTCAATGCCGATCCAGGCTGAGTTGGATCCATTGGACGGAACTATAATGGGAGAACGTCTTGTGAACCCTTCGGTGATTGAGACGCTGGTCTACTGGATCCAGGTGGCCAGGGGTGCCGCTGTCTTGGTGGAGCCAGAGTCACGATAAACCAAGAGAAATGTGATTTATGCTTTATGTACTAATAAGATGAACATGCCCCTATGCAAAAACTTCTCAATGACTGACTAAAGATCACTATAGAACATTTAGTTAGCGTTCAACTAAGTAATTCATTGTTCGCCATCTTGTGTTTCATTCACTCTCTTCACTCTCCTCTTCCTCCTCTTCCTCCTCTTCCTCCTCGTCCTCCCCTGCCGCTTTGTTTACAAAGCGAGCCTTCTGCGTAGGGCGAGAAAAGTTGTACCCATCCGCGGTCCGATTTCCTTTTTCGATTCAATGTTGCATCGACTTTGTCCATGCGATTTTCTTGAGATCGGTCATTTTTGGGCCATGTCGCACGGTCCTTCAACGCCTCCGTGACAGTGTTTAAGATCAACTTATGATCTTGGAGACGGTCCAACAAATGCTGGGCCTTCTCAGGATCCGTTTCCAAAAGGCCCAGATAGAAATCCGATTCATACCGTGCCGCAAAAGCGGGAAATAGTGTCAACAATAAGCGACTAAGATTCGGATTCCTTAATTTTAGGTTCTTGACAGTTACTGTCCCGCCCAAGAGTGCCTCTTGTTTCGCTCGACCTCCCAACGATTGTCCAGATAGGCGTTCGACTTCTTCGTACCAGCGGTGGAAGGTCGTCGACAGAGACTGCTGTGTCAAGTCATTTGGCGTAAACCGTAGAGTCACCCATGTGAGGACATGTAGAAATGACTCTAAGTCGTCAGCTACGTTATGTCGAACAGACTGGTCCTGCAATAGGACAACTGATCTAAACTGCCAAGTTCCCTGTGTTTCACTAGTAAGTAGATAGACGACGTTGAGGACATGAACCTGGACAAACTGTTCGTTCCAATGTTCTGGCACCTTGGTTCGGAGATTTGGACGACTTGGACAAATCCCAGTCAATAAGGATACCCCCTACTCTGCCCCTGGAATCTCGGGTTATCAATATGTTGCCAACGCTTATGTCGCGATGCATGATCCGAAGTTTCGTAACAGCTTGTTCGTGAGCTACGTGATAGTCATGAACTTGAATAATCATATTCCCGCCTAGAAGACATACCTGTTATTGCACACTTCACGGCAGTCACCATTTCCCATGATGAATGGAAGGAAGTCAGATCGCTCCCAATAGTTCCCAGCACAAGTCTATAATGTTGATGTTCCCTTTGAGAATTCCCCTTTGCTAAGTCTTTTGGTTCTGTCCAGGTATGTCACCGCCCAGTATCAATTCTGCGATGTGTTGTACTTTGGCCTCGTGTAACTGCTCGTACACGTTTCCCTCGGCGATTAGACCTGGAGCTATAATTCGCCAGGAGTCCTTCAGAAGAACAACTCGGTCTTCTGTCAAATGGTACGCAATGAAGCAACGGGAAGCGCGACCCACGAGAGAGGCATGATTCTTTGAGAAAGGTTGGCCCCCGACGATGTAAACAGGCTTAGCGCGAGGGTTCTTATCGTCATGAACAGCGAATTTGTACAGCCTCTCGCCTTGCTTTAGGTTGTGTAACTTGAGGCGGGCTTCCCGGTCTTCTGCAGCGGTAGGATCCATAACAGAGATATCCCAACCGCGTGTTGCGGCGCCAGTATTGCTCAATCTCCAGAAAAACTCCTGCAGGTAGGCAGATTTGCTTGAAGCATAGCAAAAAGCGTGCGTTACCGTGACACCAGAGCGATCCCAGCGGAGTAGTCTTGCTTTGTTGGCACAGATGAGCACGGTGAACAAATGGGTGCGATATTGAGAGGCGAGCTGTGCATTAGCATATGATGCGATTTAACCTCTGGTATCCTCGCTGACCAAAGACTCGTGCTCAAAGACACCTTTGTCACGGAACGCGTCGTCGTTGGCATCTAACTTCACTTCGACGTGAGTTTCCATTCGAGCGAACTGGGTGATGGAATCAATCGTCTGGTTAGATCTGTACACCGAAATATCAGGCTTCAGATAATCAGGATTGAAGACGCCAGACTCCAGGTCTGGAGGCGCATGTGTGTCAACAAGCTTAAGATTGGGACAGAAAGGCGCGAGCGTATGAATCTTGAACAGTCACCAATATCAAATCGGGTAAAAGTGAATGCATGAGGCAACGTACAATAGGTTCATACATTTCTATCTCTGTTTTCTTTTTTACAATTTCTTCAAAGACCGAAGGGATCACCTCGGGCCTGTTCGAGCACCGCGCACTCAAGAATTTATCCAGGAAAGCTTGTGGTTCGATCCGCCGACATTTCTGATGGATTTCGCGAGCCATCTCGACCATTTTTACGTCGCGAGAGTAGTGAAGTGAAGAGAATGGCATTGCGCCTGAAGCCTTTTTAGAGATGGGAGTATTGATATCAATGAGGCGACTAGGTGCAGACTTCTGACTAGTAAGGTGTGGGCCATCGCATCTGCGTGGCAGGACCGAGCCCTATATTTTTCTGTTTTCAAATTTTCCCTCCGAGTACCGACATATGTAAGTTTAAGACCACAAAACAAACCGGATAATCACGAGTCCGTGCGCTTTATTTCTCTTCACAATTGACACATGAACCACCCCGTCGAAGAAAAGGCCCCGGGAAGATCCTGGTTCAACGCTGTACCTTCGCTTCTCTTTCAAGGCGAACAGCTGGCGCTACGAGCTAAAGACAGGTTTCCCCGAAGCTCATTGAAATGAGATGCACCGAACAGATCCCAAAAACCAACGTGAGACCATTGGGATAGAGGCATAAAAATGTTGGCATGAATCGAGCGTATTAGGCTCTGGTGATTTCTTTAATTGTGAGCGGGACGGTATCTTTTAATGCCAAGGTTAGTACATTCCAGGTCGATGTGATCGAAGGAAGCGGAAGAAGAAGAGGTCGACCGAGACGGAGTAACTGTTGCCCAGGGGAATGTAGCGCCGGAAAGAGGAGAGTTTCGTCTCACCAGTACCGGGCGCTCCATGCTTGAAAGCGGCCATGCTCGCAGCACGATAGTGCGGGGTCTGTGTGGCACAAGTGTGTTATCACAATGACTGGGAGATTATGCCCTGATAATTATAGAGGGAAGAGTGAAATGAAAAGGACGTACACCAATAGGTGAGTTCCAGCTGAGGAATTCCGTATAGGGCAATGTTGTTCCACCGTCTCCACCGTCTAACGGCAATGCTTACAAGCCAGACCAGTCCTAATGTCGATGTTGGATAGAATGACCGCATTGCATTGTTCAGGTGTGTATTATTGCCCTAGAAGATACATTGGCCGACTGAACAATACAAACTTCAAAGGTGCACCGAGAAATATGCAACGACATACCATTTCCACCCTTCTTTGATACTGGGACTGCTTTGTTGGTCTGTTCGGCTTCAAGCTTTGACGGACGGTCTTTCCGTCTTGTAGAAGGAGGCATAACTGCTGTCGAATCTGTGGCTCTGTGGACTCTATTCACGACAAGCAGAAAATTAGCACTTAAATGTTATGGAAGAGTAACGAAAAGGGGATACCTGCAAGTGGCCTTTGCGTCTCATTCTTCTTGAGCCCTTTCCACTTTTTCGTTGTAAAAAAAGCAGTTGCCATGCACACGACTTTGTGTGAGCATCGAGACCAATTCAGGACATGCATTATACAACCATCATCGTCCGTCCATCGAAGCAAGCCGGCCTCATCTTCGAAGACGTTCCCAGCATGAACTTGGGGTGCTGGATCACCATCATCGCTGATACACACCTTGGTGGATTCCCCCTCGAAAAAGGGTTGGCGGACCCGGAACATACAGTCCTCCGCCTAGGTAAGCCCTAGTGAGTGCGCGCGCACCCTTTTGATAGCCAGAATTCACCAGGAAATATACATCTCTTCCTTCGATGAAGTAGACTTCGCATTTCTTGACACCTACGAGTTCTGATATGGATCCAGACATTGTGAGAGAGGGTAGAGGGAAAGCGTGAGAAGAATATTTTATTTCATCGGTTTACACAGGCACTTCGGAATTGAGCCATTATGTTGTTGTACAGTATAGCTGACTTCACCTCAGTCCAGTAGTCAATATTAAACACGGTGCAACCATCGTGAGCAAATACAGATGAATTGATGCATGAATACTCACAAGAAGACAGACCACAGACAAAGAGAGGAAAAAGGGCGATGAAGGCCATGCCTTCATGGAGCCAAGCAAGAGGATGAAGCATAAGGTCAGGTTTGAATATTCGGACTCAGAGGTCAGCAAATGCTGAACGAAGACTTGGAGAGGGGGGAGATGAACGTCGAACATTGACATGTAGACAATGGATACACTGAATCAAACATTTGAAATAAGTAAACGAAGAAAACCACAAAAGAGTGTAGAAGAACAGACAGCAGACAGAAGTATCCAAAAGGCTCTTTGGCAGACGCGAGATGTGTTAAAGCCACCAGGGTAAACACGGACACGGATCGGATGGGCATGGGTGTACGAATAGATAAATTCCCATGAGTAGTCAGAATTCCCACGAGCAACTCAGGTAGCGAAGTCGGCAAAAGCCGAAAAGCGATAAAGCCACCAGGGTAATCACGGAAAAATCGGAAAGGACCGGCTTGTGTACGAATAGATTTTTTTCACACGCTTTTCTCATGCCAGCATACTAACCGATACCTATATATACATATAGGACTCGGAACAATGTTCAAGTGGCTATTTCAAAATTTCAGGGTCTGCTGCATCATATGACCGTCATGTGTGTCCGATAGACTAGGCTTTAATTGAAGTTCAAACTTCAACCTCGGCGAACGCGACGCGTTGCCGCATAATCATTGCATCAGAACTCAGACAGTTCATGAAAAAATTCCAAGGCGGTTTCTGTCGAAGCGGTAGGTTCGCAGTGAGTAGACTAGTGGCTGGTAAGGCCAGACTTTCGTATTCTCCGGCTCCTACAGAGCCAATTCTTATACTACGAAGACTACCTAGAATGCTCTACTAAGCTCGTTCATACAGTAAGTATCGGTTCAAAGGTCACCCGGCATTATGGCAGCTTGAACAGTTGAACCTTCTACTGCCTTCTCGCGGCATGCCACGATATCTCCAACAGTTTCGCTTTCGTGGCAAAGCCGACGCACTCGCTTCATGATACGATCTCCGTTGAAAGCGAATCTCGTGGCACTTAGTCATATTGAGAGTGGTGAGCTTAACAGCATGATTCCGCCGTTTTAGCGACTACTTGCCTTCATGTTCCTGCAGCCTGGGCTCGACACCTGGCAGTGCCGTTTCGTCTTCGAGCCAGTTAGACTCAGGAATTTCACAGACGGCGGCCACGAGCCGTTCAATGACGATTATCTCATACGAACCGGAATATCATATATATACAGTGCCGTTTTGTGGTTAGGCAATCCTGAATATGTCTATAAGTAACTAAGCAGAGTGAACGGGGGAACGTGAAATGCGAGGTGCACATCTAGCCTCTAGCATTCGTATACCCTCTTCCATCATCCCTTTGAAAGAGGTCATCCATGCCCACTCGAAACCTTTGTTGATAGCTATCGCTGTTCCCTCAAGCTTCTGCCATATTTCAGCTTCCGGCGCACCATTGTCCCACTGGAAATCATCATGCGTCATGGTGAAATACCTAGCGTTGCTGGCAGATCGTTTCCAGATGTCAGTAGCAAATGGACGGCGAATGGAATCATATATTTCCAATGCTATGGGTATTTTTTTTCGTGTTGTGAGTGAATGGCCGAGAAGAGTCGCTAGGAAATAGCCGTCCTGAAAGAATTCCATCAGACGAGCAGAGCCGTGAGACAGCCGTGAAGAAAGTACCTCGATTGCTTGACCTGCCCCGGAAGCCTGATGTGGGAGCATTGCATGTGCCTTTTACACTGTCAATTGCGCAATTAATTGTTCAGTGCATACTTAGTACTTACCGAATCACCGATAAGTGCAACGCGATCTGACACATATGACGACAATAACTTGGTGCTGTACATAGGCCATCTCTTTGACTGGTCAATACACTGAGTACTGATAGGTCAGCCAGGACATACCTCAATCACAATTTGTGATAGAATACTCACATGCAGCCACGCCTGGATTTCTGGTTCCCATTTTGAAAACTCGGCAAGCGACATAAGTTCAGCGTTGTCTACCTGGACCGGGAACGGCGGATCGTATGAGGTACCCATTAGGTGTCTTTGATGCCGAACGGCGACGACATTCAGCAAGGTGCCGTTCGAGACCGGATATACAGCGATGTTCTTGGACCGAAAATACATAAAAGAAAATTTAGTGGAAATGAGGGAACACCGACGATGCCATGACCACAGTACTGAAATTCAGAGGTTAACACCAACGCCCGAGGTCTAGAAATCAACTCACCTGTGTAGGTTGCGTGGGAACTTGAAAGTTCCTTGCAACAGGATCCGACTTGATTCTCTCCATGGGGATTAGCGACCTATATGCGACCGATCCCGTAAACATCTGAGGAACACCGGAAAGGATTTCTTCGGCCTCGTGTAGTCTCCCGTCCGCTGAAGCGCTCTGCGCCTTGTCTTTCAGCAAGGACGCACGTACTCGAGATTTTATTCCATCGGCACCGATTAACACGTCGCACTCAGCGGTCGTCCCATCTTCAAAGAATACCTTGACTTGTCCATCAGGCTGCTCGACAAAGGTTCGCAGACGCTTTGAATAATGAATGACACATTGTGACGAGAGATGATTCACAAAAATGACATGCAGGTCTCCTCGGTGAAATGATTGACAGTGCCCTTTAGAGTCGACACGGCAAAACTCCTTCCCTATGGCCTGGTCGCTTTTCCTGAAACTCCAAGCAGTAACTGACGTTGGACGTCAATGCGTGGAAACGAACAGGGATTTGTATTTCGACTGACCGTAGTCTTCCGTGAACGGGGCTGACGCCACCTTCTGCAGATCAGGTCCCATACCCATCATCTCCATGACTTCTATAGCCCGCGGCCATACGCTGATGCCAGCACCGACAGCAGAAAAGTGGCCTGCAGCCTCGTATAGCTCGAGGTCCACATCCGGATACTTGGACATTGTTACAGCGAACGCTAGTCCACCTAGTCCGCCCCCGCTGATCGAGAATCGGGTCAGCCCTGTGGATCTAAAGCGTAAAATGACGTCGACGCTCACCAGATAGCAACCTTGAACTTCGCGGTCATGATGAGTTGATTGTGTTCTATGCGTTCAGTTCCAGAGAGAATAACGCCTTTAAGTACCGGAACTCCTTCATGCCTGACAGGCACGCTGTAGGGTCGAACATTTCATCCTGTGGCTAGCCTGTGACGTCCAACTCAAAATGAAGAGTTTCGGAGATATAGATGAGCGGTGGCTTGAAGGGGATTCGGGGAGTGGAATGGAAAGTACTTAGTAACCCTTTTCAGCTAGCGGACCCGAGGGCGAAGTAAATGGCAATGGTGAAACTGGGCGCTAGTAAACGTAGCGGAAACGTCCGACGCCGTCGTCGCCGCAATTTCCAGCTTAGAAGTTCTTGGTTAGACCTGTCAACGAGTTATTCCTTCCTGAGACGACAAGATGTCAATGGTTACTCACCGCTAAAGTGATCGGTGGCCGAAGGTCAGAGTTTGGATGCTGCAACGATGATCTCCCAGTCAATTCAAAAATAATACCTCAAATTATGCGGTCTACATATAATACAACATAGTGGTGGAGAAAATAGATAAGTGATACAGATGATAAAAGAACAATGAATCAAGACAAGATGAGGGAAAATTCATACAACAACATTCATGAGTCGATTTTGGCGATCTTCATCTCCCACATCCCGTTCCTCCCTCTGACAAGCCCCTGCAGCAATAGCCGGCCTTCCATACCCAGGAAATCTACCCTCACAACCCCTCGCGACATTATCTCTTTATCTCCGTGACATCTAGAGGTATATGCTGCACCGAGCAACTCTCTCTCTTTACTCCGTACATCCTCACAATAATAATGCCGGCTCTCAATCGCCATCATCATCTGCACGTGCAGTTGCATGAGAATGTCGTAGATTGTTACGCCATTTGGGTTCGACGCGTATACGTCCACGTACCACGGATATCGGGCATGGTACAGGCGCATGAACGGCGCAGGTGGATTCGTGGCAATCTGCATGAGGTCTATTTGATTGTACGCCCGACCGAGATGAGAGAACATAGCGGGCTGTGTGAACGGGTTCGTGCGAAGATCAAGATGTATTGAGGGAGCGTGAGCATCGTATGCGAGAAGACCATGTAAGATCCGTCGCTCCGGATCATTACTCTCTGAGCATAGCAGATCAGCTTTTTTTCAGTGCACAACCCAAATAGTATACCTTGTACATCAGAGCGATTCTTGGACAAGCTGAGTTTAATGAATGATGGTCTCATCTCGAAATCTGCCCTCCAATCTCTCGGTCGCTGCGCCGGGTTCCACTCGTCGATATCTCCGTGAGGATACCACTTCCTGGATTTGAATTTCTTCTTTCCCACAGCTGGACCCCAAGTTAACGATCGCTTCATCCTGTAACCGTCCTCGGTCGATGGAGACTGGGGCATCGGAAGTGTGGCAGATGCAGGAGGCGGCTCGTTATCGATATTACCCCAGCCGTCCCCAAATGATTTGGATGGAGTGATCGGTATAGAAAAAGGGCTCTTCGCGGTCCGACTACCAGCGCCAAACCATCCATCGCCTACCGGCTGAGAGGGAGATGTAACCTCTGGCGGTTGCCAGGCTGTGCTGAAAAAGCCGTTGTTGGGCGTTACAGCACGGCCCTGCCGAGGATGAGGTGTACCAGGCATACCGCCGCCCCAGGATCCAGCTGGCGGGCCCTGCCACGAATCCGACGTTGCTCCCCAGTCTGGCGTCTGTCGTCCCCATCCTGGTGTCTGGAACAAGTCCAATGGTGAGAGGTGTTGGTCAGGTGGCGAAGGCCCTCCGTTCAAATTATGGACCGGCCACACTGGTGTGGCGCCTGGGGCACCGCTGTCGAAGAATAATAAGGAAAATGTTGAAAAATCCGACAGATTGCTACGCACGCTGTACGCTGACTGAATCCTGGAAATGCATCATGAATTCCGCCGCTGTCGTTTCCAGCACTTCAAATTGAGTCAGACGTCGTCTGCTGTCGACAGAGAAGACTATTACCCTCCGAATCCAACGTGCGTCGGACGGGGTGCCTGATGAGAGTCAACCAGTAAAGGCATTTCAGAATCTCTTCCAGGCGTCCATCCGTTCAATGCCATGAAATTTGAGAGAGAAGGAAGGAAAGGAAGGCGAGGGCGATGTGTCGTCGATGTCGGAATCTGCTTCCACGATCCTGGTTGCACAGCCACATGGGGATCTCCTCGATCCCAACAGTGGGCCAAATATGTCGAAATCAGGTCATCTGCTATGATTCTTGTTCTCTTCACCACTTGAGAAGGGATAATTCTCCAACCATCTGCTCAGCTGCATCGAATAGAGCTCAGAATCTCTCCCCTCATTTTTTAACTGACGCCAGCGGTGAAATTAGCAGTATATCTTAAGGTTTCTGGTGACCCTACCCCAACAACAAGCATACCAATCACAGCAGCTTCGGAAGCTCTACGATGGCTGGAGACATCTCATGTGCTATTCCCAATCTTCTATGGACCACCGGACAGTTGTACCCCGCTCAAGCTGCATCGCCTCGTCCAAGATCTACTTGATGCGACAAGCGCACAAAGTTTCTTCATTGGTTTACCTATTCTTCTGCACATGTCTCCGGTGCTGCCCAGGCCGCCCGGATGTTTTTATCTTACATATTCCGACCCACCCTTTGCGCGACTTACCTCAGAGACCCAACTTCCGTTCATCCTACATGCTGGCTCGGACTCTTCCCCCGCATTCTGCATGGAGTTGCTACTGAAAATTTGCGTACTAGGACTCTAATCTGGACTCAGGTTTCTTCTTAGCCTTCTTTACTTCCTGCATAGGAACTCCGGGTACCAGCAGAAGGTCGATAAGATGGGCACGTATGATAGATTTACCTCGATCTCAACGTTCTAACCGTCTCCACAGGCTGACCCCCCAATAGGCTTTGAAGATGAAACTCGACTAGTGATATGGCTGACAGAGACGGCCGTTTCTGAAATGGGAAGATCCTTTGTCTTTCCAATCGTCGTATATCAATAGGCGAAGAATCAATTCTATAGTACGTGTACGCCGCACAATGTTATTCAGAACCATGTAGGAAGAGAAGCAGACCCAACCTTTTCCTTGTCTAGGGTCTCTGGGGCCAGTTTACGCATCTCCTAAAGAACTATTGCACATTTGTGGAGATGAAGGAAGATACTCGGATCCACTAATGAAGGACTTGCGCAAAGGCTCAGGGAATGCGATGTAATAGCTGAGTTTTCAAATACGGCCGATTATATGCGCGTTCTTGGCACATGGTGAGGGAGGGAAAGTTCACCTATGTTGTGCGCAAGGTGTTCATTAACACTCATGTTGTGGCCGACTGTTGTATGACGACCTGTGACTCACCTAGGTCCATGGTCTACCGATGTCTCGGCGGGGGCTTCCCATGCCGGAAGATCCTCCTCGGATTTTGGAGCAACTCTTCGCCTGCAGAATCAATACAGGCTTCGAGAACTACAAGAATGGGCCTTCGCTTTTTTATATCCACCCCATCCCCCTCTTACTATTGTGCCGGCTGCCACAAAATTCACCAACCCGATTTTGCTGAATTTCGCCACGAGTAGTTCTACTTCGTACTGGCTGATTCGGACTCGAAAGAAACCGCGCATTAGCAGAGATCTGTCGTTCTTGATGATATGGGCTGGAGCGTCGGCTCGAGCCATCCCACTAACCCTGTCTGCTGGGCTCGTGCTGGCTGATTTAGGATTATCGGGAAATCTACGTCTTGACCCTTGTGGAAGGAGGAAAGAAAGAACGGAGGTGGTACGCATTGGGTACTCACGCACCAATATCTTCTGATTGCCAACTCTCAAGGTCAGTTTTTCCTGTTGACCTGCCGTTTACAATATTATTTATCACTTTTAGTTGCCCTAGTCCTCCCGATGCGTTCTGACAGTACCATGACTCAAAACATGCTGTTTCTCGTACAATTCCTGTTACCGTCCAGTGCATAGCCCTAGGGACTGGCTCCTAGGCGTCGTGTATCTGAGTCGATGTGAACCATTATTGATATAACGCGCCTGGACTAGCCTAGACATGATCATCGAAGGTAAAAATTGACTATGCGGGGGCGCAGTCCTGATCGCGCCAATAATTCTCGGTTTTGAAATGATAATCATCTGCAGGATCATGATGGGCAAGCGATAATTAAAGAACTGATTTGTGCTGTATCGAGCTGTATATGTATGTGGATTTTGATGATCTTCGGAGAAACTCGTGGAAGCGCTCTTCTTGTTCCCGTTCCGTCAAGAGCCCTGACCGTTTACTCTTGTAAAGGAGGACAGGAAGGCAAAGCGACGACTTCGTTATATCAAATTTCCGGGGGAACCTTCCCCTGGAATAGCGGATTGAAAATGACGCGCCCACGAGTAAAAAGTGTGCATGCTGATCTTGTACGTACGTCAACAAAGATGTTTCTGTTCTTTCCACGTACTCGATTGATCAACAGTGGTTACCAACAAACGCAACGCAAAAGAAAGCTGAAGGAATGAATTTCATTGCAGACTGCGCCTAGTCCTTGTGGCGGTGTTACTTAGATTAAAATTAGATTTCGAGCCTTTTTATGGACGCGGGTCTCTTTCCCCGCACAAGATATATCTTTGAAACCTGCGCTAAAAGCGGCATGAGGTAGTGTCAATCTAGGCTGAAGGGGGCATCCTAAAAGAGGTCGTCATGCTGCCATACCAGTGCTGGCACGGAGGGACCCCAGAAGTATAGAAAGATTTGCCCACAATCCGGGATAAAAGTTCGGACAAAATGTCCCAGATTCGCGTAAAAAGCGCCTGACTGAGAAGATTATATAAAAAGATAAGAATAGTCGGGGTGGCGTGGGTCCTTTGCTGACGTGAAACCAAACTTGTTCAAATTTCTCATTTTTGGTTGCCTCCTTTTTCCATCACCATCACATTCATTTTCCTTTGCTTCCTCCCTCCACATCATACTCACCGCCGCTCAACGTTTCGCGGTCTCTTCTCTTTCCTTTTCTCCTTCTACCAACAGGCAGAGGTTACGACTTTCACGATGATACCCTCACTATCTCTGCTAGCTTTCACACTAGCAACCGCCTCGCCTGCTTGGGCACAGACTGCAGGAACGTTTGCAGATGGAGGAAACACGCAAGTCAGCGCTATGATGGTGAGAAACTTGTTATTTTGTTGCTCGACAATGTTCATCGGCCCCTAGATGTTCGTCGGCAATAAGGATCAAGTATACATCCTAGACAAAGCGGAAGGTAATGCTGCCCAAGTTAATGGTCATCCCGCGTGGGGTTCTGTCTGGTGAGCAATAAAAAGCTCAGATCTTGCCCTGTCGTCTAGACGTTATCCCAGGAATATCGATACGCACGATGTCGTCGTGCAGGACGTCAAGACGAACGTGTTTTGCTCGTCTGGGATGCACCTTCCCAATGGTTCGTTTGTGACATTCGGTGGAAACGGTGCCGTTACCAAAGGCGGCAACGTTGGTTCTGTCCTCAACGACGAGGGCTCGGCCTCGTATGACGCCCTGTATCAGGATTACGACGGCGGAAAGGCAATTCGCGTCCTCGACCCCTGTTCTGCAGGCTCCGACTTCCAATCTACTCAGTGTGGTTGGTTCGATGATCCCAGTGTACTCGCCATGCAAAAACGGCGATGGTATTCTACGGCTGAGCCAACCGCTGAAGGCGATATCGTCATTATTGGCGGTTTTGCCAACGGCGGCTACATCAATCGGAATTACCCCAACGTGGACCCAGAGTTCGAGGGTGGCGCCGCCGAATGCACCTACGAGTATTATCCTGCAAATGGACGGACGGCCACTACCATGCAGTTCATGATCAATACTTCCGGCCTCAATTCTTACCCTCACACCTTCCTGATGCCATCTGGTAAAATGTTTGTTCAGGCTAACGTTTCGACTGGTAAGTCGCGTGGTTTCCTTGCATGCTTATATCTGTCTTATATGTTATTTCTTAGTCCTCTGGAACCACACTTCCAACGAGGAAACGCCGCTCCCAGATATGCCCGGTGGAGTTGTTCGCGTATATCCCGCATCCGGAGCCGTTGCCATGCTTCCTCTCACACCCAAGAATAATTATAATCCCACGATCCTCTTCTGTGGAGGTTCAGACATGCCGGACTACTCCTGGGGTAACTACTCATGGCCATTCATAAACACATGGGAGTATCCAGCTTCAACGGATTGTCACCGCATCACCCCCGAGCCTGAGGACGGCTCAGCTCCCGTCTACGTCAAAGACGATGATATGTTACAAGGAAGGACTATGGGCCAGTTCGTCATTCTACCCACCGGTGTTCTGTTGGTGGTGAATGGAGGTATCAATGGCACTGCTGGTTATTCCACCATGACGCTTCAGACGACGTCTTACAGTGATATGCCCTATGGAATGTCACTTGCTTCCGGGCCCGTCGGTACGCCCGCCCTTTATGATCCCGAAGCAGACAGTGGCAAGAGGTGGTCTAATGATGGTTTCTCGACATCTGACATTGCTCGTTTGTATCATTCGTCTGCTATTGTTCTCCCGGACACCTCTGTATTGATTGCTGGATCTAACCCCAACGTCGACGTCAACCTGACGACCTACTTCAACACCGAATATCGCGCTGAAATTTTCTATCCCCCTTACTTCTCGGCCAGTACCCGACCAGAGCCGACCGGTCTGCCGTCTAAACTCTCTTACGGTGGGGACTCCTTCGACGTCACCATACCGTCCAGCTCATACTCCGGTGACTCTAATGACGCGGCCTCGAGCGCTTTCGTATCTGTTCTTCGAACTGGTTGGACAACACATGCGATGAACATGGGCCAGCGCTATCTCCAACTCAACAACACGTACACCGTGAACAACAACGGCACTATTGTCCTGCATGTCTCGCAGATGCCCCCGAACGCGAACATTTACCAGCCGGGGCCTGCATTCTTACATGTCGTTGTGAACGGTATTCCAAGCAACGGATCTTATGTTATCATCGGAAGCGGGAACATTGAAACGCAGACATTGGCTACCGCGGCGGTATTGCCCGCAAGCGTTAATGACACCAAAGCCCAAGGTTCTGCCGATGGCTCTACAACATCATCAAGCGGCGATCAAAACAACAGCACCTCCAAGACGAATACGGCTGCTGTTGTTGGCGGCGTTGTTGGTGGACTGGTAGTCCTGGGTATACTTGGTGCGCTTGTTGGTATCTGTCTATCGCGACGAAGACGTGAGGCCAACCGTCAGCCTACGTCCTCATACGCGATGCGTGACGGGCCCGGGTACGGAGCATCTCTAGGTGCCGGCGCTGGCGCTGGCGGTACGGATAAGGCCTTGCGGAGTTCTGACTCTAGTGCCTTTATCCCGTTACAGCATGCATATAACCAAAACGAATCGTGGAGTTCGAGCACTGCAAGTCTACAAGCGCCCTACCAGGATCACGAATCCCACGATCGGCACGGGATGAGCATGGACTATGACCCGTATGCTGCTGAATCGAGGATGAGTACGAGTACACCGGTTGGGCGGCCGCATAGATATTGATTAGTGATAGAGGCGAGGGTGTGTTACGGTATGTCTTCAGTGGTATTAGTTGCGAACGGATCTTCTTTTCCTTCAATTGTTATTTTTATCCTCATCACTTCACCTGCTCATATTTAAAACCCTGTTAATTCCTTAGAGCAGGTTGTACAGTGTATACGCACCGCATTGCATTTCATACCCTGAGGATACTGTGGCTACCGTTTTGTTCCAGTCGCGCTCTTTATATATCGGCATCTTTCTGTTTTATGCACGGACCTCATACGGACTTGTGTAGTTACTTCTTAATAGTGCACTCAGGACCAACACGCTCCTTTTGCAACAGCATAACCATTCGCCGATCAATTGCCATGATCAAGCAACTCTCGGATGGTGGTGAGTCATTTTAGCCGTCATGACATTTTGCACACTTTGCAAGTGCTGATAAACTGAGGAATGTACTACGATGAAATGCTCTTGGATTTTTCTGGTGAGAGCCAAATCTTTTGAGCTTTGAAGTTGATACACCGTACAGCATCATCATTCGACGTGTCATGTTCCACGATTAGCAATGTTAAGCCCTTCTCGGATGGTAGTGAGCCATTTAGAGTCCCGAATCTTGGCACGACGTCTTGTACGCTCCATGAGTTTATGTGCTATCCGACGAATCAGGTCTGTTTTGGAACGCCATCAACTTGAACTCCGCTGGTGAGAGCCAGTCTTTCGAGAGCTGTTCAGGTATCTCATCTGTTTAATAGATAGATATAGATTGATGTTGTGCATATCTCAGTGCAGCATGTGTTACCATTATTTCTACCGAAGACCGAATTCAGAAATCGTTCCACACGTACTCCGCGGCGAACTCTATCTCACTTCTTAATGGCCCCGAATCTCCCCAATTGAGCTTTACGTGCAAGCTGCTTATCTCTTCGTGATAAGTATGCTTCTTCCGGTCAGTATAAATTCCGGGAGGAAGACAGATTACTTTCCATTCAACTGACCATCATGTCGAGCGATGTGGATGCCGCTGCTGTTGCTGACCTGCACAAGCTGGGATACGAGCAGCAGATGACGCGTGTATGTGATTCGTCCTATTTCTGAGTCCATGCTCTCGCTGATTTGAGTGGATAGAGGCGCGGGTTGTTTCATATATTATTCAGTGCGTTCCTTCTTTTCTTCTTAATTGTTGCGCTATTGATAGTCGATGCAGTGACGCTAGGTATATCTTGCTCTTCGACTATCACAGCCTTATAAGCTACTAAATGTGACCTGACTATGCCGTAGCCATCATGGCAGTCCGTAAGCACATCGAACAATTCAATTTTGCTGCGAGATAGACAAAAATATATTTCCAGCTTACGGCCTTTCTGCTCCATTAGCCACTGGACTCATTGGAGGGGGACCGGCGGTTTTGATTTGGGGGTGAGGATTCGTGGTTCCGCGATTCAGACAAAAATATACTCATACTATCGAAGATGGGTATTCGTCTCGGCGATTATCTTCACCCTCGCGTTATCAATGGCCGAAATTAGCGCCAAGTATCCAACTTCTGGTGGGGCTTACTATTGGTGTTTCCGCCTCGCGTCACCTAGGAGTCGCGTGCTGTTATCATGGATAAATGGGTGGCTGACGATGGTGGGCGTGTGGACAATCTGCCTGTCAGTGACTTTCGTAAGACCGAAGTTCCTTGGGATTCAATGCGCCTATCTGACCAAGGGGCGCTTCAGGGCACTGCGCAGATTATAGTTGCAGGGGCGGGTATCTTCCACCCGGACTGGGTTGCCAAATCGTGGCAGACATGTGAGCTTCATTGTTTCCTTCACGGCGAATTCGTTTAACCTGTACCAGATCTCATATTTTTGGGAGTGACACTCATTTGTACGGCACTTGGAATTTTCTTTAACGACATTCTTCATTATATCGATGTACGTTCTCGTTACGCCCGTGAGTCGTAAAGCTGTTGACGATACGTCTACAGGTCCTGTGCGCATGCTGGACAATTCTCGGTGTTCTTGGTATGGGGAAATTCGTACGATCCTTAACCGATTGCTGAGATCTTTCAAGTTATTCTCGTGTGCCTTTCGGCCAAGGCGGCGGCAGGTCGTCAATCAGCCGCTTTTGCTCTCGGGCATTTCGATCCATCTGCATCAGGCTGGACGCCCGGATGGTCATTCTTTATCGGTCTATTGCCTGTGAGCCGATTTTTGTGCTATTTTTCACTTCTAATTGGTGCTTACAGCCCGGTCAGTTCATAAACGGTTAAGCTATTGCACTGTCTGACCTACCCCAAAGCATATACGTATGCCGCAATTGGCATGAGTGAGTCTTAGAATATGGGGTTTTATCAAGACTCATGTCGAATTTCAGTCGCTAGCATGGCCGAAGAGCTTCATAATCCGACGGTTGACCTACCAAGAGCCATGGTGTGGTCTATTCCACTCGGTTTCCTGCAAGGCGTTTTCTTCTTGTTGCCCATCTTGTTCACGCTCCCCGATGTCGCTACATTGCTGTCAGGTGGGACATGGTTCGTCCTCTTCTCTTTGGCTTGACCAAACAAATTTGCAGTCGCCAGTGGTCAGCCTATCGGTGTCATGTTCACGCTCATAATGGGTTCAAAGGGTGGTGGATTCGGAATGGTAAGATCATGCATATGTTGTACAAGAGTCACCCGATAGCTTATCTGTAATGCTTGATGTAGTGGTTCATCAGTGCGTGCTTATATCGACCTGTTCTATTTTATACCCATACATCGCACATGCTAGTTTTCGGAATCGCCATGTTTTGTGCTATATCGATTTCATCCGCCGCTTCTCGAGCGACATGGGCATTCGCAAGAGACAAGGCAATACCGCTGCACACTTTCTTTGCTCGTGTTTCGTCAGAAAAACACGGCCCTGTCAATGCCTTCCTCCTCGTTACCGTTGTCCAGTTGCTGCTAGGACTGATATATCTCGGCTCCAGCGCGGCTTTTAATGCTTTCGTAGGAGTGGCGGTGATGTGCCTACAGGCAAGCTACTCGATGCCAGTCCTCATATCCCTTGTCAACGGCCGTGATAATGTCAAAGATTCTCCGTACTCGTTGGGTAGGTGGGGATGGGCTATCAATATCATTGCAGTGCTCTGGACCACGTTCGAGATGGTGCTATTCTCGATGCCAGCGGTGGTACCTGTGACAAGAGTGACCATGAGTATGAACGTTATTATATATTCCGTCCAAGACTTAACAGTTGGTTTTCTAGATTATGCCTCTGTGGTGTTTGTCGGATTTGCAACCATCAGTGCCGTCTGGTATATAATCAGTAAGTTTGTTCCTAGCGTGGGGGCATTGACCTGAGTGTATCATCTCCTTTTAGATGGACGCTTTTATTATACAGGTCCACCCATTCCGACTCGGAGCGAGTCAACACAGCCTAGTTCTGAAAGTGTCGTCGTCAATGTGAATGAAAAGAAGGCTGGAACTTTGGAGGACTAATCTCGTCACAATGACTTGACAAAGTCTTCTAGGGTTGTGAAAAGGAATGGCAACATAGATAAGCTCAGAGAGCCACATAGCAAACTGCTTGGAACTATAACCCTTTTTTCAGTATGAATTGTCATGACGAATGTTACCGATAAGTAGTTGCAAGGATGACAAAGCCAAGGTCAGGGTCTTCTTACTTCCGTACCGCTAGTTGCCACTCGTCAAGGTACCAAGTCACTGCAACATAAAAATTTCAATGATCAGGTACGCCTGTTTTTTGCCGCCTGGTTTTCTATGGTATGCATAAAAGTGTTAGGAAGCAGCTGGATGGTCTCGAAAGCCTCGTATCGGCCGTACGCACCGATGTCAAAGCCTGCCCAAGAATGCTTACCGTCGTGCACTGTCATTTTCGCACAAAGAAGCTTCCTCGCGACCTTTTTATGTCTACCGGGGAACCGTCTGCCACTCCTCAACTTATGGTGAGCTGTCTGGACGCCTTGCGCCTTGCACTGTTTTGGTCGAATCGGAAGAACAAAGATCTCTCCAAACGTGTCATGCAGCAATGGATTGTGGCATGGGACTGGTCGTCATTCATGGATGGCAGATGAAGTTATCTCAAAGGAGCCTCAGTCGGCAGAAGGCATTGAATTCCAGTACAAGATCATCGAAGTTGTCGCCGATCTCCACAGGCTTGCTGCCTTTGAGAGTCAAGGGACCCCTTACGAAGTAGAGATTCTGAACATGCCTGGATTCTTCTCTACGCTTGTCCGTCTCTGGTTTCATATTTTGTGTCATGGGGGATCTCCAGCGGCACTCAGAGGAATATCGCATTCGTTGATTGTGTTCAACTCGATTGACTCTGACAATATGGACAACTTCAGACGCGCTATCAGAGAAATCGATCTTGTGCTCCAGGATATACCGAATGCCGCATCGTTATTCATCACGCACATTTTAAGGACGATCGAGGTTAACACCATCAACATGCGTCTTCTCAATGGACCATTGACTTTAATGGCCTACGCTTTGGATTTTCACTCCGACTATATCATTTATCCATAGATTGCCTGTCATGATCCAACCCTCGTCACTGTTCTCATGGCTCGTCTCACATCTTCCAAGCTTACTTATGAACTCGGAAACACTGAAGATACGAGGCTGGATAAACACATTCAAGTCAACATAGCCGAATCTTGTTTCATTTTATGCATCAAGCTCCTGGAAATTTGCATTGGGATGGGCGGCCTTCCCTGCATCGCCCAGATACTCCGGGGTCGTCTCCTTCCCACTTGTTTCAAAGCTGCATTGTTTCTTGGCCCTCGATCGCGTCCCTTCCACGAGAACATCGAAGTCTTGTGCTTCGCACTTTTTCGGACGATTGCAACGTTCAGCATCTATCCGAAAGTAATGCATCTCGTGATCAAATCTAACAAGCGCCTGGAAGTGTATGGCCTCAAGGATCTCGTGAAATCGACGGTCCCGGAGCTGTGGATGTCTCGGAATACTTTGTATGATACAGTGATAGAGAGATATACCGCCAAGCCCAACTATTTTGTTCTTCCGCGGAGACTTTGCAACAATCCACAGGTAAGTGGGGATTGCGCAATCTTTATGCGTCTGACTAAGTGCAGTGCCCCAATCCGTATATCCGTCCTGTCGATGCCAAACGCTGTCAAGGCTGTCTTTACGTCCACTACTGTTCTCGAGAGTGCCAGAAGGACCACTGGACTAGTCATCGACAAAAGTGCAAAAAGTCTCGTGTCGGCCAGAGACGGTACTTTTCATCATTCTAATCTTAGCAGTCAAATCTAATCATATACTCATTGCTTCGTACAGCTGGGGAACCTATGCGCGTGAACACTTTATATCAAGATTTCGCTGAGTGGATGGTTGACCTGGACCTGCCTCGTTTTCTCGCGGATACAAAGGAAATTCGTCAAAGGCTAGAGGAAAAACGGGCGATGACGGAGCCTTACAGAAAATACCCCATGGTGGTAGAGGTATCGTACAACTCCGTGCCTATTAAACTAGGAAGGGTTTATCCTGGTGAAGAGGCTCGTACTACCGGAATCGGTCGCATGCCAGAAGTTATGGCCATATTAGAAAAGAGAAGGGGTCACTTGAACGAAGTATTCTTCTACGTCGCACTTCCATCGGGTACCGGCCCTGGAGCTGAGTGCATCTGTACAATAATCAGTATATGGTAAGAATTTAGAGCAGGACCACGTTAAGAAGCTAAGCTAATGATTACTGTTCCTTGTTGCAACAGATAGAATCCCTTGCTAGTTCTGCGCTGTTGTAAAGAATCTCAGTCGTCCGATTTCTTATCATGTCCCGCGCTTGTATATCTCACTTTTACTACTAAGCTGCTAGCTCAGGGGTCTTACGGACACTTTTTTTTACACCCGTAACATATCATCATCTGCGAACTTGAAAGATATCTCATTGATTCAATGTACATACAGCACTATCACGTAGCTTCATATTTTTATCCTTTTGTGACAGAATCTATGCAGCAATTTGTTCGAGAGAGATGGCGGAACTTCTTCCAGGTCTTCGGAGAAATGGCAACCGTTCTATAACTTCTATTCAGGGGTCCTTAGTGGGCTGTAGGTGCTTCTATCGCAGGAGTAGTAGTATATCCTGGTCTAAGTGATTTGCCTTCGGGCCGATCCTGAAGAAAACATTGCCGCTGGGAAGAACAGAAGCTCTTGTCGCGCTGCTTCGAATCCAGAAACGCTGTAAACCTGACAATGGAGGAACTTGGTTGATACAAGTCCTGTACCTATGCAACTTATTTCTGCGCAAAAATGAATTTTATAGGACGGTTTACCTTGTTCACCGCTTACTGTTCTTTAGCAGGAGGGACGACTCCGAGTCCTGTGCTATAGTGGGAGCGGCGGCTGACAAAGCCCGACCACGGGCGACGTATAATTGTACTCGCGACTGGAGATTCCTATGTCCTTTCCAGCCTTCATTTCTCTTCCTCAAAAGTTCTTTCAGGCATAGACAATCATGGATTCTGTTTCCAGTCTCGCAAATGCCGTGTCGACTGCTCGCAACGATTCCTCTGCCTTTCCCAAGATGCTCTCTCTTGTATCTCATCATCTTCGCACCAAGAAAATGCCCCAAGACCTTCGTTCATCGCTGGAGACACCTACTACCACAGCTCGCGTCATGGTGGGTTGCCTTGATGGCCTGCGTGCTGCCCTTCAGTGGGAATCAAAGCAGAATAGCCACGGTTGCAGCAACAGGAAAACTTCGAAACAGTACGGTGTGCTCAAAGAGCGCGTGGTGGAATATTGGCCTGTGGCATGGAAGTGGTCGTCATTCTTGGTGGAATAAATCGTCGCGAAGGAGCCTCTCTCCGTCGAAGGTACCGAATTCCAGCGCTGGACGCTTGACGTTGTCGCAGAGTCTCAGACTGGCCGCATTTGAGACTCAAGGATGTCCTCACGAGTCTAAGGTCCTCAAAGCGCCTCGGTTCCTCTCTACTCTCGTCAAGCTATGGTTTCATACCCTGCGCCATGGTGGCTCTCCCGCAGCTCTTCGGGATACTGCCTTCTCTCTTATCTTATTCGACTCAATCAACTTTTCAACTGTGGATGGCTTTGAGGATGTTCTTGATCAAGTCGCCGACATTCTGAAAGATACACCTGATGCGGTGACAATCTGCTGTACACACATCTTCAACGTCATTCAGTGCAATACAGTCAATATGCGTCTCCTTGACGGCCCCTTTGCATTCGTGGCCTATGCAATGGAATTTCATGACTTGCTTTCTCCCCTCATTGCTTGCCGTCTTCCGTCTCTCATTACTTCTGTCATGGTGCACTTAACATCTTCGAAACTCCTACGGTCTCGTCAACATCGACGACGTAAAGTGGGACAGATATACCCAAGAAAACATGGTCGAATTCGTGTATCTTCGATGCGCTCGGATATTGGGAAGTTGGTTCATAAAACGCGGCCATCCCTGCATCGTCGAGGCGCTCCGAGGTCGCTTTCTACCGTCTCTTTTCAAAACTGCCTTGTTCTTCAAACGTCGATCGAATCCTTTTCAATCTGACTTGCAGAATATATGCTGTCGCATTCTCGAGATGATCGCAAGATATAGCATATATCCAACGATATCACGTTTGGTGGTCAAATCTAGTCGATACATCAAGAAGCATAATCTTGCGACATTGGTGGAATCTACGGCACCGTTACTATGGAGGTCTTGATCGCTTCTGGATGATACAGCTGCGCAAAGGTGTTCTCAAATCCCGAGCTATTTTGTCACACCGCGGGAGATGTGTAGTAATCCGCAGGTACAGCTCTGCTATAATACAGTTCACAATTCTGACATGAGGCGATAGTGTTCAGATCCATATATTCGTCCTCAAGATGTCAAGCGCTGCTCAGGATGCTTTGTCGCCTACTATTGTTCGCAAGGCTGCCAGAGGGATGATTGGATGGAACACCAGTTGACGTGCAAGGACCTCATGCTAGACAGAAAAGGTAGTAGTTGTTCCCGTCGATATCGGTGATTTGCTGATATGTCCGTCTCTATAGCTGGAAGACCCGTGAAGATGAATACTTTGGAGCACAATTTTGCCGAGTCGATGGTTAATCTGGATTTCTCCGCCATCCTCGCAGAGACAGCAGTAGCACGGGCTGAGCTAGAAGAACGACGGTCCATGAAGGAGCCTAAGGAACGGTACCCGATGGTGGTGGAGGTTTTGTACGACATCGCACCGCCCAGACTAGGACGAATCTATCCAGGGGAAGACGCTGATGCTGAGATTCGTCAAGTGCCGGAGCTGTGGACTGCATTAGAACAAAGAAAGGGCAGAGGTGAAGAGGTATTCTTCTACACAGTACTTCCGTCTGGCAAGGACTTCAAGCCTCAGCGTGTTTACAGTTCTGTTGGAATGCACGGTGAGCTCGTATTGTAGTGATTGATAAATTCAATGACCGCTTGTGAGTGCTGTCAGAAAAATAGCGTCTCTGGCTCCGTGGGTCTTGCGTTCTTCGGAAGCCTTCAAGTCAAGTCAGGTCAAGTCAAGCTTCGTATGCGCAATGCCGCGACCCTGTTGCGAGGTTCCGTTCTTTGGTTAGCTGCGTCTATCTGAATGCTGGTGGTATTTCCGCCATACTGCCATTCGGCGGTTCCGGCTTGCTTTTACGCTTTCGGCTAGGGGCACCCTTGAGGGGTCCAAACATCGTGTCACCCGCACTATCCTTTCTCGCATACCAACAACAGATGCTTACCAGACCACCCACTACCACATCAAGATACCGACTGAAGTTCTTTCCTTTTTGTCCACGCTCATGCCATCAGTAATCGATGATAATTATAGACTCTGGCAATCAATTAGCAGTCGACATCCTGTGTAGAATGGATTCTAGAACTAGGCGACCCTGGGTTCTGAAGATGGCGTAAATAGCCCGCGCCAAGCCAAAGACGAAGGCATACAATTATGTATGTTTCGTGACAGGTGAGACTAGTCACAGGCGTTTTTGCAGCATGGCTGACTGGTGGATATAAACAAACATCGTGATTTAGCTGTGAACTTTTCCTTTCCCGTTCTCCCATGGCGTCAACGGCGCCATCCTCCTACAGCTCCTGGTCAAACGACGATCAGGATGCTGGGTCGAGGGTTCCCTGGGAGGTCGAGTCCGCTACTCGCGCCGCGTCTCTCGCTGCAGCACCGTATGGATCCGCATCTCAACTCGTCCCTTTGCGACCTTCGTCGATACCTGAGCAAGAAATGCTCTGGGACTCAGATGCGACTTCTAGATCGCGTTCCTCAGTGACGAACACGCACGCCTCTTTGCCGTCGAAACACAATACCCCCCTCAGTCCACTTAGACGCTCGATGTCAGTCTCCGAGTCAGATGTTCCGCCGGATCCAGTCCAAGGATACCCTAGGATAGCATCGCTATCGAAAGCCTTTCCTTCATCACCGCTCAATCCTTCCTCTTCAACATCACCCCCTCCTTCATCAAGATCATCGACACCTTCACCACCTCTTGGTCCTCGTTATAATCGCCCCTCCACGTCAACAACACAACTACTTGGCCGGGTACCCTCAGAAGAGTCCCGGGTCCTGTCTACCTCCCGCAATTCCCGGGGGTCAATGATTCTATATCACATACCCGTGCCTGGCGACAAATCTTTCAAACTAGACCCCCCTCCCTCCCTCCGACATCTCATGTCATCGACGTCTTCGCGTGATTCAATGCTGTCTATTTCATCGGATTCCAAATACCCGTCCATGTTGAGTGAACAGGGTTTGGTACCTTATGCGTTTGACCCTAACGAGGACGAGGGTGGGTTTGACAAGGAAGATGCGGAGCTCGATGCACGAAGTAGTGAGCAGAGAATGTCATGGAGAGGGCTGGTGAACATGGTCGCGTTAATTGCGATTATACTGGGTATCCTCGGTTTGTTCGTGATATATCCGGTGACAGGACATTTTCGCGATAATGGGAAAGGTCAGAAAATTGCGGAGAATAAGTGGATCAATGGGACGGGCCAGGCGATTTCGGGGTCTCCGGCATAGCGACGCCGCTTTTGTGTCTAAGGTAAGTGTTATGTTCGTGAGACGTCGAAGACTCGAAATTTATTTCCCACCAATAGGTGTTTTTGATTCTCCTTTCTCTCGTATTCCGTATCATATATCACGTCGTGCATTGTGGATCCACTTTTTACTCCAGGACAATCTTCAGTCACCATACTTCATGTACATCAACTATCCTTAGGCTTCTGGTCATCCTTATCCTTCGTTTTGTATCGTATAATTCTACCGGTCTATTATTATCTTTATCAATTACATGTATACCTCGCACATGATGTTTTTTTTTGATGTGGAATAAGGCCCTGTGAACTTCTAGGCACTTGTAAGTGGCTGCCGCCTGGGCCTCTGGTCTGGTCGATAAGGACTAGGAGCGAATTACTGTCCAGGCTGCACGCATTGCTGTCCCTAGGAACATTTCCTGCCCTTGAAAATCAGTTACGCTGATCATGACGTCAAATCTGCTGCGCATTTTCCTCGCGGAAAAACGAGACGGGATATAAAAACAAATTGAAGGATGGAGTATGTAAACAGTAATAGTGTGCTTAGTAGGTTGCTCTGGCAACAAGGAACAGCCGCGAAGAACCCATGCAGCTTTCAACGTCGTTGGTTTCCCGGCCAGCACATCTCAAGGAATACTTTAAATGAGATTGAACTAGTCCTGTGTGGCGGGACTGTCTACAAAAAGAGCCGAAAATGGAATAAGAAAATTGTTTCGCAGTCAGAACTAAGGATACTTCACTTTATTTGCGGAAAAGTTGCCGTTTCGGTATGCCAAAGGAGCACTAAATATATAAGTAGGTTTTGGTCGTGTTTTTGAAGCATACAAACGGAAAGAGAAGTCACATCTTCGAATAAGTACTTTTTCGGACTCGGAAAGGAACCAGTCCCCGGAGTACCTGCGTTTTGTATCTCGTTTTGCTCTTTTTGTTCTATATCAATCCATTCTGTGCTTCGCGCGGGTGAACTGTTCTGCATCGAGGCAGCCGCGTGTAAGAGTTGTATTACATGCAGGCGTATTTGCCCTTGGCCGTCGTACTTAAGACACGGTTAGTCCAAGGCCTATTTGTGCAGAACGGTGACAGTCATGGGCTCCTTCAGAACAGATTTTGCGCGTTCCGAGGGCACCACTGCATGTAAATACTAAGAGCGGATAACGGTCCGGTAGATCCGAAGAAGCCGAATCTTGAACCGTGTTTCCGACGCTCACTCTTGGGGATTCACTTCTGCGACAGAAGCCCCATTCCGAGCCCCTACGAGCAACCTCGCTCCCTCCTGAAGGCTGGGATGCGCTGCGTTGTTTGTGCAGTAAACGCGGTTATTATCGTCCACAGTTCTTCTTGATCAACAGCTACTGGTGCCGGACAATTGTGTGAAAGTTGCGGCTTGTGTGGTATGCTCTGACTTTCCTTCCCGATCAGAACTACGAAAAAGGACGCGCGGTGGGAGGATTTCTCCAGGATGAACAAGAGATGCCTCCACGCGTTCGGCTTGAATGCATCCGCAATCTTCTTACAGCATGTCGGCCCACGCTTGGCACATGGAACTGCAGGTTGCAAGGCGGTTTCTGTTTATCCTTTTCAGGAGAAGACTTAAGCGCATCGTTATACATGGCTGCTTCCGCATTTCACTCTGATGATCCCTCTCGTATCTGCCTAAAAACCGTCGACCCCGTCTGATGATTTTAGTACAATTCGCTTCCCTGCACTCCCAGCATATTTAATGCCAGGTTTGACACAAAATATCAGCCTCCCTTCCCCTGTAACCTCGCAGACGCATCCCTTCGTAAGGTAGGCGTAATTTGTCGAAGGTGCTGTAAATGCAGGATGATGACTTTGAGACTTCCAGTGGTGCCCAATACCAATTTCCGACTGCAATCAAAGACGGGATGGGGGCAGCTCGCGACACGACCGGACCTGGCATACGTCGTTAGTGTGCTTTCCCGTT
Organism: Armillaria fumosa; assembly: GCA_030407015.1. Lineage (NCBI taxonomy): Eukaryota > Fungi > Basidiomycota > Agaricomycetes > Agaricales > Physalacriaceae > Armillaria > Armillaria fumosa. The sequence continues at coordinate 1,035,422 of JAUDYM010000010.1, forward strand.
TCCAGAATAACCCTGGGCTGGCGCATTGGAACTCCCTCATGCATGTTATCGGATATATCAAGTCGACTATCGACTACGGGATCACCTATTCGCGAAGTGCACCTCTCAAACCGATGGGATTCGTGGATGCCGACTATGGAGGTTGCAAAGACACACTGAGGTCTACCTCAGGTTACGTCTTCATGATGTCAGGAGGTCCCGTCGCTTGGAGTTCGAAACGTCAAGCCACAGTTGCGCTATCTACCGTCGAGGCCGAGTTCGTCTCGCTTACCCGTGCCGCTCAGCAGTTGAAGTGGATGTTTTCCTGGTTGCAGGAGGTCAGATTGGAGTAGGATAAGCCAGGGGTACTCAAATGCGATAATCGTGGGGCGGTTTCGTTGACGAACACGACTCGCAACCATCACAAGATCAAACATATCGACATTCGCGAACACTATATCCGCGAGCTCGTACGTGCCGGTGATATCAAGGTCGAATTTCTACAGTACGTATGTATATCCAGCTCGCATGGACAAGCCCTGCGAAGACTGCAAAATGTCATCAGAAAATTATCGTTGGTAACTTACTTATTACGGAGTATACAGACGAAACCAGTGGTGGAACATGAATAGATTGGGATCTTTGTCAAATGCCAGGCAAGTGCAACAGGAGACAGGAGCGAATGTTTCGTAAAAGTTCTCTCAGAAATGGTGCCGAAGGACTGTCTTCGATATACAGGGAACGTGCCCATTTATCTCAACAAGATTGTCTCAGGCTTTCGCTTAAACCCGTTCTTGTACTCACCACCCTTTCCTTTCATTACGGCTCCGAAGATGACCAGGTGTCGCTTAAAATGTAAATTGTTTGATCTACAGACTTAAAAGTTCTGCCAGTGGAGGAAGAATGATCAAGGAAGTATAGTGATTAGAACCATGATTCATACAGTGAATGTATCGGCTTTGCCACGGAAGCAGGCCTGGCTTGAATTCTGATGCGATAGCCTTGCCACGATAACACGTTCCAGTTTGAAGGAGCTTAAAGTCGGAGGGGGGGGGCGCTGGGCAGAACGGTCACATGATCGAAAGTGGAGGTTAATTACATAATTCGCGTTTCTGTCATGTGGCTCCCCCGTTCACGCGCACGACCGACTTTTCTTCTACCGCCATGCCGCGAAACGCGTCTTCGTCAAAATCGCGCTGCAAACACTCGCGCCTGCTGCTCGGACGCTTCTGCGGCCACACTATTTACTTCCTTACACTTTATGTGTGATGCAATGATGTCAGCAATGGCCGAAGAAATACACAACAAATGCAGTTCAATGGATGTGGACGAGTTTTTGGGTCAATTTCTTCCCAGAGCTCCTCCAGATATTTCTGACAGTAACGTTGCTGCCTTCCAGAAGATTGCGAAGAAGACAACCGAAACAGCGATGTACGGTCCTTTGGTATGTCGTACCTGCTAATCATGTTGCTCACTGGTCACTGATTGCGTTTGAAATAAGTCAATGCTCTCACACCTTTTTGCGTAAATATGCAGCTTATCGGTACCTACGCCACTCCTGATCCCTAGTACAGCGACTTCAATCCGGATTTGCTGAAGCCCGATATCGCCGTCTACAAGGCAAAAGATATTGTGGATCCTATCACACAGTTCTCTCTAATGGAAACCCATGTCGAGCTCAAATTGGCTACCATGGACGACGTGTTCAGTGATGAAGGAGCGCTTGAGCCCGGTTCCGAGTTGAGCCACAACACCCTAGGCCAGCTTGTATCCTACGCCAACGCGCAGATGGCCTCTCAATACCGTACCCACCTGTTCACCGTTTTCATCTGCGCAGACAAGGCAAAGCTTCTACGCTGGGACCGTTCTGGCGTGATCGTTACGCGTGCGTTCCCGTACAATTCGGGCGATTCGACATATCTGCAAGAGTTTTTCTGGCGTTTGAGCCATGCTGATGACACGACTTGCGGATGGGATACTACCGTCACGGAACCCACGCCCGACGAAGCAGCCCTAGCACGACATAATTTGGACATAGATCAATCGGAGGCGCTATACAAATTCACCGTCTACGATGACACCGATCTTGACGCTGAGCCCTCGTACTTTATTGCAGGAAGACCTTTCGAAAATCATGCGTACTCTACAGGCCGCGCAACCCGCTGCTTCATCGCTTATCATCTGGCTGAAAACCGAATTTTTTCATGAAAGACACTTTACGCATTGTGGCACCGGACTTGGTGGCAGAGGGTTAAATCTACGAGCGGCTGCACAAGGCAGAAATACCCCACACAGTAGAGTTTATCCTAGCCGGTGATATCCCAGGGCCAACTCATAAGACGGTCTTCAAGCCAAGTTTTAGTCTACAAAGGCAGTACCAACATTATCAACTTGTGTTAAGAGAGATTAGTCGACCGTTGACGTCTTTTGGTTCTTCGTGGGAAACGATAAATGCAGTGAAGGACGCGTTGATAGGCTGGGTTTATTTTGTCGGCATGTTTGTGATTCTGAACCAAACTGCACAGCGCACCAGCAGGCCTTCGAAAAACTCCAGATCATGCACCAAGACATCAGCATCGGCAATATCTTGATTACGGAGGATATCAATGGACACCTTGGCGGTATACTTATAGATTGGGACCTCTGTCAATTAACGGACAAAATCACAAAAGGATCAAAATCTGTGGAACGAACTGTTTGTCAAGTCGATTTGAATAGGATATCGATACTAAATTATTCTCGCAGGGAACGTGGCAGTTCATCTCCGCCAAATTATTGCTGGATCCATCTGCTCCGCGCACCATAACTGATGAGTTGGGGTCTTTTTTTGCACGTGCTTGCGTGAGCCTCCATCATGTTCACGCCAACTGCCTTGTCACCTGTGGATCTATCCTCAACGCTACGACTTCGCTATGATGAAATCTGGTTTGATCCCGAACAGCCGATGGGTGGCCTGGGGAAGCGAACAGCAATACAGGCTGTTATGTCGAGCATCAAGATGCTCAAACTTGCTAGCAGCAGGCTGAATAAGCTATTCTCCCCTCTTAACTCTTCTTTCGGTGCCTGGTATGGTTCTGATCCATACTCCATGCTCTTGGAAGAGGACTCCCACGCCGCTTAGAGCATGTTAGACCGTCTACGGGATCACGGTTGGATGCTGGACATGATTACGAAGGCGCTACAAGACAGGGATGCGTGGCCTGCCGATGATTGCGCTCGGTTGAACTCGGTTTCTAAGGCACGGGAAAGACCTAATAGGAAGCGGAAATCTGAAAGTAAGTTGAAAGACAGCAGGCCTGCGCAGAAGGCTCGGTTGGCCCCTGAAGAACGTGAATTGCTTTAACTACCAGCTGTTTTCCATCCTTTTGTCCGTGATTGTGCCCAAACCTGTTTTTATATGAGTGTTGTGAGATTCACGCTCAGCGTGTCTTTTAGCATTAGTCAAATATATCTAGTGTAGCTTTCATGTTGGGCTTGTAAAGTTTGCTAGTTTAGTAGTGGTGTAACAGTGGTGGCACTTGTAACCCACCGAACTTGCGAAATTCCGGACCAGACTAAATTTCTTACTAGAGACTCTGTGTGGCACAGTCCGTAAGCACGTTACCAATCAGTAGTGGCACACTGTCTAGAAAGTTTTTTCATCTCTTCGCTGAGTGCTTAGTATGACACGTTATCAAGTATAGATATCTTCATTTCACAGTAGGCCACTGTGACATTATGTCATGGTGAACTTGAGGTCGAATTATACCGTAGTGTAATTGACGCTTGATTGAACCTTTCTTGAGGGCCACTTCGATCATTATTTCTGCCTTGTGTCTATCCTGCCGAATGCATTTCGACAAGCCTTGTGCGACATAGCTGAACAATGAATTTCTGTTCTTCAAGTTCCACCAAAAGGGGTTTTTTGGAGCGAGCCGGTGAAACCAAGGTCTGAAATCCCCGAGAAAAGGGGGAAATTAACGATCACATGCAAGACTTTCCTTTGCTCCAATGCTCCACGCGCCGTCCTCTGGGACTTAATCGGAAATTCCATTTCCTCCAGGAAGGTGGCTAGGCTATGTCGTGTCACATAGCCCGATACTCCTGTTTACATTGTTGGAGACATTCTTGCGACACGGTCTCGCACATCGCGAGATGTATAAGAAGACAGCATCTTACCAACATTATCTATCAACATTCACAACATAATGGTCTCTTCGTATATCAATTACAACGACATAAACGTTCCGCCTCCACCGTACACACCTCGCCAGGTAAGCTTCTTGTTTGCTTGCCAGCTCAATAGCTCACGGTTCCTTAGGACGGGGTTGCTACGAAACCAGATCCAGTAGCTAGCATCGACAGTCTACTTGACAGCTTCCGGGCCCTGCACCACGAACAGAGCCTTCCCCAGAACTCCAAGCTTGTAAGTACATGTCATGTTTCAATAAGCACACTCCATTGATGACGCCTTGTCAGTATGTTACACGACAGCCCGAGTCGATGTCAGCTGAAGCGCGTGTAAAGAGTGTTTCGCCGTCCCAAGATAAAAGTCGTAAACGGACCTGGTATCGCCGTCTGTTGCGACACATTTGAGGAACTTTGTGAAGTCGTAGCTGTGAGTCATAAAGCCGTGTCTCTGTGCCATTGCTCAATATCTAAAATCAGGCGCGCGCAACATGTCTCTGCCCTTGTTCATCACGGTCTCGCCGCAGCATCGTACATGCGCAGAGTTCTGAGCCAAAGAGGGGAGAGGCAATAGCTCAGCGCCGAAGGATACTTCAATTCAACGAGAAGGGGAGGGGTGAATACCGAAATAAAGGTCAACAAACGACTCTCGCGTACAGTGTACAACAAACCATGATCCAATCCGTCATTGTGACCTACTCGAGTGATGTTCAATTTTCGTCTAGAGACTATTTCGTGGACGCGTTCTCCTCGTTGCCAGTACATATTTTGAGGGCAGGATTTAGAGGGGCCGGTACATAGCAGAAGTAGGAAGATATCAAGGATTGTCGTATCCCCTATGAATGCACTTGTATATTCCCTTTATTGCCATTATTCAATATTGCCGCCAGAATCATATCATAACTCTAATAAGTTCAATCTGTTTGGTCTATATAACCCTATAAATCCAAACCTTGGGACTCTGGTCATATCAAGGTGAATACAATTGATCAAGCAAATGCGTCTCTGTTCAGCTATGTGGATCTATCCCAGTCCCAGTCTGGCGCACTCCATTCGGGCATCTCGGTCTCGAACGCACCCAAACTCGTAGTATACCTTAGCGCGTGAAGAAATATATATAGCTTCTCCGGCTTGGGATCTGGATGGAGAGGCAAGTAGCACTCGGGGCAGAAGTGCTGGCCAGCTTCTACCAATGGAGTCTGCACCACGGGCACCAATCCCTGCGCGCGCTTCAACGCCTCGTCAACGGACAGTTGAGGCACCTCTGTGACTGGAGCGGTATCATCGGGAGTCGCTGGTGTGATCGGCATCGTCAGGCTCGCTCCTGACCTGAATACGTTCAAGGTTTCGTCAACAAACTCGGACTTGCCCTTTCTCTTCTTGTTACGTGGGGGTGGAGGTTTCAATGCCCAATGCTGCGGCCGTAGTGGTTCTTTTGCCCGGAAAACAACGTCTCGCCACCTGCTCCAATCCTCTGCTTCATCCTATATAACTGTGAGCATCCTGATTCGGCAATATCGGAATGACATCTACCTTCATGTTTCTTAGGCGCGTAATGACTCCGACAGCTTCACTGGAAAGCGGTACAGGTGATCCCATACCGATGTCCTTCCCCGTCTCTCGAGGTAGAAGTTTTGGTTCCGACGTCGAGGTAGAATTTCCATCCTTGGACAGCGATTCTGGGCTGCCGTCGACATCGGTGCGGTCTTTAAGATGTGGAGGTGGAGCGGGAGCAGACCGTTCATCACTGGGAGTGAGATCAACACCACCTCTTCCTAGACTGGCGCCCTAAAGAATGCAAGATGACTTAAAAGGGTATATCACGACAAGACGAGTATACAAACCCAGATTCTGGTCTCAGAGTACACAGGATCATTGGCGACGGGGTGCCCCAAGTACTGTAGGTGAACACGGATCTGGTGTGCTATGTAACATATAAGACGTGATATATTTCCTAGGATTGATTTGGACATACATCGACCCGTCATAGGTTTGCCTGAAGAAAGTAAGTAACAGAAGCACTATATTACAACTGACTGACTCACAAAGGACGACGCTACTATCAGTTTTTGGGTCATACCGAATGCGATTGAACACAGTTTTTGCCTTCTAAGCGAAATATAAGTTTGGAATGTTAATTACAAGGCTGTATTTACCTTCCCCTCTGGATGGACAACGTTCAAACCCATTTGCCTATCAATAGTGAGCAGCGGTTCTTCACAAATAATTTCTTCTCTGAGCGACTTCAATAACAATACGTTTGATCATGAGAAAGCATACGCACTGGGGAAACTCTCCCTTGCATCTCGCTACATATTCTTTCTGGATGGTACCGTCCATAAACTCTTTAGTCAGGGATCGAGCACGCTCCGTGGAGGTCGGAAGGATCATAAGCCCCGAGGTCAGCCTATCCAGCCTGTTCACAGCTTCAAATTGTTAGGATCAGCCTTTATACGAGGAAGATGCAATACGTACTGTATACCTTCTCAAAACCAAACTCGTTCATAAGAATTTCTACCAGAGTATTCCGATTGTATCTCCCTGATGCATGTACAGGCTGGTAACAAGTCAGACGGAGGATAAGACGAAATGGACCGCATGGACGAACGAACGATGCTACCCGGTTTGTTTACAACGATAAACTCCCGCTCTTTGTCCTCGAAGAGCACCTTGACTGGCGTCGATGTCACGGGCGGTTCATGGCGGTGAACGACATTCCTGGTGACACGTTAGCTAAGGATAACTCGAAGGGGGCACACGAGAAGGATGTACTCCATAAGATCTCCATCTTGTACTATTGTGTCAGGTTTGGCGGGCTTACGATTTAATGTAGTAACTCCAGATTCTAATGCATATCTCTGCGGCGCATACATCAATAGAAGAAAAAGAAAATCAAGGCCAAACGACGTACATAATATTCCATCGACCGGTCCCTAAATTCTGTAGAAACAACTTCGAGTATCTCGCGGCCTATCCATCTTTCCTTTGCGTACGTGCTATATGGATACCAGTAGGGTGGCACCTTCCGCAAGCCAGGCGCAACAGCCGGTACTTGAGGTTCGACATCGGCCAATGTAGTAAGGACGAGACTTGTCATGACTCGACTGAAAAAATTCGAAGGTGACAGTGGTAATTGTGGTAGCACAAATCTTGCGCGAGACGCGATGCGGTCGATACCGGGGTAGGCCACCGTGATGATAGTTCTAAGGAACCGACGAGCGAGGTGAAGTGCAGCCGTCGTGAAAGAAACAGAAAATGCCCTGTCAGTGGCTGTGTAAATCCTCCACGTGCTTGAATTTACCCTAACCCCAAATCACTCTCTTCATTCTCGTCATCTACCATATACCTCGATGTCTACAGCTCACAGACCGACATGGGACCCAGCACAGGCCAAAGATGTCAAAGGAGGCTCTCGTCAGTTCTCTGTAAGGGATATGGCATCCCACACGAAGTTGAAATTTCGGTACGACATATCTGTACCTTCCCTTGCATAACTGGCTAATGCGCCGTAGTCAAGTAGGCCAAACATCAACAGACGAAGTAAAGACGAGAGACCTACGCGCCGAACTTTTGGTTGCTGAGCAAGAGGCGCGGAATAAGAAGCGCAAAGCTGAGGGAAAGGCGCCGCTCATAGAAGATGCACCTGTGCCTGCGGACGACGAAGCCAACAAGCGTAGAAAGCTTCTGCAGGACGCTATTGCTCTCGACAAGGATGATGATGACGACGACGATACCAAAGCAGAAGAAAAGGACAAGGACAATGCTGACGAAGAAGACAGGTGCGTTTCCATGTAAAGCCTGTCATGCATCCGGTGGCTTGAAATCTATTATAGTGAGGAAGACTCGGACGACGACGAAGACGACACGGCTGAACTGCTACGCGAACTTGAAAAGATCAAACGTGAACGAGCGGAAGAAAAGGCACGGCAAGAACGTGAATTATCGGCGTCACAGGCAGCTTCGCGAGAAGCAGAAATTGCCACCGCCAATCCTCTTCTCAACTTAGCGGCGGCCTTGGGACAGGAAGCGCCTACTGGTGTGAATACCACTGTCCCCGGGACGTTTTCTGTGAAACGACGTTGGGATGACGGTACGTGTCGCTTCTTTTTCCAACTCATGTACCAATACAATCCGTTTCTCCAGACTTGATCTTCAAGAACCAGGCCATGGATACGAGGAACAAGCCTCAAGGCCAGTTCGTCAATGATCTCTTACGGACACAATTTCACAAGTGTGTTTCCACGCATGCTTTCACCGCTGCTCCTAATTATTTTTGCAGGAAATTCATGGCCAAATTTATCAAGGTTTGTTGGACACAGTTCTAGAACCTACATGTCACTGATCCATATTTTCATAGTGACTCATACGTACTAGGTATCTGCTGCCATAATATATATCAAGCAGTTGTGGATCAGCTTCTCGCGTGACCATGTTGAACAGATGAACGTACCATTTTCTCTACCCACAGTGGGTGTGTGCAAGATGTCCTTCAGGACTCGTTTTTTCATCTGAATCTCAACAGTCCGGGATTCATATAGATTATCTATAACATTCCAATTAATTCGCGTTTTCTGCCACCGATTTCTACCTACTTCTCATGGGAAAGCAATCCCACATTCATCAGCATGTCTCCTGGTTTCCTTATACCGTTCTTGACTCTAATTTGTCTCGATCCATGACTTCTGCGTTGACCGAGCGCGAGATGTCTAGAGATGATGCGTCACGGACATGCAAACTAACACATTTTCACCTAAATCCGCCAGAATCTCGCCTGTTCTCCTCGACCCCGTTCACGGAGTTTTCTCTATTACGCGGGACTAGGATTGCACAAAGGCAAAGTATCGCGTTCCAGCAAGTGAGATGCATAAATGCCTAGAAGGTCAGGGCTCTGGAAGAATAGTTTGCTATACACAGGAAGGACTCTCCGATCCTGGGAGTGGGTTTCAATCCCAACTTTTCTCCCGCCCTAAGGAGACGGCCTATCAACAGTGAAGGAGCGAGGTGCAGTCAAGGCATTTGGAGGTACGTCGATAACTCCCTGCTCAGGTATCTTTCATCAATATTTTTGGCAGTCTGTGTCATTTGCTCTCAACAGGGCCGGTCGAACTTTGCACCAACGAAATATATTGTATCGCGTTCCGGCAATCAAAATGCATGAACCGGGGTCGGCATGTTATGAGCTGTTGTGGCGGATGAGAGGTTTGGACTCTTGGAGGCTGTACGGTGCGGGGAGGTTAGTCCACGCCCTTCCACGCAAGCTTGTTATGACGCAAGTACTCAGGCCTTGGCATCCCTCCATCATCGCAGACAAGAACAGCGGTACAGCTAGCGAGCATGTCGATGTCATGGTCGCTCGACAGCCATTCTCCAAAGTGGGCGGGGATCGTAACTGGGGGAGATAGTAGTAGTACTTCAGTCATGTGGCGTTAGGTACACGAGGGACATTGATTGGATTCGAGGCATATTGTTAAGTCTGTGCGTCAACGTCGTTTGCTAACCAAATTGCGTGCGGGATTGTCGAATACATAGACTGCGCTCACAGGCCCGAAGGCAAGGCGTAAAGTATGTTTCCTTCATTTGTTTCTGACCTCATGCCATACTGAAGCTTGATTCTTTTGATACTGCTTTGTATCCTTGTGCAGCCATTGATTTGTGCGGAAGGGTAGCCGTCGCGGAGTCGTTGTGCTGACATATTGGGCCAATAGTTTCTGCACAGTTGGTCTATGACATGCGGCGTGGACACCAGCTACGTCTGATTTTTTAGCTTTCAATTCACCTTCTTTCATTAATCTTTCCTAAAGAATGGTCACTGGCAACCTTCAAGAAGCAAAAGGACTAACTCGATAGCATGTCTCCGGAGCATCTTCTTTGACAACTATTGCGGCTGAGTAAGTAGCTGCTCTGGAGGAAGTTTGGTGTCTCCTCGAGCCGTGCCTCAGGGGTGATCTAAATGAACTTTGCTTATTGTACACATTTCCTCTCCCGATTCTTGTTGTGCTGACGTCTGCCGAAACTAGGTCCCTAGGGTTAGGATTACTCATGCTCCGACTTTTGGCGCTGGCTTTCTAGTATTTACTTTCGTACGCTGATGGAATCAATAGAAATTCTCCTGCTTTCCGATTTCTTATCGCCCTCACTTTTGTCGGGAAATCTTGACTTTCCAAGTTGTCGACATGAGAATGTAAGTACCGCCGACCAGTGCCAGTCGTGTCTGTGCTTTACTGATCAATTCAAGCATTCGGACATGCCCAATTGTCGCAGTCACGACTCCTGATGCCCGTTCACAAAGCAAATATCTCTTCCAAGATCAGTCTGATTATCTCCTTCTCTTTGATCCTCATTGGCATGTGTATCTTCCTGTCGTACATTTGAATGTTTTAGGGCCCTGAATCTTTGCCTATTCGTAGTATAGGCATAGATTGAGTGTATCTCGGGGCAGTATTCCAAAGCAAGGAGTCCGATTGGGGCTCTCATGGGAAGCAGGTCCTGAACTTCAGGTAAGAACGTTTATGCAGCTCAGTTATCTTACTTCTCTTTCTATTCTCTGGAGGGCACAATGTCGATGGGTATGTGGTCATAAGGATGGACATGACCACACTGACCTTGCCGTCAAGGGGACTCAATACACCCGCTCGAACTCCGGACCCTCAGCGCCTACTAAAAATATGCGTCCTATTTTCATTCGTCAAAACTAAAAGACTCATTTGGATCCTAGTGCTTACCATTCCGCCGTGAAATTGAAACACCTCTAGGTTTGCCCTCGCTTTATCAGCCGAGGGATCTGTTCTTTAATCCTGTCAGGTCGCTTGCGCTAAGTTGAATGGACTCTGATGCTCTCGACTTCAGCTGGAATACTGGGGCAGAGAGATTACCTCCATTCGAACACAAAGGCGGGAGAGGAAATGTCGGCGAGGCCGACTTTTACACGAGGTTTACAATTTTTTGGCATGTAGCCGGCGCTAACTTTATCAGCCATGTGTTCAGCCCTGAAGGTTCAGTGCTTGACTATTTGAGGAAGCGCTGAGCTCCGCCGTCATTCTAAAGATATGACTACTACATGACATCCACTCACCTCCTGTGGATCGGAGACTAGTGGAGATTGTACTAGACGGCTAGGAGGCGCCCACGCCGGGTATTTTCGCAGAATTTGCAATCCAATTGGCATCATCGAAGTTGGGCACCTGATGGTTGACGATCACCTGGCAAACCGATTAGATGGTGAGGACGTCCCAGTTATCATCCCCGGACCAGAATTCGAACAAGAACATAGGATTCAGTTACTGCCGCTTGAATGCAGTGGTCATCAAATGCCAGTGTAATGGAGGACGAGATCATGACAAACTACACTATGATGGAAGCATCATGATATTCACAACACCAATGGAGTACTGTTCGTATGTATCCCAATTTTCATAGCCTAAACTCACGCCAGTTGTGGGGCCATTTTGTTCCGACATGTTCATTCCATGCTCGATGTTGACAGGCCACAAATTGGACCTTGGTATTCGGGACCACATGACAGTCGGTGTACAGTTTCGACAGCTCCATCTTGCAGAGTACAATCATGATATGTTCCACTACACAAGAATGACCGACCGACTGCGTCAGACGATCTTGTTACGCAACTGTTGAATCTTGGACACCATGCTAGCATATGGTAGGTTTTTTAATGTTCACTTATGATTTTACTCATCTTTGCTTTGTTTCAGGGATATCCTCCTATCCCTAGTTTCTCGAGATTGATGTCCCATGCCGAGCTGTATCTTGCACTGTTCGAATCTCGACGTTGGGGATGCAATGCAATTCCTTTCTGTATCGAGATTCGACTCCCAGTGTGCCAAGTCACTGCAGAATTTTCACACCGCCAGCTTTGTTTCGACGCGACACATACTAATACTCTGATGTCGATGATATCGATAATCGCACGATGCCAAGACGTGACATTATGTCCAGGCTCGTGGCAGTGCGAAGCATGGTCCATGGATGAACAAGTTCAACGGCAGGGTTTGCAGTAGGACACAGGTACGTATCGTTTAATGGGCAATGAACAACTGGATCTCACGGTTTCTCTAGAAGACTACCCGACATCAGTTCTACAGCTGTGATCGACATTTACTCAGACTGGCACGGATCACGGATCCTTGATGGAGGAATGAACTTTTATCATGAAACGCGGCGACGTAGTCTTGCTATGGCGGAGAATAGCGACGTGGCTCCATTCTGACGCTCTGTCCTCTGTTCTATGTTCATTATTCAAGCAGTCCTCTGTTATCGATTAGACCTGGCTACCCTCTTTGTCTTTTATATATTGTAGGTAATCCAGCATCCCAATCTTGGGCCAACCAAATATGCAGGCGCACCAACTGTCAACCACTTCATGACGTTCTTCCTGAGACATACCTCGGCCAATCCCATGCATCAGAGTCTTATAGCTGTTCTTTAGTGAAGTGGTGTTTGCGTCGACTTGTAGACCGATTTCGGCGACGTCTTCCATATCTTTCAAAGAATGTTTCGCTCTGACGTGTTGTCCCAGAGTTTGGGCGCCCTTAACGGTGTCCGCTAGGGCCCTGGAAAAGTGTTAGCTATCTCAGCTGAACATCGCAAAGCTTGGAAAGGATTACTGTTTGTACCGCTTCATGCATCTGCGGTATGGTTCTTTTATGGATGTATGTCCTTCGTGGGGCAATGCACAGGTCTCAACATCGATACCGGCAATCAAACTTTCCAGTTTCTTGAAGTTTTTGGTAAGGAACAAGGAGTATCAGTGGGACCAAAGAGACGTACCGCCAAGAGCTTCTGCTTCAATAGAATTGCAGTCCTCTTGTCCCTCCCAGTTTCCTCGCCAAGCCTTGCAGCCACTCGCAAAACCAAACCACCTAATAGAGTCTTGGGCTCTTGCCAGCCCTTCGGGATCAAACAGGCTACGGAAAAGCTCGAGACTGCGTCGAGAAGCTGAAGCTTCTGTGCAATCTGATCATCCTATTTAGAATTTTCCATGTCGTTTTTGATAGAACTTGCCTTTAGGATAGCGGTGAATGGTTCTGCGATATTGCTTGTCACTGTTGGCACTTAAATATTAAGGGCGAGATTAAAATTCAGCATGCTGGCGACCACATACCAAATTTATTCACATTATCATTACTGGTAATTTTAGATGCGATGCCGCACAATAAAGGTACGACAAAGTCGTAGATCTTGTCGAATACACCTCCCATAGTAGCAAGGTGGAGGCAGGCAAAAGGCGATATGAGCTGGTAGATGCAACAGCGGCGAGCTCAGCATTAGTGATTTCTCTGGCTGACGTCATACAAATGTCGGACGTGCGCGTAAGCAATGGTCGTGTCGACTTCGACACGAGATGTCATCAGAGAGATCAGTACTACGCTGTACTACGCGACTATTACGTAACACGTGAAGATCACATGATATTCGTGTGACTTGTTATTTCCGAGTCCGAAGTCGCGGACCTGGTGCGGACGCGACAAATCGGAAAAACACATAGCACCCGCTCTTCTGTAAAAACACTCTGGGCTCAGTTGGGATATATTCTACTTCTTCCATTGTTACTCACAGGACTGTGCTCTTGGATGTAGACTCAATGGATCATGGATGTTGTGTTAGATAACACGCGCACTGTGTGTTCAGGCACGTTTGCCTAGCGAGTTAGGAAATAGTAGTCCATGTTTGCTGTAGAGGGCAAACGAGTACAGAATACTACGAAAACTAGCTACTTAAACACCTTTTGTATTCTTCTAGTACTTTCTTTCACTTAGTAAAACTTTACTCAGCACGACTCGGGCTCACTGGACATCGCGCCAGCTCGCACAGCCACAGGGTCATCAATATTCCACATGTTGTCTTATCGAACGAACATTCTGAGATCTTTTCAGTAAGAACGTAAATGTTGCACCAGCCCCAAAGGCACCCTTCCAGTGATCAACAAAAGGTGCCCGCCAAGCCTCGTGTGCTATCGCGCACATGTGTGGGTGAGAAGTGAAAAAAGGAGGAACAGGAAATCAACAGCAGAAGTGTTTGAAACTGCGCCCAGATGTAGGCATATGTTTGGTTTAGAAAACGAGGACTTTTCAGAATATATAAGTCGGTTGGACGTAGATGTCCCGGGATATGGTACTAACATAAACGTCCTTCCGGAGAAAGCGGACAGGGGTCATGCAGACATGGAAGGCGACCGTGGCGCAGACATGCTCGAAGTGCCAAAGACAATATCGATAAGCCAATGTCCTCATATGCTGTATATACAGCCATAACAATCAATCATAATCGTCGGGTAGACAACTACAAAAACCGGGGGTTCAGCACCTCGACTACGGTACCATGTTTCACAGTAAAATATCTTCCCGTCCCTTGAAATCCTCGAGAAAAGCACAGGTCCATCCACATGGGGAGTTCAGCATCTGCACAATTGAGCCAGAACAGATCGCGGATAAGATCAAAAAAAATTCTGCCATCTAGTCGTAATGAGCACAGAAACTCAAAGGAGAGATGTCTCTCACTCCGAGTCACGGGCGGTCTTGCCGCCTTCCAAAATCGATGGTTGATACCCCACAGATCTTGGAATTGTTCTTTAGTGTGGGTGCGATGGTGAAAATGACGAGTACCGTCGGAGCACGTTGACCCTTTTGCTGCGGACGAATGGGAGCGATTGTTATTGAAAGATACTCCCTTCCAGCTGCACTGATGCATATCGAAGCTCAACGTGCTCAGTAAGGTCGTCCAAGTCTCCTCGAGTTCACTGGGATCGACTTCATCGATATCCAAAGGATTGTCGATAGAGATATACCAATCTATGGGTAGCACACTAAGCCCTGTCTTGGTCCTGGCTTGATCAAGTCTTATGGAGACCTGGGTTCGGATGATTTGGTCATCCAAACCCCGGCACGCTTCTGGTGGAGAGCAACAGTCGGCTAATAAATCCTCGTCCTCGTCCCCCTCGTCCTCCTCTTCGTCTTCTTCTTCCCGAGGCCTGTCAAGTCTCGGAATGAACTTAATTTGGAGGTGAATGGACTGGATGTTGGGGAAACATTTGCGAAAGCCGACGTAATTGGGCATGTGGCAGAACGCTATATATGGGAACATGGCGGAGTCGTTTAAGTCGATGGCGTTGACATAACATGTGATGGTGCGGGTAGATTCGCGAAGAAAAGGACGGTAGATGGAAGAATTTTTGGAACGGATGATAGAGCTGAGGTAGAAGAGGTATCTGACGGTTGGGACGTATATGTCTCGGGATGTGATACTGGCATAGACGTCCCTCCAGAGGCTACAGACAAGAGGAAATCCAGTCATGAACGCGATACGCACATCAGAATCATGCTCAGAGTACCAAAACTCGGAGATGATAATCTCGACGAGCTCGAAGGGTAGTTGGGTGCTATAGGCATCCATCGTCAGTGTCAGAGAAGAGCAGAGAACTTTGGAAAAGCCGATGTCTAGTCAGACATTAAATAGAACCTCGCATGTCTCGGTAGATTTAAGACAAGGGGTTCGAAAGCTGAGTCCTAATATCATGAAAGGGACTTGTGCCGAGGGATGTCAGACATGATCGTATTATTGTACGATAAATGCAAGTTGGCATCCGCTGGAAGAATCACCAGTTCAGCTCGTCTTTCCTCGGAAAACGACGGACACACCTCCATTCTGCTACTGAACTTGCTCTTGATTTGTAAATTCTGTGCTCATGTCGAGGGCTCTGTGACATGCAACATTGCTATTGATGTTGTCATGTTGAAACAAAAAATGAACACGTTCACACAAACCACGACGATTTCTCTTGAGATCCTTGCTGTTGTGGACGCGATAATGACGAAAGGTTTCAATTGTCATCGAGATATACAACCACCGCTATCGCTTCAAGAAGGGATTTGCAATCTCTTGAGAGACCCTCTTCAATCCCCACGTACTCGTAATAGTTGCACGCGCCTCCTGCGGGGACACATTCTTTCCACCAATAAAACAGTTGTCATCCAATAGAATGTACCACCGCGTGGGCTTCCCATCTACACGTATCATGAACTCCGTTTTGCTCCGGCCAGGTAGCAAGTACGCTTTATTGAAAGGGACTGAGAGGCCCTTGGTTGGACCCGTCCGGATGGTCTGGAGGAATAGATTGCGCTGCCCATGGTCAGCCAAGATATCAAATGCAAGGACGTATGAAGAGCGCATTTGCATGACCACGGCTGTAGTAACACAACCCGACAAGAAAACCAAGGCAGCAACTGAGAATCGTTCCCAAGTTGACCGGAGAACATGATGCGTGTGGTCCATTTCATCGTCGTTGTCAATAACATATGCCGGTTTTTCCGTGGATATCTTCGTCCAGTTGTTCCACACAAGGTCCATTGTCGACGCGCTGATCTCGCAAATACTAAGAAAAACGAATTGAGCGAGAAGAGACTGGGACGCACGTAAAGACGATATTCAACCCGAGCAATCCATAGGTCCAGTTCACCCACCACGGCAGCCGTTTCTTCTGGTAGAGCAGAAACTCCTGGTCGGGTCGAGGTCGGATGGGTGATGCCTTTCCGACAAGACTCGTCGCTGTCGTGCCAGACCGCAGACTCTTCAGGCCATCACCTAGCCGCCGCAAAAAGCTCATCTATGCATCCAATGAGGCAAAACTATACAACGGAAATAATGCATACCAAAGAGTCGTGACAACACAAGAAAAGTTGGGCCCGAAAGTTGTTTCCGACTGTTTGTCACCGCCGACGGCAATGGGGAAAATTTAAGGAACATGTCTTTCTGTTGTTTCGATGTTTGTTACTTATTCTACGTGAAAGGAAACGAGAGTGACGGTGGGTTCGCGTCGCTACTGAGTGATTCAAAGACGGAGGTGTACATCCTGACGAAAATTCACTACGGAAAATAGGAACATCATGACATCCACAAATTGATGTCCGTATGCACTCCAATTTTCTTGCTACAGGCATAGACTCACGCCAGCTATAGTACCATTTTACTTTGACGCGTTCACTATATGTTCGATGCGGACAGACAGTAAATCTTGGTCGGTACAAGCGCTTCTGACAACTCGATTCTGCAGAGTATAACTATAACATGTTCTACTACTACACGGGAATGGCTGTGTGCTCCCAGACTACCTTGCCACGTATCTGACATTTCTTGGAAACCATTCTTCTATATGGTATTTTTTTTCTTCAAAATGTTCACTTGTGATAATACTCATCTTTGCTTTGTTTTCGGAGACTGTGTGTACTCCCAAGAAGCCCTGCTTTCTCGCTTGATGATGTTCCATCCGGAGCTGTATCTTGTATTGCTCGGATCCCGACGCCGGAGTACAATATAATTCCTTCCGGTATCGACATTGTTCCAAGCTCCTGCAGCTCAATGTTTACGCCGCCAGTTTTGTTTCGACATGTTGCATAATAGTTTGGTGTCGATAGCATCGATGATTGCACCGCGCTACGACGTGACCATATCATCAGGCTCGCGGAAGTGCGAAGCATGTATACCGTGGAATATGAACAAGTTTAATGGTAGGATTTGCAGTATAACACAGTCATGGCCGTCGCTTCACACCATTCTCCGTCTCTCTTCGATGGATGCCTGTAACACTTAGCTGTCCTTCGAGCCTATCGAGATGATCATCTCCGAGTTTGATTATGGTGAACATCCATCTGACGACCGTATTGCCTTGATGATTGGACCCTTGTCTACAACCTCTGGAAGGATCTCTATGCTAGTATCACATCCCGGGATGTGTATACGTAACCAACTCTCAAATACCTATTCTATCTCATCTCTATACTCTGTACCAAAAAGCTTTCCATCTACCACTTTTCTTCCCCGAATCTACATATATCAGTCATGTCGATCTCGTTCAGTGACTCAGCCTTATTCCTATAGTTCTTTTATCCAGTGTTCTACCAGATGCTCAATTACGTCGGCTTTCGCAGAATTTCCTTAACATTCACCTTGAGCTCAAGCTCCTTCCTGGATCATACAGCCTGAGGCAGCGGAAGATGTTTAACCGAGTCTTTCGACTCAAATGTACTTCTGCGGTGCCCGTCGTTTCCGCAACTGCATCTATTGCGAAATATGAAAGAATGATGTATGGGACATCAACCGGTACATGCTTTATACTCTACTGCCTTGCACTTGGTGAGACTGATGGACAGGGGGAAAAGTGCATACTGCCTTGAACACATTCTCTCGGACTCCCTTTTACGCCAGAGACCTTTCTTGGTCAAGTCACCTAGTATACCCCCAGGATTTCTCTGATCTCCATTCGGGAGACCTATGGCTGAGAAATGAGCGCTAGCAGTCAAATCTAACTCGAACCTGAGTTGGCGGTGCGCCCATACCCAAACCGTTGAAAGCATGGAAATTCAATTAATTCCAAATTCGGTCATAGATGCGATAATGTCACGTGGATTCGATACTAAGTATCATTTATTCAATATTAATTAAATAATCAGAATATGTTAAGGCTCTCGGGCCGAGCCACCTTATCCGGTTTTCCATTTTTTTTGCTCATCCTTCCGCTGAAAAATTTCTTGTGCACTCTATTCAGCTATCCGCCTCACACGGTTGTCTGCGGTCTTCCCCTGCTCCTGCAAGTGAAGATATTGAGTCCCACTGGCGAGTCTACCCATTCGTACCACCATGATTAGTACCCACAGCATCCGACCCTCATCCTGATGTTCTAGTACCGTGGGCCTATCTTACGAAATCACGCTGCGAAGCCTAGCAAAGCCGCTTGCACGGCGTTGACCTTGTAAAGCCCGAAAACAACCGGAAAAGATGTCTCGAGTACAACCCACAGGAATTAGGCATCATGGTTCTAGCTGTGTGTATGAAGATTCCGTCTTTACCCCGGCCCGCCATACCCTGGGTCTACATCTACATCTCTGTCGCTAAACCGTAGGACCCATTGTCTTGTCCAGTAAGCTCCATATCAACTCTTATTGCCCCTTGACAGCATACAGGCGTTGATACCGTTTCTGCTGTGCGGAACGATCAAGCTCGTCATCCCGTAGACGTTCTGTCGAAGTCATGCCTACCTGCCACCAATAATCGTCTTGAGAGCCGGGCGTGCCCTTTGTGGTCCTTGGATACTTCGAGTTGTTTCGATACCGGTCAGACGGTCGTGATACAGAAGGACCAAACCAGCAGATTACTACCTTTATAGATTGCTGAAACGTAGGCGCTCCAGTGTCGTCGAGTCAAAGAACCTTACAGTCGGCCAGAACTTCTCAAATTCAAGGTATTTAAGGTATATCATTTTTGGGTAATCCTTGCTAGCCATTTTGATAAGGAAACTTTCAGAACCCTGAGCCCTAGACTTGAAGCTGTATGCTGTTATCTTCTCATGCTAACGGTATTGTCTGCTGTCAACGGCGACTCTATAAAAGGAACAGCCAGTGGCCAGAGTGCTGTGGTTGTGGGGTATAAAATACCTGATCTCTTCAACGTATTTGTGACCATGGTCCTGATCTGTCCAACTCAACTTCGGTATGATGACCCTAATGATCACCATCGCGATCATCCAAACGACGTGTGCCAGCCCCATATCCAGGCGTGTTATCAACATAACAGGCGTGCCCGACACGGGATACGACAGTATTGGGATTGTGTACGCGTTTTTGTTGTTGATAGTGCGTCGATTAACCTGATCTCTTTCAGGTCCCAGGAAACACAGCCTGTGGGAAGTGACGGCGATGAAGCGCCCAAGACGGATGGCGGCCCCCCTACCCAAGAAATTCTTTCAAGTAGTTCGCATGCAGGTCTTCCGACGGCGTATGTGTACGAGACTCAAGAAGTACCGATCCTGGCCGTTGATGGTGAGTGAATTTCTTACAAGACGATGGTAAGTTATAAGTGTATGTGTTAGGTACCACGTATCCATCAAGAATGATGATTCGCTCCCCATCTAGCACCGTTTATTATGGTGTGGAGTCGACATCTACGCCGAACATATCCTATGTTTCATCAAGCTGTGCATCGACATGTAATCTCTCCGCCAGTAATGCCATCCTGTCAGCCACCTTGTCTTCCGTTCTCACGGTGCTAC
Source organism: Armillaria fumosa (assembly GCA_030407015.1). Taxonomy (NCBI): domain Eukaryota; kingdom Fungi; phylum Basidiomycota; class Agaricomycetes; order Agaricales; family Physalacriaceae; genus Armillaria; species Armillaria fumosa. The sequence continues at coordinate 1,055,622 of JAUDYM010000010.1, forward strand.
TCGTTGCAATTTACAACTGGTTCCGACGCGTAAGGTGTTTGGTACTCCGTAGCGACAATACGCTCACCAAGGCCTCCATTAGTACCTGAGAAGAAATTTCGAACGGGCAAAAAATGATTCTGATACATGCGGCGAAAAAGTAGCTTCTCCGTTTCCTGCGTATTCCGATCCCAGTGGGGTCGCAGTCCCTGAAAAACATTCGCATTTGCATTCGTAGAATGTCTGATTTTGAGGGCTACTAGCGGCTCGAAGATATGATTTTAGATCTTTCTCCTTGGATCATTTTGAGGGACAAAGGGGGCACGTTATAGTTCAGTTATTTTAATCTTGAGAACACCGTAGTTAATGTAGCCACTGGCTGGCGAAAATAAGTAATGGAAGAAAACAACTTGGGATTTATTTTTCGAATTCGCGCATGTCCAAAAAAGTAAATTCGTCATTTCCGGCAAAGTACTTACTTGGCGACGACCACGAGCATCCTTGTCTCTTACCTTCATCTTCTCCCCAGCAGACCGTCGGGATCATGTCTGCAAACTGCCCACCGCAGCTTCACCTTACTCTGCCAGCGAATGCAACGTCCTTCAAGCGATCTTTCGAGCAATTTGGATTCGACTTGGAGAGTCCCACGACTGGCAATGATGTAGGGTCGAGCTCGACGGACAATGGAGGGCGCAGGGATCGCAACAAACGTGCAAGGAGTGCGAGCAGTGTATCTGCCCACAGTATCTCCTCGAGCAGCTCCAGATCTTCCACCGTCGTCTCTTCTGGCGAGGCCAGCCCGTCTGGCAGCGATACTGCCCCTGCCCAAGAATCAGTAATCATACCGCCTTTACCGCCTCGGTTGCCTACCCCAGTCATCCAGGATATTGAGATGCCTGGTTACCCTTTGACGGTAGAGCCATCAACCTCAATGTCCGCAGAGGACTCCCGACCGAGTAGGAACGGGTCCGGAAGCCGTGGCGAGGACGGAGACCCTTTCAGTCTCACGCTCCAGCGCTTCGGCGAGTTCGATACCCAAATTTCTGTTCTGCGCCACTCAAGGACACCTTCATTGCCGCGAACCCCAACACCTCCTCCGACATTGCCGCCTCTTTCTCTTGCAGAAGAACAACAACCTGTATCTATTCCATTTCTGTTGCCATATGACCCTTCAGATCTTCCAGAACCGCCACGACCAAACCCACCCGGACCTTCGTCTCCCCGTTCTAATAGGGCTGCTTCCAGCCAAAGTCCAGTTGATGAGGATGAAAGACGTGAGTAATTGTTTGACATCCCAGGCATCACGCAAACTCATCTTCCTCATCAGCCCCGAACCCCACTTCAGATTCGACCTCTCGTCTAAGTCTGCCTTCCACTGAATGGATTCGTTTCAGTGATGGTTTCGACTTGACTTCCTCTCAGCTGTCCTCTTTGGATCTCACCTCTGTATTTCGGGATATCGATGAAACCAACGCGTCAGAAGATGCATCAGGCTCTCGGGGGGATCACTCGATGGAAGAGGACAGACCCGCACTGCGACCACTCCTTGATCGCGCTGCATTTCGCAGAGCTATGAATACGCGCTCATCTTCATCTCAAAGCCGTCGCCAATCTGAATCTGCCTATTCATATCTAGATCGTGCGCTGGAGAGATGGTTTGAAGACCAGCCCTCGCCTTGGGACGAAGATGCTCTTTTGTCAGCAGCCGCTAGGGACCGAAGGTCTTCGGAGGATCGACCCTACCTAGAGTTGCCACCTCTTGCCGACCCTCTCGAGAATAACTCAAGATATATAGAGCAGGGATTATTGGATCCTCGAGAGACTGAATCTGGTCAGCATTTGGGCTGTCCTCCTGGATTCAGCTTCTAATTATAACTTCTAATTAACGTTTAGATCAAGAACGCGGCAGGCGCAGAGATACCCAAACGGGTCTTACAGCTTGGCTTGATATCGACGAGCGCATCTCAGAGTCCGAACAGATACACAGAATGCCTAGAAGACCTTCTCGCTCTCCAGTCGGACCTCGCTTAGCCACCGCACACTCTGAAGGTCTGTTTTATTCGTTGACGGCAGACCAGGTGCTCATTCAAAATAATCACAATCAGAATCGCTACGGTCATTAGCAGGTTATAGGCCTTCCGCTCGTTCACATTCTCCATCTCCAGTCCTTCCAACACTCCGACGTCTTCGAACTCGTGCCTATGGCTCGTATTCCAGACCCGGATCATCAAACTCTCTGATATCTGAGAGTGCATCTGAAATACGGAGGCGTAATGCTCACGCCGAGTTGATGGAGCGCCTTCAGAGCGATGTACCTCGGCCCGAGCGGGAGCCTGATTCCGACGATGAATGGCAAGACTTAGCATTACCCCCGGGGCGAGGCCGCTTCTCAAGCTCAAGGCATGCAGATGCCTGGTCTGAACTTTTTGATCGGCCCGAGTCTCATTCCAGCGGTCAGGAGGACCTCACTTTCCGTTATCCTGTCCGCGTTTCGCCGAATTACTCCTCATCAGATCGTACAAGAGGTAGCAGCACTGCTGACGCACTGAGGGAAAGGCGTCTCGCCTATCTTTTACGAAGAGGTTCTGAATCATCGTCTTATCATAATATCTCTGCATCCAGGCCCTCCCCTTCTCACAGTCCAGTCCGCCGGTCGTCTAGTTTGAATGATCATTCTTCGCGTCCGCCAACCGATGAGTACCAACGTAATGGAAGGGTGGTTTCTCATCCTCCTGAACGCCACTTGTCGGTGGATTTCTTCGACTCACGGTCATCGACAATATCTGATATGGCGCGTGCCGTGACCCGTAACGGTCGACAGGAAAACTCTCCTTTCTACAGCGACTCGCTTCTTTCTCGGCAACCTTCCGCGATCCCGCCATCGATCCCGCCGCCAGACCTTGGCGCCATCTTCATCCCACACACATCAGATCCTACTGAACCAGAGCCTTATGGCTTACCGCCTTTACCACCTGTTGATCCTACTGTTTCCGAACTTTTGAACTATGAAAGAGGAGCATCCCCTGAACGCCGTCCACCTGCGCCGACTCCATCAAGACAGAGTGCTGCTACACTCCGCCCAGATACTTTAAGTATCGATCCCAATGCATTTGCCCCTGGGCCATTTCGCAATACGATCATATGGCAAGCTGACAGGATCAGAGCGAGGCAGCAGAGCGAAGCTTCGCATCCGCCGTCTATTCCCCCACTTCCGTTTGAGGATGATCTTCCTCCTTCAAGATCAAGGACAGAGGAGAGGCCACACCCTATGGTAAGCTCGATGTCAGATAAATTTGTGATGTTTTAGCTAAACGAAGGTATCAGGATCGTTTTTCCCGAAATCCTCCTGAACATCTGAATGCCATAAGCGACCGGCTACCTCCACGCAGGACTAATATGGCCTACGGAAGGACTGCTCCTGATAGCACCGCTCCTCGCCCTGCCTATTCGAGGCGCGTAGTTGAAGAAGAGCCTCCTCGTCGTTCATCGTCAGATATACACAGCTACCTTAGTCGTCGGGCGCGAATGGAAGCTTCGAGACTGGAACAGGCGGCTGTCGCCTCTGGCGCCTCTGGACCCGACATGGATGGATTCTCACATGCTTTGGAGGTGCTTCGTCATGACGGATTGTCCTCGGCGCGGTCTAGGCAGTTGATTGACCGGTATCATGAACAGGAGAGGCAGAGAGAGCGTGAGCGTGCTGATACCGAACAGCAACAGCAACAACAACAACAACAACAACAAAGACGCGAGGAACGGAGGACAGCTACGAGTACTGTCTTCAGAGGTTGGGGTGACCTTGATGAATCAAGGTATGTCAAGTCGACTTTTCTTGCAATACACCAGAAGTAACGAGGAATATTGTTTGCAGCCGAAATGTTTCGCGCCCTCCGTCATACCCAGTTCGACGTCGGCCCTCACCCCCACGACCGGCTGGATCAAGACCGTCAGCGGAGCCTCTGCCGTCTAGGGCTGCAGCAGCTCGTGGTTCACGTAATAATTCCCGCTATATAAGAGCGCATCACCATGAAGGATATAACTCACTCTTCCGGCCACTGGATTTGTACAATCTGGAATTCATACACGCGCCTTGGAGGGTTAGGCGGGCGAGACCCGGCGGATTTGGAATGGGCGATTTTGTGGTAAGGCCGATTGAGATGATGTCGAACTTTTGCTGAGATGGTTGGTTATAGCGAGATGAAGACTTTGATGATTCATATGAAGGCTTGCTTTCGCTCAGTTCTATTCTTGGAGACGTACCCAAAGCTACACCTGCCGACGTTATTTCGGGCATGAAGACAGGCTTGTTCAAGGATTGGTCGACAAGCGACAGTGATCACAGATGTCCAATCTGTTTGGATGATGTGAGCCCTTCCGTCTCTCATTCCGTGTCGTGTACTCAATCAGTGTTTTTAGTATTCCCCGACCGATCCTGTCATGAAGCTCAACGATTGCTCTCACTGGTTGCATAAAGAATGTCTTGAGGTTCGTTTCCTGTTGTTTATCGCTTGAACCCTTTGGGCTGATAATGTCTATAGCAATGGCTGAAAGGGGCGAGAACCTGTCCAGTTTGTCGCAAAGCGGTGAAAGGACCCTCTCCTCCGCAGAATCGACGTTGCCCTCGACACTCGCACCAACCAACTGAGAACCCTTCGGGCCCCCGTCGGCGAGATGGAGATGACGATGAAGGAAATGATGACCCTGCTAATCCTGGCCCACGACCAGACGGAAATAATTCTTCGAGTGCAGGAATAGGCTTGGGAAGTGGAAGATGGTATATCTAGAACGTTCTTTCTGCATTGTATAAACATTGCACGCATGTGCACTGACGATTCATGTCTAGTCTATCTATCGCAATCTTTCGAAAGTATGGAAGCGATTGTCTACGTATCCAACGATAACATGTGAATATTTGTCAATGATGTCTTGGTGAAAGATCGACAGGATGAAGGGTATTCACCTATTTGAGTCGTGCAATGATGGAGTCTCCGTTCCTGCGCCGCCTTTCACTTCACCTATTCCCATCAAACTGCCGCCGTCGGAAAAATTCTTCCGCAACAGTCTTTAACAAGAATAAGTATCTCACGTATCGACTGCCCATAGTTCGTCAGGGTAAGTTCACCTATCTTCATCATCATTCAGCCTGACATGGATACTAGAGCTTTTCAGCTGCTCCGCACTCCTCCCTGAGTAGTCTAGACCACCGAGATGCAATTCAGGAAAAGAAGCTGCAGGCGTCACACAGTGAGCAAGCCCATCCTCATCGCCTAATAGTAGAGATATATTATATCTTTTTACCAGCTCCAAGAACGTTCACTGGCTGGCGTCGTCCGAGTCGGAAGAGATTCCACTTCTCCGCGAAGGCGAATGTAGCAGCTCCTCCAATGATTGGTGAGTTGTCATTGAGATGTACACATGCCTAACAAGGTCCAACGAGTAGTTATTCAGGGCGAAGAGTGAAGGTGCGCTTACCCTACTACCTCAACTGAGTGTATCATCGTATGAACTCGTGTCTCGCCAGTGAGCAGGAGCAAGCCGCCCTCAGACTCATCTACAGCATTTTACAATTTCAGAGTTCCCCGGCGGTACGTCCGCTTTTCTGACTCAAATTTTCATATGTTGTCTTCATCCTCAGTGGTGATCATTAATAGGAAACCCACAACCATTCGAGGCCAGGCCAACGAAGACCTCAATACCGGTCCTATCAGCGGTGTGTACATGCTACGATTTTTATGGAGTAAATTTAATGGATATATGCGCGGCTAATGTCGCCACCGAGAACATACAACTTGCAGTGGAATTAGATAGATTGGAGGCCAAATGGATGAGAAGCTGCAACGTCTCAAGGACGAAATTCTCCCGGCCATTTCAAAGCCAGTACCACCACCCTCTCACCATTATTGCCGTGTGCAATAATCTCTGTTGCTTTCCTGTGTCGCAACATAACCCTTTCCTGTCTGTTTCTTCTTGTCTCATTGTTGTCTTGAACGGTCATAGCATAGGCCCTATATCATCAATGGAACTCCCTTCACTGTATGTACCAGCTATTTAAATAAATAATAGATGCATAGCCTCGGGGACCGGAGGAGGGCACATAGATACACCGTTTGTAAGTTAAAAAGTTTCATGGCAAGCTTGGCGGTGAGCGGTAATACCGGTTTGCGTTTAAATAATTAGTCCATGAAAAGCTCGTAGATTAACCCAAAGTAATAATACGGCAGTGTCAAAGCTAGTCATTGGGAAAAGACGCCATGGCTATCTACTTTGAAATTTGAAATAGAGAGATTTAGAGGACGGTGAGGCCAAGAATAATACAGACATCCTTCAAAACAACACCCAAGCTAAGGTTGAGAATGAGGGGAAGGACAATATTGACGAGGATGGTCGTTAGAAGAACCAGAACACCGTCAACAAGACCAACAACGGCTGCGAGGATCTTGCAGAGGAGGATGCTGGAAAAGGGAGTCAGGATAACTTCGACGACAAGAGGAGTGTACATACATTATTTGTCCCAGGAGGTTGTAGACTACTTCTCTGTCGGCGATGGCAACGAGTTTTATGACGAGGGCGACAACACCGCAAATGAGCTGTGGAGTGACAGGGCAGAATTAAAAGGCGACACTGAAGCATCACGGGTACTTACGTTGATGAGAGTCGTGAGAAGGCTGCAAAGGTCAACGATGGAAAGAACACCACTACCGGTGGACAGGATGACCTCAATGGCCAAGCCTACGAGAAGCTGGACCTCAGAGAGGGTCGTGTCGAGGATGTTGACAGTTTCCTCAAAAATAGGCGCAAGGATTTCTGCGGTGCAGTTCTCGGAGGTGACAGACTCTGCAACGGGGAGGGATAAGTATCTGATGAGCACGAATAAAACGAGACGGGTTACTAACGGACAGGCCCCAGGACGACGGTCAGTTGTGCGACCGCGGTAGTGATGAGGTCTGGCAAAGGAGTACATCCACAACACGCGTCGAGAGTGCGGGTGGCCAAGCTGGTCTCTAGCACAGGGGCAGGAGCAGCCTGGACACCGGCAAAGACTGCAAGCCCAAGGGCGGCGTAGGAAAGGATGGTGCTAAAGGAAGGCATCGGGTTTAAAGATTGTGTTTTCGAAAGAATGACAATGAGAACGAAGGGGGGGTGAGAATAAACGGTAAGGCGTGTTGGTCTTTATAGAAAAATCAGCCAGAGAGAATCGGGCGCCTCCTGTAGGAAAATCACAGATCCGATAAAAATTAACGTCTAATAGATCAAGGTGGTATGGAGATGATTTGTCCTTAGCTAGATCAATGACGCACGATCTAGTACATGTTCTGTTCTGTTCCCTTCCTGGTCTGTGAAGTGAAATTTATGTCCAATATACTCAATGAAGGCACAGAAACTACGTACCCTACGCAAGTACCTGTCCTGTGGAAAGCCGAGTGTCCAAGTTGCTTTAGAGCGGTAAACTTACGAGCTCCGAGCTAAAATCCTCGTGCCCACTTAGATAGGGTTAAGAACATTAGATGGAAATTTACATACGTAACATTTCAGGGAGGCAGTTCTTGAGCTTGTTCAATATTCGAACATGAAACACTTCGAGGGATATTGTAAATCGTATGATGAAGAAGACTTCATTGACGGCACATTGAAGGGAGCTCCGCGGCAATGTCAGGGCAAAAACAGTGTCATGCATGCACCACGAAAAGAGATCTTAGGCAAGTAGTCAATGCCAAAAAAAATAAGGATCACATCCCAGTCCGACGACACAATGAAGCCGTAAGAATGGTCGGCATTGCTATGTGCAGCCGATGGCCATGCTTTGATCCAGATTACCTCCGCCTGGAAGATGGCTGGCCAAGACCGGACCTGCTACTGAATATACTCCGCCAATTTGCCTAAGCACGTAATTGTCCCTTATTTCCAAAATTTATCATACATGCCCTCAGAGGATCGTTCTACACCTACCGCATTCCCTAATACCCTCCCTAGCCCTTCTGTCAATTCCCATGAACAGCACAAACAAATCCATGTATGGACGCGTCATCTACTATTTCAGAGTCCATAATATCGTCCTAGATCATAAGAGTGCTTGGGGGAGCGTGTAGAGCACTCAGCAAACGAGGGACGACGCAACGTCGTGAATTCCGAGTTTGGACGTGCCACGCGCCCACAATGCCGGAATTCGGCCATCATTGTTTTCAAGTTCCGAGCATTCCACGGGAAGCCTTTTGTCCGGAATTCGGTCCTAAACTGTTCTACATTTGGGGCCAAAATTGGCTATATTTCCGCGCAGATCTATCCATTTTGGGAAACTTTGCCTATGTCATCATGAACAAACAATGCCGATCCTCATTTGTCGCGAAGTCAGATGGTCTCTTCGATCCGTTCTACCATCACGAAATATCCATAATGTCGGGATTCCTGCCGTCTGCTGAAACTTTTGCAAAGGCAAGTAGTCGCGTATATTGCAATGAATATTCATACTCATGAAAGGGATCAGGGGGCGTTCGCTACTGTAGCGACAGTGACAGCAACGGCGGCAGCGCTGCTGTACTATGGGCAGAATTATCTCATTTGTGAGTGTTGCCCATTGCCGCAATCTCTTTCGATGACCAAGAGCCCTCCTAGACCCTTCGGCGTACATTAGTCTCGGTCCAGAGGCAGACAGTACGTCTTTTCTGTGTCTCCTCGGGACGTTACCTCACGTCAACGAGCAGTTGTCGAGTCTCCAAGTGCATTCGGACTACACTACGAGGACGTTGAATTGAAGACATCTGACGGAGTCACCTTACGTTGCTACCTCCTGCCACAGAAGAAGGAGTTCTCACGTCCGACACGCTTCTCGACGATACCCATTACTCCCCTCAATTATTCGGACACGGAGACGGATGAGCAGGTGCGACATTCATTTCTTGCCCAAGCTTTCCTTTTCTCAGGCAGCATACAGCTTATGGCTCGTCGCCCGACGGTGATTATGTTTCACGGAAATGGGGGCAACTTGGGTCACAGAATACCACTGGGGATGATGTTCCAACTCCTTGTGCGATGTAATGTCTTGATGGTCTCATATCGAGGGTGTGTGAACATGCTTTCTTGCTTGCACTTTCATGGACTTTCATTCTCCCCGTAGATACGGAAAATCCGATGGCACGCCTTCAGAGACTGGTGCGTCTATCTTCCTTCCATTCGCTGACGCGCCCTTACGACCCCGCGTCAGGCTTTCAACAAGATGCACAAGCCGCATTGGACTACCTCAAGTCTGACCCCCGGTTTTCGAAGACGCGAATTGTCAGGATTTCTCCTTTTGGTACTCAGACGCAGCGCTAATAACGTCTTATGTTATGCAGTTCGTTTACGGGCAATCCATTGGAGGTGCCGTAGCTATTGACCTCGTCAGCCGGAACCCAAGCAAGATCTTTGCCCTCATTCTTGAAAACACGTTTACCTCTCTCCCTGCACTCGTCCCGCACGTCCTACCCATCCTCGGCCCGTTCACATTTTTGTGTCACCAAAAGTGGAATTCAGCTTCGAAGATCCCGCTGATACCGGCAAGGACGCCTGTGTTACTGTTAAGCGGATCTGCAGATACGCTGGTCCCTCCGGAGCACATGCGGGAGCTAAGGGACTTGATGCGTAAGCGAGGAGAGGTCGAGGTGTCGAGATGGGAAGAGTTCCCTGGTGGTCAGCACAGTAAGTCGTGTACTCGTCCCCTAACGTTTAACTGACAACGAGTGTAGACGACACATCGGCGCAGCGCGGGTATTGGAATGCCGTTGATGATTTCGTGACGAGCCTTACTCTCGCTTCTGAAAAGGAGAAGGCTCCACTGTAGAATGGGCGTTTGGATGTAATCTGTACCACTAGATTCTTGTTGTTATTGTAATTTAATTTGTCATTGAGCAGATGGCATTCGTGCCATCACATACATACAATTCTTCTCTGTGCAAACTACCCGCTCTCAACAGAGACTGCTTCTGCTCAAGGGCAATTGAAAGGAGGCCCTTACTTGCATAACGACAATCAAAGCATGTTCTTAGTTCAACGGCAGGAACTCCGTACTTGATTTCGCGCTAGAAGCTTGAGAGGCACCCAGGGTGAAAGACTTGCATGTATTAAATTTACGGATTGGATCCATTGAATTGAGATGAAACGATACGGGAAGTATACTTGGCTTGCACGGAACGACATAAGATCGTGCGGTACACGTTATCTGCAAAGGACTCCGAGGAGCACCTCAATAGCGGTGAATAGAAAGCGGCATGACAAACTAGCCGCTGCTATAGGCAGAACACATAGTAATTCCGCTTTACGCCATTAAAGTAAGCGGCAAGGCATGGGAAAAGGTAGCGTGAGTTGATATAGGATTACAAAATTCATGGCTGTGACGAACGCTAACAAATCTTCTTCATACACGTCTCTATCGCTCTAAGAAGCGTACAACTGTGTCCACTCCTGGCTGACGCGCTGTGCGTCCTTCTCGTTCTCTTTGTAATGCTTCGCAACGTCCGTCGCGAGGGGGTCATCAGGATTCGGCGCACTGAGCAACGCTTGTATCGACAGCAAGACAGTGCGAATCTGGAGAGCAGGCGACCATTTATCTGTCCCAGGCGATCGGTCAATCACCAAGTACGAATGAAAGGATAGCTGACGTACCCTTCAGGATATCCAAACAGATTCGCCCGAGTTTATCTGTTTATCCATCTGAGCGAGATCACAACAGCCGCTTGCTCGTCGTAACAACGTACCGATATTGGGGTGGTAGATCTTGGTCAGGAAACGGACCTTGGGAGGCGCCATTGGGTATTCCTCGGGCAGGAAAAGCTCCAGCTTGAACACACCATCTGTATGGACATATCCAGTGACTGCCGATTACTGAACAGACGAAACGCACTGGCAAACGGACTCCCATCAGGACCCTGGATAGTAACATCGAAATATCTCAAGTTGTCTTCATGCGGCGCAGCTGTTATTCCCGGCGCTGGGTCTGCTACCAGTCGCTCGGTTTCCTGTGCTTTCGGTGAATGCACGCGAGCGTTAAAAGACGGTTGCTAGTACCTTGATAATCCGCTGCGATCCGATAAGGGTAAGGAGGAAATGAGGAAGGGAGAGAAAAGTAATGCTGGAGAACATACCTTGGGCAGGGCCATATGCAAGGAGAATGAGAATGGAGCGATAGAATTACAAGTGGCGGACGGGGTAAAGGCTGTGGAAGGAAACGCCTTTTCCGTCACATGTCATCATAGGATGACTCAGCAAGCCGCTTTCCTCGTTTGAATGATTTTCGACTTGTCGCTTTTCTTCTTTTCTGAAATGCTGAGATATTGCTACGTGCTTTGGGTAAAGCTATGCCCTCGATTGCTACCCAACTTTCAGACATGCGTTCTTATTTTCTAACTGAAGGGAATGAAAGGCATAGAATCGCCGTTCGAGTACTTGTAGTTACAACGAAGAAACATCTCCAAAATCTTCGAATTCGGAATGTTCCAGGATCTTCATCTAATTCGTATGTCAATCTGCATTCCCTTTAGCTTTCTTTCCCCCAAATCTGTACACGGTCACGTTTACTTACTTACTGGGCGTCAGAGTCGGTCCGGTATCCGATGGCATGAGTGACTTGTTTCACACGCCTCTACAACGCGGTTCACCAACAGCAGGAAAACTCATGTAGTTTCCTCCTTCCTCCTTTCATCATGCAGCCCTATTTTGAGACTGTAAAGGTGTGAAATATATGTCTTGTCATAAATTTCTACTCAGACCGTTCTAATTAGGTGAACCATCATCTCCGTCGTCTAAACTGTCGCTCAAGCATTCCCCCCTCCAGTCATTTGCAGACGTTCCCATTCATCCTGAGGGTATTGATACACATGCATTCCTCGAAGCTTCCGATGGCTTAGTCGGCATGTTCGACCTTCTCGGAACCGGTATATTTGGATTTGTACAGGCTGATATTCGTTCGAATATCAAGGTACGGCTAATAATGTCTGGCTGACTCCCTTCTGACTAAATACGTGTAGGATGTACGCGCTCAGTACGAGTCTGTCGACCCAGCACCACTGACGGTCGAACGCATGCTGCCAGGTTCGCCGTGAATGTGTCCAGAATGTCCCCCACCCCTGACATAGGCCCGTCTACAGGAGCATGCGCACCTTCACTCACCCGTCTCGTGCGGGGCCTCGCCTTCACCTGCTTCGCGCTGCAAAACATGCAAGCAGATCCCTCGCGTGAACTGCATGTCTGCTTCAAGTCCTCGTATGATACTGTTCTGAAGCACCATCACTCTTTCGTCATTAGATCGGTGGTATACGTGAGTCTTGCGCGAATCTAATCAGTCGCTTTGGTTTCGATAACGATGCAGGTCGCTCTTCGTGCGGTCCCCCATCGAAAGGACTTCTACAGTCGCATTGCCCAGGGCGCGCCGCACGATAAGTTAGATGAGGAAATGCGGCGCTGGTTGGCAGGTCTTGATGAGATTGTTCAGCGTCTGAAAGAGTTCCTGAAACAAGGAGGATTCGGTACTGTATAATCATGAATTTTGGATTTCGACGCGCCAGTTTTGTATAGATCCATAGCACAACATGAACAGTACTAGTAATTCCTTTGTTCTCTAAATTTTGAATGTTAAACTCTCGATTTGATTTGTGTACACATGTCCTTTCGAACACTCGCCGCGGTTAGCTGAAATTTCTCCGTAGTGCTAAAAATACCTTTTCGGCCCGGGTAACCCGGGCATGGTGCGCGGGTTATCCCGAAGTTTTTTTTTCCAACCCTACCTCCACCCACGTCGTAGCCCCGAAGCACATAGTAAGTATCTCCCCTTACCTTGATTATTCTATGATGCACAAAGGTCTATTTGTTTGATCTTCCATGAGATTACCTTTATTTCTACAACGGTATCTGAATACCATTCTACCAGCTTTGTCCTCTTCTGTCTTCGTCTTGCTGACTGCACATTTTTTAAGGTATCGATTGCGAGCTGGGGGAGTCGGCCGTAAATTATGATGATAGTACACCCCAATGAATTCCATTAATACGATAATCTGCAAGTCAAGAACGCCCACATGTCCGCAAACATCCCCCCCTGCTCCTGCTCCTGCTCTAGCGTCGATTGACTGGGAGACTCCAGGCCGTAGATGCCGTTGGTCGTGTATGTCACGGAGTACCAATTTTCATTGTATTCGAATTCGGAATCGGAATCGGAATCAGAGCTCTTTGTCGAGGGTGGTTTCGTTACTACGTGCAGTAAGTACTACCATACAACCGAACTGTAGAACATACACGTACTTGATGGTGGTGCGTTCGTCACGGTCCCATAGTCCAACTCCTTCCGCTGAGCTAGCTTCCCCGGGCACTTTCCCTCAGCTGCCAACCAGTAAGAAAGCTGCGAGCACAAAGGGATTAAAAGACGCACTACCGTGACTGGGCATGAGCAAGCTAGCTTGTAGTCATAGATGGAAGGTGGGGCACAGTCAAGGGGGAAGGGACGGGAGCACAAAGTGGCTTATAAAAGCAGACGCACTCTGGACCCGTGGGCCGGCGGATCTATTGAACATCCCAAACGGGTCCTAAATAAAAAGAGAAGCGGCCTCTTCCAGACTGAGCTCATCCAATCTGTCCTTTACTAGAAGAGCGCCCATGTTCTGATACAGTTACTTGTATACAATATCGTCATAGTATTCGTGCTGTTCGGAAATAGCTGCGGTACTAGTAGCATCGCCCAACGAACCCAAAAGGTCCTAGTCGCCTGGAATCAGGGTCTATTGCCAGTGTAAAAAGGGCATGATAATTGGACGCAAAGACCTCCTTGCGGTAAAACCCGAAAATACGACAACGAAGTGCTTCCATGGTATAATACTATTGCAAAAACAAGAAGATAACTTGCTCTCTTCAAGACTCTCATGACTTTAACGAAGAGTCAGCTGGTCGGCCAGTCCGCATGTTAAGCGTTGCAAGAGTGGGCTGGAACAGTGATGTGAAGACAAGAATCACCAAGCCGGGCTTCCTTGCTGGATGAAAGGTGAGCTCGAAAAATGGATCAGAACACGAGGCGAGGGGCGCAGCTTGCCAGGGTCCAGTAACAAGGCGAGTCTGTTCCACGTGCGTTACGTTACAAGTAAATTGACTTTCAAAACCAGACATAAAAATCCGAAAATATGGCTCTTCCGACGAACGCATCGACGAAATGCTAGCACCGTTACCGGTAACACAAATACCGTGGCCAAATGGCACCCTTTTCAGAAGGCGACGGCCATAGATATCGATCTGGGTTCACCAACGTTCGTGCACTGGTAGCAGAAATGCCTCGATGGTCGGTTCGAAGAATTCGCCGTGGCAGATCTATACATTCTCGTATCATGAGAACGTACGAGCGGTTTCTCGGGGCGAGAGAGAGGCTATCCCGGTTGACCTTGACTGGAAAAGGCCTTGATCTTTGGTGCAAGCAAATGTTATTGAGAGCATGTGGAGCACGAGCTCTGGGGAACAGTCGGGTGCATGGAGAGCTAGCAAGCCGTAGGGAAATGCAGGTAGTGTTACGGTGCCAAAGTGAGATGACCTTGAACTGGGACCGTCGATTGCATTGTTCCCGTGAACGGCGCGTCCAAGTACGAGCCAGAGGCGAGTAAAGAGCCTTGTCAGGCGAATGGGCAACGACTGGTAGCATCCAAACTAAAAACCTCGAATCATTGTTGTTTTGTTTCTGGCGAAGCTTCTTGCACTGTCATTACTGTCGCGTCAGGAGGACTCAGGATATCGGATGGACTTTTAATCAATCACTGTGAGTAATTATGTTTGCTTACACCTCGGAATTTGCTCAGTGCAAAGTCATCCAATGAAAGTTTTCAGATTATTTTATCTCAAACTGACTATCCTGGTTCGAGGCTTACGGTAAAAGGTTGATCTATACCCGGAACACTTCATGATGGCGCTCATTTCTGACCACGCAAGGCAGATACACTCATCCAGAATGACAGATAACTTTTACGGTACGTAAAGCGTTATACAGGAAAACTATAATTTGCATTTGTCATTTATTTTGGTGCTTTCGAGTGGTCATCGCTCATGCGTCATAGACGACGACGCGCGAATTTTAGTCAACAGTGACGCGTAATCATTATATAATGGACGTGTTTAATGTATTGGCCTAATGCTAATTACTTACAGTACGAAGACGACTACTACTGCTATTCGCTCAGCCGATCTCAGTCAATTACTACTATGACCTTTATAGTCAATTACTATCAAGAAGTATGTCAAACAAGTTTGGGTGCCGGTGAGGCGAATCTCATGACTTGCGATCTTTGACCACACTTACTGCCGGCATACGTTGAATATGTAACGCGGATGGCCTGTTTGTACGCTGCCATTACATTACCACCGGCAGTCAGCAAATACAGCAAGTCATGCCAATGACAATAAAACCTCCTTGCTTGCGAAAACACGATCAAAAGTGTCGACTAATCTTAACTCGTGTCTTCGAATTCCTATATCATACACTGACATCCCCCACACCAAAGAAATCTGCTTCAGAGCCTCGACCGTGAAGGCCCAGCCCGATGATTCACCCCAATGGTGTCCAATACATCACAGATCGTCTCCGCCAGTAAATCTGGCTTCTCTTGCACAATCATGTGACCCGCACCTCTGACACGCGTTGCAGAAGCGACATACCGGCCTTGCGACGCATCGATGAGGCAGTCTTGGAAATAATCGGGGCTAGTAGGGAATCAGCAACGATGAATAAACCGCAAAGAAGAGTACACTCACACTAAATCATTATGTGTCCCCCAAATTACATGCACGGGCACGGCGTGACAGACCTTCGCAAGCTCAGTCGTTGCCTCGAAATGCCCATCAACATCTGGGTAGGACATAGCTTCTTGTTTTCTATCACACTTGAGGGCGACTCCGCCCTGCGGGTGATCCCGTAGCCCGTGTTTCTAGGAAGCCGTTGAGCTTCAGACAATACTAGTACGGATCGATTACTTACGACATAGATGTCCAGGACTTTATTATCCCAGACTCTCCATGGAAACCTCCCAGAGAGCCAGCAACGCGCATCGTTCCTACTTGCCCACCGGTCCCGTCGAATGCTCGTTGCACATACAGCACCCTCCATCATCGCCATACGGTCGGCAAAGTGAGCTCGGAAAACATCCTCCGTGATCATAGTAGGCTCGATGAGGACTAAGCCAGCATATGGAGGGGTCACTTGGGTTGTCAGCATCCTTGAATGATGATATCAGTTTCAGTCTCAAGGAGCATAGACGACTTGACGTGCATGGCTCCGGCTCCGGCTGAATGGCCTAACGCTACTATCCGGTGCCCTCTCATCCGAGGCGAACGAACGAATGAGGCGATCGCAGGGGCCCATTCGCATATGGCTATCACCCTATTTTAGTATGGGACAAGCAAAGGAAATGATAACGAGACGTACAAACTCCTTCAGGCCGTTCCCTCAGCGCGCGCTCGTTCAGCGCCGCAGCGTCGCCGTGATTCTGCCAGTCAAAGGCCCAAGCTTCACGTATTCTATGCCTCGGCTGTTTAGCGTCTTGGAGATCGAAAATACGTTCGATAGTGGGCTCCCATTGTTCTTTGTCTGTGGCGCGAGGATAGGTGAGGCGATCAGGAGCAATAACGAAGAACGAAACTTACGAG
The DNA here is from genome assembly GCA_030407015.1 of Armillaria fumosa. Taxonomy (NCBI): domain Eukaryota; kingdom Fungi; phylum Basidiomycota; class Agaricomycetes; order Agaricales; family Physalacriaceae; genus Armillaria; species Armillaria fumosa. The sequence goes on from JAUDYM010000010.1 coordinate 1,072,236, forward strand.
ATCCGATGCAATGAGCGAATATTAAAGTGAGCCCATCAGTGTTTTCCTTGCTGGCGCCTGGAATTCTGTATCTCCTTGCCGTCATCTTCAGTGCTGGTCCTTTTCGACCGTCAATAGGTGGTACGCCATCCAGAACAAAGCATTCGCTGTACATGCTGGCTGTCGTTGTCAGGTAATGTGGATGAGTATATGTGGCAGGAAACGGAGAAGAAGAGTGAATCCATGGCAGATATTATAGCGTTTCCAGAGTTAAAGTGACGGTTCGAGTGAAGGTTACGCGCCTTCTGGAATCTCAACTCGGATTACCGAGAAGGTAACAACCCTAACCCTAAGACCGTTACTCTTTTCCTAACTACCACATTCTTCTCGAACAAATGCAACGGGGGTAATAGCCGTACTGAATTTCGTACAGAAAAAATAATAGGAATGCCATTCTAGTACTGGCCCGTCTCTTGTCTGGTGTCTCTCGAACTGGATTCTAGGACTGCCGTGGCAGCCTGACACGCTGATCCATTACGGGGGCTGATAGCGCGCTATACTGGGCCCTTTAATCGTGACGATCTGTCGTTCTTACATGAATGCATGCGGCTCCCAAGCGGTGGACGTTCTTCAATCCATTCCCCAAGGATATACTGCGAGATATCCTCAACGTCCTCGGGCTGACTCGCAGTCATTCTGCGTACTCGCTATCTTTGCCCGTCTACGTCCCTGGTGTCTTCTCCCCACTGCCAGATGTGGTTAGCGTTGCGGCGCCTGTCTGAGCACCTGCTTCTTCGTCATACGGTGCAGCGTATCCTCGGACCTGGAATTCTGCAGCCATAAGAAGCGCGGGATGTGTGTCATTTCAATGTGCCAGCCGCATTCTCGACGATGGGAGGTCATCCAACTGTGAAATTCCAGACGTTCTTCAAGAACCGCCCAATGTCTCTACCTAAAGTCGTTGAACATTCCATATTATATGTATCTCCAGGATGTGACTCAGTTCCGCTGAACGCCTGCACTGATCAGCGCACAAGTAGTCGGAGGTGAGTCTCTTCCACTTCTCTCATAGCCTGGCCTAGGTTGCACCACAATATATAACCGGCTTCTCATGAAGACCCCCGATCTTGATTCCACTCGGTGTTTGGGAATTTCAGCTGCTCGTTTACTCCTCTTCGGAAGTCCCGTTTCCTTCCAGCGGCGGTAGACATCTTCGTCGTTCATGGGGCTCTCCTTGAGTTCTGAGGCCAAGTCATATTTCTTCATCTCGGCTTCTAAATCATTATCGGTGGCGGTCTCTAGAATTCGGCTTGTGAATTCACCGCGCGAAGAGAACGGTGGTAGACTTATCTCCCGCAGCTGGACGTCATTCCCCCCCTTCTCTTCTCACATTCGTTGCTGTCAGTCTTTACCGGCGTTGTTAGAATCATCAACTAGATGTTCAGAGTGGTACTCGTCTGTACGTCATTACATTTGGTTCTCCAGTTACAAATATCTTCTGGAAGACTGATAGCATCATTTTATTCTCGTCCTGGGGCATTTACAAAGGAACGACGAACACTGCATCCTGGACATATCTGAGGAATGAGCAGGTGTTATCATGTATTCCAGCAAATATCTTCAGACATATATTATAACAGGCATTTGCCAGCGACGGAAGTACCAATCTGGGTCATATTCTACATTCGAAGGGATGGCAAGAATGGTTCAATCGAATGGCCTCACAAAAAAATTCGATGTTTCGTAGAAGAGGAGCTGAGAATATTACAGGCGTACTAGCCATCGTAAACTGAGGCAACTTCGTAAAGGCTATACCGTATATTCTGACGTCAATAACATGTACTGTTTCCATCGATGAACCTGCATTTATGCAATGAAATCAAACAAACCTTTAGCACCTTGCGAATGGAGACACTTAATGATACGTACTGTGGACGCGGGTAAAAAACGGTCCGAAGGTTCCGCGGAGTCTCCCGGCATAAAGCACCCCGGCCCGAGGCCCGCCTTGTTTTCGAACTTGCATGTCGTCTCCCTTATTCCCTTCCGCAGTGGTTCTATCGACGCGTTTTTTGGTTGACTAACTGGTGGATTCTAGTTGTGATATCGAGGAAACGTCTTATATGTATGTTATGCTATCCCTTCTTCTCGACCAAGCGCTCATTCCTCCAAAGTCGCTTTGAAAGAGAGCTACTAGTATTTTGACTTTTTCTCCTTAAATCTTTTTATTTACGGGTTCTTGGGTGATATAAAGCCATTTAGATGCTGTTGTGGTGAACTTGTGCGGCGAATTGTGAGTCCAAGGACACGTTCTCCGTGGCACTGATACTTAGTGGTTCCCGTCTAGACTCCCTTTGAAAGGAGATTCGCGAATATCTCCCACAAAGCGCTGACCCTTCATCACGAGACTGACATGGATATCACCCCCGATGCATCTGTGGCCATGGATATCGACAATTTGGAGGATGAAATACCTTCGTCGTCACCGGACAACAGCGGTCATGCTCTATGGATGGCATCACAAACTCCCAACGTAGCACTTCGCGATCTTATCGTGAAGTCATCGGAGAACGTGACTTATCCAGGTATGGTCTCTTTCATACAAGAGACTCGAGTTGCTGACGTTTCCTAGCCCTCAGTAAACACGTCCCCAGGTGGGATGGACCCAGTTCCCCTCAAGAGCGGCGAAGATCGGCTCCGTATAATGTTAGGCACCGTCCTCCTCCGCGGCGGTCAGTATCCACTACACTGTCGCCTGTCCCTCTTACATCTACCAATTTGTCCGGTGCTATACCCACACTATTCAATCTCATCGAAAAGGTCCAGAACGCAGATTCCGTTGACGAGAACTCGGAGAAGATTTCTGCGCCAAAGGCGAAGACCAGGGGCAGGGAGAAGGCTGCGACGGGAAGAAAGACCGGACGTAGCTCCATGCTTCCGCCCCCTGCCACAAAAGGAAAAGAAAAAGGAAAAGAGCGACCCCAGGATTCTTACAAGGACGTTAATAAGAGACGTCTGAGCGGCGCTTTCACTGCACCAATCCCCCCTTTGCTGGCTTCCTCTTCGAAGACAACATTTTCGGATGTTTCTATGCTCGATGTTAGTTCCAACAATATGGATGTCGAACACGCAGTTCTGGCACCACCTCCACCCCCTTTGTTGATTCCCATTCGAAGAATGAATGCTTCGGGGCACAGCAGATCGTCACCAGACGGCAAAGTCCCAGAGTATCCAACATCGAGCTCAGGGAAAGCACATGGTAAACGGCCATCTACTCCATCCAAGGTCGTCGAAACCACATCGTCAAGCAACGATGTCGCACACGTTGCACCTACTTCGAGACCAAATACGACATCCCAAACTCAAGTGAGCAATGGCGAGAAGGCAGCGGCTTGCTTGTCCTTAAAGGCAAGCAAAGCTCCTTCCGAACCAAGCAAGAGTTCGTCGACCCGGAATCTCAGATCTTCATCGTCTGTTAGTCGAACAGAAGTCATCAGGCAAGCGCTCGAAGGCAATAAGGACGAAGGTCAACCAATTTCGGTTTCCACTCGGCAAGGCAGCCGTTCGTCCAGTAGAGGCATGACGCCTCAACCCACTTTTTCATCTAACGGAAGTCGTCCCTCTACCTCTGTGGCATCGTCTCGATCTATATCCCGGCGACCCCCATCTCAACCGCCCGTCGCAACCCAATCGAAGCCCACAGGCACAGACCCTTGTTATCGTCGTCCTCCTCAGCTGGGTATGGGCGTGCGTCGTGCCAGTTCGGCGCCAACAGCTCAGCATGCAGATAGGCCGTTGCCTACTCACCAGAAGGGGTTCAGGCCGCCGCTTCTCTCTGGAACTCCAGTCCCGAAACCCGTCGAGAGGCCTCCGCCGCCACCACCACCACCCCAGAATGAAGCCTCTCCGGAGGATACGTCTTTTGACTGCTCCTTCGACCTGGATCCGGAGGAACTGGATAATGCAATGCAGGAGTTTGACTAGAGTTTTATTTACTTTCTATTTACTTCTTTTCTTCCCGGGCATTTTGATTCATGTTGTATTTCTTTCTCTCTCTCACAAGCATCTACATGTATTGTACCCAAGCATTATATTACTCACTCACAATTTCGCATTATTTAATGTCACCATACCACGTGACAGGATTTTGTTCAAAAATTTTGCATCCCACCCTATCACTTTGCCCCCGCCATGGATGCGCCATTGAACCCCCCAGTACGAATACAGCCTTTCTCAGTGACACCGATCTCAACTCGAAGCACCCAAAAACGAATCGATGCTTTTATGAGCGAGCTCCAAGCTCGTACAACAGCGGGGCAGGGAATCAACACGGCTGTGACGGTGCAACTCCAGAACTTGCGGGATGCGCTGCATGAGGAACATGAAAGGCGGAAGAAGTAAATCAAAGTTAGTGCATAGATATTAGCATTTTTCAACCCATTATCTTACATAGTGCAGGGGACCACCCGACATGCTAAAACTGCATTCTATACATCTTCTACTTGTTGTTCTACACCTGCCGTTTTAATACATTTGACGACCAAGTATCGTTCTTCCGCGATAAAGGGCTTCCGAAATCTTGTCAATCGCAGTCCGGTCAGAAACAACACTGGGCATAAAATTAAGAAACAGTTTATCACCTCTGGGTGCTATTACTGGTCCTTGTTACACGGAGCAACGGAATACCTGACATCCGTACCATGTAGTTTGAGCGCGAATCTTACCATCATCATTGTAGCTGCTTCGCTTTTCGTCTTTTTGTGTTAGAAGGCGATGAGAATAGCGCAGTGAGAAGCGTAAATGTCGCTATAAAAGCTTTGTCGTGGAATTGTACATCATTCTTTCAGGTATGCAAAACAAGTGGATAAAGTATTATTATGGAAACAGAGGTACAGAAGACACCGGGAATTTAGTACAAGTAGATCAAGGAGATAAGGTAATAAGACAGAATATTAAGATGGAATGAGCAGGTTTTCGGAAACAATTGAAGGTGTCTAGAAGAATCTTGTTGGGGTTACTTAAACGTCCCCTGATCGTGACTGAACTATCGCCAGAGACTGATGAACTTTACAGCAACATTGTCCCTTGAATTCAGAACCTCGATTCTGCGCCAGAGTGAGCGGTCAAGCTTGGGTGCTATGAACCCCGGCTGGACGCGGACATATCGCAACAAGCCATGATCCAAGCGGTGCTCAATTGTATTGATGAGCACAACAACGACATCCTCGGGGAGGTATGCCATGTACACCTTCGGTTCCTTGACGATGTACATCTCCTCTGTCTCAGGAAGGTGCCGAATTACTGCAACCGATAGAGCGAGGTTCCGGATAGTGAGCGACGCCAGAGTCGTAGGAAGTGCGCTAACGGGAACTTGGAGATCCCGTGCATAGATGGGATTTAGGCTTTCAAGGACAAGCTCACGTAAATTTTCCAGATTTTCCTCAGGTTTGGAAGCACTACGTGGAGGCGTAGAAGTGCCTTCAATGAGAAAATGACACGCCTTCACGGCTGGCAAGGACAGAGCGAAAGCAAATGACGGAGGGATGTGTCTTGAGATGCGTGAAACATCAAGGTTATTGTAATCTGGTGTGATTAGAGGGACAGGAATGTCAATGGAAAGCCGCTTGAAGCGATGCGACTGGGAAAGAAGCAGCCCGATGAACAGAATGAGGCAGGGAGTAGTCGGCGGTGCTGTCGAAGGGACAGATACATTAATGTAAAGCGGTACCGACTGAGACCACGTCAGGTGCTCCCGCAGCGCCGCAATTATGTTGCCTTTCAGATCCTGGCATATCCCCTTCTCGCAGGTCCTCCTGCCCCTACCAATGTGATATACGTCATAACTTCCTGCACGTCCTCCACTTCCTCACGATCAGAGTCGAGTAACGCTAGGTCATTCAAAAATCATCTTCGAGGTTGTTCCTAAGTCCCATCCAGCGATTCCCGACTTGCTTAACAATCACCATCAGATTTATTTGCAGACGCGCCCACAGCGTCGGGTCGGATAAAGCAACAGAACGCCATTGGCTGCAAATAATGTTGATAGCCCAGAGTACTTGTGCAGTTTTTAGAAACTGCCCGGCTGAAGCCAGAGCAAGAATTTTGCAAAAGACTTCAAGGGGTACGTCAGATAAGGCAGAGCGAGGATCCATGTTCCTGCGATGTACATTCAAAGACTTGTTCAGAAATAAGATATACCTTGGAGTTCAAAGAAAAGATTACACACTAAGAGATGCTGTAATTTGATAAGCTCAGAATAAGGTTGCTTTACGATACGCAGTGGATCAATTGTAGCTTCTTCGGGCGTGCGCAAGCAGGTCGTTCAACCTGGTCTTATATGATGGAAATGGGAGCACAGAACTTTAGGACGATGTCAGAGCATGATGCTGGTCGTGGTGCAGGTGGAAGGGATGCAAAAGGAATGGAAGGATACGCGTGGCGTGGGAGCATGCAGCACGCGACTCAGGAGCTTAGAAAAATTCAAACTCAACGTTAACATCGACTGTGTTGTCGTGGCAGGTAGTGCGACCATCATGTTGACAAAGTCGTAGTCTGCAAAACCGAGAAAGTTTGAAGACCTGGGGCAGATTGTGACAGTCTATTTGGTCACGGTCATGTGATCTACTGTCACGTCGCGTTTTTTTCTTTGTTTAAAGTTCACGGTAATGACCATGTGCTTGGTCTAGTTCTTTTTACTAGTATATCTCAGGCCTCTTGACCGCCTCCTCCAAATTATGCTCCTTCCGAAGGCGCGATTCACGAATAGTAGGCCCGGCTCAGCGGCATGCCGCATTCCGTGTCGCTACTGAATATTTGTGGCGTTTTATAGTACCGAAGGGGCGCTCTACTCTGCGCTATGTCTGAATACTTAGCACCTTGCTATTCAAGGCGACATGTTATCTCTCTGGGTCTATTCTGTGATATATTGGAGATCTTTTCCCTTTAGTGGCGACATGTCACTAGGAACGAAGACTGATTGCGACAAGATCTTTTGGCACTTAATTCCGTTCTTAATTGAATTGGTCCTGAAATATTCAAGCGTTATCATCCTCAAGGTCATATGTGCGTCCCGGAATCCAGAATGCTGATATCTAACTACAGCTCATGATACACATTTCATTATTATCGGTCGTGCTAGACCTCAGACCCTGCTCAGAGATGGTCCGCGGCCATCCCGGTGTTCAATTCATTAAATCGCCTCTTGAGGCATAACGGTTTCAGACTACCTTCTAGTAGGATGGTTGGAAAAAAAAGCCGTAGGCGCCGCCAGACCGGTTGATAGCTACTTCCCGGTTTCAGGTGAATGCCCCAACAAGAATATCTTTCACCGAAACTCTCGGGAATAGAGCTGACTATGCACAATAATCGGCTCTTGGTATTCGTTGTTTTGGCCAGCGTGCCAGCTGCTCCGCTAGTATCTTAGCCCGCCCATTCCGTATATAACGCGCAAAAATCTTGTGATATCCAATTCAGCAGTTCACTGTCAAACGACTCTGGTTCCGGTTGAACATGATGATTGTAGGATGCTTTCTTCTCATCGTTCACCAGGCTTTTCTGACCGTTCGTTATCTTCACCTAGCCTACGAAGACTGCGGTTCTTAGTTTGTTCACCTCTGCTACCGTAACCACGATTATCTTTGCTCACCTCAGTGTTGCGTTTTCTAGTTGTCGGAGGTGGACCAGGCGGGTCGTACGCTGCCGCCGTTTTGGCCAGAGAGAATGTCGATGTGGTCGTCCTTGAAGCCGACAGATTTCCCAGGTAGGGAGCATCTTTATGCTGATCTTAACCAGATCTCGACGACAATGTTAGATACCATGTCGGTGAGAGCCAACTTGCGGCTTTGAGGCATTTTCTACGCTTCATCGATCTTGAGAAAGATTTCGATGCCTATGGGTTTCAGCGCAAGGTGAGGTTTACTCTGAACTCAGCGTAGCATCTACTCACATCAATATCAGGTCGGTGGTGCCTTCAAATTAAATAGGCACAAGAGAGAAGGATGTCAGGGCTTTCTGTTCTATCCCTCGATCGATCCGTTAACGTTCCTGAGCAGATTCCGACTTCATATCTCATGATCCGAAGAATTACTCCTGGCATGTCGTAAGCGCCTATTTTCTCCGTGTAAGAGATCTCTCGCTCATCATCAGATGTTAGATTCGGTCAGAGTCAGATGAGCTGATGCTTCGATACGCGTCTAAGGTTGGCGCCAAAGTTTTCGAAGAAACCAAAGTCACGGATATTGAATTCGGAACACTCGTGGAGGGCCAAGAAACGCGACCCATTGCCGCTCTCTGGAAAAGGAAGGACGGTGACACAGGTCGAATTCAATTCGACTATATTATCGACGCCAGTGGACGAACAGGAATCCTGTCAACACAATATCTGAAAAATCGAGAGTTCAATAATAAATTGATGAATGTCGCCTTTTGGGGTTACTGGACTGGGGCGGGGCGCTACATGGCTGGTACGCCCCGAGAGGACTCCATTTTCGTTGAAGCATTAACAGGTAAGTTTCAACTGTTCAATTTCATCGATTCATCCGTCGATCATACGTGTAGACGAGACTGGCTGGGTTTGGTTCATTCCCCTGCATGACGGCACAACTTCTGTGGGCGTCGTGATGGACCAAGAGAAATCCAACCTCATGAGAGTTGCCGTCAAAGAGGCGAGAGGCGATAGCTCTTCGAGCGCTCATTACCTCAGACAACTCGAACTTGCTCCGGCTATTCGAGAACTGATGGTTGATGCTAAACTCACCAAGAAGCCCGATGCACCCCTTGTAAGTAGCGCCAGTGATTACAGTTACGCTGCTAGATACCATGCGGGTCCGGGGTATCGAATAATTGGAGATGCAGGGGGTGCGTTGCATTTCTCTCCTGACAAGTCGCGTATTCAACTTTGACTTGCGTAGCTTTCATTGACCCGTTTTTCTCCTCTGGTGTTCATCTTGCAGTATCTGGTGGACTTTCGGCTGCGGCCACTATCTGTGCCGTGATGAAAGGAGAGTGCTCGGAACTTGATGCTGCTCAATGGCACACTACTAAACTCAATAGCTCATATACACGGTTTGTTTGTCCTGCGCGCTTGTCGTTGGTATCAGTCTCACCATGTTTTGTAGATTCATGCTTGTGGTCCTGAGCGCTTATCATCAAATCCGATCTCAGGATTCTCCTATCCTGTCTACCCAGGAAGATGACAATTTTGACCTTGCATTCGAAATTTTCCGTCCAAGTAAGCGCTTTTGTTCGTCCGATTAGGCCAAAAATTGATTTGGCGTAGTCATTCAGGGCAACACAGAATCAGGTGGCAAATTCGCCGATGAGGATCTAGGAAAAACAATAGAATTCCTGGGTAAACATGTCTTTGCGCCGTCATACCCGGAACAGAGAGCAGAGTTGGTGGCACTGTATGGAGACCAGCTGGATGCGGTTCCGAAGGCACGTGTACCTGGGGATAATGAAGCTAACGCTGAGTCCAAGACGATCCTCAAACATATGACTGTTCAGAAGTTGATCAGGATGGAGGATGTCGCGCACATCGGGAATTATGTTTCCGATGTTTTTGAGGGGTATAGGTTGAGGCTGAAGCGCGGTGAGTTGGGCTTGGATAAAGCCATTTGAATACTGTTACTATTTTCTCCATTATTATGAACCCATGTTACCGCGTCACTTAGGTATAGTACTTGAATAATGAGAATCCTTCCTTCATTGGCACCTTCTTTTCGGTACCCGGCAAACGCCGAAATGGCTTTCCACATCAAATGTTGTCGTGTCTTTACACTCTACCTCGATATTTCTTGTATGCTCGACCTGGCCATGGTGTTTTATCACTTGGCCAATTGGTACGATTCCGAGACGGAGCGACATGAAGAATAATGATCATCATTCCATAGCCCGAGTTGTTTTGATGGATTCTGCAGGCACTAGTTTGCATTTCTGCGCTAGTAGTCCCGCCAACTCCGTGTCGACACGCTCTTTTTGCCTTCGGAACCGCGGAACAACCGGATAGCGCTATCTTCGGTCAAGTCGATGATGCCGGCGCAATAGCAGCCTTTAAAACTAGGCGACGGTTTGTTGCTCTCATCCCCGCTCATATCTATGGCTTCAACTTCCATTCTGCGCTCTCTGGCAAATCTAATATCTTCGTCTGTTGACATCATCGAAGAGAGAGCTCGTGTCCCCGATCTAGATTTAGCCTACCACGAATACGAAGTTTCAGATAATGGTTTCAATGACCCAGCGGTCACCGACGCGATTTCTTGCATTATTGCCGCGACAGCTCAGTTAGTGGCGACCATACGCCCTGCTCATTTGACTCTCATTTCGACAGCCATGATGGTGAGCCCTGTTACGAACCATTATCTGTGCAACTAACTGCTTTTTGAAGATTCACGTTCCTGCGGCGCTTCGAACTGTCACAGACCTTCATGTCGTTGAGATATTGAGAGATGCTGGACCTCAGGTTATTTTCTTTTTCTTTCAGTACTTATCCTGCTCAAGCCTTGATAATGAAGGGACTCCATATCAGAAAGATTGGTGCTCTCTGCCGCACAAGCCCTGGAAAACTAGGTAAGACTCACACAACTTTTCAATGAGATGAGGCATGCTCAGTAGTCATATTAAAGCACGCATTCTCCGCCTGCTTGCCACAGAGCACATTTTTAAAGAGGTCACTCCCGATGTTTTTGCGAACAATCGTATCTCGTCTTTACTGGACACCGGAAAATCAATTGACAGGTTGATAGACAGGCAAGAAGTCTACGTGTTATTTTCTAGAATTATACTCATATCTTCTTTCGCTAGTCCGCAGTGTAAATTGGATGGCGGTGTTGGGATAGCTGCCTTCGTCTCGCACACGTAGGTGATCTTTTTGAGTCTAAGAGCCTTTCCTGATTTTATACGCCTTCAGTGGTGGACATGGTCTGAAGTTCACCTCATATCTGGCGGAGACAATGCAGGATCCATTATTTGCGCACTCTGAGGATCACGTTAAGGCTCCGTTCAACTACACTTTAAAGACTGATTTGTCTTTCTGGCAATGGTTGGATCTCCCAGAGAATGAGTACGAGAGACGAAAATTTGGACTTGCGATGACTTGTGCTCCATTGCACAGTATGCTCGAAGGTAGGAGTTCGTCACTTAGCCATTTCCGTCCTCAGTGTAGCATTCCTTTGCAGGTTTCGAATGGGGCCTATTACCGAAAAATAGTTTGGTAGTAGATGTTGGCGGAGGAGTGGGAATGGCAACTTTGCCAGTGGCGAAAGTGTTTCCAGATCTAAGAATTGTTATACAGGATCGACCAAAATTCATCGAAGATGCCAGAAAGGTAAGCACTTGACGATCAGTAGCTGGAGGACACAATCTTACCTATTACCATGTAGCTATGGAAAGAACAATTGCCCGACGCTGTGTCCAATGGTCAAGTCACTTTTCAAGGTGAGTCGACTATCTGTTCGGGATTTCTCTTAACGTACCTCCCCTTCCCATAGTGCATGACTTTTTCGAGTCTCAGCCAATTCAAGCAGCGGACGTTTATTTATTGCGCTGGATCATGCACGATTGGAACGATTCTTTGTGTATCAGTATCCTGAAGCGCTTACGCAAGGCTGCGGGTCCTGGGACGAAACTTCTTATCGTTGATGCACTTATGTCTTACGCCTGCCAAGACTCATTCGCGAGCGGTATTGTCGGTGCAGCGAAGCCTCTGCCGCCAAAGCCACTTCTCGCAAACTTCGGGCATGCTAGGGTAGGGGAGTATCTTTTTGATCTTCAGGTATGAGTATTATCCATATGAACCACGCTTAAAATGACTTTGCGGCAGATGCTGGTGACGGTGAATGGCCAGGAGCGGACGATCCGCCAGTTCTCGGATATTCTGGAGATTGCTGGTTGGAAAATTGAAGAAGTGAAAAGTGCTGCAGCTACTCAAGCACATATCATTGCTATTCCTGCTGTTCTCTAACCGTTATCCAATTCTTTGAGCACACTACGGCAGAACATCGTATCATAACTGTTCCGCTTCTACATCGGAGGGAATTTGATTTTTCTTTATCTATTTAATTTGTACCAGGTCCATCATCAACATCTATTACGTAGTTATCAATGCCGGATTTTCTTTCCATGTAAATGCGCTCAATTTGATTGGAAGCCTCGTTATCAAAAGTTTCTCCCTCTGACAGAGCTGAGAGGACGGGGTAACATTATAGACATCGAATCCACGGAACATGTTATTATATGTAACACCAACATACTGGTTACGGACCAAGCTAATTCCTCGATTCCTCGTCCTTGATACATGCGTCCTTTCCCATCAAATTCTTTCGCCCGCCGGGAGCGGACGTCGACGTCGGCCATCTAGACTGTGGTCGAGAGCTAACTGGATTTGAATATCTTTGCGGGGAGCGGGGCAGCTGTGGGGAAGAGTATTGAGACAAGCGGGAAAAGTGTATTCCGGCTCCTCTTATTTACAGCTGTGATCAGAACGACAACACCACCTTCGCAATGCTGCTTCCATCTCACGCCCTGCTTAGTCTGCTTCTGCCTCTCCTTGCTACGGCCCATTCGTCTCCCAAGACCGCGGAGGAAAGGGAGGTTCAACGGGCGCTACAACAAGCAGCCTACCACTGTGCCCCAGCTGTAGCCGAATTCACTGCGTACCGGAAGAGGGCATGGGCGCAGAAGGTCCTCGCTGGCAATCCATCGCTTCCTGCATACCAAGACTTATTTGCCGACGGCACAGACGGCGCAGAGTCTGGGCAGGAGCTCATGTCTTGTACCCCAGTCACCGAGGAAGTCAAGATGGAGAACAACACTTGTGTTTTGAGTGAGTAGTATCTTTTCCATTTCTCGTCCTGTTATCTGACCGACGTTTAGCCCCAATTGTCACGGAAGGACCATACTACCACAAAGTTGGCCACCCGATACGCCAGAACATTGCGGAATATCAGATTGGGGTACCTCTTCTCCTCGATATTGGTGTCATCGACGTAGAGACTTGCAAACCTCTTCCCAATGTCCTCGTCGATATCTGGCATGCTAACGCCACTGGTCACTATGCTGGGCACCCGGAGCCTACATTTGAGCTTCGCGATGAAAAGCCTCTGGTCGGTGGAAAGCGTAACGGACTGTTGAGCGCGTTTCCTCGGACGAAACCTGCAGAGACTTTCCTGCGTGGTGCTTGGCCGACGAATGAGAATGGCGTTGCTCAATTCTCTAGTGAGTTGTTTCGATCGCTATGCTAAAAATTCCGCTAATCGTGGTCTGTTCGAAGCGATCTTCCCTGGATACTATACAGGCACGTCATGAGTATTCTCAAGAAGGTCGCCATGCTAAGACTGAAATAACAGGTCGCGCAACACATATCCATACTAAGGTCTTTCCCAGTTGGACTCCCCTTCCTAATGGCACATTCGAGGCGGGTAAACTTGTCCATGTCGAGCAATTCTTTTTCGATGACGAAATAAACGTACAAGTTGACAAAGTACGCCTTCTGTTTATACTCTTCGACCCGGCCTGATGTCCTTGAAGATGCATCCCTATACGACAAATCCCATCAAAGACACAGTGGGTCGCACGCGTAATTGGCGTGACTCCCTCAACATCTTTGAGGATTCTCATGGTCCAGAGGGCAAATATAACCCGGTTTTCAGGTCGGTCATGTTATTGAGTATAAATGCTAGCCATACTAATCAACATCGCAAATAGATTGGAAATGCTTGGCGGAGTTTTAATCCAGGGCTTTGCTGGATTCATCACGATGGGTGTCAATACCAGCGTTGAGGTTGACAACTGGTGGAAGGGCTAATAGTACTTGTCTTCATAAACATCTCAATAACATGGTCTGCTTTAAAACTTCACCTAAGATTCCCAATAAAGAAGTCGACTTGGGGCGCGACTTTCCAGTTGACGCATTGTTCTCTTTCGTCTGTGAGTGTCCTGATGTCATCGGTGCAGATTTCATGTTGAATCTCAGCCTCTCGTAGTTAACTAAGAACTAGTAAATCGGAAAAACTGGTCTTCCTACTCCAAACTGCCTTGCGACTTGGATGCTAGAAATATTTCTGAGAGTAAATATTGAGTAAAGGCGCCAATGAGTGAAGATACGAGGCAGAAGTGATTCCCGCGGTTCAACATGTGTCGTGGTATGTAATACGCTGTCTGATGCGTGGTAATGCAAGCACGTCATGTGCGTGCAATTATGACGAGTAACTTAGATTAGCGCTGACTGTCACGCTTCCCAATCAGAACAGAACCATCGCTGTCGACTCTTCCCATCGCTCCCATTGTCCATCGTACCCTGCCCTCTATCATGGAGCAGAAAAGCCAAGGAAAGAAACAGAATGCGGTCTCAAAGACACCAAATTCAAAAGTATCATGCCTGTCTTCCTCAATTTTTCATTAGCTTACCTGATTCTTAGTCTTTGGTCAGCAAAAACAGATGTGCAACCAGATCGACTGCGATCAGCAGAATAAATGAACGTTTACCCAACGAGCTCCTAGCCTATATCTTTGCTACTGCGATTATCGGCCTGCTTCCAATAGAGCACCGATCCTTCCTGGCCCTAGTGTGCAGCGTTTGCGAGCGTTGGAGGGATGTTGCTATCAAGGCATCTGAGCTCTGGACCACCATTTATATTCGTGATCCGAAACATATACCATCTGCCGAGCTCTTCCTTGAACGATCAAGGGCCCAACTTCTGGATGTGGACATCCAGATCACCTTTGACCTCGGAGTTTGGTTCAGGAGTCCTCCGGCCGCTTCCATTCGGCCATATGGGCTTCGAGTCGCGGAGTTGACATCGGTCCACCTTTGGCGTACGAGGACGCTTTCCTTGTGCCTCAACGACGCGCAGGACGCCGAAGAGCTTTCTGCATTGTATCGACCGCTGTCAGCTCCGCATCTCGTTAGCCTTTCCATCTATATTGAAGAGGAGTCACGAAGCGCTACTATCTTACTTAATTCTATTTGTTCTATCCGTTCTAGTGGGAGTGAAGGCTCCCACTCGAACACAATCCCGATCTCCAGCCTCACCAGACTCGAGCTCACATCTGTTCATCCTGAACATGAGGATATGCGGCGTATATTCGCATGCTCCCCATCTCTAGAAACACTCATCCTACCGAAATTTGGGTGGGGAACCCAGGGGAAGAATAAATCCATCGTAACCGCTCCAAGCTCGTTGCGATCCCTCGCGGTTCACATTGACTTTATCCATGAGATTGAGTCTTCTCTTGCGGCAAGATCTTGTGAAGATTGCTGCACACTTGCCTCTCTTCGCTTTCCGAACCTTGAATATCTCGAGGTTCTAGGTGACCGCTCTTCCTACAGTCTTAACCTCGGTGGCCATTTCAAAGACCTACCGAAATTGAAAATACTGCGTTTGCAGCAGTGTTCTGTCTCACCTGCCGATACACAGTTTTTCTGCTCATTGAAACTCTTAAATCGGTTGGAGCTAGTGGACAACTTGGAGGATGTAGCGTGGTCTGATGGACATAGCCACAAGGTGTCCTTTCCATTTCCCTACTTGTCTTCTATCTTAATCAACGAAAAAAGAAGAGGGGGTTACGACATGTCCCAGTGGGCACGTCTTGCCCGGCTAGCCGTCAATGATTATGGCTGTACCCAGTTTTCTATCGAAGTAACAGCACAACTTTACGACACCATGGCGCAATATTTTGGTCCTCAGGATGAGCATATTCGAGTAGAAGTAAATGATCATTCTTCCGGTTTGTTCTATCTTCCTACAGAAAGTTCTCCCGACTCGGAGGCAGAGGAGGCAGAGGAGGCAGAGGAGTCGGAGGAGTATGAGGATCATTATGAGGATGACTTTTTACCCTTTTGCTTATGATTCTAGGTATAATTTTCGTTCGGATAAGAATGAGTATTCACATGACATTGAACACATCTCTGTGAAGAGATTTAAGTACGTAATGTCACATATAATAAAATTGTGAGGCTTGCTAGCCTGTTTCAGAGTCTTCAGATTCTCAACCAGCCCTGCTCGTCATATGATCGCGTCAGCATCACGTGTACTGTGATAACAGCGTACTTACATAATCACTGAATTGCTCAGGTTCTCTTGAGCACCACCTTGTTGAAACTTGAGCAGCGACCTGAATGTAACCTTTTTCTGAAGATACGCCCACCAAAACAGAAGTACTAGACTCCTGCAGCAAGACAAGGTTAAATAGCTTATTGGGTTCTACTAGGGTCACGTCATTTACTTCACTTCACTACACGCGCGATGCGACGATGTCAGCAATAGCGGACGAAGTTCACCGGAAATGCAATACCATGGATGCCAAGGCTTTTTTGGAGAGATTCCTGTCCTGTCGCTCATATCCCGGATATCAATGTGCTACCTTCCAGAAGGTTGCGGAGAAGACAGCGGAAACAGCAATGTATAAGCTACTAGTAGTAAGTCGCACCAAATTTTACATTATTTTCGGTCCTCATTGTGAATTTGCCGTTAGGTAGATGCGCCCTCTCCTTTTTGTACGAGTCTGCAGCTCCTGGATTTACATGGCATTCCCGATCCCCAGTCTAGTGCCTTCAATCTTGAAACCGGACATCTCAGCATACAAAGCAAAAGATGCTATCGATCCCGTAACTCAATCCTTTCTGATTGAGACTCATATTGAACTCAAACTCGCCACCACCGATGACGAGAGTGTGTTTTGAGAGTGACTCTCCGCCAAGCCATGATACCCGAGGCCGGCTCGTGTCATATGCCAATGTACAGATGGCCACTCAATACTGAACTTATTTGTTCACTGTCTTCATCTGTGCAGACGGGGCAAGGCTGCTCGCTGGGACCGCTCGGTAGTTACTGTTACCCACGCGTTCCGGTACGACACGAGCGAAGCAACGTACCTCCAGGAGTTCTTCTGGCATTTCAGCCACGCTGATGATGTGTCCCATGGCTGGGACGCCTCAACCTATGCCAGACGAAGCTTCCCAGGCGCGACTTGAGTTGGGTAAAGATGAATCAGAGTTGCTATTCAAATTCATCGTATTCGACGACCGAAATTCAAACGCCGAGTACAGATTTTTCATTACGGGTGAACCGTTTAACAGTCATGTTCATCTTACGAGTTGTGCAACCTAGTGCTTCATTGCCTATCATGTAGCGGAAGAGCGCATCGTCTTCACGAAGGACACTTAGAGGGCCGTGGCGCTGGATTTGGTGGCAGAGGGTCGAATATAGGAGCGCTTGCGTGAGGCTGAGATCCCTCATATTGCAGATTTTGTCATGGCCGGAATCACAAGACATCTTCCCAACCACGATGGTCCACCTCAAAAACACCAACAACATTATCGGCTTGTATTGAGAACTAGTGGTCGACCGTTAGCGTCTTTCGTTCCGAATCATGGGAAATGGTAAATGCGGTAAAAGACGCAATGAAAGGTACGCAAAACGAGCTGAATATAAATTCACTGTGCTGACCAGAATTATCTAGTACACCTGTAGGCTTTTGAAAAGCTTCAGATCATGCATTATGACATTAGTGTTAGCAATATTTTAATTACCGAAGGTACGGATGGAAAATTGGGCGGCATACTCATTGATTGAGATCTCTGCAAGTCTCTAGATAATAGATCCATAGAACGAACGGTTTGTCAACGGTTTGATGTGAGGTGCTTTAAAACTCATTTTGTTATATAAGGAACGTGGGAGGTTATTTCCGCTGGACCCGACCTTGGCGCATCGTCGCTGATGATCTGGAGTCCTTCTTGCGCGTACTCACATGGGTCACCATCATGTTCACACCTACTGGCATGTCGTTTCAATCACTGACTACCGCGCTGCGGAATTGCCCGGTAACCCGATGAGAGGCATGGCTAAGGAAGAATCCGAAGCCTATCTCCAATCGGAATTCAAGACGATCTGGTAGTGGATAGAATGTATGCCAGGATGTTTCGCGTGCAGAACCCCAAATTGCACCAAATCCCGGATACGCTGTATGCCACATTTGGTGCATGGTATAACTCTGATCTCTACACAATCACATTTGAAGCGGATCCATTGGCCGCTCAACAGATGCTAGACGGACCGTGAGATCGCAGGTGGATGCCGGACACGCTCACGAATGTGCTCAGTGATCCAGATTAGCCTGCGTATGATGGTTCTCGTGCCAACCCCGTGCCCAAATGACGCGAGATGCCTAACAGGAAACGGACGACAGATTCGGAGTTTGATAGCGGCAGGCCCTCACAGAAAGTTCAGATAATCATCGAGAAAGGTTCAGTTGCGTAGTCTGACATCGGCCATACTGCCCATCTCACCATTTTTTCCTCGACGTACAATGCTGATACCGTCGCCATGCATGTTGCGGTTACCCACCTTTCCGATATGCTTCGAAGAAATCATATTACTTGCAAGAATCCTTCTGGCACTTGAGCAGCGCCGTCGCTGCTCACGGACTCCCTGCCGATGAAGACTAGAGTCAGACTGATATTAAAAACGGTCACTGCCGTACTGAACGATCGTTCAGCTTGGCCTGCCAGTGGTCCTTGAGCCATCGCCGTGCTCAAGGCCGAAGTGCCAGCGTTTGAAAAGGAAATCAGAACAAGACCAGCGGAGCGACTTTACTAGACCAACGCAGAAGGTCCAACGAGTTGTCACCGGCAATGATACCCGTAGAATAAATTACATATCTATTCTTTCTTGTCTTTATCCGACCACGGCAGAGATCATAAGAATAGGGGTTAATTCTGAAGTAGCCGGCATAGTTCGGCATATCCGTCACCGTGGGAACGGTATTTTCAGCGCCAGTCTCACTACGAACACCACGAACCCGAAAACTCACGTTCTACCCAACCCGGCACGAATCTCTAATCACTGTGTGCTTGTACAGCGGAATGACAATGCTAAAATATGACAAAGACGAGGCCCAGTAATTGTCTGACTCCCCAAAGTTTACCGACCGTGATATCGAAATGTGACAGAGTAAATCTCGTCCTCCTTTCATAGTGATCCACAGCAAACAGGTAAGCACCATCGTTATCTAACGTTCAAACGTTCAATTTCACTGCATGATTCAAAGACTTGCCTTAGTTTCTGATCTGTGATCGTATCACTGTCGTCATAAGAAATACAGTGCTGTCATTGTTTTCGTCATGATTAACTCGTGTAAGCCATCGCAAGTGGAACACAAGTGGGGTGGGGAATACATCTGTTTACTTCGTTACCACCAACACCTTCATTATGGACAGCACATTCCCCATCGACTTGACCAAGTTCAAAAGGTAACTTCATATTGATCGTGGCCTCTAAAGGCACTAAGTTGGATTGACAGGCTTGCGCTGGATCCAGCTATATCTAAGCTCTCCGATGAAGAGAGGGCTGCGCTGAAGGCTAATATCCAATTGCTTCGAGACGCTATCGTTCTGTTCACCACTACTGGTTCCGCTCGTGGTCTCAGTGGGCATACAGGCATGTATACAAGCCGCGAAATCCATTTGTTTTACTAATATCATTTGAAGGCGGCGCTTACGATGTCGTCCCGGAAGTCTGTATCGCTCTTGCTCTCTTCAATCACTCACGTTCCAGCTACGTACCAATTCTTTTCGATGAAGCAGGTGCGTATGCAGGAACGCAAAAAAAACACATCTCGTCTGAGTTTACTTCTCCAAGGCCACCGCGTCGCAGTTCAATACATTCTTTCCGCTTTGGAGGGTGCACTGCCAGCGGAACAACTTCTGCATTATCGAGAAGCCAACTCAAAGCTGCCTGGTCATCCCGAGCTCGGTCTCACTCCCGGAGTTAAATTTTCCTCGGGACGTCTTGGACATATGTGGTAAATAGTCAATGTCGATTTCCATTGAAAGCACATTTGACCCCTTTCACCTAGGCCTTTCGTCAACGGTGTCGCCCTCGCTAATAAAGATAGGAATGTCCTCTGTTTGGGTTCCGATGGTTCTCAACAAGAAGGCAATGATGCTGAGGCGGCTCGACTCGCCGTAGCTAAAGGCCTGAATGTGAAACTACTCATTGACGACAATGACGTTACCATTGCTGGTCATCCTTCTGAATATCTCAAGGGCTTTGACATGACAAAGACACTCCAAGGACACGGTCTCACAGTACTCACTGTCCAAGGCGAGGACATTGATGCGTTGTGGGGCGCCATTAGCACCATGGTCACTACCCCAGGGCCGGCAGCTGTCGTGTCCAAGCGTCCGATGGCTCCAGGTATCGTTGATATCGAGGGGAAAATCCAAGGACACGATGCCGTCCCCGTCGAATCGGCCATCAAGTATCTCGAAGCCAGAGGACATGGGAGCTGTGCCGATATGCTTCGCAAAATAAAGGCCAGACAGCAGCCGTATGTACATATCGGCTCGACCAAGGAGACTGGTGCCAATCGGACCACTTTTGGCGAAGCCGTCAACCTCGTTCTCGATGGGCTCAGTAAAGAAGAAGCTGCCAGCAAGGTTATGGTTATTGACAGTATGTTTCTTCGAATATGCTTGCTTCCCATATCTTATAGCGGTGCAGGTGACCTGGAAGGGTCCACTGGTCTGAAAGCTATACACCAGAAGCATCCCGAGGTCTTCGTTACATCTGGCGTCATGGAGCGCGGTAACTTCTCTGCTGCGGCCGGTTTTGGCTTCGACCCCAACAAGTTTGGAGTATTCTCGACCTTCTCTGCCTTTATCGAGATGGTGATATCCGAAATCACCATGGCCCGCTATAACCGATCCAACGTCCTTTGTCATTTCTCCCATTCTGGCGTTGACGAAATAGTAAATACATTCGCACTCACTGATGAATCCGTTGCTAACCTCACTAGGCTGACAACACCTGTCATTTTGGTATCAACTCGCTCTTCACCGATAACGGTTTAGAAGAGTTTGAATCCTTTTTATACTTTCCTGCCGACCCCCTCCAGATGATCGCTGTGATCAAGCGGATCTTCTTTGAACGTGGAATGCGATTCGTCTTCTCCAATCGCTCCAAGGTGCCTTATATACTCAAGGAAGACGGCAAAACCAAGTACTTTGGCGATGGATACCAGTTCGTCCCAGGAAAGGACGAGATTATCGCTGAAGGCAAAGCCGGATACGTTGTGTCGTTCGGTGAGATGCTCTACAGGTCTTGGGATGCCGTACTTCGCTGCCGACAGAAAGGCATCGATGTGGGTTTAATCAACAAGCCCACGCTTAGCTCTGTGGATGAGGAGGTGAGAAGACAGGCTCGAATACACTCTCCGTGGCTAAGAGTAGATCTTATTTTCAATAGGTAACGAAAATGATTGGGTCGAGTCCTTTTGTTCTCGTTGTGGAGACATTTAACAAAAAAACTGGGGTCAGTTTGTTCTTGTTTCTGGCGCCATGCTCTGCTCGTTCATGGCTGTTCACCGTAACGCCAGCGAAGCTGGATGGTCGTCAGGAACGTACGTTAAAATTATTGTTTACTGATTATCAACCATACAGCTCGGATCCAAATTCGGGACATGGCTCCTCGAGCGGGGACTTACACCCAAGTATGCCCACACGGGTGCAACCAAAGAAGGTGTGATCACGATTGATGGAGTAAGCTCCTCGGCAATTGACATCGTCTCTCCATTAGGTTCGGGTGGTCTTTGGGAGCAAATCGATCATCAGGGCCTTGATCCAGCGTGTATGTGCCCATCCCTTGATTGCTGCTCTCATCTTTTGATTGAATGTGGTTTTCAGCTATTGCTGTCAAAATTACAGAACTAGCGGGGAAGTAAGTCCATTCATGTACGCCAGCGCTGCAACAACCGGAGTCTAGCTTTGTTCAGTGTTGGAGGCAGCTAAATAATATGTATATTAGTCAAAAAGTTGTATTAGTATTATTAGAAATGTACCCGCCAACGATGAGTGGAATATCGTCCGATTGTCTTGGGGTTTACACACGTCCTTGTCCTAACGGCACCGTATTGACGAGCTCAAAATGGACTTGAATCACCGCGGTCATTAGACACAAATGCCGCAATTCCTGTTGTGTAGGTTCGATTTAATTCGCTTATGATCGGACGATCAGAGCCACCGAGCCTAGCGACGAAGCGCGAATATATTAAACGGAGGGAGGATCATCAAAAGATGTTGCAGCTCAAACTGTATAGAACAATGCTTCCATACTCCGCACTTGGGTCAATGACTATAGGGCCGAAGGATGTGAAATACCACTGTCTCGTCTGCTGAACACTTCCTGCTGGACATATATTTCTGGTGCTTCCAAGTCTCTCTTCAGATGAGGACTTGACGGACTTGATACAGTCCGAAGCTCGTAGACATTGTCGTTGGGCGCAATCTGTTGACATACTTATGTCAGGAGATAGGCATTTAGTGGGATTAAATTACTCACATTCATCAAGGGTGGCGCCTGCAATCACGGAGATTTAATTGTCACACATGCATGGATCTACAGGTGGACGTACCCTGAAATTCAGTGAAGACGATGATTCTTCTGAAGAGTTGAAGAGTGGATTAGGTTCATATTCTTTCAAGGCTTTGGCACTGCTCCTCGCGTTCAGGCTGATCTGAAGGTAAGAGGGAAGGATACGCCCTGAAATTTTCTTGATGCTTACGAAGACAGTAACGAGAGAGAGTAGAGCTTCGCAATACAGAGATCCCAGCTGAAAAACCTAAGAGGAATGATTAACACTTGAATCTGACGATGCAACTTGGTCTGTGCCTTACACAGTTGGAGTCTGCCCGAGAGAGTTGCATGAGTGCCATATGACGCGGATATAGTGCCTGTACTTACGCTGCCGGTTATGAATACGATGGCGTCAGCTAGCGCAGCTACAGATGTAATGGTCCCAGTCTGGACATTGTCTACGATCGGTCAATAAACATCGTGATGCTATGTTCGAGGAAACTTCCGTCGCTTACAGCGAATGAGCCGTGAGATAAGATCATTGCTGAAATCATTCCTCTTTCTCGACTTCAATGAAACCCTATTAGCGAACAGAATGGACATAAGTAGAAACCCTTAACATACCAGCGAATATACCAGGAAACAGGAAACAAATATATCAGTGACGGCTGAGGATACCAGCCATGTTATCGGCGCGGCCCGGAAATCTGCGAATTGCTGGTAATCGGGTTGAAGACTGACCGAGACCGTCGTCCAGATCCCGCCAGCTAAGAGAGATTGTAAGGTCAGGAACAACGCGAGAAATGAACATACCCATAGCAGTAAGCGAAAATACCGCAATCACAAGAGCCGGTATCCTGGACTGTGTAATGATTTTGATACGCCATGCCATAAACATTTGCACGGGAGTCGAGATGAGGACCTAGGATAAGATAGTCGCTATTTTCCGAGGGAAATATTGGCAATGAAAGATACGTACAGTCATTACTCCGTCTGTGAGTTGCACGGACGATTAGCACAAGCACCCATTTCATCAATGAACGCCTTACCCGCTCGCAGGACTAACGTGTATATTAGCTCGACCTAACTAGAAAGCCAGAGATGGCGCAACTCACGCAATGGAGATCGTATCAACGGGATTTCGGAACCTCGTAGAAAGCGTGATTGATGGAGTAGCCATTTTAGAATGTGGGAACGCACCATATTTCAGAATCAATGGTTCGAAGACGATGCCCACGTCGAGTATGGTGTTCGTCGTCTCTGCTAGCAAGAGATAGAATACCTCCACGAAACGTCAATCAAAGTTGATGGACAAAACAGACGCGACATACAAACAATCTCATCCATCGAGGATCCCTGTTGGCGATATCAGCGCAAGAATAGCAGTCGAGATTATGTAGTTCAGTACCTCTGAGAGGTTTGGTAGTAGATGTACATCTATGAAGATTATTTGTGAAATGGTGGACAGACGCATTGGACAGTGTGCTCACCTGCATCACAGTCACCTGTGTTAACAATGCCATCAGCTCTAATGCAGTGACATGAGCGCAATAACGACTCACACCGTACAGAACTGAAGTCATGAAGGCTCCGACCATGAGAGGCGCGTATCTGGGGTCTGTATCAGCAGGACTGTCATAGAGGATAGGTGGCCCGTGCTCACACTTCAACGATAGGCGAAGGCATAGCTGATTGCGTACACAATCGAGGGATTCCGAGATCAGCAGGGACGGAGCTGACAAGATCTGTTGTGTTATATACCTTTTGATAAGAAGACCGTGTACCCTGCTCTAAGCTAATAGTAGAAAATATCACGACATGTGCATGATGCAGCGTCATCATACCTTCGTGATGCAGCAGACGAGCATGGTCTATTGAATGGAGACAACTAAATGTATCGTCAAGTCATGTGTTGGAGAACTTTCGATAGTATCGCTCCCAGGATATTTTCGCCCTGGAATCCGCCAAACATCACTACTGTCAAACAGATGCCCAGCTGTTGCGCTACTGCGCTCCCACGTACAAGCCTTGAGGAACTGAATATCTTGCATAGTCACTACCGATCAGGGCGATCATGAACTTAACGTGAAAGGGGAAATACCTGTGAGGAATTCATGATCAATGTTCGCGTAGTGTAGACCCTATGGCTCAACATCATGAAGCTTACAGCGAACAAAAGCCACGTCGGGCTAGAGTGCGGAAAAGAGTTAACGTCATGGCGGGTTTCTATCATCGTGTGAGTCTCATGACCGCCTAGACAGTTCATTGGTGCGGTAAACGAACCGTGACAGCCAAGGACACTCACGACTACGAATAGCGCTGGCGCAGAACTTTGATAAATGATAGAGCCAACATCTGATGGAATTGAACTGAACGAACAAGGTTTGTCGCGATTACTAGATGGCAACACAGAAGAGTCCTTGTTGAGGTGCGGGCTCTGAGCAAATGATATAAGATTATACGGGCATTTTGACCCTAATTCACCAAGTGGTGAGTGAGTTCGGACAGAAAGTAACAGAGGGGAGGGTCGAAACTCTATCATTGAACTGCCTGCCAGTGCCTGCTTGTCAAGAGCTGAAGAAGTTCATCAGTAGAAGCTCTATAGTCGCGAAGTAACAGGAAAGATCAAGAGAGATGGTGTTATATGAACCTTTCGCAATACCCCATTGAACTGAAGAATAAATGAAGGGCCTTCTTTTCTCTAGCGGTCGCTGCGCCTGCATGCGGACCAGAGTAATTCGGAACTACCCGAAAATCAGGCAGCGACCGCCGTCGGCAACAGCCGCACCCTCATCAACTGTTAATGGCTGTAAGTAGTTTGTACTGCATGCACGTTCATGCTAGCTTCTGTTGGAACCGCAGTTGTGCCGCTCGCTAAAAACTCCTGCTGGGACAAATCGCACGCATTCATAGTCGGGCATCATACATCAGAGCCCAGGCACGAGTAGCACAAGAGTAGCCGCTTGCCATAAATCGTTCGCATTGTTCTACCTTGGACAATGATCAGCGCTCAGTATCTGGACACATGACAACTATTATACTTGTAAGTTTTACGTTGGCTTGTAAAACACTAGATCATGAACCTTATGAGCAGCGCTTGGGCAAAAATCACGAATTGAATGATGGTGACCAGGTTCAAAAAAAAGCTCCCAGAGTTCTCTAGTCCTATCTAGGGCCCCGGTAAGTACAACAGATGCCCTGGCATTCGAAGTCAGAATAATCAACTGACAGGAATCTCGTAGAAATTTGTCGGTGACGGAATCGCAACCGGGCCTTACAGGATACTAGAAACGGTAGGACTATAGTTTTTATATGCGCATTGTTTATGACGTCTGTGTAAGCATGTAATCGTCGTTCTCCTCACAATGTCCATCTCTTGGCCCAAACCACCCAATATCCAGGGTATGCTGGCTGGCGCAGCTGCCATCGTATGTTTTTTTTCAAATCAAAACTGTAGATGACACTAAATTCTCTTAGGGTGAAAGCTCGATGAAACCCAGCATCGAGGAAAGCAAAGACAATAGTGAAGTGGAGCAAAATGCGCCAATATTCCACATTCCGGCGGAAATCCGGTTGCGAATCTTCGAGCTCATACCTGGGCCTCCCACTAAGTTATCGTACCTTCCAGCTTCCGCCTCATGGACACTCACTCGGATCTGTAAATCGTTGGAGAAGATTGTCAGCGGAACGCCGTCATGGTGGTGCAACCTCCGCTTTCCAAAATCACTCTCAGAGAGTGGGCTTACCGCTGCACAATATTTGGAGATCATAAACATCACTCTGGATCGCAGTGGAAGTCATTATCTGAATTTCTCCATCAATCTGGAAGAGAGCAAGCCATCCGCTAATTTCTTGCGCTTACTTGTGCGTCGCTTTCCACAATGGCGAAATGTGGAATTTCTGGGGAACTGTCCTTCTTTTAGTTTCAGCAGTGTTCTCTCCCCCATCAGAGGCGATCTGTGCGACTTGGAGTCCTTAACCATATCCTTTCGCCCTCTCCGGCATTTGGATGTGTTCTAGATTGCATCATGCCTCCAACAGGTCGACGTCCGGTTGCATTCTGCAGATGTCATTGATCACCCCTCTCGCAACTTCGTATTTTCACCACGGACCAGCTATCCTCAGACCCCATCGTATTCTTACAACAATGTACTCATTTGTCTGAATCCAGTTACGTCGGTGGAAACGAAGCGCAGGTTGTGGGACATCCCTACGATGTTGTTCATTTCCCCCAAATTCGTGTACTGAACGTCGAGCATCCGTCGGTCTTCTGTCGTTTGTCCATCACGGGTCTCAACGAGCCCAAATATTGCTTCTCCAACGATGTCGATACGGTCCTCAAATTTCTCGCGATTTCCAGATGTAACCTCACTTGCCTCGGTATCACCTGGACCACTGAAATCATTGACACCGGACCATTCGTCACCCTGCTTCAGAAACTTCCTAATCTACAGCATCTCAAGATCCATAACCTGTGCAGTTATTATGATGACCAGCTTGATGTGTATAGGGCTCTTCGCCTGGGGGATGGGATGGATAATTTGATTCCCAACTTGCAGGAGTTAACATTGCACCTCTACGACCCATTCATCTTTGACCCTGATAATATTCTCGTGAGGACGACATTGTTCGAGAGCGTCATGTTGTCGAGGCTTGGGAGGCTCCGCAAGCTTACGCTTATGCAGTATTTGTTCACCATACCTCCGTGTGTTGAAAATCTGAGAAATGAGGGTATCAACGTGGTAATAGACTGGGAGGTGGATGAAAATGGAGTAGTGATAATTTGATGTATGCCAGCGCACATTTCTGACGATCCGACAGACATAATCTATACGCTTTTCTCTTACTACGGGGAACCGGACCGATGAGCTCAATGTCCTCAATTGAATTGCTATTTCGCTTGAAAGGTCTATCTCCACGACGATGCATGCACAAAAACAGGCTCCATATGCAGTATATGATGATGATCTTGCTAGATCATTTGGAATATTGTCACGGAAGAGAAAGATTAAGCACTCCTCTTCGATCCAATTAAAAAAACTAGGATATCGGCCTTTCGTCCTTCCCCCTACCCCCGTCTGTCATTCCGTCATACTCGAAGGCCTTTGGGAAAGCTCAGCTGAGAGGAGGTATCGAGAGCATCGTACTAAATACACTCTACTACTTGCTGCGTACGAAATTCTATTAGCTCAGTGATAAATTCAAGCCTTCATGGTATACTACCAATTCTTTCTTGCGACATCTTCCCAGAGAAATCAGTTTTGACTAATCATCAAATTCCTGTGCACACCCTCGCCATTAGTCCCAGTCTCAACAGCAGAGCGGCGGCCCTGTTACTTCCTTGGTTGACGCCTCGCTAGATATCTCCAACGTCGCCGAAAAAAAGAGAACATCACACTGTCCACCGACCCATCTGGTGTAGGCGGTCTACCCAAAATGTTAGAGTTTGCTTTCCTCCGCCTGGTGATAGATCCGGGGACACGGTAGAATATGAAGCAGCAGAAGCAATCTTCAACCATTTTGCGTCAGAATATAATCCCAAGCACGAGTTTCAATCGTGTTGTGTGAGCTAAATATGAAGTCCATGTCTTCTTGAATTCGGGGAAATACGCTTTTGAGACCTAGTTCAGAATAGCCATTAAAGTAGCAGATAGAATTAACAGGTATCTCACTCCAAGGCGTTCGGGCGGCCCTGCTGAAGCGATAAAAAAAGCAATCTCTGAAAGAAGTTGGGACCTTGATCCTTAGAGAGCGAAATCGACTTCTTCAACATTCGGTGTATAATAGACAACGATGCTCCAGTCAACAGGTAGCATGCACAAGCTATGCACTTGCCTGCTCGAGGAGTATGGAAACGCGAATTCGGAAGAACTAGCGATGATACAAAAAATGCCGATATCATCCAATGCAGAATTTGATTTCTAGATGGATTCCCTCGATGTTGGGAAGGCACCTGCGAAGGCCGATGTAATTGGGCAGGCTGCAGAACACTGAATATGGTTCTTTGGCGGTTTTCCATCGATTTAATGAGATCAACATAACAGGTGATAGTACGAACGGAATCTGGGATGGAGGTGGGGTAAATTTCAGAATCATTGGATGAGATGATAGAGCTGAGGTAGAGTAGATATGCAACGATTGGGACGTAGATGCCTTGAGAAGTGATGTGCGCATAAACGTCCTTCCAAACGCTGTTGATGTGGGAGCACGCGGTCATGCGACGGATTCTCAGAGTACCGGAATTCTAGAACTATACGCTCGATAAGCTCGCTAGGGAGCTGGACGCGCATGGTTCGTTCAGAATAGGAGACCGGATAAATTATTCCATCTGAAGTCACGTGTGCGTTGATGGAAGATTGCAAGCCGAACAAGCCGAAGCACTCTTCTCACCGTATGGAAGTCGAACAATATGAACCACCTGTTACAAGTCCCCCATTTTCAGGTTCATGATCCATTTTTGCTTGACAGAATTCTGAAATCTACCAGAAAGCGGCTCATCCTGCATTTCCCTCTGTACAATAACCGATCGTGACTAACTTGCTGGCTGACTGATAGATGCACAAATACGGCAATTTCGAGCAATTTCGCTGAATTGTTGACTGTATCGAAGGTTGCTCGTGATGACATACCATGAACATACAGTGAGGTCATGTCATGGTCAGGCGCTGTGGGGTACCCCCATGGCGCGTATTTAAGGGTGGGGCGGAATATTCCTCCCACACACCGTATCTTCCATCTCTGCCTCCTCGAAACTTACTAAGATCTAGCTAAATGAGAGGTGCCCACAACTACACTCTAAGTCGCGTTGCCTTGTACGCCTTACTTGTGAGTGTAATGGTTTTTTACTCGTAGTGCTTGCTTATCAAATGATCTACTAGTGGCCTATGGCAGTCATTTTACTTGGCCTTACGGCGTATCGCATTCATTTCACGAAAAGTCAAGGTGCAGGTTATCGTACGTTCCTCCTGTGTGATGGCTTGATTTGTACTTGAACACGAACCTAGAACCTATCATTGTGGAGCTTCTGGTTGCTTCCATCTTCACTCTGCTCTGGGTACCACTGGCGTACGCCTCCGTCTTTTACTTTTCAAATCGTATCGTTGATTAATCTCTGTGTAGAATGTTCATGATATTTGCTGAGCGTGCTTCGAGCTCCCGAGATAATAACGCCAGTACATCTCGAAGACATCCCAAGCACCTTCCCTTCGAACTGGTGGGACTCGGCATCCTGTGGATGTTGTGGCTTGTCGGTGCTGTGTATACAACCGTAAGTCATCCTCCCCCCCTCATGCCAACCTTATTTGTTCTATCTTCCATCTTTCAGAACCGCGTTCTCCCGGGCCACAACTGGTGCGCCTTTAGCGGGAAGCAATGCAACATCTTGACGGCGATTCTCGCTTTTGCCTGGATAGGCTGGTCCTTGCTGACGCTCTTGGGTATCCTGGCTTTGATGCATTCTGCCCATGGGTTCGCTTCCGATGCGAATACCGGCACTGGCGTGGAGAAAAACAGAGGAGCAGCTTCCGAGACCACGCATACTGGGACTGCGCAGCCAGTCCCTACCCAGCCAACAAATGTCTAAAACGATGGCCTCTCAATCTTGCTCCGCACCATGCACGTTCTCATGTATGATATAACTAATATGTATTTTTTCTAGTTCATAACTTGTAATGTAGCTGACTTCTATGTACACCCTCGTAATTAACACACCTTTCTCACCCA
This sequence comes from Armillaria fumosa, assembly GCA_030407015.1. Classification (NCBI taxonomy): domain Eukaryota; kingdom Fungi; phylum Basidiomycota; class Agaricomycetes; order Agaricales; family Physalacriaceae; genus Armillaria; species Armillaria fumosa. The sequence continues at coordinate 1,102,283 of JAUDYM010000010.1, forward strand.
ATATACGATTCCGTTGTTAGTTATACATACAAGAATAAATGCAGCACGATAGCGCGAAAATGGTACAAGTACACCTACATAATACCCAATAACTTGCAATAAATCGCTCTATGTAGTAGCAGCCCACGCCTTCAGATCTATGAGGTCGTTCTTGGACATCTCTATCCATTTGAATTGCTAAAGACATAGTCAAATCCAAATCGTTAATTCAGCAGAGGAATAGCTTACCGCCAATCCACCCGGCATACCCCTCTTCTCTGGCTCCTTGTCCAAGCAGGCGTCGACGAACAACTCCGCTTCAACGGGGAACCGCCTCACCCCATCCGGTCCGATGGCCATCAGCCTGGGCGCTGGCTCCTTAACGATCTGATGCATCAGCTCAATGATGCTCATGGTCATAAGGGACCCATGAAGCGATACACCTCGGCTTCTCCGCCGGCTGAATGGGCTGTCGAGGGCTGTGGTAGGGGGGCGGAGTGAGTCCTCCATCATGTCATCCTCGTCATCCGAATCTGAGTCGTTGAAGGGAAACCGACCATGTGCGAGTTCGATGAGAGTTATTCCGAGAGACCATATGTCGGACTTGACAGAGTAATCTCCGCCTTGGATACGTTCTGGCTGCGATGAACATTAAACTTAGCAACGACATAATCTGGTGATGGTAACGGCATACACTCATGTAAATCGATGTCCCCACAAAGGTATTCGCAATAGAGTTGATCAGTTCGCCAGAAACTCCAAAATCACAGAGTTTGATTTCGCCAGCAGAGTTAAGTAGAATATTGGAGGGTTTTATGTCTACAAGATACTGTCAGAAAGGGGATCTGTTGTTAAGAGAAACGAACCTCGGTGTATGATCCTGTGAACGTCATAGAGGTAACGTAAACCCTCTAGTACGCAGAACGCGACTTTGCCAACTACTCGAATGTCGATGGGACCATTTCTCTTGTAGACACCATCAAAGGAGCCTCGGTCCATGAATTCCATGCAAATACAGATATTGGGCTCGGTAAGATATGCGCCATACGAAGTCACAATATACGCCGAGTCACAATCGTGCATAATATGCAGTTCACGAAGAATTTGTTTTCGGACGGCTGGTTTAGCGTCAATAAGGACGATCTATGGGCCAATTAGCTATCATGCACCACTAGCTCCCACACGCGCACGTACCTTCTTGGCCATGATCACCCCGGTCGATAAATGTTCGACCTTGATGACGCTTCCACCGTTCCCGGTTCCCAGCTCCTCCAAGTTCCTAAAATCATCGTTTTGCAGGTTGCCGAATCGCTTGTTAGGCTTGTTCTCAATGGTATTTGAATTCGCATTTAGGTCAGCAAGCGTTGTTGATAAAGCCGAGCGCATCCCGGTCCGCTGTGAAGTTGGCGCGAGTAATAGACCATTCATAGCAGTTTCTGCAGATGTCGCGGGCAGCTGGAGCGCCTTGAAGTTCCTTTTCTTGCGCAAAAGGCCAGTCGGGGTGGTGGTCGCCATTGCAGAAGGCCAACGTTGCCTGCGGCGTTGCAGGTCACGTTGATAAGGCAACACACCTCACAGCCAATGCCATGATGCGAAACAATAAAATGTTGGCCCCGATATGTAGATGAGATTCTTCGGTAAATGTATGAAATGTTCTAACCGGAAATAGGCTAAAAGCTGACTGAATAAAAATTGAAATACTTCCGGTCAACCAGTGGGAAAAAAAATCTGCACATCGACTAGCACGGGATGCAATGTCGTTACTTGGTCAATACACTTCAGGATGAACTCAACAGGATTACTTGATGACTAACTTCACTTGTGAGTAACGTTGAGTAGGAATCGTGTTGACGGTGGGACAGAGAGCGTGGGAAAGCTTATATTTGTTCCGAACATCGCAGACACACAACAGGTAACGCGTCACATGTGACCCGACGTATCTCCCACCCACTCCACCGCGTCGACGTGAGGAAAGGCTTGCTTGTACCAGGCTCCCTTGTCTTCTTCTGCTTTTCATTATCCCCCACGCCGACCTACAGTCCCTGCTGAAGGACTGTACGCTGCAATGTCCACTGCTCGTCGCCGAACAGCCCATGCAGAGGCCATTCTTGGACCTGAGCTTCATGCGCGTCTACCCGATGTGAAAGTTCTTCTCGTTGGTGCTGGTGGAATTGGATGCGAGCTTCGTGTGCTACTTCATTGGTCATATGTTTTTCCAGCTAATGTCGTCTGCTCCTAGTGAAAAACATCGTATTGACTGGGTTCGGGAAAATTACATTGCTTGATCTCGACACAATTGACGTGTCGAATCTCAACCGTCAGTTTCTCTTTCGGAAAAAGGATGTCAAGCAGAGTAAAGCTCTGGTGCGGATAGCTGGCATATTCATTTTCCATGCTGCAATGACGCCCCATTCAGGTTGCCGCTCAAACTGCCGGGTCCTTCAATCCCAACGTGAAAATTACTCCAATCTTCGCCAACATCAAGGATACGCAGTATGACATTGAATGGTTCCAAAGCTTTGATCTCGTGTTGAATGCCCTGGACAACCTCGGTATGTCCTCAAGTTCATTTAACGGCTCTTCTCACGAACTGCATAGACGCCCGGAGGCACGTCAATAAGATGTGTATGGCGGCCAACGTGCCCTTGGTTGAATCAGGGACGGCTGGCTACCTCGGCCAAGTACAGCCTCTAGTTAAGGTACACCTTTTTTCTTGGACCTTGGTGTTTCGACTAACTGTGGCTCAGGACCTTACCGAGTGTTTTGACTGCATGCCAAAACCGACGCCGAAAACCTTCCCCGTATGTACCATTCGGTCAACGCCTAGTCAACCCATACATTGCATTGTATGGAGCAAGAGCTATCTCATGGGGTGAGTGGTACAGCTCTTTGTGGCTCAACTCACTCTCAAGTAGTGTCGTACTGCAGACAGCTGTTTGGTGAAGACGAAGATGCATCCGGGGAACTGGATGAAGCCGAGAAGCAGGGAGAGAATGGCAAGTCCTTTGTCAATGGAGTTTGGTTTGGCGCTCTGATTGCCGTTTTTACTTAGCGCAAGAAATAGCAACTCTACGTGAACAAGCTCAGGCATTCATGAACGTTCGTAAAGCGCTGCGGACAGCTTCAAAAGACGCCGCAAAAATGGTGTTCCAAAAGGTTATCAACACGTTGATGCCCGGCGTTGGGTACTGACGCCATATATAGATCTTTAGATCGGATATCCGAAATCTCTTAGCAATGTCCGACATGTGGAAATCGCGCGCGCCGCCTATTCCTTTAGATTTTGACGCAATTCTGGACGACACGTTTATTCTACGGCAGAACGGTTCATCGAATGAGCAATCCAGGCAAGCCAGTACTTCAAGGGCAGCTAATGGCCATTCATCCGCTATCAAAGATCAGCGTACATTGTCGTTGAGAGATAATGTTTTGCTTTTTGTATCGAGGCAAGTAGTTGTATTCCTTGGCTACAATTATTGGAAGTAATTGTGCTTTACAGCACGGAACGGCTGGCTTCTCGTCTGCAAGTCGGCGAGGAAACCATCTCATTCGATAAAGATGATGACGATACGCTAGACTTCGTCACAGCTTCCTCGAATCTTCGTTCTGCCGCCTATGGCATAGAGGGCAAGACCCGATGGGAAGTTAAAGGTATGTGCCATGTGTTTGCACGACGGAAGGTTTAATGGCAAGGCCATCTTTAGAAATGGCAGGCAATATCATACCCGCTATTGCCACGACGAACGCTATAGTATCTGGTCTGATCGTACTGCAGGCTCTCCATCTTCTGCGGAAGTCATACTTAAGTCTACGGAGCGTGCATATACTTGCGAATAAGCCCTCTGTGCCACTTAGTGCGATACGAATGTGCCCTCCGAATCCTAGCTGCGGCGTGTGCCGGGATACATACACGAAAGTGCTATGTAATCCGTCAAGAACCACGTTGGGTGATGTGGTAAAAGGTATCATGGGGGATGACACGAGGGAAGTGAGTGTGTACGAGGACAAACGGGTCCTGAGCGATCCGGACTGGGAAGACAACTTTGAGCGAACCCTCGAGAGCCTAAACGTTTCGAGAGGCAAGCTCCTTGCAATTGCGGATGAAGACGGAGAATGGGGCACTATCACCGTTGCTCTTGGGCTGTTACCGTAAGTCTCATATACTCTGCGCGATGAGACATTAATACTTTTTTCAGTGAATCACACCCGGTCGACGCTCCTCCTTATATCCTCCCATCTCCATTGCCCAAAGCGCCCCGAAAGCCTAAGCAAGTGGTGGTGCCCGACTCCCCGGTGAAGATGTCGACGCGGAAGCGACCTGCGCCAACGGATGATGATGTAGAGCCTTTGGCGAAGCGCGTCAAGGTCGACGTGCTTTCGAGTCCGAGTAAGAAGCAGCGCTTGGAGGAAGATGGTATCATCATGATGGATGGTGCCAACGACCGTCTGGAAGAAGACGATATCATTGTCATCGACTGAAGGAACCGATGTTGTTACTTTCTTGGCGATACGATTACTTATTTGACTAATTGCTTGCTATCTCAGTGTATAGTAGTAGACGTCAGACGTCGACCTGATGTAATTCAGAGATTGTATCCAGACCTTTTTCTTACTCGTGTGTATTTCTTCCTGAGTAAACGCTAAACCTTGTTCGGCATCCATACAACTTCTATATCTCAGAATTCCAAGTCTGGCTTTATACGATTTGATAAAAAAAGTCAATTCATGGAGCAATTGGTGGTGAAGATGACGTTCCAAAGTGATATCGATGAACGTGAACTCGGCTGGCTACATTAGACGAATTCGTCTTGCTTGGTGGGCCAAGGGTCAATCATCTCTTATTCTACTTTTTTCAGGAGTCGGCGGGTTTGGCCCAAGTACTCTACTATGCCATACTCTACCTTTGACGACCAGAAGGATACTGTGATTGATTTTTTTGACCATCGAAGCCTGCGTTCAGAAAACACTTCAGATCACGCGTTTTACATTGCTTGATCACTCTACTGTTCCGCCAGGAAGTTTGTCCGAAGATATTAACCAAAACCTATTGCTATCTGAAGACGGGGATTTGGGCTTTAACAAGTGCAAGAATTGAAAGGTAACGTAACAGGCAAGTGCAACGGACGGAGCACTGAAAAGTCATCAGAAGAATTCATCAAAGGCATCCTGTAAAGTTTCAAGATTGAGTTTTTTCAATATTAGGATAGAACATTCAAAAGCACACCAATTTATAACGGCACGATGTTTAGTGTAACCTTATAACAATCCGAAGGAACATACGACGCGTATGGAGAAGCCACACTCGAGAGATTATACACCACGTTATTCTGCCCACGGAACGCGCGTGAAGGGCACAAAGACCACAAATCCGTGTTCCCAAACACGGCCAGAACAGCGTACTTCCCGGATTGAGTCGTCACCGCAGAGTAACTCGTACCCGGGTTAGAACCGTAAAAGCTGCTCGTCACCCACTCCAGTTCTCCTCCACTTTGAATTGCAGTGGCATTCGTGATGGTTACCCCCGAGGAGCGATATGCCTTGAGACTTCCCCCAGTGAGCGAGATATAAGGATAGTCGTTGTACGGAAACGATGCCCATGTCTAGAAATCCAAATGATATGTATCTAGGGCAAGTGTAGCCGAACGGGCACCACTCACCGATGTCACCTCGAAGGACGCTCCATCAATGGCGCCTAAAGTTCCCTTAAGCAAGGAGTTGCATGATACGAAGCAAACATACCACACACCATTTTGCCCGAGCACCAAAGGTGCACCTGTGTCATTCGCATTCGGCAGCGACGTGTTCAACGCAGCGAGAGTGAACTGGTATGAAAGATTCGGGACTGCTGAAACCGCAGCTGCCTCCACGCCAGAAAAGAAGACGGAGAATAAGGACACAAGGAGAAAGATAGAGGACATGGCAGACATAATGAACATGAGAAGAACAACTGACGGGGTCGCCTGGGACGATCAAAGTTCGTCCTTAGAATGAACATCTTTATATATCGTTCCGGCCACTGCCACTGATGCCTGTCAATGTCTCAGCCGTAACGCAGCACACGTGCCGTTGGGGATGCGAAATTATTGTCCCAGGCATTGATGCACGTAAAAACGTCGCAAGAAGATTGCACGAAGATAAAAAATCCTTGGCAGCTAAGTGACTGGCAGACGCACCAGTCGGCTCCAGAGCAATGCATGCATGTATGCATATCGTAGCAAGAAGGACTGAAACGCGATCATTGATCACGCCAAAGGGGCTAAATGGTCGGAAGTAAAAATGCCTCCACTTTTGCAATTCACAGGAAGATCTGCTAGAAGTGTGCGTATAAATCAGTACAACTGCTGAGCGTTGAGATAGAAGGTAGATAGAAAATGTCAAGCGAGATCCTGTAGTCCGTTCCACGCCGCAATTATGTTGTCTCGTGCCTCTTCAGGGGCATTGGCCGACCTGTCACCCTCCTTCCCTTCGCCAGTCTCTCAGCGAGCTTCTCAACAGCGTCCCCAACGTTGCCATTCTCCTCTAGTGTCCGCCTTATTAGAGCCTCCATGTTCAAGCCCTCACCCTCCGCACTCCCCCTTCTACCAGGATATCTCATACTAGGTACGGGGAACGCCCCAGGGACCTGAGACTCGAACACTGGGATCCGCTCATTCATTATGTCAGATCGGCGTCTGAAAGAGAATCAATCTCAAGTACTGAGAAGAAGACAAAGAAGAAGACGGACGCGTCAGCAAAGGTTCGAATGCTCCGGCCGGCCTGTTGAACACCTAAGGCATCAGTACGACCTCCCACAGCACCGCTGCTTGAAGATTCATCTCCCATTGTGAGTTCAGAGGCTGACTCTGCTTCCTCTCTATCAAGTAAATGTCAGCGCCTGTTGGATTTCCAACAGCCTCAAAACAAACCGAAGAATCTCGAACACCCTCTGCATACGTCCCACCGCCAGGACCTTGTTCCTGATTTCTTCTCGCCGCTGCTGGTAATCTCCTAGCTTGACGGCGCCTGCTAGAGCCTGAATATCGCCCTCGCTGTCTGAATCTGTCTCGCCTAGCTCCTCTTCGCTGCACACGCTTAAAACGGCCAAAAGCATCTCGGTAACTAAGAGTTTCAACACGTTATTCCTAGGAAACGTAAAAGACAACCTACTCTTGGCCCCGACGAATGGCAGGCTCCATGTAAAAGCATCCATAAAGTTGGGAAGCCAATAAGGATGTGAGCTAGAATTGTACTGTCTTATCGTTATGTTCTTATTAGCGTATTTCAACACGGCTCCGCGATTATGGTATACGTCCAGATAATTTGGCGCAGAGAATATAGTAATGACCGAAGGGAATTTTTTCTGGGGAGTCTTCTTGTGCATGGTATAACTGCCAAAATATGAGTAGGGGACTATGAATGGAACAAGGCCGTACCCAGCATCTTGTGCTTCGTGTCCTCGTATTATTCCGAGGAGGCCTGTCCGGTCCAAGAACGCGCACGCGGCATCGTATCTACTTCATATCAGATGATGGCGGAGATATGAACACGGAACATACGTGAAAAAGTACGAACACCCTCTGGTCTGATTGGGAAGAAAAGGGGTTCCTGGGGGTATACTACGACCAATGGCAGATGGCTCCTGCTCGTGTCCAAAATTACTGATGGGGTCGGCCCATAACAAGTCACAGAGTAGTCCGCTGGAGCCTGGCTCTTCGAAACGGTTCAGCTGTAGCAAAGGGAACCGGTCATGTCGGATCCAACTCCTCAATAGAAACCGGACCCTTACGAACCTTGTGTATATCGTCAAGTGATATCAACTCCGGCGATATACCACCATGGACACAGAAAAACCGGCCATCGACTACAGCGGCAAGGGGGAGAGCTTGGAAAGATTGGATGCAAGCTTCGTACACCACCTGTGTGTACTTGTGAAGACCTTGATCAAACTCAGAAGCGAAGGAAACGAGATCGAGGGCGACTCACATTCTCGTTTGAAAGTAAAATATTCCGTTAAATGTCGGCACTCGTGGTTACCACGTAGTAGGACAAATTTTGTCGGATAGCACAATTTGAGAGCATATAAATACAACAGACACTTGGACAAGACAATCAGCGAGGCATATATGCAGGTTCAAGTAGACACACCTCGATTCCGAAACAGCCTCGGTCAACATAGTCTCCAAGGAATAGATAGCAATTTTCATCCAGAGATCCTCCGACATCGAATAGTTTCATGAGATCATACTGATGAACGCGTCAAATGAGGAGTCCTGCAACGAGTGGCACGAACGCACATATTGGCCGTGGATATCACCACATACTACCCCAGTGAGCGGAGCCGAGAGATCAGATAGTAAATGAAGACTGACTGGTTACAGGGCTCTTGACATCGACGAGGTTCCTATCCTTGCTTAGCAGCTTCGTCGCTTGGTCGAGGATATAGAGAGCCTGTGTCTCTGTTAAGCGGCCTTCTTGGAAGAAATGGTCCCTCAAAAATTGGGGATTAGGTTTCGGATTGCCTTGCGCATCGTGTAAGAAGAACTGCTCGTCGGTCGGCTTGCTCGTCGCAGGAGGCCGAACCTAGGAACCGGTCATTGCTCGTTGCAAAAAAAAACAAGCGCCCAGAACCCACCGATGTAATCATTCTTTCTTTGAGGTTGGTGGGTGCAGCGAGGGCCCCATTCTGCGGCTGCCCGGGTATCGGCGCCAACGACGATTGCGCATGAGGATCCATCAGTGTACAGACGCGGAGGTCGTTGTCGACCTATTAGTCCCGCGCTCAAATATCATGTGGACCGTATTTGGCGATGTTAGGCGCAACGAACTCATCTTTATCGTCGTCGATGTCGTCGCTTGTGGCCACGGTAGTAGCACTTTTACTGAAGGCAGAGTGAGAAAAAGTCGCATTCTGGAACGTCTCGGCTGCGGTATTTTCCTCTGGCACGCGTTATTGCTTGGGTTCCGAGGCTGTGCATCCATCGCTGCCATGAGTGCCCGGGGCAACTTCGACAGGGCACAGCTTGGAGCCTCGATGTTGATGATGGTCAACAACTGAGGTGATAAGCGACGACCGGGTAATAATGCAGGTGCATGGGCGGCAAGGTATGTGTGTACAATGATGATCCTCTATGCTCGTTTTGATGTCGGCGGCAGTCAGCATGCTTTCATATAGGATATTGGTTCTACGCCGTTGTCGAGAGACCGGAACACCACTCCTTTCCTTGAGATCCTCTTCTGGAAGTCTATGCAGTCGTCGAATCAAATGAAGCGGCTCTGCAGTAAGGAAGCCGTCGTGGTCGAAGATAGGGGCAGGCATCCTGCAGCAGGGAATCATCGACTGCGCTCCATTCACGTGCCAAAGGATTAGAGAACACCTGCCCCGGAACCTGCATATATGCGCCTATTCGTATTACAACCCCTCCGAAATTGCAAGGGAAGTGACATCTAACATCCTTGTAGCTCTTTGGTGAATCATCTTCAATCTTCTCCATACATCTGAGGAACAAGCCCAAAGATAATAGGTGTCGACGTTTCCCGGTCCTTGAGTTGTCGACTTTGTATTGCCAGGCTTCCCAGCACTGCGCCAATGCTCCTTTACCTAAAACCACGGACTTTTACTCTAGCGTCAGCTTCAGTATTAAATCACAGCTTGTTGACCTTACACAAGATGCTCACTACAATAGCAGTCGTACACAGAACATGATATATGTCAAATGGATTGTCTTTATTAGAATGAGGATCTCGATAGACATTATTCACAAGAACGACGCGTCAATCCAGCTCGTCGACCCAAGCACTGTTGAAATATCCACAGCGCTATCCAAAACCTCCGAGAAGTTGGCTCGTCCAGAAGTATCAGCGCCATCTCCCGTGTTTCCGTATTCAGCGAAAGTCACTTCGTCAGTACTACCATAGGATAACCATGGGTGACATTCAACCGAGAATGATAAAGAAAAAACTCATACCGTTCATCACTGCAGGGGCAAAAAGATATAGGTCAGAATGCAGTCGGTCCCGTCACGACTCAGAGGCAGCTTACCCGACATTCCAAATCGACCATCCCGCAGACGGTACATTACTCCCAAGGACTGAATTCTGGAACACTACCCGAGCATAGTCTCTCCACGGTCTCCCGAGGTAGGCATCTCCAGCACCAGTGATCTCACAACTGTCAATAACGTACCAAAAGTCGTCGTCTGAGGAGCGTCCAGAGGCGGTGATCCATCCGTCACCAAGGGTCTAGCAGGTATGAACCTAGGGATGTGGGGGTTCAAGGAAGAGGAAACTGACTTTGATTACGGATCCTGTTATCCAAAGACTGAGGGATGTTAGTATGACATGGGAATGAGCAGGATTGGAACTTACGAGGCCCTTTGTCCAAAGATCTATGAACGTATAAGTGAGTGGAAGAAGTGGAAATAGTGAGGCTCACAAAGTCTGTGTTGCCCTCGATGTAGGAATTAGCAATAAATTCACTATCAAGCCGATTAACAGAGGCGGCAGAAAGGACAAAGCAACTGCTCACTAGCCGACGTTCGCTAGGAGAGTATCCCTACGTAAGGATAAGGTTCGGTTACCAAAGCAGACTCTGAAGAGCGTACTGATAGCCGACGATACTAAGGCCATACCCCCCAAAGTCGGTAGCCTGGACACTCAGAGCAATAGCTTGTTCCTTCGTTTCATCGAGCTTCAGAATCCGCAGGGCGGAGCAATCAAGATGTACATACGCCCTAGAGCAATAATCAGGATTATATATATATATAGGTCAGAAAGAACGACCCACCTCGCCAAAAGAATTTTCGATGTTCAGGTTATACAGTGCGACGTTCTCGCCATGAACACGGACTGTACCGCTAGCATCGTTCGAACCTGCTTCGCTGGCTCCCAAGCCATAACTAATGGTAACAGCTGTCCACGCGAATGAAGACCGATCGGACTCGGAGAGAACGGACAGTCAACCGACACGCACTATTGTCGGTGTAACTGTCATCAGTCGTGGTTTCACCATAAATCTTGATGTCGTCTCTATCGATGAAGACCTGTTCTTGGTAAGTGCCAGCGTAGACGAAGTACACCTGCACAATAGTTAGTCAGTTGGAGCACTCGAAGAAAGGCTGAAACGTACATCGCTAGAAGTATCATCTAGAGCCTCTGACAGAGTAGAATACGTCCCAGATGAGCCTACGGTGATAGCACCTGATGGTGGTTCGCTGTAAGCCCACGCGCTCCTAGCGCATAGGAGGAAAGCAGTAAGAACGGGCGCGAACATCAGAGATACAAGATGGGGGAAAGCTGCGATCGCTCTTTGAACCAGGTGGCTCAGGCTGGGTTTTATACGTGTCCTCGGACGCTAATCACTCGCCGGCCCGCAGTCGTGATCCTGGTTAACGGCCGTCAGAATTCATTTGCGTCCTTTGATTTTTGTAGTAGATGTTGCTATGTCTCTAGGTAATAGAACCGCGTCTCCAAAAAAAACCCATTAGCAGCAAAGCAGCTTTTCAATAACCAGAGTGCCAGAGCAGTAGAATCGCGGGCCGCCGCGTGGAAAGTGAAGAGCCCGCAAATATTCCGTGAGCTCAGTGGGAACCTTCTTATTCCCCATCATCTCATTACAGAGCAAATATCGATGAGGGAACAAAGTAAGCTTCTTTATTTGGAAAATAAAATGTGCTGTGTCACTCACCAGTCAAAAGCGGTTCGAATTGAATAAGTCTCAACGTGGTCACTGGCAGTAGATGAAAACTGGACAAGTAACTGGCAGCCAGAAGTGGCTGTGCGAAAATGAGTTCATCGGGCCGGATGGAACTTAAACGGAGGAAGCTCGCGAAGTCTCTTTCTCTCGTCTACCAGCGGAAAACCTGAACAGGCTGCCGTCCCTCGAGCGATGCTGATAATCAGTGCTATCATAGTACTCATAGTGGCCGTTCCTGGGCGGCAGGCAGACTCTCAATCCCTTGACAGGCAATTTGATAGTCCGAGACGTGGACAAGCATAATCGAAGATGCCACACATCTTAATGTCCCAGTTTACTACGAGCATTCCGCGGTCTTAGCATATCAGCAATTTGTAAGTCTTCAATCTCATTACTTCATAGTAGATGTGTATTAATATCCGAGTACTGAGTAGTGGCAAAGTAGTGGACTGATTCTCTTGAATCGTCACGGTAGTATCCGGTTTCGCCAAAGGAATACATTTCTAATTTGCACCTTCCGCTTTTCCAAAAATCGAAGTTCGTTGCACTGCTCCACATTCCTTGTCGACCCAAGATCTCAAGCTTCAGGGTTAGAATCAAGAAATTGCGTTATTCTACTCTTCAAACGAGTGGTCCCGTCAAGATCTTCGTAAGGGAGATAACCGCAACGCAGTTCTCAAGGAGCGGCATCTCTGATCTTGTTCTCTTCCGCCTTCGACTAGTGTAATCTCTGTGTCACTCTAAGTCTCTAACACCCGGTCTCTAACACCCGGTCTCGGACCGCGCTAGGCAAAGGTCGAGCGTCTAAAGTATCTCCTCTGTAGGCAAGACCTTTGTTTCATTCTCCCATTGGCACAGAAGTTCTTAATATTGACCTTTCAGACCGCATGCGAAATCTGATGTTCCATGTTCGATTGTCCCCCCGGTTGAAGTGCTGGGAACGAATAATGCTGATCAGCATTCCGAGCCTATAATATATCTATCCAGTTTCTAGGAGTCGATGACCTTGCCGCTATATATCTCCCATGGCCAACGTCTCTATTGACAACACACCTTGCATTTCAGACCTTTTGAAATGTCATCTAGATGAAGGAAAACTCTCCTTTTCTGCTGTTGCGCCAGTAGATGTCGGTGTTCGCAAACTCACCGTCCAGGCGTATTCTAGCAGCTCTACGGGCTGGTTCAAACGTTTCCCCCTTGCGGACGAGGAATGCCTGAAGTCTCAGACGATAATCAACAGTGTTGATTCTGAATTCCTTCGTTCAAGTCTGACTGGCATCATTGGCAGCAGCGGCAGTGGAAAGGTGTGTTCTGTCATCCTCAACAGACACAAAGGCTCATATTCTCATCAAGACTACTTTTTTAAACATCCTGTCTCATCGTATGAAAGGGAAAAATCTCTGTATTCGAGGACAGCTGCTTTACAATGATTCTCCTTCCCTTTCGAGTGTCAGTTATGCCTACGTCACTCAAACCGAAGTTTTCCTGCCCACATTGACTGTCCGTGAGACGCTCACGTACGCCGCTGATCTCCGTCTTCCAGATTCGATCGGCCATAAGAAACGTCATAGTCTTGTCGAGGAGATCATCCTTGAGCTCGGACTAACGGACTGTGCCGACACGTTAGTTGGGGATAGGTTGGCAAAGAAAGGGTGCTCGGGAGGCGAACGGAGACGTCTGGGTCTCGGGGTTCAGCTCCTCGGAAATCCTTCGGTCCTCTTCTTGGACGAGCCAACTACTGGTCTTGATGCAACAAGTGCGTATCAGCTTGTCAAGACCCTGAAGAGTCTCGCAAAGAAAGGACGGACAATCATCATGACGCTTCATCAACCCCGGTCGGAGGTTTTCCTCCTACTCGACGCCGTGACTTTGCTCGCCCAGGGACATTCGCTATATTCAGGCCCTATCGCAGATGCCGTGCCGTGGTTCGAACGCAGGCTACCGCCACCGGGACTGCATGTAAATCCTGCTGATTATTTGATCAATATTGGTGCCATCGACACACGAACGAGGGAGGCAGAAGATATCAGCAGGGCCCGCGTAAATATGCTCATTGCGGCGTGGAAAGAAGAGTCTGCAGTACGCTTTCCGCGTATAAAATCCGCCATTCTGTCTAGTTCCGATCCACCAGTATTGACCCACAACCACCGCAAGGTACCGTTCGCTCGAGTGGTCCGTACCCTTGTCTCAAGGACATTGAAGGCGACTATCAGAGACCCATGGGGAGTCATGGCATCGTGGATCGAAGCCGTTCTTATGGGACTCACTGTGGGTTCAGTGTTCCTTCAACTACCCAACTCGATGGCAGGCATTCGTTCGCGACAGGCAGCGCTCTATGTCTCGGTCGGCTTCCACGGCTATCTCGTTTTCATATACGAGGTATACCGACTGACCAGTATCGACATGCCGCTATTCGATCGAGAATATAGTGAAGGGGTGGTGGGGGTGTTGCCTTGGATCATTAGCCAACGCATCGCGCATGGCATTCTAGAGGACATTATTGTTCCATTGGTCTTCTCGGGAATTAGCCATCTCATGATCGGACTCGCTCCTTCCGCCACACGATTCTTATACTACTTTATCATCATCCTACTCGTGCACTACGCCTCATTAACGTTTGCGGGACTTTCAGTTTCTATATCAAGGGATTTCGCGCTGTCAACGCTCCTTACAAACCTGGCCTTCGCGGTACATACCCATGTATGCGGCTTTTTCCTTCAAGCCGATTCTATCCCGGTATATCTTCGGTGGGCAAAGTGGACGTCGCATCTAGTAAGACGATTACCGGTATTCACTATGCTCTTCGGCTAACATTTTTGTTCTAAGTTCTACGGTTTCACAGCTCTTGTTGATAATGAATTCAAGGATCGCAACTTCGACTGTCCCCTCGATGACTCAGACCCACATTCGACCACCGACTGTAACACCTATCGCGGTAATTATATCATTGAATCCTTTGCCGTTCCAAGCCAGAACTGGTCTACTATGCCTATCATTGCTATACTATCCTTTATTGCCTTCTACTCCCTTGCGCAAATACTTATCCTCCGTTTATTTGCCGTCAACAGCACCATTCTCAGCCGCGCTCGACACTCTTCGGACCGCAAAATCAAAGAGGTATATCGTACAAATATTGAACACTTCCCGCGATTCGATACAGAAGGTGTCGAAGTGGATCTCGAGAACTATTCCCTTCGGGTAAGCGTTCGTGGAGGAGCGTGCATAAGTATCATACAAGGTGTCAATACACGATTCGAGCCTGGGAAGATCAACGCCATTCTTGGACCTTCAGGGAGTGGCAAATCGTCGCTGTTAAGCTCGATGGCTCGTCGCCCACGATCAATCTCCTATGCAGCCGAAGGGAGGATGAAACTGAATGGTGTTTCAGCTACGCCGGAGAGGATCCGTTCTCTGTGTTCATATGTGACCCAAGACGACACGTCTCTCCTCCCATACCTGACAGTACGAGAGACTTTGGAGTTTGCCGCTGCTCTTAGGTTGCCGAGTTTGATGTCGAAGGAGCAAAAGCGCCAGAAAGCAGACGAGGTGATGAAGAAGATGGGACTGACTGATTGTGCTGATACACTAGTTGGGAACGTCATGTTGAAAGGCATCTCGGGAGGCGAGAAACGCAGGGTCAGCATTGCCATCCAAGTATTGACGGAGCCTCAGGTCTTGATGTGAGTTGATGATGTATATGGGGAAGCTCTTCTCTGATTTTTTCCAGGCTGGATGAACCTACCTCTGGGTTAGACACTTTCACGGCGGCTTCGATTATGGACGTGTTGCGGCTACTTTCAGAAGAAGGCTGTACGATCATAGCTGTACTCCATCAGAGCTCCTTGGAACTGTTCGAGCATTTCGGCAACGTTTTGCTCCTAACTAAAGACGGGAAAGCGGCATACTCGGGCCCAGCTGGCGATATGCTTAAGTGTATGCGGTTGATGGGACTTAGGTGCCCCCCGACCATGAATCCCGCAGACTTTGTGTTGGACGTTGTTTCTGTTGACTTGCAGAAGGCTCAGGAGGGGGAGATGACTCGTGAGAAGGTAGATTTACTTGTTGAAACATTCAAGAATGGTGAGCGTCGAACCCTGAATGAAGAAACGAAGGCTGGTCGATTACCAAACGACGTTACGCGACTAGAGAGAAAGACGGTGCCAATTACAATATCGCTGCCCATTCTATTGAAACGAGGTGCTTTTGTATTCAGCCGTCGGCCGGGGGTGATTCAAGCGCGGTTTGGTAATGCTTTTGGCCTTGGGGTATGTCCATTATCTAGCTGTTGCCCACTGGCATTAATTCTTGAAATAATGAATCGTTCCATTTAGATTGTCTCCGCTATATTCTTTTCTCCGCTAGGTCACGACTACATCAGTATTCAAAATCGAATCGGATGCATACAGGGAATTCTTCCCAGTAAGTATTTCTCTGTTATGCCTTTGTGCAAAGTGATTGAAATCAGGACAGTTTACTTTGTTGGTGTACTCCAGAACATGGCGATCTACCCGTCGGAGAGGGATATCTTCTACCAAGTGTGTTATACGGTTCTTAAGCTCTCGTTAAGAGCCAATGTCTTGGTTTAGGAACACGGCGACGATGCATATTCCATTGAATCCTTTTTCTTGGCATATACTATCCTGGAGTTACCGTTGGAAGTCGTGGCGTGCTTCACGCTCTCAGCTTTAGCAGCCATCGCAACCAATCTCTCGCGTACCGTTGATATGTTTCTCGTCGTCGCTCTTAACGCCCTGTGTATGGTCAATGCTGGAGAATCTATTGGAATCGTATCCAACACGATATTTCACGAGAATGCAGGTTTGGCGTTAAACGTAGCCAACGTGATTCTTTGTGTCATGATGTTTATGGCAGGTACGTGCGACTCAATGTTGTGTTTTCCTTTGGGTTCTCAGATGTCTATGTCAGGATTGATGAGCACAGATATGCCAGCTTTTCTCCAGGGTGTAAACAAAGTCTCCCCTTTGGGATACGTCGTTCGGAATATCATGCCGCTTGCTTTCAGTGGGCAGATGTTTACTTGCGATGATAACCAAAGACTGTACGATGGGTCTTGCGCAGTCAGTGCCGGTGAGCAGGTCCTTGAAATGTACCAGATGAATGAAGATGCTGTTCCCTTGAACCTTGGAGCGGTCGTTGTCACTATGCTGGTGTTTCGCTTTCTGGCGTATACTGTAGTGAAGGTGGCCAAAGCGAGGTTCAGTATTCAGTGGTGGAACAACTAATGGCAACCTGTACAATAATCTTGTGACTGTTGTCTGTCGAAGTGACACATTCACATCAGATATTATAATATATGTTAACAAATGCTGTACCCTTTCTCACTTTCCGGCGAAGCAGTCTAGCTCGGACAGAGACTTAATAGGTCAAGTGCCAAGCAGTCGAGAAGCATAACTCAATCGGAACTAGAAGGTATTTCGCTAACTTGAATACACCACACAACCATTGCATTAGAACCGTGTGGTGAGAATAGCAGGATCAAAGGTACGGTCAGTCCAGGAGAAATTTGGGGTACTATTATGCCGGCATTTCATTCAGCCCTACATACATAAGTGGAGAAGACGACAGGCCCTATGTAACCAAATCCTATACTGAGAACTCAAGTTTTCAACCCGTTACATTCGAGCGAATGGTGCACTCATGAATTCAGCAGGAGCGGACAGTTGATATAACAGTTCCAGTGACAGGGCCGATGTAGTGGGTGCCCTGTAGTGGCCGGTAGTTGGTACTCATGTTGTAAAAGACTCGGAATCCACCAAGGTTGGAGAAAAATCGTGACAAAACTGGAAAACTGAATTGATTGGAGCTCAGGTAAATAGAATGCGGCTGTGCCAAAAGATTGCGGACCGTCCGGGCCGTAGTTCTAAGAGACCCTTTTTGGGCCGGCCCACCGGGGGTAACGTGGCGCCGCTTACTCTTCTCCTTTCACCACGACAACGACAACGACGCGATGGCTCTCGAAAGTCCAACTACACGGTCGTCAGCAGAGGTGTGGTACCTCAAAGAAATATATTTCGGAACAGAGAGACGACCCATAAAGATTATCACACAGAATTTCAATGGGTATGTCATGTATTGCGCTTTTCTTTGTCTATATTCTCAGTTGTTTATATCCAGGCCATGCTCATTTATTGCTATATGTACGACTTGTGTCAACCATTTTTGATACAGCTGAACCGGACATCAATAGGCAACATTCTAATCCTACGAGGGAACATCAACATTGAACCTCCAGGACGACAAACCGTCTCCTATGAGCACCTCTGTCAGCTCGTGGCCGAGTATCTTCTGCTCAACTGCCCAGATGTCGACATCTCAGCTGCTCTATCCATCATGCCGTACACCCAAAGTACGTTCCTACTCACACCGACTCGCGTCCTCTTCATTGATTCGGTAGGAAGAGGGCATGGACTTAAACCCGTTGTTTACGGCCGCAACGTCGTTTCGAACAGGTGCCGGTGAGCTGAAGCTATTCGAGCAAGTAGGCATTGACCTTGTGCATGGTTGGCTCGTTGACCCGGAGAGTCCTGAAGCAGAAGTGCTGGTCAGGACCGGTGGTGATTATGATAGTGCTGTGATGCTCATTGCGGGTGCGGATCATACTGCAAAGGGGCAGCTCGTCGTCGGTGATAGCACCGATCCGCAAGCAGAGTCGTCGAGGAGCGCGACACTTAGTGAAGAAGACAGACGGAAGATAGAAGATGGTATGAGGCTGAACTTGTTTGTCTCATGCAGAGTCTCAGTCAATTTCAGCTATCGTGGTCCGCAGATTTCTGGACAATACACGCTCTCAGCTGACCTACCACGGTCTCTTCACCCTTGCTTCCACTGTCCGGCCTGGTACCCTTGTCGCGCTCTATCGAAATCTGCACCTATCTGTCTTGTACAAACACGAGCAGGCGCTGTATTCACTCGTGACGGATTACGTATTCCTGAAAGAGCCCTCGGTGGTGTGGGAGCGCCTGGAGGATGTCGACGGAGGGTCCTCGACATTTGTCGATTCGGATTTCGTGCGGGCGAGTCCAGCTGGAGGTGATTTTGCCGGGCAGACAGCAGAGGAGATAGTCACGGCAGGGAGCTATGCACCTTCGGACCTAACCCTCGCACAGCAACTGCAAGCTGAAGAACATAATCGGGCTCGATACGAACGAGAGTTATACGAGCGGGATTTGGCGATGCATCAGGCTGAGATCACGGCAAAGAAAGACAAACGAAAAGGAAAGAAAGATTGTATTATCATGTAGAGAATCAACTCTTGTTATCTCTCGTAGACGCCGAAGGTATTGTATTTATTCTTTAATAAATTTCGATGCTCGTTTCATATCTCCCTAGGCTTAGACTCTAAATGCATTACTCTTTTTCCAATTTCGATGTAATCCCATGGTTCCGAAGTTTTCACACCATTTTGTCAGGATCGAGAAAGCCTTCGCGAAAACGAAATATCGCGGTCAGACGGCGAGTTAATTTTAAAAAAGAAACCAAGTTGGGCTATTGTGTTGGACGTCATAATGCATAATGCATGATGTCACTTTGGTCGATCGCTCTACACCTCAACCAAAACGGCCATGTTGTCGAAGGCATTTCTCAGGGAACATGCCTATGCCATCTCACTTGCAAGTCATTTCGAGTTTTATATATTTGCATATTCTGATATACAAGTTGAAAAACAGAAGGTTGCCAAAGATATGATTCTTTTCTACTTGGCCTCGACTTTGTTGTCAGGATGGTCCAACATGTATCGATCAATCACTATCAGTGTCATCTTCTATACTGTCCGTGTAATCTCTCGGAATAGGGATGAGAAAATTTCACGAGCAGCAAAGCTCGATGTAAGCTTCATTTTCATCCAATACTGTCTCTCGTAGCTCATGGTGTTTACAGGAAATACGCTCTTCATACCGCAACCACAATGCATATATCAAAGACAAGATATTGCTTTTCCAGACGACAGCGCGAGGGAAAACGGAGGCATATCAGCTTTGCTCATCAACGGTCATTCAGTATGTTCTTGACTTATTAAATTGCATTGGTTGATTGAGAGCCATTTGTCAAGGCAATGTCTGATGTCGAAACAGCGTGGAGAGGCACTATACTCCAGTGCGCTCGAGCCCACATCTCTGGACAAGCTCAACAAGATCGCACGCAACTTGCGGATGCAGAAAGCGGGGATCCTGGCTACCGTAGGTGGTTATGAGATCATGGTCCCAGCGCTCAATCTCTCGGACGGCCGACCAGAGGAGCTAGAAGCAGTCAAGGACTGGGTCGTCTACATTAACGCACGGCCTCTCCCAGCTATACCAGACTCAAATTGAAGAACATAGCAAGATGTGCATTACTGCATAAGTTCACCTAATGTCTAATGGCCCCTCTGAACCATTTCATCTTATCATAATACCCTACAGGGAGGTCTGAAGTGACACTGTGACAAGCTCTGTCGGAGATTATGCAAATACCTTATTAGGCAGTTTGCATAATAATCCGGCCCGATAAGGTTATGCAATGGATTATTATGCCTCGTTATCATTTCAATATGTAATAAGAGATAAGATAATCTCCCCCTTATTCCTTGCGGTCGTTGCCTGCCATACCCTATTGTTTACCTATATGGCTTGGATGTATGAGCTACAGGACGCTATAGATATGTTTTATTGAATTCAAGTATTCATGTAATCACTGTAGATACTTCCTATGCATCTCCTGTGGCTGCAACAGTGGTAGTCCCACTGCATAGTGTTTATAGCCCTCCCCAACCATATATATCGGCGTCGATTGCAGTTGAGGTCACCTAAAGTTGGTTGCCATCTTTGGATGAAGAGCCGGAGAACTGTGCACTGCCACGGTCACAGAAGATTGATGTCACTTATTGGCCCTCACAGTCCTGTCATTGCAGTCTCAGTTCTCTATACCTGCCCATTACAAACACTTTTTGATAGCGGCAACATT
Organism: Armillaria fumosa; assembly: GCA_030407015.1. Lineage (NCBI taxonomy): Eukaryota > Fungi > Basidiomycota > Agaricomycetes > Agaricales > Physalacriaceae > Armillaria > Armillaria fumosa. The sequence continues at coordinate 1,122,894 of JAUDYM010000010.1, forward strand.
CTTAAATGTCAATTGCACTTTATCCACCTTTTTCAAAGAGGTAAACACTTCAATGTATGATTGGTTTCGCATCAGCTAGCGCCTGCATGTCAAGATAACTCAAAGTTACTACATATATATGTGGTATATAGTGTAATGGTTATTGTGTGTATTTTTATTTATAATTAAACTGTATCTTTTAGTAAGGCGGCGCGTTCAATCCCTGGTGGAAACATAAAATAATTCCTAATCTAGACCCTGAAATGAGATAAGATAAGGAACTGGGGAGCAATATTTTTCGGGTTTTTCGGCAGGGGGCTTATTAGGTTTGATCCGACCTTTATTAGGGACCAAATTATGTGCCTTATCGGAAAGAACTTTCACCTCGTTAGGCCTAATTAGTATCTCGGCCGCCTAATGGCATAATAAGGCATAATAGCGGCTAAAAAAGCCTAAAAATGGAAATGCAAAATGTCGGACATCCAAGACCAAAAACTGCCTCAGAAATATAATTTCTGGCTCAGGTGCATGAATTGCTGGACTCTAGTCTCCAATAAGCTCTTGTATTTGTTGTTGACAGTGTCAGGTTGTCTATCCTCAGCTGAAATCAATCAATTGGATGAACTTCTGCATAAGTCCTAAGGGCTACAAACTGACATCCAGTCGAACTTGCTCATTAAAACTCACCCTAACGGTCGAAATGATACTGTGCTTGATAATTCGCATGAAATTTTGTTTACGAGATGGACAGCGCGAGACTAATAATATTCGTATGGGCTCTATGCTACCAGAACAGTGGTAGGACCAGAAGAATTGGTAAAGTACTATCCTTCTTCTGTTTCTGCTTCTGTAGCTTCCTCGGTGTTTCTATTCATCCCGAACCCCAAAAATCGAACCGTCCATAAATACGCTATCTTTAGTAAAATAGAAATTGATAAAACATTGAATTGTTAAAGAGTGTAAACGACATAATAGTCAAAGAAGAAAGACGGAAGAGGGAAAATGCGCGACTATGATAAGACGAGACATGAATTGGCGACTAGAGGGAAGATGAATGGAGGATGTGGTCTTTCTTCTCACGTCCATGCATTTCACTAATGGTACACTGGACCTCACAAGGCACGCCGACCACCAACACTAGTGATCCAACGGTGCTCCAAATCATTGCAGGAGCATCCATTCCCACAGGTAGCCGGGGTTCCCTGCCAAATATGAGATACAACACACAAAAAGCAAGAAGCGAAACTCACCCGAATCTCAGACTCTCTCGCACGCCCTGACCAGCACATCAAACTATACTCATACATCCACATAAATCAGCACCGGTTCGCCCACACCTTCGATCTCTGGAATCACACACTTGAGGTCAAACGCTTTGGCCAGAACAATTTTAAATATCTTTTGCACGTTTATTGACGAGGACGTGGAGCAGAAGATGAGAGATGCATGCATGGCTCGCGCGAAGCGCTTGGCTTGTTTCGTGATCTCTTCCTGCTCGTCTCTAGGAAAAGTCGCAAATTGGTCGAATTTGGTGCCAATCAGGAAGGGTATTGCTGTCTGCCGCGCGATGTGAGGCAGAGTCTGGTATGCAGGAGAGTATAGACGCACCTTGTTGAATCCCCTCGCCTGCCGGTACCACTCCTTGACAGAATTCAACGTGCTCTTCCTCGACAGGTCAAACATGAAAAGGATTGCCACTGCATCGTTGCATACAAGCGGGAGCATGTTCACAAACTCGCGCTGGCCGCCAAGATCCCATATTGAGAACGTTATCGTTGTTCGTCGGACAGAAATGGTCTTTTCCATAAAGTTTACGCCTGTGACAAGCTTAGTGACCGGAAGGAGAGGAGGAGTAGGATGTATGTACCCAGCGTCTGGATATAATCTTCGTCGAAGCTGCCCTCGACGTATTTGACCATCAGACTCGTCTTGCCGATCTGTGAGTCGCCTACCATCCCGACCTTGATCACGACACTAAGAGCAATGAGCACACGACGATAATAGTGACCACCACAATAAACCTGTTCTTCTCATCGTTGTTCTCCAGGTGCGGGTGCACGTTCGAACTTGTTGGTGAGGTGGACGTCGATGCCGATGCCGACATCGACATTGATTATGAGAGGGGAAAAGAAACAGAGAAAGGGGAAAAAAATGAAGACAAGAAAAAGAGGGTCACGTCGTGGGATGGCGAGCTGGCGATGTCGATGAGCAGCGAACGACCGTCGCAGCGTACACCGTCGTGGTTATTGAACAAGCCAGGGCGGCCGGTGGGCGACGACTCCGAATTTGTTGTTACTTTCACACGGTCCACTACAAGACTGATTTTCGCAAGACTGGGAAAGTTTAACCTTTTATTGACGCGATATTTGGATCTAAACTACTTTTCTACGTTCGATGTCTCTACCAGACCGTGGGATGGTGGTTACCGAGGTTCTTGTAAATTAAACGAAAGAACGAATGATATGTATCCAGAAGGCGAGTGAATGAAACGTAGTTAGTTTTTGAGTGGAGTATTACTACTTAGTAAATGTGCAATACGTGAATTACCTAGACGCATACATCTTAAATAATGTTATTTACGCAGCCAAAGCGCCAACCCGCTTCCTTAAATCTACGGCCCGACTACTTCCCCGTCCCTCAAGTTTTCCAAACACCACAACTTTGCCCTTCTCCCCCGCCCGTCCGGACCGTCCAGCCCGATGAATGAAATCGATCATATTCCTCGGCTCATCCACAATGAAGACATGCTTGATCTGCGGACTGAAATCCAATCCTCGGGAGAGCAACGAAGTCGTGATCATAACATGAGGTGTTTCGCTTGGGTCCCCAGCGCCTTCTTCGACCTTCTCCTCAGACTTGTCCTTAAGGAACCCGTCTAGATGGTGGTTCGACCCCCTCTTCCTCGTCTCGGCTGTTCCGTCAATCGCAACAGTTTTAATCCCTTTCCCCTCGAGGTGTTGGCTGAGCAGCTGCACCTTGATATTCTTGTTACAGAAAACCAGAATTTTCGACAGCTTCCCGCTCCGAGTGATGCTGTCTTCGGCCCACACCTTCCTGATGCGCTTTTCAATGTCCGCGTTTTTGTTGGTGCCCGTCCAGCTGACGTACTCAGTTTGGAGCTTCTTGGGAAGGTGGTGCACTGTCGGCGAGGCCAAGCGTGTATGGGAAGGATGATGAGTCTCGAGGTAGTTGCCGAGAGCGCTAGGGATGGTGGCGCTACATAGGACGAGGTTGAATGGATAAGAAATCGGCTTCGGTTCTACACTCTCCGTCTTGAAGTTGAAATCGTCGGGATAATATGGTACAGGGGATCCACGAGCGGCGCTGACTTCTGAGAGTAAAAGACGAGTCGTTTCTTGGAAATCCGGATCTGTTTTAAGAAGTATTAGTACAAAATTTAGGACTCACGAACATTTACATACCGAACAGAACGTCAGCTTCATCAACAATCACCCATTCGACGTTAGCAAGACCCATTTCTGGAGTTGCGCCTAAAGTGCCAGTGGGAACAACACCAAGATCTCTACCACGTCTAGGCTTTCTCTGGAATTCTTCATCCTCTTTTTCTTCTCCTTCTTCGGTGCTTTCCTCCTGAGCTTTTGGAGTCTCATTCCCAATTCGACGCTCCCAACCACGTCCTTTGATTAACTCAAGCAACTTCATCGGCGTACCAACGACAACGTCCACCGGAAATCTTCCACCGGGTCGTATCTGAAGGTCCTGCGAGTGATTGCTGAACAATGCAGCATCAAGCTTCCCTTTCATCTGGGCAGCACTTCCACCTCCTAGACTCATCTTGTTATCCACGTTCGCCTGACTAGCACAGAGTATCCTCAACTTGATCTCGTGTATCAGATCTTTGGCGAAACCTGATAACTGCCGAGCCAGCTCGTGCGTCGGAGCGAGGATGAGAGCGCGGGGGTTTAAAGAATGGGTGTTTTTCCGGTGGACGTTTCCACTGAGCTCCGAAACTTTGAGGGATTGGAGAAGCGGCAAAAAGTACGCTATCGATTTTCCAGAGCCAGTTTCAGATGCGAGAAGATACTCCTTCCATTTTTTGTTTGGGTCGTACTCAGTTTCGAGCAGGTGCTGAAGACTAAGAGCCTGGATGGGTGTGGGTTGGGATCCGGTACCGACAACTTCTGTGAGACATGAAAGGAGACCAGGCATGAGGGGAAAAGACGCGAAGGATGGCGGAGACGAAGAGGACGAGGAGAACGGCGCAGAAGATTCTGCTGAGGGTGCCTTCCGGATTTCTACGGCTTTCGCCAAGCGCTTCAAATAGGGAGACGGCGGGCTGTATGTATTGCCGCGTGGAGGCAAGGAGTCGTTTGAGGGGGGAGATATCTCGTCGGAAGCCTCTATCTTGGAGACTGGGATATTTGAGGACTGTGAAGACTTCGCTTCATACGGGCGGAATTGACGCGAGTCACTGGACCTTGCCGGAGGTGCCCAAGTCGATTTCTGTGAAAGACTCGGAGCCGGTTGCCTGGTACCTGAGCTCCTCGTATACGAGACGCTGCGTCCGTACCCAGACTTGTCAGAATCGAATGAATTGAATGAGGCGGATTCCCTGGAATTCCGGTAATTGGACGAAGAGGAGGGATCATTCCAGTGTTCTCTTGAGTTGGAGGTGTGATTGGGTGACCTCCGGTGGCCTTCATTCCTCATCAAGGACGGAGGAATAATTGTTGGCGCAGAAGATGAACCGTCCTTGTTCCTTCCCTCCATGTTTGCCAGGTAAGGAGACGGCGAATTATATGCCTTCCTGCCCAGTGCATTGTACATATTCCCCCGCTCATCCCGATACCCAGGCAGTCCGTGCCAACGACCCTTACGCTTCCTCAAATCCTGCGAACTGTCATGGCGACGAAAGGATATCTTGCTATCAGCTTCGGCGTCTTGCTTTTCAAGGTCGATTTCGGAATGTGGCAATTCATCTCGCTGAAACGAATTCTTGACCTTTTGCAGAGACATGAGAGTAGGTTTTCCTCCACCGCGACGACCGCGAGCCTGCTTCTTTCGGCGGCGGCTGGAATGTGAATGAGTACAATTACTTTGAGAGAATCGTATCCACGCACTCTTCGACCATTGCTGAAGCATGAAACATTCTCAGCACCTGGATGCGGCACGCGTTGGAACCAGAAAGAAGGGCTTCATTGCCGATCTGTAGGAGCCCTGCCATCCTAACGGAAGTAGTCCGGAAACGTTGTACAGATCAAGAAGGCAATTGTGAAGCCCACTATCACCAATACCGATTTTTGTGGTGGAAGAAAGAGAAAGAGGAAAAAGTGTGACGCATTGTCACCAGTCACGCATATCACTCGGACCGGGGCAACCGACCACAGAACATAAGTACCTCCGTATGGGTTTACCAAGGCGAAACGTATGGACTCATTGCATCAACAATTCACCAGTACAACCTAATACCACCACCTCCTCACTTGCCCACTCCCCCCGCTCTCTACACCGATCACCTTAACTCCTCTCGTATCATATCCTCTGCCCTTCACCTCCCTCGCCTCATCAATGGCCATCCCTCCCCGGTCGATCACTTTACCGATGGTTACTGCATCTCTTGCGACATTCACCACCCCCATATCATCCACCTAACATCATTTATACTCCAGCTCACACCGACGACTCCTCTAGTGGCCCCAATCGCTGTCTCGCTTCTACCTAGGTTTAATGCCACCTTTGCCCAAGCGTACAGGCTTGCCCGAAGCGAAAGGAAATCGTCTGTTGGCACGCATTGCGCGCACACGTGGCACACTTCATGCATTCGTCTGGCAGGCAGGATTTGGGCAGAATATAAGCGAAAGGTACGCCCGGCTCCACAAAGAATAACAACGCCGTAGCCATCGACCTGCCTTCCTTTTTGTCGCCTATCTTATCGTCGTCACTATCGCCCTTCATACATGTATATTACTTACGAAGAGTTACCGAGGTAGATTAGTTTGCGCTCAGTATTTGCCTGAGCTGTATCAGCAGAGGTGGCCAATAAATCCAGTTTACCAGTTCAATACAAGTACTATAATGCATAAGTACCGACACTCGACAGGGTTTTCGAGCCAATTCCGAATTGGTACTACGTAGCAGGCAATGGCTCAGAAAGTGCCATCCTCCGGGGATTTCTCGAGTTCTGAATCGGAGATATGGAGCGCTTTCGAAGACAGCACGAATTATAATCGCCTCACAATACTTCTTCCAATTAATACACCAAGTACTACCACCAATTAATGGCACTTGAATAGCGAGGGGAATGGTCGGCATTGGCCTAGATTTGAAACCTTGGCCCTGGTAAAAAAAAATGTAAGCTGCGGGTTCTGTCGAAAAGATGTATGTGGTGGCTGCATGTTGGTCGAGTGTAGATCAAGTTTCTGCGTTAGAGCCAGCCGAACTTATTGGACACTCTATTGAAAGCATGATATTATGCTACCGCCAAGGGGCTACATTGCGGATCAGTGGTCGGAAGCCTAGGAGTCGCGTCAAAGTCCTACCTCAGGCCCTATCTTTGGGCTTGGGTCAAGTCGTGTACACCGGCATAGATTATGTATGCTGATGAGTTGTCCTACTATGTCTGTCAAGGACACTGAGGTTCAAATTCCTAGTGCAGCTATGGAATCGTCGACCTCGAATCTGATTCTCCGGGCTTTGGAAGGGAGGGCTGTGAAGATCCGGCTTGTTCTTTGGCTCATTCAGCTTTATTCAAGTTGTAAGCTATGCCTGTCGAGGCGATTTTAATGCAGAATCTTGTAGGGAGTCCTCTTGTTCAAATTTGCGTAAGTACTCTGTCTGGTCATTGTTCTATCACAAATGCTGACGTCGATGATTCTTGCGGTGTTGCAATGACGGAAATTGACGAGTACTCTATATATACCGGCTGGTATTTCGACGTGCTACTATTCAAGCAGAAATACGAGAAAGTGAGGGACTGCATCTAATTTCAATATTGCCATAAAATTGACATAAGGAAAACTTAACATTGTATAAGTTAAGTATGAAACGTACAGGGAAATAGTACTAGGATTAGTATGTATGAACTGCCGGCTCTGTTTGCCCCCATAAGAAGAAAAACGCGACGAAAGTCAAGCACTAAGACATCCAGTATCCTTGTACGCACTGCTTTGGCGCAGACCAGCCGTAGTAAAAAGAATGGGCGAGAGTCTGCAATTTGACGTGAGTGCGATGAGGAGAAAAATTTCCGGCCATCTCCGAAGATTTTGACTGCGTCCCACGTGGCAATTCAAATATTCAACCCCGTCACACCGACACATTGATGATGCACTTATCCTCTTCGATGATATACGCCCTGACATACACGCTCCCAATCAGCATATAATGACTAGGTAATTGAGTAATTCCCAAATTTCCCCCATGTCAATGCTCAAATTTCCTCAGAACCAAAGATTCACCCTCGACGCACTGTTCAATGTTGCTGGCTGGGTGTGCGTTGTTACAGGCGGTGGTACTGGCATAGGTTCATCAAACTCCCCCATGCTGGGCTTGAATCTAACACTGGAACAGGACTCATGATAGCCCAAGCTTTTGCCAACAACGGCGCCCGCGTTTACATCACTGGTCGCCGCGAAGACGTGCTTCAGCAAGCTGTCGACTCCTGGGGATCGTCTCTCTCTCATAAGAAGGGGAAGCTCGTGGGTATCCCGTGCGACACCACCGATAAAACATCCATTCAGGCTCTCGTCAACTCCATCTCTAAGGAAGAGGATCACGTAGACATTTTAGTCAACAACGCTGGCATTACTAGCCAGACGGCTCAAGTGGAGAAAGGCGATATCAGCGCTAAGGAATTTGGCACTGAGCTATGGCAACTGACCGAAAATGACTGGCTGGATGTATATAGAACAAACGTCATGGGGTAAGTTGTCAGCTCGCTTGATCAATGGGGTCTCATTAACGACTGGTCGTTGTAGTCACTTTTTTACCGCTGCCGCCTTCTTACCCCTCCTGAGTGCCGCATCCAACATCCGTCCGGATCATACAGGAAACGTTATCAATATTTCTTCAATGTCTGGAATTACCGCTACTTCTCAGCATCACATCCAGTACAACGTGTCCAAGTCTGCATCTATTCAGCTAACAAGATTACTTGCCCAAGAGTTTAAGAGACCCGGAGTCAATGTTAGAGTCAATAGTATCGCACCTGGCATTTTTCCATCTGAGATGACGAGTATGTATTGGGATCTTCGTATTTCTGACCATGCTGACACTGTCCTTAGCGTCCGGTTCAAATGAGCAAAACAAGTCGGCTATTCCTACTGGTACAGATTACGGTGAGAAGAAGGGCATTCCTGCTGGTCGTCCGGGCAAGGAGGAGGATATGGCCCAGGCAGCGCTGATGCTTGCTACCAATCAATATGCTTATGGCCAGGTGAGTTTCATGGCTTTGCCTACTATACCTCTAAAGCAAGCATCGCAACTTTCCAGGTAGTCACCATCGATGGAGGCTACTTACTAGTCCATGGATAAGATCTGTATCCCCCAAATATTCCGACTATCATAGTACCTCGTCAAACCGTCTACTATTCAAACACGATCCTAGCCAAACTTGCCCCGATGTATCTTAGTAAATTGTATTATGGTGAATAAAATATTTGCTCACTCTTAATAAGACACGTCGTGCTTTCCTTTCCTACGAATAAGAAATTCTTAGGCCTCAGGCATCGAAGCAGAGAGCATAGCACCGACAGATACGAACCTTCAACATGTTCTCCGTCTTATCAATGAAGACTAGTGTTTCGGTAAGGGTCGTACTCCGATTTTCCCAGATGACTAAAGAATAGCTCCATCTACAGCAGGCATTCTTCCCTTCGTATCAGCCGGTCCAACCTCATGATCTTACATCTTCGGGACACAATTGAATTCACTGATGCACTCACTAACCGGTTCAGGTGAGCCGGCCTTCACTGGGCTTATAAAAGCTGGAAAGTTCCACGTCCGCTTCTTCTGCATTCACCACCATGCCTCAAGTATTCACCTACACGTTCGACACCCCTACCTTCAAGGGTACTACTAAAGTCAACACCGGTCTTTTCATCAATGGAAAGTTCGTCGACCCCATTGAGGGCGGTTCCATTGAGTGCGTGTTCAGCTGTTTCTATTTCTTGAGTGTTTACAAACTTCGCTTTCAGGATTACTAATCCAGGTAAGAAGAGTCCGCCCTTCTTCAGTCGGGTCCATATACAATCATGCACTTCAGCTACTGCAAAGGTGATCACATCTGTCGCTGGGGGCACAAAGAAAGACATCGATATCGCAGTCAAAGCGGCGAAGGAGGTGGGATACTATACTTGTCACACAATCTCACGTGTCTCATGCCATCCTTCGTTAGGCGTTCAAGAAGTCGTGGGGCCTAAAATGTCCGGGGGCGCAAAGAGGCCGATATCTGGCCAAACTCGCAGACCTTGTTGAGCAGAACATTGATGAGATGGCTGCACTAGAGACTTTGAATGTTGGTATGTGTGGGCCTTTCGTCGTGATACCCTGTTAACTGAACGAAATGCTTACAGGAAAGCCATACAAGGTCGCAAGAAACTACGATCTTACTAACATGATTGCTGTTCTGAGGTACTATGCCGGATGGGCCGACAAGATTCATGGGAAAGTGATTGAAGTACGATATGGAGTTCTTCTCTCATAAATACACTAACGTAATACCTTAGACCAATGAGGACAAGTTCAATTATACTCGGCATGAACCTTACGGTGTGGTGGTATGTCTACGCATTCAGTTCTTTCCGTACATGTTGATGTATTTCGCAGGGCCAAATCGTGCCATGGAACTTCCCAATGGTAATCTTGATTACTCAAGGCGAATTTAGAACTTCACTCAGTCTTTTATCTAGATGCTGGTAGGGTGGAAACTCGGACCCGCGCTTGCCACAGGGAATACCGTTGTTCTAAAGGTAGTGTCGCGAATCCTGCTTTGATGATCGACATTGATCACCCTTCAGCCATCCGAAATCACGCCCTTGACTGCTCAACGCCTCTGTGACTTCATCGTCGAGGCCGGGTTCCCGCCCGGCGTTGTCAACATCGTCAATGGTTATGGTAAGAGTCCTTGTATGTTGTCAGTTAAAAACGATACTGAATTATGCGTAGGTAACACAGCTGGCCAGGCAATCGCCGAACACCCAGATATCTCCAAGGTCGCTTTCACCGGCAGCACTTTGGTAGGAAGGAAGATCCAAGAAGCGTCAGCCAAATCAAATTTGAAAGCCGTCAGCCTCGAGCTTGGAGGGAAGAGTCCGTGCATCGTCTTTGAGGATGCAAACATTGAGCAAGCTGTAAAATGGACCGCTTCGGGTATCTTGTGCGTCACCTGTCGTTCCCATTTGGCTATCAATTAAACATTATCTTCAGCTCTAATGCGGGCCAAATATGCAGCGCTTCTTCTCGAATCCTACTTCAAGAAAGCATTTATGACACTTTTGTCGAAAAGTTCACTAAACTCGCCAAGGGTCTTCAACATGTAACCGGCGATCCCTTCGACGAGGATACTAAGCACGGGCCTCAGGTTTCGCGGATTCAATTTGACGTACGTTCTCCCGAGTGTAATCAAACATACAGGACCACTGACATGCAGAATAGCGTGTCATGGGATTCCTTGACTCTGCAAAGGAGGAAGGAGCTCAGTTCCATGTCGGTGGAGAGAAACATGGTATGGGAGAGGGATACTTCATCCAGCCGACTATCTTCACCGGCGGACCCCACATGAAGGCGGTCAAGGAAGAGATTTTCGGACCGGTGGCTGCACTAATTAAGTTTAAGACCGAGGAAGGTACGAAGATTCCGTGGATACCAGATCGGAAGAAGTTCTAAAAACGAGAGCACAGAGGCAATCGAGTTGGCCAACGACACATCATATGGTCTAGCTGCCGCCGTCTTCTCAGAGAACTCCAGTAGAGCGATCCGCGTGACCCATGCTCTGGAGGCCGGCAGCACCTATGTTAATTGTTATGGCGAGTTGGAGACATCTATACCGTTCGGAGGTTATAAGCAATCTGGTAATGGGCGGGAGTTGGGCGAGTATGCCTTGAATATGTAATTTTTTTCTTATTGTTCGCGGGTCCGCGCTGACTTTGGCTATAGGTACTCAGAAATCAAAGGTGTACATGTAAACATCGGAGTGACTTTGTAGGGCAGGAAGAGAAGAGAAATCGCACGGAAGTTTCTTTGTACCACTACAACGTGTATATTTTAGGATGCGCAAAGCATGTTTGACCTGGGTTGTCAAGCATAAGAAGTATCTGCATCTGCGGCTAGGTAAACGATCGCTACATTCATTACACCTTACTAGAATGATTTTGATTGTTTTCTCGAAAGGTAGCACGTTTTCTAACGGCGGTGGTGGCTCTCGTGCTCTCTCATGTAACGAACTTTAAAGAAAAAGATCCGGAGCTATATACAGCGCAAGCAACTAATAACATAGTAAATGCCATATTAGAAAAGATCCTGATTAGTTTCCATCATTGCGGCACTGTAAAATCCATAAGTTGTGCGTTGTCATGGAGTGAAAAGACTGAGTACTTACGCAAACTTGAACGGCAGTACCGCCGCAAGATCCTGAGTTAACGTCACCTCGGCAGGCATAGCTACAAGGCCGAGTAAGTATAATGAACAGCAAAGTCGAGAACTATACACACTTTTGACCACCATAATGCAGGGCCGTGATCGTGATAGGAGCAGGAGAACAGGAGAACAGCGGTTCGTCACAAACATTGGTGGTAATCGCACCAGCTACCTGGTTACAAGAGTCGTCTACCACGGCGTCTAAGGATTCCGTCAGGTACGGAACAGAAGGGGATTGTAAGGTTACTTACAACCTTCCCTTCCAGTGCCGACGTCATATCCGAGGTCCATGATTCCGAAGCTAGGCAGATAAAATCAGTAAAATCAGTATTGTGTGTAGACAGACGTGATGTTGAACGTACTTGTAACCGGGACAGATAGCTGCAACAGATGAAGCCCAGAAGGCGACACCAACGAAGGTAGCAAGCTTGAATTGCATCTACGTCTGGTTAATAGCCGCACTGAGGACCCAAATAGGCGAGACCACTGACTTTGAGACGATGAAAATTGAGAAAAGATGCAAGTGTAAGAAGAGAGAGATAGTGCCGCTGACTGCTGCTGCTTTGAAAGCATCTTTTCGAATCGGCTTTATACGCCCAAATGCTGAGCCACGGGTAAAATTCGTTTCATACTTGTGCTGAATTTCGAAGGCATTTACGGTATTCCGATGCTGTTCGACGCTCGAAACATGTTTCGAAGATTCTTTTGCAAGTACAACAACCTGCGGTTGTCGTATTATGGCACTGACGTACTCGAAACGGCTTCATGAGAGTACATTTTGCAATGTATCATGCATTGCCTCCCGCGAAATGAGGCGGTGTTCGCGAATCAACAGAGGTCGGCCGTGCAAAAATGACAGGAAAAAAAGATCCACAGGGCTCCATCACGCATCAACAGCTGGAAACCAGTCTGAGATGGCGGTGGAATGGCTCGGAGCCGGAGCTTGTAGTATGATATCATACTATCGTCCTAAGTCTCGAGCCGGAAAAAGCGTCTAGTTCGAAGACCAATCCCTGCACTCCGCAGTGCTTGCCTGTAACCAAAGAGACTAATGAAGACACGTGCAAGTGTGCAGTGTTAGGAGTTCAATACACACTTGAGAGAACCTCGTTTCAACTAGAACAAATTTCAGCGTCGGTTGGATGGAGTACTAATTATGAAGCAGTGGAAATTTCTTACAGTATACAGTCGATGGCTGTAACACGGACAGAGATTTCGTCCATACGATGTTGAAATCAAGCAGTATTTGAAAGTTGGAAGTTTGACAAAAGGCAGTGCAGCGGAAACTCGATGATATCGGTATCTCCCGGGCCAGGGCCGATAAATTCAGAGTCCCAGAAGATTGTTCCGTATATCGCAGTTCAACAAGGCCCTAACGATGCTCACGGACAAAACAGCATTTCAAAAAGACATGAAAGAAATGCTCTAACGCTGTTCAACCAGACGGTGACGAAAAGTCTTCAGACACGTGGCCGCACGATCGACAAGTTGAAAATCGTTTGCCGTCTTGTTGCCGCATCACTAACAATTCCATAACACAATACGACATTCAAGCTATCTTGCAAGACCCCGCAGGAGATGAGATAGTGAATATGCGTAATCAGGCGCGCGTTCTAGACTAGTCGTGTATGGATTCTGTTGAGGATGATGGTTTCACAGCCACCAGGCCGACGGCTCGCCGTCTTTTGTTTTACCTTATTTTGATTTTCGTACCGATCATTATCGTTTCTTGGCTTCGTACCACCACTACCTACGTATCTGTCCACCAATATACGTTCGTTCGAACAATTCCCCCACGTTCATCATGCCTGCTGATGTCTATTCCCAACAGATTCGGATGGGAGATATGCATCCGCCTGCGCTATAAGCTTTTCAATTTGACTTAGACAGCGCTGGCTCAGAGACCTTTATTCCAAGAAGCTCATTGCTGCCCCACAGATGCGATATCCCTACGGTAAACTCATTGCGAACAGTTCTTGCCCAGAACTTGCTACTCCTCGTACACCCTGAGGATCTTCAGTGTCACTACGAGGCACATTGTGTATGCTTCTGCCCTCCTGGTGCCGTCCCATAGCTATAATCCACACCTGAACGAGGCGGCGATGGGACGAAAAGTTGCGTAAGAATATACTATTACAGGAGTACATACACACAATATATGTTACATATGAATGCCTGACGCTTTTACCATCTCGAACAAGCAACGTGAACTGCAGAGAGGTTATTCATACAGCCTGGGTCGCCGGCTGAGTAGTAGCTGGCTGGGTGGAAGTGACAGGCTGCTGAGTGCTTGGCGCTGAATCCATCGCTCTCTCCTTATTCGTTCCCGCAACAGGTGTAGTTGAAGTTGAAGAAGGTTCACCGGAAACATAGGCGATCGTCGACATAACAAAGAGGATCGTCAATAGTGACCACCCGATCCAGGCAAAGGCAAGAATGGTCGTCAAAATGTTACACTGCTTCGAACCGAGCGCATCGGAACACCAGTTGTGACCAGGAATCAGACGGTTCTAAGAAAGCCAGATTGAATAAAGGTTTCAATCGTATGGAACTGCCTTCACTTACAGTGGTGTCAACGGCACCGACGAGCCACATCACCCACAAGATGGCCAGTATCAACAACTCGAAGCAAATTTGACTACCATGTCGACGGGCCGAAGAACGCGCGGCAAATATCATAACAGCCCTACAACATAAATATGAATCAGCCAGCATAGAAGAAACGCCCACACGAGATGGACTCACACGAACGGTACCCAGAGAATTGTGAGGATGGCACTGACCAGTAATTCAACAACAATCCTATCTGGAAATCTGATGAGTAGAGTTGATCGCTAAAAGACAGCACACATACCGTAGCGCCGGAATTGATTTTTGGTAATATGGATACGGTACGATGTGAGGCCCAATAGAACGACTGCAACCGCCCACTATCCAATAATAAATATGCGTTGTAGAACAAGGATTCGTCCACTTACGAGCAGCGTGTACAGCCCCAAGCGGGGGAAAGCAAGACTGTAATTGCGCGCCATTGGGTGTGTAAGATTCTAAGCCCCACCGTCTTATAGGAAACCCCCAGTCACTTGCGGGCGGCTAGTCAATGGCGCCTGACTTTACATGACCTCACTCTATATATTCGATTTGAATGAAGCACAAGGCCAGTCTTAGAAATCCGGTATTTCAAGCAACTGAGACCTGGATTATTGTCAGCCACAGCTATCTAAGTTGACAAACAATTCAGTATACAAGACTCATAGCATGCTAGTTTCAGGAAGTATCGAGCCATGCGTGGAGTAGAGTCCTCAGAGTGATTGCAAGTTCTGCAGATTAAATCACTAATCTTGATCATACAGGATGATCAAAAGTCACGCCACGGCTGAGGATAATAGAAAATGAGACATACTGAAAAAAAAGTTCCATCTCGGCAGCACGAGTGCATTCTCGAGCTTCAAAGTTTATTCAGGAGGACGGGCTGGAAAGGAAGAAACGTGTACCGGCGCCGGATGCCGATCACATTCGTGCCGATGTTCCGAGTTGTCCTGTGATACGTCATACACACTTTGCCGAATGTTGGATGCGTAGGTCTTATGCTACCCTATCTGTTTTCAAGGGGCGGACCCTTCCTAATCTAGGTGAATGCCGTTCTATTCTAACAGCTGGAATTTGAAATTTTATACTGCCAATATTCAGTTTCATTCCAATTGATCTTCCGCCGGACGATTCGCTTGCCTGCTGTTTTTACCTTCATGCAACTAAGGAGATTACTTCCAACTCTGAGTGTCCTCGTAGGACAAACTTTACCCCAATCCTGAGAACGCGTCGCCAGCTTTATGATGATCTTCCAGTCTAATGCCTATTCCTTCTTTCTATTTTCCATATCCGTGGGATCATGTTGCTCAAACAGGGTTATCTGCTCGTCTTTGCGACATCTATGTCCTATCTGCTCTCTATCTGACTGGTGCCCCGGTACTTTGATAAGGTTAATTACCATACTCTTCGCTGCATGTCCTTCTAAATCCGATCTATCAGTGCCGTCTTCCTTCCTTGGCTTGGGAATGTATATGTATGTATGCCTACAATAGTAGCAATGACCTTCCCGTGTATGCTTTATCCTTCATGTGACTTACAATACCCATGCCCCTGGTTTTATAGGCAATAGTACTCCCCTCTTCAAAATTGGACGATCATTACCCGCCCGGAATGTACGTTGTCTCTCAAGTCTTGTGATAAGACCTTGGCAATTATCACATCGACAGCTATATGAACCTGGAAGTCAACCCCAAATTTGGTCTTTCCCACCAGAACCCAAGACAATCCACGTACAGTCGTCATCTCCGACGACGGAGGGAATGGCCACGGCCACCGACTAATTTCCGTATGTGCCGTCAAACGCCGTTGGAGATCGCGACCACTGCGGATGTCACGGAACGTTGAACGCACGGCCCCTACTTACAGTGCGTAAATTCCAAAAAGTCAAAGTTCGCTTTAGTACGGTGACCACAGTCAATGTAGATCGTTTGGCTTATAAGGTAAACGGATCAGAAGCTCCTGGTTACTCATCAGATTGCCTAGTATTGCGAGAATTTCGGATCATGGGAAGTATGCATCCGGCGCGATTGGCGCCTCGTATGTGGCGGCAGAAATATTATCTCGTGAGTCATTTTTTAGAGTATATGGATTCCCTTTTGCTTCGAAATCGAATTCCTTTACCTTGTTACGTGTTGCATGTAGACATGGGCGTCACTTGGAAGTATGCAACTGGACGGAATTAGCAGCAGTGATGACTTCTTGGTAAGTTCCCAGGAACTCACTAACAGCGACTCGACCTGCAAACATCCCGTGCTACCGCCCGCTTCCTCGTCTTTTCCTGGAGGTTCATTCTTCGTGTCGCTACCCGGAACATATCAATATTCGTGGACAACTGGGGACTGCAGTAGCCGTAAGATCCATCGCGGGGACTGGATTTTCGGCATGGCGTGGTGATAGTCAATCCACGAGGCTGAAGTTTAACCTTCTTGCTTGGAATAAATGGACCCTTGGGGTGTCTGTGCTCTTTCCCTTCTCAAAATGTCCTCTTCCCATGGCGGCTTCACAGACGCCCGAACTATCTCAGAATACTCAGGCATGCAATATCTTGGTCACGATACATCCCTTCCATCATCACCTACAGAGTCTACACTCTCGGCATTTTTTAGGATGTCAATTGATTACAATTCTGCTCCTATCGTAAGTCTGTACGAGAAGGATGGAGTAATAATGCCCTTAGTAATCGAACATATCATTATAGTCTTCTCAAACATTCGCACCCGCGATTCCTACTTTCGTGCCAGATGTAACGGATTGCAGGCAGACCCAAACACTCGCTCAAGGCCAAAACATAGACACCACATACTATAGTAACGCGCAACAAGTGAGTACTCACCGGCCTTTTCAGCCAGAGGTTTCTGACGTCAAATGCTGCATAGGCCTTTCCGCCTTTCCATAATTATGTTCCGGATATTGAGGGCTGCAAGTCTAACCAAGGTCCTGTCCCTCAGGCTCAGAATAATGAGTTTTTGTCACCATCTCCAGTGAGTACTCCCCAGCCTGTCGTAATATTCATCTGATCCTTCCGATCCTCGACAGCACCAGTATATCAAGGCAATATCCACCAAATTTAACCCCGACTTTCAGCCAGATGGAATGCTAGCAGATACGCAGCTCATCTCTACGGATGCCGTTGTGTTCTACGTGCAGCGTTATCGGCTCATCGAGGCATCGTCCAACGGTTTTGATTCTCTCCTAGATATCCACGGGTCTTTCTTTCTTCGAGTCGTCCCAGAGCATTCTGAACAGCTCAACATTATGTTGCATGCCGTATACGGGATTTCATGCGCCCCATTCCATCCTACTATCGACACAATATTGACAGTAGTGTGCCTACTACCGAAATACGGCCTGCAGCCCAAAAACTACGTTGCGCCGACATTGCCGCTGTTCAATGATATCCGTTACCATATGCCGGCCTCGCCACTATTGACGTATGTCATATCTTCAAACTATGACCTGATCGAGCTCGCAGTCATGGCATCGGCATATCTGCTCTCCTTGGATATCTCCACCATAAGGGAAGATATGGTGGAATTTATTAATCCTGTATATTTGAAACGCCTCTTTGACCTTCAGAGGGCCCGCATCAATGCATTGAAGCACCAGCTAGCTTTTCCGCCGGAACCCCACCCCGCGACGCCCGAGTGCGATTTTATAGCTCAGAAGTCTTTGACAGGAGCGTGGGCACACTCTACTGCGCATCTGATTTGGAACGTTCGAGCAGGTGGGCTATATGTCGTTTTTCGTTATTGATCCTGATTCACGGCAGGCTTGACGTCGGGCGAAATCGAAGAAATATTCCAGAAGCTCGACAAGAATACACATTGTAATTTGTGTAAGGATCGTCTTAGAGAGCGGGTAAAAACGATGATCATTGAATGGTCGGAAGTGAAAGTATGTTTGCCACCGTGATTTGGAGTGTCTCGATAATCACTGAAGCACAATAACAGCGAACCATTTAGGTCGACGGTGTTGGTACCCTATGGGTTTTTTGGGGAAGTATTGGGTCCATATTCGATATCGATTAAGCGCTGTACTGTGTTTAGAAGCAGCGGAATATATACCACAATGTCTGTATAAGGTGTCCAGAATAAGATCACCCGCAGCCATGCGCAACAGACTGCAACAGAGGAAGAAAACGGAGGTCACGCGGGTCGATCTACCGTACTTACCTTTGATGTTGACCACAATATTCACTTGATATTCACGCATGTTACTGCGACTAACTGACTACTACATTTGCCCTCTATCTAGAATAATGATGGTATGACTTAAAGTTGGTATCTGAACTTCATTTTGATCCTTTGAGCCGGATGTCGACGACCGTCCCTCCGCCTCAGCGCCAACATATCCTGGAGACGTGAAGGAGGGTGGCACACGATGCAGACGGAGTACTCTTCGGATATTCGTGAGTGATACCAGAAGTTCATACAGAACAGCCAAACTCATCTTGTGAAGGACACGACACATGCACGAAAAACTGAGCAAAAGGGTAGTAGGACCAACTCACTTTCAGGTTCTGCGACTACAATGTGCAGCATTGTTGCATTTGTTCATGCGTATATTGACAACTCAATCGACTGCGAAGAGGCAACATTCATGCGCAGGATAAGGCCCAACCTCAGCCTTCGCACGGACCAATCTTCCAAGTCCTGAGCTAGAGAGCAGCCAATACATACAGAATATCGTGGGCATATATAATTACCAGTCTTGCTTGAAATGACCATGGAATAAAGCACGGTGAATGCTCCAGCTTCGCTACTAGATCGGCACGACGACATCTGATTCTCGCTCAAGTTCGACTTTTCACAGCATACATTGACGTTTGGTACTCCAGACGCACTAAGTAGGTGGGCGCTCTGCTATGCAATGTCACGGTCAGAGACCCATACTCACATTTTGTTTGCAGACCAATTTTTGAGTGCGCAGGCTGGCATCTTGAGGAGCTCACACTATGTATACAGACGGACCAATTTGAAGGAGAATAAAACAAAACCCACGGATTCAAATAGGGCATCTGAATCCGGCGTCACCAGGATGATAGTCGATGACATCCTCAAAACGTCGCTGGGCTCTGACGTGAAGTTGAGGAGATTGTAAGTATGCAGACGTGTCATCGCACAGATGTCAGCACTGATCTGGTGTGTGTTTCTTTCTGGTAGTGTCATTCTGCCACTTCAAGATCCCGCAATGGGTCGTTGAGATGACGGACAGTGATCTTATGCTGTCGAGCAATCTCTGTTCCAGGGAAAACTCAAGGGAAAGGTGTAAGGTGCGGACGCTTAACATTTTGATCTCAAGTAACATCATTCTACCTTTCCAACGTCCAGCATTAAGACTATAGACGATGCTCTTGAGCAATCGTTAAGTTCCAAGGGGAGGTTCAGTTTTCTGCGTTGGCAGCCGCCGCAGGTTCCTCTCCTCGTCATGAGGTTCCAAAGGTGGACATGAGGCACCGGTTTTTCTCCTATCCGTGGCCATCTGCAGCTGCAGTGTCGAAGTAGCTGCACCTATAATTTGGTGTGATGGCCACAGACCATCGTCCGCTGACTTTTCGAGGGCGGTCCAGCGAGATTTCGCTGATCGTTAAGAGTGTTTGTCTTTAGTAGTCGTGGGCCCTGTTTGAGATTCAGCGCGATCTCCTTTTTCCCGGCATAACCCGGAAGCAGGATCTACTGTAACACTCTTTCCTTGGTCTCTGTTATCCCGATTATTGATTATGCGCCAGATCTTTAAACAAGTCCGTGCCAATTGTATGGTTCACGTCGCCAGACCTGCTGTATAGAAGGCGATCTCTCATCGATACTTTCCTCTGAGGCTTAATCTCACGGTTTGCACTACGATGTGGTAAATGCCCATTCAGAAGGGTCTACACTACTGTAGATTACATCGATGCTCGTCACTATCATGGACTGCCCGATTCACAATCGATGAGATTGTGGAGGCAATGTTTCACTGGATGCGCTAATATGAGATAGTGCGTAAACTCTACAATGTCATAAAAGTCCAAACATGTTCGAATTATGGGAACATCGAACTGATATACCTGAAATCGCGCGTTAGTCCATCAACGCAGTCTAGCGTACAAAGTAGTTTACTATAGAAATCGTGTCTTTATACTAATACATGCTCAGAATAAAAAACTAGATATCCATTCAGTACGCTACCTGGCAAGTTAAACCTTCGGTTTCACGCTCCCAGCACCTATGCTTGCTGATTTCCAATGCAAATGCAGAAGCAAACACCTTACTCTCCTTTCTCTCCTTGACGAAATCACCCGTAGAATACAAGTTAGAGTTACCGTTCCCAACCGTCACCACCCCATACGACACCACGACATCATCGTTGCCTACCGAGCTCGAGAGATTCATCCCCGGTACAGCAAGTGCGTTTCGGACGAAATCAGCGCCTGTCGTCAATCGTCAGTGTACTTCAGAAGAGTAACAGGTAGCGGCATATTACCATCTCCAATTGCACCAATTGCTTTACAGTGACCAAAGCTTTCCCTAATCCAATGCACGGTCCTCCCAATCTCTGCGAGAATTTTCGTGTGTTCAACACCGGAGGGAACTAATACAGCATCGAACAACGTCGACCTCTGGCCCTCAAAGTGATGATCCACCATCAAGCCCTCCGATTTCCCGCCCTTGGGAAGTATACGACCTCGCCTAGGCCCGATGAGGAAAGGCAGAGCACCAAGTTCGCGAATCGCCCCCTGCATACCTTCCACATTGCCTTGGTCAAACCCATCCGCTACCAGGATCGCAATACGGCGCGAAGCGATTGTGGGTACCTTGGGGAAATAATACGTCTGTGAGAGCGCCGGGGAAGTCTTCCCGGGATTCTCGCGTGCGGGGGAGTGCGGAGTGATACCGCCGACATTCCGCGCAACGATCTTAGAGAGGTCGTGATCGATGTTGTTGAGAACATTAGTGTAAGTCTCGTACACGACCGGGTCGTCGCAGTGGCTGAGCTCGAAGGAGAGGGCGGATATGAGATGGGCTCGCTCGTGTGGAGTAAGAGTGTTGTAAAACAGTTGAGATTGGTTGAAGTGTTCCTGGAATTTTGCGCCCCGAACGCGTTGCTTGATACCAGAGACTTTTTGAGGGAACCTGCAACAAATAGATATATCAGGAGCCAAAGAACACTGGCGGCGCGACCCACTCTGCATATCCCTCTTGAGCAGGAGGAGCTGGTTGACCGATGGCATGGCGGTTCGGCCAGTAGTTAACATCACTCTTGATGATGGTACTTTGGTGCTTGCCATCGCGGTTATGATTCATAACGGGGCACACCGGCTTGTTGATGGGAAGCTGAAAAACCATGAATCCGACGAAAACAAGAACTAACGACGGTAGTACCTGTTCCCAATTCAAGCCCAGCCTGGAGATTTGAGTGTCAAAATAAGAGAAGTTTCTTCCTTGCAACAACGGATCGTCGCTGAAACCAATACCCGGTACGACATGAGAGGTGCAGAAAGCGACCTGCTCTGTCTCTGGGAAAAACTCGTTTACGGTACGGTCGAGGACAAGCTCGCCTATAGTCTGCAAGGGTACGAGTTCCTCTGGCCACACCTTCGTCGCATCGAGGATGTCAAATTCGAAATTATGCTCGTCGCTCTCAGCGATAGTCTGGATGGCAGATGTCCATTTGGCCGGACAGCCACTTTCGATGGCTTCATTTAGGTCTTTGCGATGGAAGTCTAGAAAGATGTAAACAAAATACTCGAAGTTTTTTGTTGAAAATTCTCACCAGGATCTTGCCCACAGATCTTGAGCGCTTCATCCCAAACCAAACTGTGCACACCAAGCTCCGGGATAGGATGAAACTTGACGAAGTGTCGTTCTCCCTTCGCATTAAGCAGTGTGTAAGTGTTGACGCCGAAGCCTTGCATCATGCGGAACGAACGAGGGATGCCTCGATCGGACATGACCCACATAACCATATGGGCAGCTGGAGACAGGCATATGTACGAGCACGATGATCATAACGCGGAAAACTCACATTCGGGCTGTAAGCCGACAAAATCCCAAAAATTGTTGTGCGCCGACTGTCCCTGCGGAACCTCGTTGTGAGGCTCAGGCTTCACCGCATGTACGAAGTCGGGAAACTTTATAGCATCTTGATGAAGAAGACAGGGATGTCATTCCCGACGATATCCCAGTTTCCCTCCTCTGTATACATCTTGATGGCAAATCCGCGGACATCTCGAACAGTATCCTACCAAAAAGTTTGACTGTCATCCAAAATCAAGCTACTAAGTCACGTACCGCGCTCCCCCGAGATCCTTGAACAGTACTGAACCGGACAAAAACAGAAGTCTTCCTGGAGGCATTCGTCAAAACCGGGGCGAAGGTATACTTTTCTGCGCTGGAATCGAAGACCCTAAAATACCCATGAGCGCCTGCCCCGCGCGCATGCACTACGCGTTCAGGAATCCGTTCGTGGTCAAACCGGTGGATCTTCTCTCGCGCTATCTGGTCTTCTAATAACGACGGGCCTCCTGTGACCCCGTCAGACACTTTCAGCCTTCAAAATTTGCCCATAAGAAGGGAGAATATCGTGGAAAAGAGTCACTGCAGCACGTACCACTTATCTGTATCAGAAATTTTTACTCCGTGGTCTGTAGTCAAGCCACTCCCCACAGAGGGTGTGATGGTATCAGGCTCCAAGCATCTGGCCTTATCAGTTGATGTATTTTTTTGGACTAGACCTTTCGCTGCTGATGTGAGGGAAGTCATCGTGGAAGAGTATTTTGCGTTCGAAGGCTTACCTAGCTTTCGTATTATATATGTCTCTGGTCTGCCCACGTCATTTTCCGAGAAAAAACATTGAAGCGTAAGTAGTGACGAAGTAGTGAGACTGTGATACACGTATCCATTATCCGGTGATCGATAGCACTTCGACGACGTCAGCTCGGTGATTTCGGTCTGAGCTGCGTATCGTCTCCCAGGTAGTCCTCATAAAGCACAGGAATCCACTTTGTGCATGAGCACAATTATGTTGATGTAGAACATCGAGAGCCAATTGCGAAAGCGGGGGAATGTTGGGAAGATCTGGATGCCGGATCTTCAACGTTGTTGTGGATCACATGACCCTGCCAGTCAGTGGACTGTCAGGTCTTTCTCAAGTTCCGCATTCACCGTCATGTCCTTCCTAGGCAATCGTGGAGAGCCTCGAACCTGACCAGCATTTTTTGCTATTCAATCGAAATCGCTGTCCCGTCATCGAAATTCTATGTCAAGTTGTGAAAGTGTAGCTGCCGACGAAGCGGCTGGACGCGTCGATCGCAAATTTCAGGAGAGATGTCTGACGAACTGGCTATCAAGGAATCGTTCTTCTTTATCGTTCTCTCTTCTCGACGCGTTGCCAATCGTTAGTCGTAGTGCTCCTCAGTCAGTACTGGATTTGCTGATGTGCAGGCTTATAAACGTGTATATATGGCCTTTGTAAGTGCTGAAAGCCCGATGCACTATTGGCGAATTTTTGTTGATGGGTTATTCGACGCTGTCGTGACCAGGCTGCGCCCGTGAGAATGCAGCCAAATTTACCTCTGTGCCGAGAGTTGTATGTGAACAAAGCACTGACTTACAGTAACCTGCCGCCCCCAAAGCTTCCATTGTCTCATCCAACGATACAATCGACTTGTTCCGCCTCAAAGGCGAAATATAGGACACAACTGGCGCAACTCTCCTCCGGTTATTCGTTGGCAATTGAATTTATGGTCCTTGTAAGTTGTCTAATATTTATTGACACGGTGTGCCTTGGTATCATGAAGACGATATTCCGACGCTTGGCCCTAGGAAGATGTTTATGATCGCCGGGTAAATGTTTGATATATATGCAACTGCCATCTATCTTATATAAATCAGCAGGATATCCTCCAGTTTTCTGAAATGCAATCAAGACAATTATTCTCGCGTTACTATCTATACCAGTCCTGAAACGATGTCCTTTTGTCTGTGCTCTTGGCGGTGTTCATTGTTACCTGTGAGCTTTACCTGATATATACCATGGGGAATTTTCTATCGAAAATTGAATATTTCTCATGTCCTTGCATTACCAGATATGTGAATTGGAGTATTTGCAAATCAATTGATACCACTCATACATCAGCTGCCTTTGGAGGCCAACCTGTACGCTCTTTCCTTATTCTGCGTATTGAATCCACGTCCACAATTTATCCTCTCCTCCTCAAGGAAAGACGACCTCATCACCAACAAATAGTAAAAGTGCAACTGCCGAATATGCAGAGCTTTGAAGCTCAGCGACGGTTCAAATTCGCGCGGAGATTCTGGGTCTCTGCCTAAGAAAGTTATTCAAGCTTGTCTCTTTCACACATCCGATACGATAACATAGAGCCGTTGACCGACGGTTTACTACTCTCATATTTCCCTTGGTATCCTCAATGAAGTACAGGACCTTGCGACCGATATCCGACTTGGAGAAGGGTTCCAGCGGGCGAGAGGGCAACTCATCTGGACATCAAGCCCACGATAATGTGAGCTCGTGTAACTTACCCTCGTTTCGAGCAGTGTGCTGAATGCATGCTACATATCCCTATAGTCCTCCGTGATCACCTCATCCTCGATGACTAGGTACCAGATGGAAACGCCAAGGTGCGAGGCGACACATTCCGCTCTGCAGACCAGTAATAACCCAGTTTATCCCTATTATTATACCGATCCCATCGTGAGTTTCCATTTCAAGCCAACACCCTCTATCTAAGCGAACTAGATGCCGAGCTGGATGTATACGCCTTCACCCGTCCCCAACTCCGTTTTCAATGTGGACGAATCCGGTCTAACCAAGGTCCTTGTCCCGGCCCCGGTAAGCGCAAATAAACTTTGCCATGATGCCAAATCCTTGACGGCGTTTAAAGCAGCCAGGAACAAGTGCTAACCTCTCCTCAATTTCGTTCATGGCACACTTTGCTTCATCAGACGTCAAGGAATGTGCATCAAGGATTCAATTAGGTTCTCAGGCCAATGACTTCATGTTGGAATCATATCCCCCACCACCTGTGAGCGATGTTCATTATATTTGCACCATCATTGTACCAATTTTTCCTTCCGATGTCTTGTAACAGCCTCACCAGCACATCAATGCCGTATCAACCAAATTCCACACTGATTTCAAGCACAACGGAAAACCCCCAGACATTCAGCTCGTTTCATCAGATCGGGTTCTATTTCTCGTCCACCATCACATGCTCGCCGATGCATCTACCAATCGATTCAATACCCTCTTGGACAGCCTCCAGCCATTTACTACCATCCCAGAGACATCTGATTTTCTCAATATCATCCTTCATGCAATCTACGGACTTTCATGTTCTCAATTCCAACCTAATATCGATACCCTGATGACTGCAGTTTGCCTCTTCCCAAAGTACGGTTTGCAGCCTAAAAGGTACATCTACCCATCATCGCCACTGTTCAGGGATATCCGTTACCAAATGCCGCTTTCGCCACTTACGACATACGTCGTGTCCTCGTATTATGAACTTGAAGACCTTGCCGTCATCACATCGGGACATC
The DNA here is from genome assembly GCA_030407015.1 of Armillaria fumosa. Classification (NCBI taxonomy): domain Eukaryota; kingdom Fungi; phylum Basidiomycota; class Agaricomycetes; order Agaricales; family Physalacriaceae; genus Armillaria; species Armillaria fumosa. Next base: position 1,148,594 of record JAUDYM010000010.1, read on the forward strand.
TCCTCGCGTTGGACGTATCCACCATGAGCGAAGAGACGGTGGAATTCATCAATCCAGTATATCTCAAACGCCTCTTCGACCTGCAGCAGAGGTGCCTTGATACGCTCAAGCGACTCTTTGCTGTTCCTCCAAATCTGCATCCCGCGACACCTCTGTGTGACTTTATAGCTCAAAAGTCTTTCACTAGAGCGTGGTCTTTGTATACTACCCGCCTGCTATGGGATGCTCGGGCAGGTGAGATACATGTTTTTCTTGTCCTTGTTTAGATCTCGATGCTCGGTAGATCTGACTGTTGGCGAAATTGAACGTACGTACCGGACGCTTGACGACCATGTTGTATGCTTCGACTGCAAGTGTGCTCTTCGAGAGCGTGTAAAAAGTATTGTTATTGAATGGTCAGAGAAAAAGGTATGTCGCCACCTTCATTTCAGAACTTTTAGTCATAGAACTGCCCCTTCGGTCACAGCGAACGATTTAGCTGATCGACAGCTCTGTATGAGTCTCGTCTCCATGGCCTATCATGCCGACACGCTTGTCGTCCGTTAACGTTGCCGTGTAGCTACCTCACGTTCTCATTAACATGAGTTAAAGGTTTTTTGTGATCATCTAGTTTCTTCTTTCGCACCACGATTCCCTCCTTCACTTTTACGTACGGACGGATATACTTGTATAGCTTGCAAAGGGTATCCTTAGAAAATTCAGTAATATATGTGCAAATGGGCATACGCACCATGGAAGAAGTGCCGACTGTCTAGAGGTGGACAGAGATGGTTGAAAGCGATGAGATGTGTCGTGGTCCTGATGCCCGTAATCTAGTACACAGATGTCAAGGAAACTAGCTAGGACCAAGCCAGTAGCTTCAACGTGATAGCAATGTCCAAGTGATGAGCTTGAGGTTGACGATGCCGACATCGACGAGGCTGACGTTGATTGACGCGTGACCGGATTTCTGCGATGGGCTTTCTACTTTTAAGTTTCTTTTTTACTCTTGGCTTCCACTCGTGCAGTATCGATTCAAAGATCGCCTACCTCGGCAGTCGTCAACTGGGAATGCAGCAGCAGCACAAAGAACAGCTCGGCGACAGGAGAATTTTGTTGGAGAAGAGGCCCAGATGACCAGAGTACGGCAGATACTTTCAGGTTCGCTTCCGAGACTGTAGCGTTATGGCCGAGCTTCACGTCGTCCTCGAGGTCGGCGCTACTGGCAGCCTGCACAAAGGGACCCGTATACTCTAAGAGAGGGAGAAGGGGCGGGTATATGCGATCATTAGCCTTTCTATACATCAGCATGGACCTGCGAAATATCGCCGTTGTCGTACGGTCTACTGTTGCACAGAGCATCGACAGCCGCTGGACCGCCAGCGAGACCTTTGAGGGCACGTAGCAGGATGTCGGTGAGTGGCAAAATCATTCGGGCGTAAAACTCGCTGAAGTCCGTTATTTTCAAGTCCTAGAGATTAGGACTTAGGCTTCAATGTTGGTCAGGGAGATGAGCTTGCTCGTCGACATGAAAGAGGACAGTGGTAGCGGCTCCACACTTAACCAGCCAGCCAGTTGGTCAGTATCGTCGACCCACCTCTTCTGCTTCATTGTATTCGCAGCCTTCCAGCCGCCCAGGCAATAGTACTTGGGCACCAACTTGGAGCTCGTCACCATTCCTCACATAAGGCGACTGATTCGTACCTATCCTCCCCAAGAAATCTCGCGACTTCGAAGGGAGAGCAGACACTATGAGGCGCTATGGCACCAACAACTGCTCCGCAGCAGAAGGATGTTGTCCGAACATTCGCTTTGCGCGTTCGTTCACAAACACCTGTGCTCAGTGCCAGCATTGACATTTGTCGTACTGCGAACATGAGACTAGTGCACAGGCCATCCGAAGTTTGTAGGTCATTCATCTTGCGGAACCTTTGCCTGGTTTAGGTCGCACGGGTTATATCTCTTCTCGAGTTTAATTCACCGCCATGGAATTCGTGACGCCAGCAGCATAGGCAACATGCCAAAATATGAGAAGGCCTTTTCATTCGCATAACAATCAAGCATACCTATCGTCACAGAGTACCGTTCGGTTTCCGAGCGAAGATTATACTCCGGGAGATAGTGCACATATATGCGTGATGTTCGCGATATCGATCTGGGTGTAAATAGGTCAATGCATTGGAACCTCCTGAATTACACTCATTCGACTGTTTTGCCAAATGGTGCACTCCGATGTGATCCCCCAGTCGCGTCGTGCGCTGAAGACAAGGTTCAGGACCCTTGTGTCTCTTATCAAAATTGGAGCTCTACGGGGAAGAGACCGGCTGGTCCCTCAACTTCGTTATGGAGGCGTGTATGAATGGGTGGACGCTTCCGGAGACCATCAGAGGAGTACATGGATCATTTCCCCTGATATGTTGAGGATGGCCTGAGAACGTGAATACGTCTTTATGAGATATACTGAGCATTCTCATCGCAGAACATCAGGGGATGAAGCCTAGGATCTCAGCCTGCACGGAAAGGTTCAGTACTGTAAGCCTCTCGCATTAGCCATTTGGCTGACCTTTTTCTGACCGACACCAGTGACACTCCGCCACTCAGATCAAATGCCACTTTTCCAGCCATCGTGGCCCGTCGCAGATGATTAGGCTTCTACGAACGCCGCTTGCCTCGTCAACGGATAGTCAATGGTATGGTCGAAAACGAATCTCTGCTCCTTGAATATTAGTCAAGTTGTGTTGAGGTCGTCGTCTTAATAGGAGCTCGGCGGGCGCATGCAATCTGGTCGACAAGGCCATCTTCATCATCAGAAAGATCTATCTTGAACAACATGGGCGACGAAGACAGAACACATGGAAGCAGGACCAGAGCCCATAAAACCCATGGGGGAATGGGGGAAGAGCCTATGTTTTCCTGTAGATGTGTGACGAAAGTCACACATCGGTCATCGAACAGGATGAGACCGCCAAATTTCTTCCAGTCAAAACAACGGCCGAGAGATCAGGAAAGTATTATGCCGCACTGCGATGTCGTGGTTATGGTGCTGAGTGACGCAGAAACGGGGGCCATCAAGCCCGGGACTCTAAAATTCAAAGGACGATACTCCGAACTCAGATCTCCGGCAGCATTTTCCTAGGGCATCCGAGTCCTTTTCACGATTCACATCGCGATAAGTACTAATCTACGTTAAATTTCCATCCGCCATGCTCACAACGCGTGCCTCAGGTACAAATATACTCTACGGTCAGTGGTCTTCAATAATTTTGTTTTCAGAGGTTCACGGGCTCATTCGGATTGTATGTGCCTAGATTTACTCTCGGCCATACAATTCATGGACGACCTAACGTGCTGTTGGATACAGCATGGAGAGAGCGTCAAGCCGACTGAAGACGTCGTACGTCGGAGTCATTGCCTGTATCCCGACCCTCGCCTTACTATCTGCCAGCTACGATGCCGGAATCAACAACTTTGATACAGCCAGTCTTTCATCCGCCGAGTAATGATTCTCCGAACGTGACCGGTCATCAGGGGGGCGACATAAAATCGGCGTAATGACAAAGGTCGCTTTCTTTATATCTGTCCCTTATACGTGGGGTTAACACAGATCTGGTCAGGTATCTCATCTAGTGATACATACAGTCACATTTGTGTGGGGAGCCCTTGCCGACTATAAGGAATACCTGAACCGGTATGGATTTAGTCGCAAGGTTATCCAAGCAGATTTCGGTTGATTTCTTCGCTTGACCAAAATCAACCTGTTCACACAGTAAGAATATCACACCTTCAAGCTCCTTAGAACGATTTATCTGATGGTCTCATCATTATACTCTTGTTAGATGAGAGCCCCTTGGCTTGATGTTGTAGCGGCTCAATAGATCGGGCTTGGCAATGTACGCTGATTTTGACTTCCACATCGTGATTATGCCTTATCTTATAATCTCTTTCCTACAGTCCATGATACGTACAGTCAGTACATCTTACGGCTAATCGCGTTTGTGTGTAGGCGATAAATATCTCTGTTGCAATGTTGCATGAGTAGCGGTCCTTTTGAATGGATATAGATGGCTGATGGTCTATTGCAGCTGTTGTAGGACTCCGAAATGTTCAGCGTCGGCTCGAGGACAATGAGATTTGTTCCTCAGCCACAGAGCATCAGATCATTCCAGAATTTCAAGCATAGCTCTCTTCCCTTCTACCTATCGATCTGAATCCAGACCAAATACCCTGCGTCTATTAGACCGAACATCGAATAGAGAATTGGACCTTCCAAGCATCGTGGTCGGTATACAACCTGAACGATTCTCTACTTACTTCAAGTGAGTGTACCTTTCCCGCTGTTATTAGCTTGTCTCGATGATCTCGATCAGACCACGCTCCAGAGTTTTGGTATATCAAGAAGGGAAAGTGTCTCGAGGCCGACTATTATTACTTTGGTTCTATGTATTGGAATTTGGTGGAAAAGCTGAGAAGCTATTAGCACTGATGATGTCATCGCATATCTCAAACCACGAACGATGTCCTTATCTTCGAAAACAGCGGTAGAAGTGTAAGAAAAGCATAGAAGATTCTAGTAAACTAGTATTCAGTATAAAGGTAGGTAGAGTAGTCGACATCCGCATGCGTTTGCAGAGCTCAGTCTGCAAGCGCGACGATACTAGCTCGACATCCGCGCAGGCGAGTCTACTGAGAGCGACCTCAAGGCCCAAGGGAGCGCCGTAGTGTAACTTGCTAGGAGATTCTGCGGGTGCTATTTCGCCACTATAGGTGACGTCGTGCTGTTCATGGGGATTCAGTTGGGCGCCTGAAAGTGATTGTCGCTGAGCAGAAGCGGCTATGTATAGGACTGAAAACGTTCGAGCCAGTAGAATGCGAGACCGCCGAATTCGAGTCAAGACGTACGATCACGCCTCTTCAACACCGACTACCACGATGTCAACCGCCGACAACGGCGGTCCAGCCCATCACTAGGGTCGTCGATACAGTTTCGCTTACGTACCGAGCTCTTGAACGTCGCGTCTCCATAGCAATGGCATACAGAGTTTTGGACTCGGAGGCGGAGGGTACGACTTAGGCTGTTATTCGGGCACTGGTGAGTGATACAACCATCTCGAAGCGAAACTTAACGAATCCTTTCTCTTTAGGAACCGAGGACGTCGATAGACTCAATCCAACCTACGAGACTGGTTCGAGTCTACTAGTAGGAACTCGACGAGCATTCAATTTTGGCGCTGTCGCCGCCGGACAGTCAGGTCCAGCTTAGCGCACCACGGCACCAAAGCGTCTGCGGCACCATTGAGTAGCGCAACAACCGTTGCACGCACTCTTAGAGGCGATAGGACGCTTGCGATGCTACCGCTGTTCTGATAGCCGAATGCATGGGCATCGACAATCTTCGGCACTACCGTGAGACACTCTGCTCAGAACGTCGGATTTGGTTCGCATGTCGATACGCAAGCTAGGGAGCCAAGATGTCGATCTGCGGTTGGAATGGTCATTGTCAACATCCTGGGCTGTCGATCTTCTACGAGCTGTCTTCTCAGCAGTGTGCAGTGCGGCCAATCAGTCGATGATTGGCGGCGGCGACTCTTAGAGGACTGGTGTGAGTGCTGTGGTAGCAATGAGTGTTGCAAGAAGCCCGTGTATATGTATGATCTTTACAAGTTGGACGCCCTACAGACATCAGAACTATCGTCGGGCTGGACCCGTCATTGTCCTAGACGATGGGCTGAATGTCCTGTCTCATAAAGCCCGGGAGCTTAGGCTTGGACGAAGGGAGGACTAGCCGGTATGTCAGGGTCTCGTTACCCAGAGAGCATACCAGCAACTCACCTTCTAGCTTAGCTGGATGACGATGCGGTGCTGGACCTCTGACATCTTGTGTACAGATCAACGCTGTGGTAGTGCATCAAGCATCAGCGCTCGAGGCCGCGCACTACTGTATACATTCAGAGATTTTCAGCTCGAAATCACCTCCGTCTAACTTGGGCGACGGTTCTGGAACCCGCACGAGGAGGATGCACCCCTGATAGACCAGATGTTTTAACTGCTTGCTTTTGGCAGTAGCGAGCCACACATCAACGAAGGTCGCATTATTGTCCGTTTGCCTGGTCCTCGTGGAGCCTTGCTGGCCAGTCATCCTTATTATCTGCTGGCGCCCTAAAAAGCCTCATAATTTCCTCATGTTTAGCTTCATCGGCAGAAAGTAGACATACCTAGCTCTTGTTAAGATGGAGGCCCAATTCCATCGTTACCTCGGTCGCTGCCGGTCCTACCCTGAGCTGCAGTTCCACCGTGTCAAGCCCTCCTTCGTTGTGCCGACGGCCGCTAAAGAGCTGAGAGAGAAGAGAACACGGCGGTGCAGTACAAAACATGAGAGCGTCGCGCCGTACACCCTTGGTTAGTGTAGCTTCGAGGTGGCAGCTAGGGCAAAAGCATCATGGCGCCTGTCCAGGACGAAGGTAATGGTCTACAATTTCTACCAGGCTTTCCTCACCACCAAGGCAGCTTCCAGTCATGTCACGGCTCACATCACGAGAGGATATAAAGTCGCCCAGACTGGGTTTCCAGGCTTCCCTCCGCCCACGATGTCCCTTCCAAGTACAAATATGTCCTATAGCGAGTCCCAAACCACTCCGATGACCCCGGCTCACACGCTGCCTGCAGTACGCCTTGGATCATCTGGGTTGAAGGTGTCAAAGATTATCCTCGGTTGCATGGCATATGGGAGCTCCGATTGGTACAGCTGGGTGCAAGATGAAGAAGAGAGCATCAAGCAGATCAAGGCTGCGTATGTCATTGTCTACGTCTTTATCCAATACCCATCTTACTCTTCACCAGTTACGATCTCGGAATCAACACCTTTGATACTGCCAATGTAAAAAGATTTTGCCTGCGCTCTTCATTATCCAAGTTAACATGTACTAGATCTACTCTAACGGACAATCCGAAGTTGTATTAGGGAAGGCCATCGAAGAGCACGCACGCTTTGTTGCGGGAAAAGATCGTTGTAATGACAAAAGTTAGTCGGTTTTGCATCGTTGTCATACAAGGATGTCATCTGTGCAGGTTTTCCACCCAGTAACACGATCCATGAACGAACGGATCCCTGGGCGAGCATCAGCACTCGCCGATTACAAAGGATATGTGAACCAGTATGGACTCAGCCGCAAGGTCCGGACCTACTATCACTTAAATTTATACGCTCATCGAGAGCTTCAGCACATTTTCGATTCGGTCAAGAGTAGCCTAGAGCGTCTGCAACTGGATTATGTCGACGTTCTTTACTGTCACGAGTTCGACTCCGAGACTCCGATTCATGAGACCGTGAGGACATTGCACGTTCTATTCTTCTCATAGACTGAACTGAAATTGTTCAGATGCAAGCGCTTCATGATGTTGTAATAGCTGGTTATGTTCGATATATTGGAATATCAATTTGTCGCGCCTGGCAATGTACGTCGGTTCTGTCTTCTATGCTAAGGCTATGTGCTGACATCTTGTATTCCCGTGTACAGTCCATATCATGCAAGGTGCCTTCTTTTCCACGAAGTCATTTTGAGACTACTAACGGCCTGGATCTGTAGATTACGCGCTCAACCATCACTTGACACCATTCATCGCGGTAGAAAGTGACTATAATCTTCTCTATCGCGAGGACGAAAATGAAATGTTCCCCATTTTGAAGGTTTCTTTGGTGTACAGAATAATTTTAGCGGTATCTGACGTTCACTTTAGAATTTCGGCGTCTCTTCTGTTCCATGGTCCACACTTGCTGGCGGTGCTGTGGTCCACCCTCTCCGCCAGCAGCTCTCTCCGTCTATCACCGTCGGGTATGTATACCTTATGTACGCCATATGATTTTCTCACTCGCACTACAGAACTATTCAAAACCGTCCGATGTGGCATAATACGATTATCTCGAGGTAATTCTACATCTGCCTAGGTATCACATCATGCTCCTGACACCTCTTTCTGCATCAAGGGTAGAAGAGATTGCTAGCCGTAAAAACGTCACTATGACCCAAGTCGCCGTTGCATGGTCACTTAGTCGAGAATGTATAGTCCAATGGAGGTCTTCTATGTAATAACCTACTGATATCCGAGGCTCAGGTGTCTGTGCCCTGGTCATCAACGTACCGTCCACTGACAACCTCTTGGACGCTGTTGGTACGCTCATTTCATTTGGTGCCATCTCTCGAGAATAATTCATTGTGATAGGCGGTTTGAATGTAGTCCTTACTCCCAACGAAATACAGTATCTAGAAGAACCGTACAGTCCTCAAAAGCTTCATTACTGAAGAAGTACGTAACACTGGTTCTTAGACCTTCGAGGGAATATATCTGGCCGGTAGGAACGTATCGTGTATCATCATTTCCATTTTTATAGCGACAATTACCGACATATTTCTCTCATGACCTCCAGGAACCCAAGAAAAGGGTACAAGAAGGACCAGTGATACGCTCTCACGACTTCATGTAGCTATGGAGAATAAATACCGTTCATTACTCGGATGTCTTTGAAATTAAAACCATCAGCACATGTGCACATGCACAAGAGACGTGTGAAGTCGTCCAGGACTGGGTCGTACGGAAATGATGTGCTGAGTAAGTATAGCTCCCGACGTCTGACCACATACATGACTTCATTCACGACGTCAAGAGTTATATAATGGTGTTGACAAAAAATTCAACTGTTGTATTTGAAGATCCGATCAGAGCTCAGAAGTGATCTGAAGTGATCCGGAATTCCAGAAATCACATGACCCTGTCGCCAGCTGGAGTTTTTGTCAGGATTCTTCCAAGTTCTACAGTCACCGCCACGTCCATCCTAGGGGAGCTGATGGCGACCACGACAGCGGAAAACCTCGAACCCAACTCAGCATTTCTTAACCATTTTGTTAAACTGGCTTTTGTGCAACTTTAGGGTCGTCCTGTTACTCGTACTGCTGGACGCGTCGCCGACCATCACGAATCTCGGAGAAAAGACCATGACGCACTGGCAACCAAAGAACAGACACTCGCTATTATTCTATTCTAGACGCGTCAATTCCTGTAGCAATCTTAGGTCGTTGTGCTCTCCAACCAGTAGCATTTCTTCTGTAAAACACACATCAAGTGGAGAGATCATAGTTGTGCGAATCTGGCCTCGTAAGTTGTTCTCGGTACTGTTAAAATGGTTCTGTACTGATACATGTCGCTGAAGCCATCAATGCCGTCGTTGCAAACCAACAGCTATGCCTACGCAGGAGTAGGCTTGTGTTTGAAGCTGGGCATCGTCTATGCCTACAGGTGGATATTTGAGAGGCACAGACTGTCCTTAATGACTCCCGTCTACAGATCATCTAATGGTAGGATAGACACCCCCCCTCCGACAGCAAAGGCGAGAGATCCTTAATGGAACTGACATAACTTGGTCTGAGGTTATCGTTGGCGATTGAATTCCTGGTCCTTTCGTATGAATTTGGCCTAATATGCTATTGATGTACGCTGATATCTCCTCAAGACGCTACCACCAAATCGTAACTCAAGTTCAGGTATGTGTTTAATCTATACGCAGCTACCACCTGTCTTAAAAGAATCAACAAGATGTACACCAGCATTCTGCGCTGCAAACAAGGCAACTATTCATGCATGGCTAGCCATACTAGTATTATGATGAAATGGTGCTTTTTTACCTGCGTTCTTGATGGCGTTCCTTTTCTCCGTAAGCTTGAACCAGCATGCACTATCGGAAAACTTTAATTGAAGGCTTACCGTATTTTATCCTATCAATGCAGTATCAGCAGTGCGAATTGGAATACATGCAGTTTGACACTGTTCACGCAACTATTACTTGCAGACGGCCACCTTTACATTCCATCACTCTTGTATTGGACGCTTATGTTCTGTCTCGGAGGAATCAGTCTAGCCATCGACCACTGAAAACTACAGCCACCGTCGTTAAGCAGGACTTGAGGCTCCGCGATGGCACGGATTTCACGCGGAGATTCCTGCCTGAGAAAGCTTTCCCAGGCCTGGTACCTCACACATTCCCTAGAACAACATGGAAATGTTGTCCGACAGTCTATTTGATCCGAATTTTTCTACGCTATCCTCGAAGACTGGAAACATTCAATTCGACACAGGCAGGAGTTTGAACGAACGGCTGGGCAAGCTATCTAAAAATCAAGCCAGCAATAATGTGAGCCTATGCACCACACACTCGCTTCGAGCGATCTGAATGTATACTATTCCTACAGTGCTCCCCGATTACACCATCCTTGATGTCCAAGTACCAGACGGAAATGACGGAGTACGATGCGACATATACTGCTCTGCAGCCCAATAATGTGATTTGTCCCTATGTCTATACCACTCCGCCTTCGGTGCGTTTCCAATTCAAGTGAACTCCTCTATCTAAGTGAAGTAGATGTCGACCTGGACGTATGCGCCACCATCTGTACCCAACTCCGCTTCTGATATAGAAAGATCCAGTCCTGCTAATGTCCTCTCTATCCCGGCTCCGGTAAGCACGACTTTAAGTTAGCCACCATGCCTATCTTCTGAACCGTGCTGGACAAAATAGCCGAGCACAGACGTGAACGTCATACTGCCTTCGTTCATGGCGAAGTTCATTTCCGCCGATATCGAGGAATGTGCTTCAAGAATTCGATTAGGTTCTCGGGTCGATGGCCTCGTGTTGGATTGCTATCCCCCATCACCTGTGAGCGATTTTCAGTGTATTTGCATCATCATTGTACCTATTTTCTCTTGGAATTTCTTGCCACAGTCTCATCAGCAAATCAATGCCATATCAACCAAGTTCAACGCTGATTTCAAGTACAACGGAATACCCCCAGACACTCGGCTCATTTCCTCAGATCTAGTTCTATTTCTCGTCCATCGTCACATGCTCGCCAATACATCAACCAATCGATTCAATGCCCTCTTAGACAGCCTCCGACCCTTTACTACCATCCCAGAGACATCTGATTTTCTCAATATCATCCTTCATGCAATCTACGGACTTTCATGTTCTCAATTCCAGCCTAATATCGATACCCTGATGACTGCAGTTTGCCTCTTCCCAAAGTACGGTTTGCAGCCTAAGAGGTACATTCACCCACCATCGCCACTGTTCAGTGATATCCGTTACCAAATGCCGCTTTCGCCACTTACGACATACGTCGTGTCCTCGTATTATGAACTTGAAGACCTTGCCGTCATCACATCGGGACATCTCCTCGCGTTGGACGTATCCACCATGAGCGACGAGACGGTTGAATTTATCAATCCGGTATATCTGAAGCGCCTCTTTGACCTACAGCAGAGACGCCTTGATACGCTCAAGCATCTTTTTGATGCTGCTCCAAACCCACATCCCGCGACGCCTCGGTGCGACTTTATAGCTCAAAAGACTTTCACTAGAGCGTGGTCTTTGTATACTACCCGCCTGCTGTGGGATGCTCGAGCAGGTGAGATACACGTTTTTGTCGTTGTCCTTGAATGGATCTAAATCCTCGGTAGATCTGACTACTGGAGCGATTGAACGTACGTACCGGATGCTTGACGATCATGTTGCATGCTTCGACTGCAAGTGTGCTCTTCGAGAGCGTGTAAAAGGTATTGTCATCGAATGGTCAGAGCAAAAAGTATGTGCCCGCCTTCATCATAGGATCGTCAGTCATAGAACTGTCTCCCCCGTTGTAGCGAACGATCTAGTTGATCGACATTTTACTTCTGTACGAGTCTTGTCTCAATGGCAAGGCATCCTTAGGAGAGTTAGCCATCTATATGTATATAGGAATGCCACCAAAATTGGTAGCCGATTCCAAGGAATAAACATAAGTTATGTCGTAGTCCTTGTTCCGGTAATCAAGCGTCCCGTCGTCAGGTAAATTAGCTAGAAGCAAGTCGTGAGCTTCAGAGTAGCACGTAGTAGTAGGTCGTGACAGTGAAAGGCCGGTCACGCGCAAAGCTGTCAATCAACACCAGCCTCAACACTTGCAGTATCGATCCAGGACATTATCCTCCTCTATTTTCCTCTGCAATATAATCGGAACCCGAGACGAATGCAACGGCACAAGAACAGCCCGACGGCGTGGAGAATTCGTCAAAGGAAGGGTGCATACATTCAGAAGAGTACGGCAAACACGTCCAGGTTCGCTACCAAGTCTGCAGCAGTATGTGCAGTATGGCTTCACGTCCTCAATGTCGGCGGAGACAGCCTGCCCAAAGAACCCAGTAAACACGAAGACAGAAGGGATGGAACGAGAGCTGGTCCAGGCAACCATCGGTCGACCAGAACAGCCAGACCACGAGATGTTACCGCTGTCAAGGTGGACGGCAGCAGCGAGGGCATATAGCTGACTGTTGGTTCCACAATGCCAGATTCGACGACGGAACAGATAGATCTGTGAGTATAGTTAAGTGATTCTGTTTGACGTGAAACTCATCGGGATCATGCTCTTCAAGTCTCAGCTTACTCATCGAGATGAAAGAGAGCTTTGCTAGTACCCACACGCTTAGCCAGCCAGCATCTCTCCTCATGTTCGAGAAATGCGGCGCGCCTCTTCCACCTGGTCGTGTTCGATTTCACAGCCGACAAGAGTCACCATTCCTCACGCAAGACGACTGACCTGTGCCTGTCCTTCCTATAAAAAATCTCATAACTTCGAACGGATAGCAGCCGATCTGACTGGCCAGGCACCAGAATGTCCTGCAACTTGTTCTGTGGAAGGATGGCGACGGTTCAGTTTTCCTCGCTCGGAGAAAAACACTTGCGCTCACTGACAGCAACAGCACTCATCTGTCGTGCACAGGGCATCTCCCTGCTCCTATAGAACCTCGCACTGTTCATATTCAACTTCCTTTTTGTCTCCAAGTCGTGCGATACCGCTTCTCGAATTCATTTCACCGTCGTCGTAATTCTGGCATATCAGGCCAGCTCTAGAATATCGAGAGGCATTTCCATCCAAAGAAGTGGACAAAAATCCAAAGATATCCCATAACTTGACGAAATAAGTGGATTTCTTTCGACGGGCATGTTCAATATCACTCCGAATCCGATAAAAGATGACACAGTCCATGCGCATATACGCAGAATATTCGTCGATTAGGGCATAATAGGTCAATGTGGTGCCTTTGCACACTGAAATCTACTGAATGCGCCCATTCGATGATTCTCCCTGGCAACGCTGAGGACAAGATCAGGATTGGAGCTTTAAAATACAGGTGGGAGGATACCAGCGGGCACTAGGAACTTCGCTATGAAGGCGCATATGCACCGTTTGCATGTTTCCGAAGATCATCACACTCTTAGACGATAAATCGATGAAGCTTGAAGTCCAATATCTTCTCCTACACTCAAAGGTCCAGGAATGTGAGTCTCTTTCACTACATTGAGGCTGATTGAGCTGACCTTTTCTGATCTTTACCTGGCAACGGCCCGACCAACACTGTGTGCTGTGCCATAAGGGGCCGCCTACGACCGAAGGCAACTTTTCCAGGTACCTAGCTCAATCCTAGCATGGCCAATGCGATAAGTCCGACATACGTATAAAAATGAATTTCTGCCAAATTGAGTCGAGGCTGGCTGAATAGAAGCTCGTTGGAAGCTCGAGTAGTCTGCCGACAAGGCTGCCTTCATCGTCAAGCACATCTTCCGAATCTAGGACATCATGGGTGAAGAGACATGAAGGCAGGATGAAAGCCGACGTTTTCTTGCGGGGGCTTTCTTTGTGTGACTGTCGTCACACTCCGACGAAACCAGCTCCATAATACTGCTAGTGATCCCAGCGGGTCAGTTTTCTTCCTGTCACATTAATGGCAGAGAAGCCAGGATGAAAGATCATGCGGTGCTGCGATGTCGTGGTCATTATGCTGAACGTCTTTGAGTTGGTGCTGGCACTGGGCAAAGATTAGTGCACAATGCATACCAACCGGTGTTGGCGGGGAGCGCAGATCCGGTGGCACCTTTTAACCTAATATCCACATCGACTCCAACGGACAATTGGAGGTTGTCTTAGGCGAGGTTATCAAACAGCATAGCCGTCGCGGGATCATCGTCATAAACATAAAGGTTGCTTCATCTTGCTTTTGTTTTTATCCTTACGTGAAGGCTAATATGTATGATAGAAAAAGCTGGATACCAGGAACTCGTAAGGCCACTGGCATCGAGAGGGATTCAGTAAGGAACGGAAATTGGTTGTGTTACGTCATGCTTCCGAGGCTCTACGTAGTATATAGCATAATGTCAAGCTGATGTGCTTACCGATGTAAGCTTATTTTCACTCCTACATCATGGTTGTACCCTGACACCGTTTTCCCTTGCCTATAGTTCATGTTATGATATCTTACGAAGTCATACTGGAACCGCTATGATGGATTTATGCCTCAAACCGCTACTCAACATTTTCATCTCGACAAAGAATTGAATACAATATTCTTCCATCGCCAGGAGGAGCATAGGGTCCCTACACGATATTTTGTAAGTTCTATAGCTGATATATAACTACACCATATTAACTCTGCTTTCTCTGCTTTTTAGTGTTTTGGAGCTGTAGGCTCTTTTCGCTGCGAGGTCTATGGCACCATGATGGTACTTCTTGCCTTGCAGCTCTCCTTCCCTGAGGACAAATGCTGTGTCTTCTATCCGCCTTTTTTGCCCACTCAATAGTCTGAATGTCCGGACTTGTCAGAGACCGTCAAGAGTACTGCTGTGAATATCTCAACCCTCTATTTGTTTACTCTCTACTCTAACGTCTCTTCTTTTTTAACAGAGTTGAAGAGGTCGCTAACAGAGGAAGTCTCAACTTATCCTAACCGGCCTCCGCGTTGTCTTCATCTCGAGAAGGTACCTCTACGCTTCCCTCTAACATGACTTAACGAAGTATGCCAAGATGTGTACGTTCTGATCATAAAGGCCTCCACTAGTCAACTCCTAGATGCACTTGGTGAGGACTTACATTTAGACTGGGCCTGCTGATCTGACTATAATATTTAGGCGCCTGAGGATATAACTCTTACGACGAGATACATCATCCAAAAGAACCATATAATTTGGGAAGGCTTATCCATGTCCACACAGACGCCAGCACTCCCGGGACCCGCTGTTGGACTCTCCACAGCCCGAGGACGCCGAGACTTCCTAAATCTGGCTCCGCATGCGGCAGAGGAACTATTTCTGAACAGATAGATGGTGGCACTGATACAGACAAAGCATATCGCCCGATGGATGCACAAACCGTAACCGCGTCTTGCTGATCACTTCCCTGGAATCATGATGTACATCAGAAGTTTAGAAGTATAATAGAAATAGCACTGAGACGCACGTTCTTTGTCTTCAAAGACGGCGGAAATGAAGGTAACCAAAAGTTCCATGTTCGCGGAAATTGAATTCAAAATCAGATGGGGGCATACTAAGTTGAGACAGAATTTGAGGACCGTGCACGGTGCATGAGTATTCAAAGAAGAAACCGAATTCTATCGAGTTACTCTAAAAATGGCTAGAGCTGCGGAGAGTCAAGACTCTCCCGGGACGGGGATGACTCATTGAATTGTTAGTACTGCTCGCCAAGTCAGCAGCCGGTACTACAGCTCGGCCTAGGAGGAGGGTCCAATCTTCAGTACTTCAACAGCTGTAGCCTTAACCACTGGGAGGCTCAGCCGACTTCTGCCAGAGGACGGCCATCACAATTTCCAGATCAGATCCTGTGCCGCTCAACTTAGAAGAATTTATGTCCTATACACATAACGCGCTCCGCGCATATCGCCTCCAGCCTTTGTTCTCCCAGCGCGACAACAAGACCCTCTCTCTCACCACTGCCTCTATGTAAAAAAATTGATATTTCTCGCCATCCCAAATAGGGTCACCACTCATCCTCATTTCGCAACGTTCTTCGGATATGAGGTTCGTCCAGTTGCTTACTTGTCCTGAGTTTTAATACTTGATCATGATATTTCAGCTCCATAAATAAATACACGATTGTTGCTAATACCCCCAACTGCTACCATGACAGGAAGCACATCTTTACGAGACGTTTGCTGACGTTCCGAGATCATGTACGATCTCAAGGAGGTACCCGCGCAGGCATACAGTTCTCACTGCCAAAACTGAGTGCATTTAAGTCTAAATTCCCACTGGTATTTTCAGAGCAAGTAGCGAGGAACTCTAAACAGTTCTCTGCACTAAGAAGCTTGACGATCACCCCTCACCAAGGTCTTGCGGAACTGCCATGAGGGTCGGAGAAGCGGTTTAAATGCTACTGGATCATCATTCATTTCATACAGCTGCAAGACTGAGCTTGATTTTCGTGGTGCTGCGAGCACGGTGTGCATCTGGCACATGATTCGTTTACGGCGTTATCTGACGTTCCCAAAGACTACAGACTCAGTAAACGAGCTCCTCAAATTATTCTTGGCATTGATCAGATCTTCCAGCACCTCGGAGCCCATGTCTTCTACGAATCAAGAGTTAGGTGACAACCGTTACCCAAGGTGATGCACTAAGCGGAGTCTCGACTGCTGATCCCCGCACCTTCTTTTGTCAGGTTCAACCGTCGACGTGCTTGCCTTCCTCGGCATCTATATCTTTCATACTGGCACCACCCTATTCGATACCTTTGTCGTTGTACCCGGGAACAGACTTGGAGTCGAATTTTACCGCACTATGGGCCCGATATACCAACTATGGTGCATACCCTACTGCCATATAATAACATGGCTAATAAAGGACACAAAGTCGATCCGGCAAGCTGGCGCGTCTCGCATAGTACAGTGGCCTTCTTCCTCCGCCCATTCCGTGACAGAAACCACGAAAGTATGCTTCCCAACAGCTTTGCGCCATCCAACCCACCATGGGAGTCGGTGTCGACCTACCCTTCTGAGTTACCAGCTCATGACCTCGAGGTATGTACTACTATTTACAACTTCAATTTAATACCGGATGCTAAACTTCTATAGATTTCCGAGTTGCCATCGAGCGACCTTCAGGAGAGCCTATCAGGACCCTCATCCAACCTTTTCCATGGTCCAACCTCAACCATGGTGAGATGTACAGAGCCGTGATGAGTACTAGCTTAAATGCCCTCAAGGTAGCTCTAAAGGCCATGGATGAATCTACGCCTCAGCGTACATCTACCGCTTTCCCTCAGCAGAAGAGTACAGACGTTGTATTGGTTTCCTTCGACTCCGTTACTTTCCATGTCCATTCTCAGACGGTTCTCGGTGCATCAGACAACGACTTTGGATTTTTACTTCAACCCGATAGACGGGTTGACGGTGATACCAGCGTTGTCCAAGTTGATGAGCATTCCGAAGTCTTGAATATCCTACTTCACGCTATCTACTCCATATCGTGCATACCCTATCAGCCATCATTCGAAGTCCTCCAAACAGCGGTCCAGAGGATGCATCACTATGGCATGGCTGTGAACGTCCATGTCCAACCATCCACGCCAATGTTCGACGACCTTTCTTCTCATGCATCTGATAATGCCCTGCATCTCTACGCGCTCGCTGCACACTTTGACTTGTATGATCTTGCTGTCCTCGCATCTGCGCATCTCCTCTCTATCAGACTCTCTAGTCTGACAGAAGACATGGCCAAGCGTATTGGTGCGCCGTATCTGAGGCGTCTATTCACTCTTCACCTCGGTCGTAAAGAGGCGTTGAAGCGAGTGCTTATCACTCCCCCGAGACGCCACCAGCCAACCTTGACGTGCAGTGCTTACTCACAGGAACAGTTTGCTCTAGACTGGGTCCTTAATGTCGCACAGATTGTTTCGGAAGCAAGTCCCGGTAAGTCTTTGAAAGTCTAAAGTAGATTTCAATGTTCTAAAACTAGCATTTCAGATATATCCTCACATTACATAGTTGCTCTGTTAAGACCACTGAAGGACCAGACGTCGTGCGAAACCTGCAGGGCCAGTCTATACGAAAGACTTGAACAGTTAACTGAACAATGGGGCGCGACCAAGGTGTTTACCTTCACGTCTTTGATTGTTTTCGATACATCTGACTTCTCCAGCGCACAATTTGAACTTCGTCTATATGCAGCTGATCCTATTTCGTTGTCCCTGAGGGGTGATATACTCATCGCGTTCATGACAGACTTTATTAGTTACGAAACCTGATGACAACCCGTGTTTGATTTTTCATGATGCGTGCTTCTGTAGTCTTTTAGGACGATCTTTCCTTATGGCCTTGACATTTTACCAGTTTTTTTTTTCGCGATAAATCAGTCATTCTGTCTGGCAACGAGAATGGATCGATAGCACCGCAGGGGTAGGGGGAAATTTGCTTACTGTATAGACAATATCGGCTACTACTTCATCCAACAACAAAGGGTCCGATGGTACTGGCAGCCTTTACTCGATAATTTGGGTTCGAGAGGAGAATGATCTCATGCTGGTCATGAACATCCGGCTGGTTGATTATATAAAATTGTACTGAAATTGACGATGTCCAGCTCTGTACTGTAATGAGTAGCAGCATGAAATATTCGTGGGAGAAATTCCTGTCATATATTCATCTAGAAGTCGATGAGGATGGGACGCACTGACAGCTCGATCACGCCCTTCGACGTCGACTACCACGACGTTCACTACCACTGTTCAAAGTCTCACTCGGGTTATCAATGCGACCTTTTCTAATAAACCAATCGTATCAATGTTGCCTCGCAACGATGGCATCGACCTTTGGAACGCTGAAGACACGTTTGGCGCGGAGCTCGAGGGTAAGCGTCACCCTGACATTTGGGTCTTGGTGAGCTCAATACGACCATCTTCAATGACAGAACTCATTGGAATTATCTTCTACAGGGACAGAAGGCATCGAGGAGCATTCAATGCTAGCAGTGGGACCGCCAGATCGTCAAAACCTATCCAAAGCATCTACGGCACTGTCAACCGAGCCAACGACCACCGCCCTCATTCTCAGAGCGGCAGGACATACGAAGGACTGCCGCTTTTCATGATGGTCATGAGCATCGGCAACCCTCAGCAATACTGTTGGGCATATTCCGCGGTTTTCTCAATGCGTCGAATTCAGCTCGCATGTCGATACGAAATCCCAGGAATCATTCTTGGTTGTCGGCATGGCCGTTGTCAACACTATGGAACAACCGCGGTCGAACGATTCGCTCGGAACGTCTTTCCGTAGTGTGCATCGCAGCCAATCAGACGGCGACTGCGACGCTTTGAGGATCAGCATGCACGCCGTTTTATGGGCCAGGACACTCCAGGTGTTGAGCCTCCATTCCCACTGCAATGGGCATGCAGAATCCTCACCGTCATTTTATTCTCCTTCGAATAAGCCTTCAAAAGCGTCCCATCATGTGTAAACCTTGTCGACGTTCTGGATTGGCTTCCTGCGGAGATATGGTGAGTGAATCACCTATCTTCTCTGACCAGCAAATATACCTGTCATTTCAGAGCTTGAGACGATGTGGTAGCTCAAGAAGACCACACGTATGCTTCACAAGTTGGGTGCCGTACGTGATTTGCGCACAGTTGGACACCGGAGGATATTTGGTCTGGTTCCCGTTGGATAGGAATCGCCGACTAGCATCGCCCGAGGCGATAGACTGAAAGCCCAGAAACTACCGTCTATAGTTGCAAGCATAGACCTGGGAGAAGGGAGGACTAACTGGTATGTCAGAACCTCGTTGTCTAGAGAGTATAGTAGTAACTCATACCCTCTGGGTTGATTGGAAGACGATGAATAGGCGTGCGACACTCAAGCATGTCCAGAACGATGTAAGTAAACAGTGATATACCTCTGATGCCTGTGTCTGAGCAATTCCGTGGCAGTACTCCAACCTGAGACTAGTCTGGGAGATTTTCCGCATACTGCAAGCAGCTGCAGTACACATCCCCCAGCGAGGCCGAATGCCCTCTTGGGACGATCTGGCGTCTTTGCTGCTGCTGCTTGGTATTAGTCAGGGCAAGGATCCAAGGAAGGCGCCTTTTCGTCCATTTTTTCTGCACCCTGTACAATCAAGTCGATGTGGAGCCTTGCTAGCCAGCTTGCGTACGTTGGAGGAGACCAGCTTCAGTATCTGTAAAAGTCCTAGAAGTCCTAAGAATTTCCTCGGTTAGCTTCATCCCCATAAGTCTACTCCATTGTGTCTAGGTCTTCGCGGTCGTCGCCGATACCACTCTGAGTTGAATGCTGGAGTCCAATAGTATCGGGTCCTACTTCCTTGTTGTCCTTGCAACCGCAGGAGAGCTGCAAAAAAGGAGTACGTGACCCGACATCAAGCCTGAGGCCGTCGCTTCGATGATGCGACGGCGAGGGTGAACGTGTCACGACTGTCAGCAAAGATCTGCGACAATAACCTCTCTGCCAGGCTCTCCTGCCAACCAAGGCAGCTTCCAGTCATGTCACGGTTCACATCACGAGAGATACAAAGACGCACCGGCTACTTTTCCTGACTTCCCTCCGCCCACGATGTCCCTCCCGAGTACAAATATGCCCTTCGGTCGGTGCCACTTCAGCTGCGTTGATGATCCCGACTGACAAATTGCTCGTAGTATGCCTTGGATCATCTGGGATGAAGGTGTCAAAGATTATCCTCGGTTGCACAGTATTTGGGAGTTCCGATTGGTATAGTTGGGTGCAAGATGAAGAAGAGAGCATCAAGCAGATCAAGGCTGCGTACGTCATTGTCTACGACTTTTTCCAATACTTACCTTGCTCTTCATCAGTTACGATCTCGGAATCAACACCTTTGACACGGCCAATGTAACGATTTTGCTTGCCCTTTTCACTAACTGACGTTTGCCTGTGTTAGGTCTATTCTAACGGACAATCTGAAGTTATACTAGGGAAAGCCATAAAGCAGCACGATCTGTTACGGGATAAGATCGTTGTAATGACGAAGGTTAGTAGGTTTTGCACCGTTGTCACACGAGGATGTCATCTGTGCAGGTTTTTCACCCAGTGACACGATCCATGAACGAACGGATCCCTGGTCGAGCATCAGCGCTCGCCGATTACAATGGATATGTGAACCAGTATGGACTCAGCCGCAAGGTCCGGGTCCACTATTACTTAAAATTCATACGCTCATCGAGAGCTTCAGCACATTTTCGATTCGGTCAAGAGTAGCCTGGAGCGTCTGCAACTGGACTATGTCGACGTTCTCCACTGTCATGAGTTCGACCCTGAGACTCCGATCCATGAGACGGTGAGGACATTACGCCTTCTATTACCCTTAAACTGAACTCCGACAATCATTTAGATGCAGGCCCTTCATGATGTAGTCACAGCTGGTTATGTTCGATACATCGGAATGTCAACTTGTCGTGCATGGCAATGTACCCCATTTCTCTCTCTCACGTTGTTATTATGTCCTGACATCATCTCTTCGCATATCCAGTTCTCATCATGCAAAGTACTCTATTTGAAGATGTCATCTCGAGATTACTGACAATCTGCATTTGGAGGTTACGCGCTCAACCATAACTTGACGCCATTCGTCACGGTGGAAAATGATTACAATCTTCTCTATCGCGAAGACGAAAATGAGTTGTTTCCTGCCTTGAAGGTTCGTTCAGTATGCAGAATAATTCTAGCGGGATCTGACCTTCATTGCAGCATTTCGGTATTACCTCTGTACCTTGGTCCACACTCGCTAGCGGTGCTGTCATCCTACCTCTGCATCAACAACTTATCACACTTGCCGATATCAGGTATGTGCGTCTTATGTACCCCGTATGATTTTCTCACTCGCACGACAGAACTAGCCAAAACCGTCCAAGGTGGCATAATACGATTATCTCGAGGTGATTCATACATCTGCCGACGTATCATACCCCTCACACCTCTTCCTATATCAAGAGTGGAAGAGATTGCTCGCCGGAGAAACATCACCATGACGCAAGTCGCCGTTGCATGGTCTCTTAGTCGAGAAGGTATAATCAAATGAAGGTGTTTAATATAATGACCTATCTGTCCTTGACGCAGGCGTTTGCGCATTGGTGATCAACGCATCGTCCACTGACAAACTTTTGGACACTATTGGTACGTTCACTTTATCTGCTGTCATCTCGCGGTAATGATGTGTTTGATAGGCGGTTTGAATGTGGTGCTTACTCCCGACGAAATACAGTATCTAGAAGAACCGTATAGTCCTCAAAAGGTTCATTATTGAAGAAGTGCGTATTGAACCCTGTTTCTCAGACCTCAGGGGTATATTTCGCCGGCAGGAACGAATTGTATATCATCATTTCCTTGTTTTTATCGAGCGTACATGGTCCGTAGGCATTGATGAAGAAGATTATAACAGCTGTTTTCCCGATCAACAGCGTCATCCGTTGACCGTGCTGAACCGATACGCATGTCATTGGCGTTCAAAGAATGGAGGTATCCCAAACTCCAACGATCAGGATTCGAGATATTGCTGTTCCAAAGGGAAACACGAGTACTCTATGTTGCGAAGCCGCGGACGAAATTAAAATGCGGTAACTCATCAGGATGTCCTTGACATTGGCACCATGAGAACACACATAAGCTCGACCAGGCATAATCGAGAGGGATGCGGAGACCAGGCCCTGAGCGAGTAAAGGTCCCGACGTCTGACCGCATACATGACTTCATTCACGACGTCAATAGACATAGAATTATCTCTCTATTCTCAGTCTTCCAGCTTCTTTCCATGACAGCCTTAAAGGCGTTATAGATTACGCTCAAAGATCCTTGAATGTGACAGTACAGGTGATCGTTACTCCACGGTGGATTCGCTGTGGGGAACTCATGAACTGAACGAACATAGAAATCGTCTTCGGAAATGATAGTATGTTGCCACGAGGAATCCAGAGAATATTAATGTCGCCCTGTAGAATCGGAGATAATAGTTCCGCAATCGACTTCTCTCCAGCTCAGCGTCAAGGTGAAGCACGCTGATCGCCAACCGTGCGACATGTCCAAATTCTGTGCTGCCACCGAAAAACTTGCCACTTTCACTTCCTTTGGGATGATCATAGATAACGTTCCTGGAAATACAAAGTTCAGTCTCCAAGATTAGAAGCAATGCGTCATACGCTAAACACGCCTTTACTATGAGATTGGAAACTTTCACAATTTCACTGGTCACTACTGACGTCATGGATCTCATCGAGATAAGCACCTTTTTGATAAATCGCTGAATGAGCACATTGTAACCATCATCCGGAACGACAAAAGCCGGAACCTTGGACCGGGTTGTCTCTTTATCATCCAATAGCGCATTTCTGCCTGAGTAAAGTGAACCATTGGACTGGATAACCTAGAGATGAGGGTTGTGCCAAAACTTAGAGCTGCTGTAAGAATCCGAGAGCGTTACCTTCTGGTCTTGGGGTGCCTTTTCCCAGCAGCAGTGATAGACTCAATCAAATGTGTCGTCGCCAAACCTGTGGCTCTATGTTAGAATTCCATATCGTCAGGTCAAGTGGACGGAAGAGTCATGTCAGCACGAGGTACTCGCCCTTTCTCCTCTTTTTTGGAAATAATATGTTACGCATGAAGCCTCGCCGTATCAGCGTGTATTCATTAGAAAGGAGGAATTTAACTTATTTCCACGCGTTCTACGAGGCGTCTCGTCCAGATGACTGTTCGACGACATTGAAACTGGTTTTCGAAATATCTGCATCGTTGTACTTCATCCTACTTTTCAGCTGAGAAACTCCCCTAGATTATGATTATATTATGCTGGGTGCAACATCGTACAAGATAATTTACGCCAGCTCGAGGGAATACTTATGCTCGCAATTCATGAGGTCGTGGCGGCGAATTCGACGTCCGCAGGATTACCATCTTCATAGTCACCGGTCAATTGTTGATACGATGTTAAGAAGCAAAAGCGAGCATACTGAAAATATAAAATTTTCGATTGAGCCCCTTATGCAAGACTTGGAGCTCCGGCCCGGTACCGCTTTCCATTTTTTATTTTTTATTTTTGTGGAACGTTTAGTTTAGCTTCGCACACCTCGCGCTGCGAGGGCTCCTCCAACCAGCGGAGGGGCACGCCAAGGACGTTGTGCTCTGCCCGTTAATGAACCAGGGTCTACGGCCCCGGGAGCTTGTGAATTGTTGCGTCTGAAATCTGCTTGCTTTGGGAAGGCTCTGCTCTTATTTCTATCCACTCGAGGAAATGCGTTTATGTACGGGCTGTCTCTATGTGAACCTGCCCAGTGTGGGACTCCATCAAGCGAGCTCAGGTCGGGCTTACTTGCCCGGCCTTCATCGCTTACTTGATAATACCCACTAACACCCCGACTCCTTTCGTCCAGTCATCTGGTAGGGAGTTCTCGTTCAGTAATGTTCCCCTCCACATTTTAAGGACGAGCAGTACTTTAATTGCCTTCTTCTTGAATTTTCTGCTATCTGACAATAGGCAGTCCATTTTCATTCTGCGGTTCAGTGCATTAAGCCATCGATTCTCGATCTCCTGTGCTGTATACTGCTCTCTTTCTTTTATTACACGATCATTCCGTATTTTCCATATCAAGTGGGCCGACTCTGAGATCAGTATGCGCCTGAATCTCTCTGTCGCACGCCTGGTTGCGGTCTTGTGCATCTCTGGGGAGTGTATCCCACACGTCATTATAATTCCCTTGGTAACTGTCAGCTCCGACTTCGTTTTTTGTCTCCACAACTCCTGGGCAAGGTCCACACCTCTCTCTGGCTTACGGCTTCGCATTGTGTGAGTATGTGGTTTATGCTGTCTTCTGTGTGGCATATCTGACATATTCTTCTCTCTTCGCAGTCCTTGATGTGTCTCCAGTGGCGACCGACATTGTAGCCGTCGTGAAGGAGCATCCATAGAAAGAAGCGAGCTGATCTATTAAAGTCTTTCCTTCGAATTGATCTCCACAGTTCCTCCGTCGATATTCCTACTTGGCTACGTTCGCTCGCAGCTGCGAGTGCTATTTCGACATTGGCGTTGGTGCCACGTCTGTCTATTTTGTTCTGGTAGGCCCAGTACCGCTTTCCAACTTACATCGTTACAACGACCTTAAGTATTATGATTGTGGCCGCATTGACTCTTTCTGGCTCGGGCCACTTTCTATTTCCCGTTGAAAAACAAGACCTTCTCATGACGCTCATGTTGTACTCCGGAGATTGGATTCAGATAAGTACTCGTAAAATCGACTACAGAGGCAAACATCCATTCGAGCGTCGTCGCCGCGAGAAATCATGGTGCGTAACCAGTCGTAATCAAGGATGGCCGGTGCATTATTTCTCAATGCGTCATTGATTTTCATTACGACTTAAACGTCATGTCCACGGGACATTAATTTGAATATAAGACACCCGTTGCCTCGCCTCTGAGACAAAATCACAATGGTCGACTCGACTATGATGACTTCAGCTCAACAGCAAAATTACAGAAGCAATCCAAGAAACTTTCAAGACGAGCATGGCAATCAAGTCACTCGTGATGCTGTCCCTACTATGCCGGTGGGCGGTACGCAGTCTCCGTTTCTGTTCGCCTTCGCAAGACAGCTGATATGAAGTGACCCAGATCCTATCGAGTCCACCGGTACTGGCTACGGCAATACTACCGAAGCGGCTACCTTATCTCAGGCCAGTCGACAGCCTGTCTCTGCCTATGAGGGTATATAGTTTCATTCTTTTAATCTGTCAAAATGCTATTATATTCCTTTAGGTCAGACCGCCACCGGGAATTTTTCCATTTCCGAGCGCGTCGAGAGAAGTTGTGAAAAGAAGGCGAGTATCAGTGTTAAGCGCAATTCTGTCTCTTATGTCGATATGTAGATGGAGACCTAGTCATCACATATGAATCCAAACATTTTGTGTATTTTCTGTGCTGAATCTTTTTTTAAATTCCAACTTTTCGACTTCCACGGTGTATAATTACATGTTATATGGTGATATTCAAACACCTCTATCGGTCTACTTTTCAATAGTTCAACCCTCCTTGCCAAACAACGCTTTTTCCGGGAGCTCTTCTTCTTGGCGGGCACTGAATATGCGACACCGTCTTCTCCTGGAGGTCTGTCATGGAAACCCCAGTGTCACGATCCGCCTATATACTATTACTCAAAGAAAGAGTTAAGGCGCTGGATATAGCGTACCTTGACAGACACTTCGGAATCTGTCGCGAGGAACTCATTCCATCCTTCCGCGCCGTTGATAGGAGCGGACGTCTGATACCTACCCTTCGAAAGGCTCTTCCGCTTTTCTCTTTCGATAACCTTTCGAACAGTTACACCTGGAATTCAGACAAGGCGAAGTAAATGATACATACCGCAGGATCGTTGCCGTGTACCGAGCTAAAGTGGTACTAGGTTGAGAGCCAACCTCCTGGTCATAGGAGAAAATTTGGCTGACCTAGAGTTTCGAGACACTCCCAACAGCGCGCGAGTTGGTATTTTTGAACCTTTCTTTAGTGCGAATGGAACGACTTGGTACATGATTGTATGTTTTGAGTCGGACGAGTCTTTCCCAATTATATAGGATTGCGAACTCATTGACGTCAGTGGTGTAGTTCCACTTCAGGCCCCAGTCTGGTGATCGCCGTGGAGCGATCAGGGTGGTTGCATAGTACAGAGTGGAAAGGAAGGCGGCTGAACGTCATAAGGAACAGTACAAAACAGATATTGTCCAGAATATGGCCACGGTGTTTGAATTACGTACAGAATCTCAGGCAACAAAACCTATGACACAATAATCGTTCGTAACTCGACACTACCAGAAACATTTCGTTGGCATTCACAGATGAACAGGTACTGGACGGCTGCAGCAGTGAATCCCTGTCTCTTTGGCTAATATAGTTATGCTTCCCGGCATCAACTAGATCGTTCGCTACATAAATACCCCATCAATAAAGTTCATCAATGCTACACAGGGATGTACAAGTACCTTTAGCTCTGACCATTCGAGAACTATACTTTTTAGGCGAGCCTTGAGGCAGCCCTTGCATTCGTCACATGAAATGTACCTGTCGGCAAGCGCCTGAAATATACTCTCAATCCTGCTAGCCGTCATGCCTAGAACGCTTCATCATGAGTTCAAGATCGACTGGACACATGTAGCGACTAACCAGCATCAGCACTGCACACTAGATACGCTGCACAGAATGCCCATGCCCGAGTCAAAGACCTCTGGGCTATGAAGTCGCACGCCGAAGTAGCAGGATGGTGGGGCGGAGGTATAGAAAGCGCGCGCTTCAGTGTGTTGATACGAGTTGTCTGGAGGTCAAAGAGACGCTTGAGATATATAGGATTAATTAGTTGCGCCATCTCGTTGCTCATCGTGGTGATTTTGAAGGATAGTAGGTGACTCGATGCAGTGGCGGCAAGATCTGCGAGATCATGACGTGACGCAACGACATAAACCTTCAGTGGCGACAGCGGCATCTTGTAGCGGATATCTTTGAAGAGTGGCGACGAGGGTGAGACGAAATCCTTGGGTTCCAAGCCATATCTTGGAAAGAGGTTGACTGCCGCCATCAGTGTGTCAATACTGTGTCGGAATTGGAAGCATGACATGCGATGGATAGCGTGCAGAATGATGTTGAGCATTTCAGAGGTCTCTGGGATGGAAACACGAGGTGCATGGTGGTCCAAATACTTATTAAACCCATTCGTAGACGCAGTGACGACTTCGTTGTAACGGACCTCAAAGAGAACGGAATCCGAGGAGATGAGCTGCGTATCTGGAAGATAATTGTGGTACTTGAAAGTTTTGTTGAATTTAGTTGAGACGGACTTCACGTCAGCGATAGCCTGTATTGAAGGGGTTAACTTCATGTCGACACGGAGAAGAAGATATGCTCACGCTGAGTGAGTTTGTCTCGGGATGATTGCCTTCCAGTTGAAAAGCTACTACAGTCCCAGCCGTATCACAACCTCCCTTGCTAGTATTCGTTATCAAGGAACCGGTATCAGGCATAGCCATGCTATGATCGTTACCCACTGTGCCATTGACACAGTGAGGGTTCGTTCGTAAGATTGTATCGCATTCTTTCCGATTCAGTCCGCTGGTTAAAGGATTTGACTCGCTAGCAGTTGACCCCTGCGAGAAATGATAGTTATTTTTATCATCAACCAGAAAGAATACTTACGAGAGCCGGTACAGACACCATTCCACTTTGAAGGCCTTGTAAGGCCGTCTGGGTTATATCACACTCTTCTACGTCGGCTACAGTGTTGAACATAGTCAATACAGCATCCAGGGCATCGTTCGATTCATTCGGCTGTCATACAAGGATGAGGACGTTGTGCGCGACGGTAAACAAGACCCACAAAATCACCTACAGGCAAAGTTGCTGTGCCGAAGTCGTCATGTTGGAAAGATAATTGGGCAGTATCCAATGCCCAGACGGTGCTTGGGGAGCCAAGAGCGGACGATGCTTGCTTCCGGTCAGGCGTCTGATCACCTACTCAGATGGACGCTTGAAGCACTTAGGATAAAAAGGGTCACCCACGAAATCAAAGGAAGACGTCACGTTTTTTGGAAGGGCCATGTTAGTAAGACGCTTCGCCGTCTCCGACTCAAAATTGAAAATAGAAGAGGGCACGCAGTGCAGAGGCTACGCATTAAATCAATATCCTGATGAAAGAAAGAAAAACAGAATAGCCAAGCTACGGAAGGAATCGCAATCATATTTGTACCTGAAAGCGTAGGGAGAGGAAGACCCAGAGACAGAGCAGGCCTGCTAGCTTTCCGGTGACTGGAAGTCTTTGTGACGCCGGATTTCAGGAACATTTTTTTGGAGTTCATGGTGGAGACACGGGGGTAAGGACGAGGCTGTTATCATCGGAGGTCGTCCCTTTTTATCTGGAGGAACACAGAAGACTGTAGCTGATATATCATAGCTCAGCCTTGATCTGAGCTCCATGCCTGCCGGACGGTGGAGTATGAGTGTCTTTCTCTCTCGCTGCACTTGAACGTACCCGTCTCCAGTCCTTGATAATTCGAGAACGACGTCATCATGCCTCCGGATTCAGCAGAGGGCTAATATCAGAGAGGAAAAGGGAAGGAATGCCAGCTGTCTCAGGCTGTAAGGTGAGGAGTGAAAACTTGCCCAACCGAGTATGTAAAAACTCTCAGGGACGTGTATGACATCACTAGTGCGTCAGCCTCAATCCGCTTTCTATATATTCAAATCAATACCATGATAGCCGGGTGGACACTGGCACTCAATACAGTGGGAAGACCGAGGGTGGCATCATGCCACAAGGATCAGTAAGAAGCCACAATGACGAGTGTGGTGTCTTCGCTTTATTCCGTTATTGGCTCGTGTCAAATCTTTTCCCTGAATGGCTCGTATGTAGGGATTCCCGTAGAATTAAACGTTTCAATTGCCTCCTGATTTTGTGGTAGGTCAATATGCTAAATGATAGAAATATCTGTGACACCCGACATGATCTTCTGGAGGCGAGGATAAGCTGCTTTTATACTTCTGGCAAACTCCTCACACCGCGACCACCCAAACAACCTCAGAGTCTCCACCCTTGGAAATAGCACGATCGACTCTATAATCCGCTGTCTCACCACACTCTCGGTCCTCACAGTCATCGACGGATTGATATACAAGTTCGTGATCCCTGTGAGAAGGTGCTCGTATCTAGGGGTCACACTCAACCACTCATTTGACACGTTAAAATCCACGAGGGGAAGATCGAGGGTATTGATGGAGTCATGGGGGGCGATGTTCTGGAAAAGCAATTTGCACGGCACTCGGGGGTGGCGGTGTGACGACGCTGAGAATGATCGAACTGTAGCACTCTCTGAAGCTGAGGCATGGAATCAGGCGAAGAGAGTAGTCGAGATAGACACTCTACTGTTGAGCTGATGTCTGTCAGCTCGGGAAGAGAATCTGGGATAAGAAAAGCGTCGTCGGTGATTACCCTGAGCATGAGAATGCCGATGGTGGGATGGCGCGATAGAAAGGGCGTAACATGGCTTAGATGAAGACCAGAACACCGGATGTCGAGTTTCCTCAAGGATGGAAGGCAGAGAGAGGGCAGCACGGCACGAATGTCCACGTCTACCAACGAGACTTGCTGTAGGGGTGACAGCATCATTGTGTTGAGAGTCCAGTCACGGAAGAAACTGTAAACATGAAATATGCGCGGGAGAGGGTGACATCCTTGAGAGTGTTGACAATGGATCCGTGGAACTTGGCCCCTTCGGGATACTCGACATCGGGTGCGTTGTTTATGTTGAGTGTGTGGCACTGCACGGGGCGCAGGTGACAGAGGAGGCTGCAGATGGACGCACAGCCAGCCATAGGGGAATACGACGCTGGCGAGTCGAAGAGCCCTGGCATTGGGAAGTGCAAAGATAAAGACTGCAATACTCTCTGTGTCTTGAAAAGTCTCGTTATCTGCTCCATCTCCTTGAGACACTCCTCCGGCGAAAACTGGAAGGAGAGAAAACCAACGGGGCACTTCGATGAGAATGAAAGTCGAAGAGTAGCGATGCTGTTAAATGCCAGACGAGATGAGCCACCGAACAGCAGACTCGGAGCGGTCAAACGCATGTCGTATGAATCTATATGTGGGGAGATGAATTGCGCAAGCGCTACGGTATTGATCCGTTTACACAAACAGGAAACGGCAATGAGACTGGGAAGATCAAGGTCTTGAAAAATGAGGAATAGAAGTTCGTTTGGGAGATTGCTGAGGGTGGGCATCTCTCCAGTAATCAGTATGAGGCCTTCGAATATCTCTCTGATGTCTATGTGTGACAGATACTTGGGTTCCCTGAAGATGAGCAGGATGGAGACCAACGGTGGTGACGGTTCGAACACGAAAGAAAAGACTCGGGCCGGCTAACCGGTCTCGCTCTTATTTGATCTATCGATCACCTGTCTTGCTCTGTTCCCCGCTCGCAAGATGAACATCAAATTTCGCTTGCACCTTTAATTAACTATTGGAAGGCCGTATGATCGACTACCATTCGAGTTGTCATCGTGACAGTGCTTTCTGTAGGAGGTCGCTGCGACCGATGCGATGCTGCTTCATCTGTAGCCTTTTCCCCCATTACTATACTAACAATGTCCTGATATAGCTTTAAGAATGACTACCGTCGTTGTAGCCCTCTACCTCCCCCTCACCCCCGTCGTGGAGGGTATCTGCTGCTATGTTACCTACTGTTCCTTTCGTATCATTACTTTGCGGTGAGATTAGTTCATCCGGTATTGTTCATACAAACACCATCGGGGTCCCTCCAAAATTGCTGGTATGTAAGTAGGTCGCCATAGTCATCCCCCTAATAAGGATCATTTCTGTAATTGGGGTCCGACGGCTCATGGATGGTTTGACACACTTAGGTTTGTTTTGTGATCGATCCTAATTATTGGGGTTGCCAATATGGTGCATGGTGGCTGCGAACAGATTCCATGAATCTAAAAATCGAGTTATGAATGTTGATATCTACAGAGCAACCGAATCTCATATTCAATGGGGTTCTCGGCAGATGGTAAAGCAGGCATTAAACTTATCTATATCTGAAAAATTATCCTCGACATATGATTCTATCTACTCACCTTCACGAAGTGAACGTAAATTAAGCAGGGAAAGAAGTCGAAGGAACATATTTTCCTCCGCCTTTCGAGAAAATATCCTAACAAAAAACACGATCAGTCACGCGTTCAAGATTCAACGGCAGTAAGATATTACATACCTTGATAATGCCTCTGAAAATCATGATCAAAGCTTCACGACTCTCCCACAACGGGTAAACAACCACAGCAAAGGCAGAGAAGAAAGTCCAAATGATACCGATGACAATCCACGCTGTCAACCCCGCGGTTCCATATATCGTCGAAGCGAAGAAGAGTGGTAGCGGTACTATTATAATCAAGATCAATAGCTTCATTGAATGCGTGAGTTTCGGCACGAGGACAGTTAAGGTGAAACTTGGCCTCACCAACACCACTGATGACCAGGTGGCGAAATTAAATGCTTTCTTTAGTGCAACCGGATCGAGGTCTTCGTCATCGGTACAAGCTTCGTGCGCTGAGGACACATCCGGTGACTTCTCTTTGTGATCTAGATCATCGCATGTAACTTCGTCCTTTGATTTTGAGATGCCCGGAATGCTTTCAGGCCGATTAAGTGAACGAGTAATCTCGAAATCGAAGTTTTCAGGCCACTAGTTGGTTAAATTAGACGATGCGGACCCGGATGAATGAGGACAAGCCTACAATAAGAGAGGATACAGCTGCTATAATACCTCCGACTCCGATAGATGCTAAATTGCCGGCTAGCATCTCATAATCACCTATTGAATTGGGGTGAGATTAATGATAGAATGACCTAGACAATCCACACATGTCACACACCTCCGCTGGTCTTATGTTGCGTGAACGTTGGAGGATATGCTAAAGAATAGAAAAGGAAGACTCACGGTGACATTAATATTACCACCGTTAAGGCATGTGGTCGTTACAAGCCATGCAATGATTCCTGCGGCAAACCCAGCAATCGAACCAGCTATACAACCCCACTTATTGGCCTTATTCCATGTGATACAAAGAGCGATGGGTACTACACCCGAACCAAGGATAACTCCCATGAAGGTCTAACAGCTGTTAATATTGATTCTAGTAGTCAGAAAAGAGCGCACATAAAGCCATCCCATGGAGACACCAATGTAGAAAAAAATGAGCCCGGCCAATCCCATGATAATTGCGTATACAGCAACCATGGCATGGCCAATCTTCAGAACTTGCTGCTCCGTCGCTTTAGGGTTGAGATATTTCTGAAGCGAAGGTCAGCAATGCTATTATAAGCCACCAAAGAGAAACAGTAGAAACGGGCCTTATAAACGTCGTAAGTCAAGAGAGACGAAACTGCTATAAGCTCGGCTGAAGTTGCGGACGTAACAGCAAGGAAAAGAAGGACTAGTAGAGCGGCAGCGCCCGATTTCCCAAGGAGAGCTGAAGCTGCAGCTGCAGCTGGTAAACCGGCAGAGACGTCTGCCGCCGATAGAACTTTCATATCTGGATCGCCAGTCAAAGCGACGGCTGAGAGACCTAGGGTGGTAGCCAACGTAAAAGGAATGGCAAACCTGCAAATGTATCGTAAAAAAACTCAGAGATTGCTCTTAGCCTAATAACAAGCACCAACCAAGCGAGTCCTCCTAATAAATAAGCCTTGACAGTACTCGCAGGCCTACTGGCAATGGCGCGCTGCCAATACGCCTGGTCTTGGAACACGGTTGCAAAATTACCTATAATGTTGATGACACCGAAAATGAGTCCGTTCTTTGACCTCAAAGTCACGTAGGATCCATGGGCATTCCCTGAAACAGGATGAGACATGGCGGCCGAAGTGAGAAGCTCGTGCATCTTCGCCGGACTTCCGATTTTGTCACTCGTTGCATAGACGGTGAAGACGAACGTCTGGGAAACGATTCAGTCATGGAACCAAACAATGCGAAGCTAATAGACAACGCTGTCATACCAGGATGATGGCGAAAAGGACGGTTGTATGGGTGCTAAAAGAGACTTAGATGCGTGTGTCGGATAACTATAACGAGGCGCGTACTAATCACATAAAAGCGTTGATCGCATTCCTCCGACAACAACATAGATTGCCACACCGAGGGGGATCAAGAAGCAAGCCTAATGACGTTGTCAATGCGTGTTTTTTTACGTGTGTAAAGGTTTTAACTGCTTACGGCGAGTGTGTTCATGCCAGTGAGATCAGTGACAGTAGCGCTTCCGCCGAGAATGAGCATGGAGCTCACGATGATATTCGTAGCGAGCCTTCAAAACCGCATGAGTGTACAAGTCGGCGAGAGAATCTACGGAAGATACCCGAAGAACATAAAGACGAGGTGAGCCGTCTTTCCCCATCGAGCACCCACAATCTCAAGCCATGTGTGGGCGTATGGTGCGTTGAGTTTAAGTTTGGCCGCCAACTGTGTGGAAATGAAACCAGCGGAATATGAATGGAGCACGGTAAGAAAAACATCGGAATTACTTGCCATTGCGAACAGAAGGACTTGAATTGTGGCCCCGGCTGCGCAACATAGTATTGCCAGTTTGTAAACGATTACTTACTGCGAGATTATGGAATTACTGACAAGCATACCAATACGGACCGCTGATACCTAGTAGAAGTCAACATTTGGCAGTAATCAGGGCCAATATGTTCATACCGTATTTATACGCCACCGCCGAACTTTGAAGCTATGAAGAACATCAGAGTCAAAACCGACCCCAGTACCTACAGAGATCATCGAAACGTACCAACGTCGCCGCCCATGTCCACTAAAAAAAACCCGGTTCACACGATCGTCATCTTCGGAGTCTGCACTGAAGTAACAGCTGCACGTACAGCAGAAACTATACCCGATGCTATCAACCCTGGTTTTACGCTTCGTGAAGCACTGCTGAACTCTTCCGAGTTCTTCGGTGAAAAAGCGGTGTAACGGGCTTGAATTGCAGTCAATCCGACCATGAATGCGCTGAAAAACAGGCCTATGCCTGTTGTTCCACGTTTGGCATTACTGCATCTCGAAGGGTATACCGAGATAATGCCTACCGACAACCACTAGGAAGCATAAAGATCGTGAGAACAGAAACGTGAATCTCATAGAAGTAGTGGTCACCTCCATAACCTGCTCCTTGTGGTAACACTTGTGTTCCATCCGACATTGTGCGCGACACGTCCCGGCGGAGAAGTTGAGAATTGAGTGTAGGACCATCCTTATCTTTGACTATTGGATAAGCCGATAACGTTTAATTCGAGGCGCCGTGTGATGCATATGGCCTTCTTTTTTGATAGCGTCCGTTTAGTCGCCGTTGCCAATAACCAAAACCAGATCGCCGGCGGCGTTCCCCTTTCGGTCCGGGATGCCGACATGAAAGGGATGGAGGATGGGACATATTCCGTACCCCAAAACGTTGCTTAGAGCATCGCATAACGCGGAGAAATAAATGGGAGTAACCCGAGTAGTAAAAGTTCTGATTTTCCCGTTCCCAATAAAGTCATCAGAAATCATTACATTTATGTATATTATATACAAGCAGAATTGTTACAGGAAGAATGACATCAGCGCGGGCCTCCGATACTCCGTTGTGAATTCCAGGAATGCAAATCCCTGACCCCTCAGGCTCCGCTCGATTCTGATCGAATGAATGTATGGCTTCCACCATTCATTCAAGTAATCCGTCTGTCTATCACGACCCAAAATCCACTGTTTCTCAATCTTGACGAGTACCTCCATTTGTGTATGTGACACTCCTGATGCTTCACAGGTACTGTGACCCAAGTTGCTTGACGCCCGATGCGAGGGCCGAGGCTCCCTTTCTCATTGAGCACGTGATCGTGATTTCGTGACTGTGGGAACTATATCCTTCTTTGAGATTGCCCTGCCCAGCCTCTCGAATATGATTATCTACCATGGCTTCCTACGTTATTTCATCGCGGGCCTACTTCAAGATATTCTTTCATGCTGCCAAACACCCACATCAACCCGTTAATGGTGTACTGCTCGGCAAGGAGGAAGCAGGAATCGTAACCATCGTTGACATCATCCCTCTTCTGCATCACTGGACAAGTCTAAGCCCTATGATGGAGATTGGTTTGGATTTGGTACGCTTACTTGTCTCTCTACCTTGTAACCGCCTGACTTTGAGCTTGCAGGCAGGAAGGACTGCAGAATCCATGAATCTGAAGCTGGTTGGGTACTACCAAGCATCTGAACGGATAGACGATACCGCGCTGGCTCCAGTCGGTGAAAAGATTGTTTCAAAAGTGAAGGAAGGCTTCGGTGCGGCTATTGCCTTCGTGGTGCGTATTAATCTCTTGGCCCACGTCCTTTTTTCATAGCGATGATATTCAGATCGACGGCAATAAGTTGGGAACAGGCGATGTTGCTCTCGTCGTGCGTATTATTCAGCTTAACTTCCGGCTCCGTCGTAGCTGATTCCTATAAAGCCGTACGTTTCGCAAGGATCATCTTGGCGATGTAACCCTGCAGATTTTGCGCCTGGCTCTCTATTCCAGCTAGAGTCAGCCGAATTACCTGCTCGAGCGATCAAACTCGTCAAGGAAAGGCGCTTGCATCAGAAATTTGGTGATTTCGATGACCACCTTGAAGATGTGACCATAGGTATGTGTGCTGGGCTGACGTCGACTGCTCTGGTTGACCTTGTTGGTGCCTAGATTGGTTAAAAAACAAGGATTGCCTACCTCCCGATGTTTTGTAGGCAGTAACAAGCTCATGCTGCTATTTTATCATATCCGCTGCGGTCCTATCTGTGGCAGAAAGGATGGCACCTGGAAGACTTCCTCTGGATCAGGTTAGCCACTCGTGATTGTCCCGCGCTGAAATACGATCGAGTTACCTGCTCTCCTTACATGGCCAGTCCCTTGCTCTGATCTTAGGTCTTCAATCACTCTCGATCCGACAATTGCCTTCTCCTTGTGTCTGTTGTCACTACATCATTGTCTACTTTCCGTATACATTCCCCGTCCTTCAAGCACATGTCACTACTGTTCCCGAACTTCGCAGATCGCGCAGCATTCTGAGCTCCCTTCCAAGAAACGGACGCCACTCGCCATCGCAGTGGTCTTGCGTATGCTATTGATCCTGTTACTTTAATGGACTTCTGACACCAAGGAGTGAACGTCGTCTCCTTGGCCCGCTCACTTACGGGAAGGGTTGGTGGGTCTTTCCACCACGAACTTCTTGGAATTCAAAAGCCACGATTTTGCCTGTGTGAACGATGTCGCATTAAGTCCACTTCGCTGTTTTCTAGCCTGCAGCCGCTGATTACCTGGATAAGGAATATAACCACATATTCAGCGTCGTCGAGAGACATCGCCCGGCCACGACAGCAGAATACTGAATACTATGGAGGTTCCACTGGTTCTCCACGGTGATACCTGGCCTGCCACTTAGGCTTCGCGGCTTACAAGTCGGCGGTACTGCTGAGGCTAATCATGGGTTTATTTTAGACTGGGCATCGGCATCCGCTGTCAGGCTTGCGAATTCTGTGAGATTCTGTACCGTACATGTTTACCTATATCAAGCTGTGCGATAGAGTCACATTACTTATTCACCACGGCATTCTCTGGCATTCTTCGACTCCTTGACAGGTCTGCCAAGAATCGGTAGTCCCTCAATTTGATCAGTTCCCCCGCGGGGCTGAGGAGACTTGAAAGATTTATGGGGTTCTGTCAAGTTCGAACCACCTCGCTCAGAGGGGAACGGCTGAGGAAGTCACTAGGATATCCTGCTGAGCGTGCTGAGATTTATTTACTGGACTTAACCGGCAACACGCAGCCTTTATGCTTCGGGAGCTTCCCGTGCCTTGGCAAGAAGCAGCACTCGCCCCTTGTACGTACATTGCCAAAATAAGCATTCATAGCCTTTGTTGGATGGATGGACCTGATTCCTTGCCATGGAAGCACCGTCGTGACGCACTCAGCCTCTCTGGGCGCCTAGCTCGAGGACAGGCGCCAGGCCTTTCACTTACCACCCATCTTCACGCGGGCCTGTCCTCTCCAACTTCACGTCTTTTGTCTGTAAAACATACCGCGATCCTGAAACCGGGTGTATCCATCTCCTTTCCGTCATTGATCGTAGTAATTTCATTTTTCGGAATCAGCAGGCGGGATGGCAACTGCAACACCTATTGATGCCGTGCATGTGCGCTTGAATTATCCACTCCTTTGCTGAACACCATGGGTCTCGATGACTCTGACATCTTTCTTTTCCAGCGAGCCGACACTATCAGCCACAAAGGTTTCAGTGTACCCGATCCGTACGTGCGCCTTATTAATAATAGTCTAGTACGGCGTTAACGAAGGTTTCAACCAGTTTTGCTCCCAGACAATCACCTCGAGGGACTTTCGTGAGCGCTGTGCTCGCCACTGCACTGTTCCGATGCTGGCACATTCTGATATTCTTCTCTGCATGGGGAACACTTATCACCATCCTCAATCACCAGGGCCATGAGCTTTACTTCGCGTCGACGCTCCTCACTGTGTTGGTCTATTATAACATACTGCTTGATCCGACGTCTATTATAACTCATGTCGGTTCCATAGGGTCGGTACCGTGCTTGGTTTCGTCATTTCTTATCGTACAACTTCGTCGTTCGAGCGATACAACGAAGGCCGGCGGCTATGGTCACAAATTATTCTGGCGAGCCGGACTTTTGCTCGAACTGTGTGGTTCCATATACCAGGTGCCTGCTACCCATTTCTTATCTCGGCCTTTTCTTAACTGTGACAACAGATCCGCCCGCGACGGAATCTGCTTCTGCAGAGGAACTCAAGGCACGGGCCATGGTGGAGAAAAAGACCGTAGTCAATTTACTCGAGGCATATGCTGTGGCCATCAAGCATTACCTGCGTGGGGAAGATGGCATTTACTACAAGTTCGTCCGTTTCAGTCACGTTTTTTCGCGTCTAAGTATTTTTGAATGCCAGAGACCTGTACTACCTTGTCAAATTCCTTCCCGCCTATGCGCTTCCTCCAGGCATTCCTTCCTACCCGGACCAGAAGGAAATGGACGAAGGACATTCGCTCGCTCCGACGGATTCCCCTCTGCGACCGACAGCCAACGGCAATCGCCAGTCTTTAGATCCCTCCGGTGGCAACATACTGCATCACAGAACCTCGGTATCCTCCGCGTCGTCACCAGCAGGTCTACCCTTACCAGCGACAAGCCCGATCTCGAGAAAACCAGTGTTTTTGGAGTCTGTGAGGAGCCCAGAACCCAAGGGACATCACGCGGACCCGCACAAAGATAAGATGATATTGACCAAGGCCGACGAAGTATACCTACTACCTGCTAGTATGCCTCCAAAATATCACTTGTTCGATCTGTTCCCGTTCTCGTTATTCATCCAGCTTCTTACCAAGCGGGGTAAAGAAATCAAGGGCAAGAAGGCAGCTAGGATAAGGGCTAAGATGAGGGACAGAGGCGTCTCGCACAATCTGCCGCTAGAAATATCCTTGTATCTCGTAAGCGTCGCCGATGACCATACCAGCTGAACATCACAACTGACAAACCGTCCAGAGCTCATATATATCGGCGCTCCAAATACGGAAAACGATGGATGTACCCACGACAAGTAAATATCTATATTTTAATTTATGGGAACTGTTTGGTTTGACATATGCATGCGACAGACACACTGCTGGCGGCGCTCAATCAGCTTGTTGACAGTCTCACCGGTCTCGAACGTATTCTCACGACACCCATCCCTTTCTCGTCAGTACATTGTGTCCCATGATGATATCCTCCTCGTGTCACTTAACTGAAATTTAATTCAGTTACTCCATTCACCTCTGGGTGGTAACAATCCTGTATAATTTGTGTTTAGTGAGATCCGTTGCTTTGTGTAGGAGCTTGACTTAACGCCGCCACTACTTAGCCGTTCCAAATCTGGCAGCCCTTGGGGTGGATCACTATTCCAGCCTCTTCGATCCTGGTACGTTGGCGTGCTTTTCACCCGCAGCACATCAACATGTGATGTACCGCAACCTCGACCTCATATTCTCCCCATAGAGCTTTATATTCTTCGGGTTCCTGGTGGCTGGGGAAGAAATAGAGAGTGCGCCTCTGAAGCTTTGCCTATCTCGTGATAAGTTAGACTGATGTTTGTTTCTGATCAGATCCCTTCGGGTATGACAAGAACGACCTGGTAACGACTAGCTTCTCCAGATGAAACGCACTTACTCATCGCTCACCTGCGCCTCCACAGAACATGGATCATTTCACTTCGAACATCATTCGTCAGCACCCGTTCTACTGCTCGATGGGCTTCCGAAGAGACTAATTCTACTCTTTATAGGCAACGAACTCAGGGCCATTACCTCGGCGGCGGCGCCAGATCCTGCTCGTTGGGCCTTTGCGCCGGAAAACGATCTGCTGTTTGCCACGAATTATAATAAGGACGAACGGGTATCACCGGAGGAGTGGACACGAAGAGGATCTGCACAGATGCAGGCTGCCGCGAGTTTTATCTAATCATATTTCCGTTTGGGGACTCGGTGCTATAGATACTGAAAGACCAAAGTGATCCTGGAGGTCAGGACTTTACACAAAAAGTTAACGTTACTAACTACGTTTTGGACTTGCCTAAATTTACATACACTGCATATATAGATGCATCCAATTGCCTGCGTATTTTATAGAGTACTTACATTGCCATTACATTTTTTTGTTGGACTTGACTTGAGCCCACGGTATCGTAATCCCAAAATGGCAATCTTCCTCTGACTCGGTAAATTTTGTTATGAGGCTTGGTTATCGTCTTCCATCTATTCAATTTCTGCCATCGTACGCCCGCCAGTATCATCATATCCATCGCAACAATTCCGACATGACGACGGTGAATAAAACGGCCCATCCGTTCGACAAGACGCAGCTGGAGGCCCTGTTGAGCAGGAGATTTTTCTACGCGCCTGCATTTGAGATCTACGGTGGTACGTGGCATACGATACTACTGGATATATGCAGTTCTGAAGATTTCTTACAGGCGTCGCTGGATTGTACGACTACGGCCCACCTGGCTCAGCCCTGCAAGCCAACATAATCTCTGAATGGCGGAAACACTTCATCGTAGAGGAATCAATGCTTGAACTGGATACCACCATAATGACCCCTTCTCCTGTCTTCGAGACCTCTGGCCATGTGGCGCGATTTGCAGATTGGATGGTCAAGGACACGAAAACAGGCGACGTCCTTCGAGCGGATCATTTGGTGAAAAATGTCCTGTCAGCACGGCTTGCAGACGACAACGAAATTAGAGTGGGTACACAGCAACCCGTAGATGCTGCGGCTGCAAAAAAGAAGAAAAAAGACAAGACGCCGCCCAAGGTTGCCTTGGATCCTGCCGTTGCGAAAGAATATGAAGTGATTTTGGCTCAGGTCCGTATTGTCATATCCGTATCCGCAGGCGAACTAACTAGAAAATCTGGAGGCAGCTAGACAACTATTCTGGTCCAGAACTGGGTGAATTGTGCAAAAAATACAACATACGGAATCCTGACACGGACAACGAGGTTGGAGAACCTCAGCAATTCAACTTGATGTTCGCGAGCAGTATCGGCCCGACCGGCCAGCATCCCGGGTATGTCTAGCCCCTCCCTTCCAATGTTCTTTCTCCCTCTCATGTCACACTCTCTAGGTTTCTCCGACCAGAGACAGCCCAAGGTCATTTCCTCAATTTCTCCCGTCTCCTCGATTTCAACAATGGTCGTGTCCCCTTTGCCTCTGCTCAGATTGGTCGATCTTTCCGTAACGAAATCTCGCCACGCGCTGGTCTTCTTCGTGTCCGAGAATTCACAATGGCCGAGATCGAGCACTATGTGGACCCTGAGGACAAGAGTCATGTTCGGTTCAAAGAGGTCCGCGATGTTATTCTCGTCCTCCTTCATCGTCATGTGCAGGCGAGCGGTCGCACTGAAGTGGTCGATATGAGTGTAGGCGAGGCTGTGGACAAGGGGATCATCGCTAACGAGACTCTTGGATACTTCATGGCACGTATCTATCAATTCCTGCTCAAGATCGGCATCAACCGTTCGCGGCTGCGGTTTAGGCAACATATGGGCAATGAGATGGCTCACTACGCCACCGACTGTTGGGATGCGGAAATCGAGAACTCAACTGGCTGGACCGAATGTGTGGGATGCGCAGATCGTGCTGCATATGATTTGACGGTGCACTCGAAGAAGACTGGACACCCCCTCGTTGTACGGCAATACCTCAAGGAGCCGATTGTTACGGAGAAGCTTGTCGGAGACCTAAACAAAAAACTAGTTGGCAAGTCGTTCAAGCAGGATGCCGGCGGCCTGACGAAGCACATCGAATCCCTTGACGAACCGGAGCTCCTCAAGCTGAAGGAAGATCTATCTAAAGGGTAACAAAATTATATTATCTCTGTTCCGTTCAATTAAATGTTTTTCTCACGTTTATTGCTTTAGTAACGTCAAGATTGAAACCTCGGAAGGGAAGACGTTTGAACTGTCTCCGGAGTTTATAACCATCGAAAAAAAGACCTTCAAGCAGAACAGTTAGTACCGATTACCGGAAATCTCCATTGATTGGCTGATTGGATCACTATCAGTTCGTGAATATACTCCGAACGTCATTGAACCTTCCTTTGGCCTCGGGCGTATCCTGTACACCTTGCTGGAACACAACTTTTGGAGCAGAGAACAAGACAAAGAGCGAGGGGTGCGCATCATTATTCATTAATTGAATGGAACGTTCATCTGACAACTCTTCGATGCAGGTACTATCGCTTCCCGCTGTGGTAGCACCGACCAAGGTTCTTATCGTTCCCCTAAGTTCCCGGGAGGAATTCGATCCCATAGTTGCAGAAATCTGTACGTCTACCATGGTGATTGCGCATGATGAGGTGACACTGACCCCTACGGTCCCATGACAGCTGCTAAATTGCGTAGAGCGGGTGTGTTCTCCCGTGTCGACGACTCTAACGTATCTATAGGACGTCGTTACGCACGAAATGACGAACTGGGAACACCCTATGGAATCACGGTTGATTTTGCCTGTGAGTACTTGACTACGTCATTTATTTCCGATTGGGAAAATCATCCCTAATGGCATGTTAAAACAGCCGTGCAAAATAGGACTGTAACGTTGCGGTGAGTTCCCCGTCGCCTTCTTTGATATCAGGTACTGATTAACCTGCCTATCTGCCTTTGCAATGATATTCAGCGAGAGAGATACCATGGATCAGAGAATTGGTTCGATGGACGAGGTGATTGCGGCTGTTACAGATTTGGTGGAGGGGACTATCGAGTGGCCTGAGGCTTGCCAGAAATTACCTGCGTACGATGGCGTGCAAGCTGTCGATTAATGAACGAACGTACTACCACGTTCGAGGAGTAAATGTATTGTTAATGTAAAGAGCTGATAGAACTGACGATCTCGGGCGGCAGGCTCTACTTGGTAACGAAAACCCGGCGGGAACGGCTATCCGGTGTGTTCTCATCTCAGCAGGTACGTTCAAGTCGTTGATGATCAAGGGTGATTCCCGAGGAGGTACTAAAATACGCGGGGGGGGAGGCCAAAGCAACCATACAATGTGCTTATTAGCCTGCCATAGGGATAAGGAGCTTACGTAATGCGGGGCGGGGAGAGTTATTGAATTATCAATGGACTGGGCCTACTATTCATAGGATGCAACTCGTGAACAAAGTTATATCCCGCTAGTCGGATCTATTATGTTGAATAGATCGAGGGGAAGA
This sequence comes from Armillaria fumosa, assembly GCA_030407015.1. Lineage (NCBI taxonomy): Eukaryota > Fungi > Basidiomycota > Agaricomycetes > Agaricales > Physalacriaceae > Armillaria > Armillaria fumosa. The sequence goes on from JAUDYM010000010.1 coordinate 1,191,758, forward strand.
GACCATGTTTATTTTGGTCTCGGGGCTAGAAGAGACGGGGAAGTTCGCTACGGGAAGAGCAGAAGAGATGAAACAGGGAAAGAAGGAAGCAACTTGGATATGTTGGGAAGACAAGGGTAATAGAGTGGGGTCACAGCATGTTTTAGTGTTTGCGAGGTAAGCCTGCCTGCTACGAGAGAGGAAGTTGGGATGCCTGTGCTCGGCGGGGGAGTTTGACGTCTACACGTAGGATAGACGGTGCGTGGGATGAACGTTCTGCATTGTTTAGTTAGATAACGGTGATAACTTCCATGCGACCTAAGCCCTGAAGGTGTCGGATTCACAGTGGCAAATCCGTTCTGAGATAGTCCGTGTAAGTAATTCCTGGCAGGATACATAATCTGGGATATCAGCAGGGGGGAGTGTGTAATAAGCACGGCGTACCTGCACACCGTACGTCAGATAGAGAGTAGGCTCGGTGGTGTAAACTTATCAGGGTGAGGGCGACACGTGTGTGGGAGACCGCAGCGCGCGCGCCAAAGTCAGATGACAGGCGGCCCGGAGGAAATCAATTGTCGCCCTCGGCAGATATCGCAACCGCTGGTCCGGGATAGCGCGACCGAGTACGCAGGGATGCCAGGCCCGTTGTGCGAGCCTCGGGGCAGGGGGGAGGCTGGGACATATCACAGAAAGAGGGTATTTCATCGATGAGCGCGATAGCATGTTTGGCGTATGTTTGTTTGAAAGAGAGGGACTAGCACGTTGGAAGGACAAAGGAACGAGGCGCAAGGGTTTAGGGACCAGGTTAATGAAACCCCGAGAAAAATCCTGTTTGTACGCCTTTCCCAAGGACGTGAGTAACGAAAGGGAAAGATTAACAGAAAGATGGCCGGCAAAGTGGCCTTAGTAGTCGCCCTACAGAACGGTGATGCAGGGAAATTAGCAAGAGCTGATTAATCTTGGTTGCCGCGTTTTCCAGGGAACCCCAGAAAGATTGCAGCGTGGCCTTGGGTCTGACAAATTAGAAAAAGGAAATTGAATTTTTTTTCAGAAAAAGAGAATAGCCGGCGCTCATTGAGACAGAAACGGACGGACGGCATGAGAACGACGAGATCTGGATGATCCCTGGTGAATCTCGCGTCGTCGACACATGGCCTTCCAAGAAGGCACACTATCGGAGACGGGAGGTAACTCGATGAAAATAAATATAATATTAAAATAAGGTGTGATGTCCGGCTCCGGCCTGCGTGCCGGATACAGCATATGAGATAATTTAAAATAGATATAAGAGCGCAAGGTTTTGCCGCTCATTTTCTTTCCTCCAGCCCAAGTCCCCACCGTTTCTCTCCTTCTTCCTTCCCTCGCTCGCTGGTCCCTTTGTCTTCCCCCTTTGCTTTCGTTGTCGTCGTATTCTTCGTTATGTCTTCCCGCGACGCGTCCAAGGGTGTTCCGTCAAATCTCCTGGCTTTCCCGAGCCTGTCTTCGTCTCTCCATACCCTACCACAGGCCACCAGCATGAAGGGTGTCTCGCTGCACCCTAACATGTATGGCCAGCCTGCCAGCGAGGCAAAGGTCCGTCGATTGTATTTCATCATTGATTCGGAAGTGGCTGATCATGGTTATTGTCTCCAGCTACAAAAGGCTTTGTCGAAATCCGCGGCAGCGCATCCTTCTCAGAATCCTGCTATGGCTCCGTACATGCGACCTGTGAGTATAGTTCATTTATCTCTGGTCCTCTGACTCAGTGCTGACCCTTTATGTCAGGCCACTCCATCGTCACATTGCGACTCCTCACCTCTCATGATGCGGAAACCGGTATGTTCTATTGGATCACCGCGTCAACCCGGCTTCTGATAATGGTGTTGATGCAGCAAAAATCAAAATGAACGCGTCGTTCAACTATCTTTCATCCCTCTGGCCTTTCCTGTTCATTTAGAACATCCAGGGACTTTGTAGACCTCCTCTCATGGCTGTTTGCTAGTCTTCAGCTATATGCTGCATTTTGCTTTCGTCGGGCTTTCGTTTGCATCACATCACATCACATAGACCATCATGCATTTTCATTCATCATCTTCAACGGCTTGGTTTTATCATTTATCTTGGGCTTTTGTGCATTTCTACCTTACTCTATAATTTGGCTATTATAGTATAGACACCTTCGGGTCCTGCTGCAATTGTATACGGGTACTGCGTGCTTTTTCGGAACTCTGGTTCATCTTTTGACATGAGCTTCAATGATGATGAACGTGAACATTCGGACTGTGATGAATATTCGTTCATATTCACGGTTTACGTGCGTGATCTTACGTCACTATATCGAAGAGGATTTATTGAATGCATCGGGCCACACTTTCTCCCCTAGATCTCACCGTCGCTGACTTTGACGAGGGGATCCCTATTATCTCTCTATCTCTCTGCTTCTATCATACACCTCAGTTAACGCATGCTCGCCCAGTTTCATGTCTCGGTTCCAGTCATATCTCTACGTCCCGTTGAAAAAAATCCGAATATTCACATGGCCCTCATCAACTCGTATGTACATGTCATGTTTCTCCTCCCCCTCTTCGATCCTGAACGAGCAAGATAAGGGAACATGATATACTCGTTCATCATTCACCTGGAAGCCGAAATGTGTGTGTGCCCAGCGAGCGACTGAATAGCTCGCGTGCCACTGTGGGAAACATCTGAACCGGCGGCGCAGCTGCAACCCCGTTCACGAGAGACTTGGGACGAAAGAACATACATGCAATATGTACCGGAACGCAGGGTGAAAGTGACCTGGCCACTGTCCGGTCCCGAGTTCCGTGCACATAATCTATCTCCTGCAGGTACAGCCAGCTACCAAATGCCTATTCGAAATATATTCAATACTTATTATTAATTGACCCTCGTCGCTTCTGGCATGACATCACGGAGGCCTTCTCGTCTTCACGTAGGGCTTTCGTTACGCGACCGTCCTCTCTATTGACGTCGACATCGACGTCGATTCAGGCAACAACTACTCCCGGTCGGCGCCTCCCTCGGAGCTACCCGCTGGCCCCGCTTTTTTCCCAGTCGTGGTGATGCGCACTGGACGCAATTCATGCTTGAAGGAGCACCTGTCCGGATGCTGCCGTCGGGACGGACATATATGTGACCCAACCAGTCGTAATCATACCGTCGAGATTTCGTAGCCCCGGATAAGTTCTGCATCTGCCTCCGCGAGATAACATACACGTAATACCCACCTGGCGTCTATTGATCGTAACTCCTCCTTATCGAGGGAGGGCACTCATTACCTTACAACAGCGTCCATGATCACCCGTCCCAACTCAGCGCTCCTTCTCGCGCATTTCCTTCTCGCTTTCAATGCGAAACGTGTTCAGCGCATGCTGCGGGTGACTCGTTACTCGTCTATAGATTCGCCAGATTGGCTCAGTGCCTTGCAATTGGGGGTTCGTCACGGGTGTGTCGAATCCCTTCCTGATCCACCAGGTTGGTGGTGGGTCCTGCAAAGTGGCATGGGAATTATAGCCTCTTCGCAGCGTGGTGGACGAGCGGGATTTCACTGGCAGGCAGGCTCTCGGGGATTATATATTGTACCCGCCAATCCTTCGGGTCATGAGGTACCGTTTTTCTCGCACACAGTTGAATTGAGAGCTTGCTGCTGTGTGCCAGGAGTCTTCGTCCCCCAGAATGCAAAAGTATTGTATACGTGCAGGGCTGGCCACAAGATGTATGTCAACCTCAGGTCCTGTAGCCTATCCAACGCGGCCCCCTTCTTTTGACCTCGAGTTATCTTATCTACATCGGGAGAACGATGATCATTTCGATCGTTTGGAGCGAGGTTGATCGAAATGATCATCGTAGGAATTGTGCCAACGTCAAGTCTGAATGAGGGATCGGATTCGTATGCGTCGTATTAGAGATCCGTATTCAATACCAGGAAGGCGACCCACTCTCCATAAGATATGAGGATAATAAGATAATTGGGGCGTGATCTTCTCTATTGTGACCTATTTCTGCGTTAACCCTTGTAGTATAACGCCCCAGCTCCATTACGAGGGTGCGACTACCAACAAAAGGTATAGGGCAGTACCTATTGGAGTAGCCTCAACTACTTCAAAGCGCAGCACCAGATGACTGATCAATCCTAAGGTTATAGATAAGCATCTTCCATTACACGGCCGCCGACAACATACGGCGATAAGTACTTAAACTTCACTACCTCGAAGTCTAACCTTCAAATGCGCCACCGCTTACTTGCGTAGTGACCGAGCACGCCATCCCAGCGAAGCCGCAACTAGAAAATTCCAACCGCGGAGAAAACGCCAGGTATGACGCGGAAATTAATCCACGACGAGGTTTCTTCGTCTTGTGCAGATCCTTGGACTTGACTTCCAATATATACATTACTCGTACGAGCGAGATTTGGGCGGGATCGCGCCGGCCTGTGGGCGATATTACTTGTGAGTCACTAGTGGGTTTCAGTTTGAAGGCAGTCTTCTGCAATATACATACATAGCTTCGACGCGTTGGACAGGGAAGTCGACGAAGGGAAGTGCCTCCGGGTAATCCCTAGGTATGAATATGAAGGAGAAGGACGATAGATGGATTCCGAAGGCTCGAAGATGGCGCAAATGAGAACGTGGTGAGTCGTGCAACGCTGTGGTATCTAGGACGACTCGGAGAAGAAGAATACCGGGAGTCACCAAGAAGGCTGGCACTGATCGTCCCCCACAGCTAGCGCCGGAGAACTGCAACGTCGATGCCAACCTCCAGATCTAAGAAAAAGCGCGTACAGAGTCAGAGAAAGATTGCAAAGACCCCGGATCAGCTCAGCGGATCACGGACACGCCGCCACACCACAGGGATTCGCAATCTCCAGCCTGTGTTAGCTGTGAACGGAAATGAAACGAGCCCTCGAGGTTAGGCGAGATTTACATGCTGGCCGTCGTGAGGCATGGCGTCATTAGGTTCAGGCTATTGAATACGAGTAAACGTGTGTTCTGCGTGATCTGATAGATAGAGGATGTGGAATCTAGATCCGAGTCATCATTTAAGGGGAAGCATTGGGCTGCGGGTTAGTAATGATGGGTAACAGAAGGTATTATGATTGTGCACCCATCGATGTAATTTCGTGGATGCGGGAAATAGATCCTAGCACTAAAAATGGGACCCAGATCGAGGGGGGCCGGGATAATTTCGCGGTTTTGTGACGCGTTTTTTGCGTTCTGTTAATACTATGCGTTTGGGTTAGCTTGATCCGTTTCAAATTAATACTTTGCTAGACTTACTTTCCTGTATCAGCCTGCGTTTTTCTGTATGGTAATCCACCTCGGAGCTAGACTGTACGTTATTTGTGTGTTATAGTGCCTTGGGAAGGCTCCAAATGTTGTTCCGCGGGAGAAAAACAACAGGCAAGTTCGAACGCAACGAGTCGCATACCAAACACAACTTGATTTCGCACCCCGCAGGATTTTTGTTGCGTTCAACCAACATTCAGCGGTGCGTCGAGCTTAAACTTTGGTCTTTAGTCCTCTGTTATGGCGACAAAGACCCCAATCTCCCCAAAGTCCTTGATTTGTTCATTTCGATACGTCAATTGAGCACAACTCTCGAATTCAGATATTCGAGCTTCAGTGCGTTTTGGCGACTTACACTCGGCTGACACTGACACATAAATGCCTTCTGGTGTTAGTATCCGTTCGTTCCGTTTGTGAGAGCTTTTGACCAGTCGCCTACTCGGGTTTGCCTTGCTATGACTCGAATTGTGAGTCTGATTCTTGTATTGCCGATCTCCGCAACCACTGATCTTGCCTTCCGCATTTTGGATTCGGAACACCCGAGGGTAAAATGCTGGTCAGATATTAACACTGCCAGTGGAAAACAGGCCTAACCATCTATGGGAAGCAAAACAGCAAAACAACGCACCTTCATCCCGCACGCACGCAACCGCATCGACGCGTTTCTCCCCACGCATGCACGATAACGCAAACACATGCAGATTTAACGCGAAATTCACCGTGCCAAGACCGACTCGGAGGGGGATTTGAACTTTGATTACAAGGAAGACCACGATATACAGATAGAATTAGATAAACGAAGCATCAGCCCCATGCTGCTGTAGTGCTGCGTGTAAGATAAGCCGTGGGTTCGACTCCAGGTAAATGAACGGAGACTGACCTATAGTTAACAATCAGATGTCCGTCTGTAGCGAACGACTAGATAGACGTTCCCGGTCAGCGATTGGAGTCTGACAAAGAAAGGCGAAGCGCAAAATCGTACCTTGAACAGATTGGAAACAGTATCATCCGGTGCTGGAGAGAACGCCAAGTTGATGTACGTATGCTGTTGAGGGCGGATTATTCAGCCTCTCCCACCAGGTCGATCAAGCACATACCAGCGGCTCCCCTGCCTTCCACGACAATTCCTTCCTCAGAAACTGTATAACAGCCTGGAACCTGTTCGACGACGTGATCTTGAAGAAGTTCTGCTTCATGATGGGCGCATTCCCGACAGCCTTGAAGCGTACAATCACTGTTTCTCACTGCGTAAACGACCATCTGCGACCGCCGCGTAGCGACGCACCTTTCTCTCCGTCCTTTTTCTTATACGTCTGCAGGGCCTTGAGGGCCTCGGTTACTGATTCTGAGGGGCCCTCTGGGTTCGCCCATGACGGTAATGGCCGGTCTGGTGAATCGGAGGACATAGCTTCAGGTGTCACGCCATGTCACGCCGCAGAAGCGGAGGGTTACGCCCATATTTGGACATGAACATTTCCCACTCCGCATTGACAATGATTGTTTCGCGAATTCGATGCAACGCAAATCATAGCAGCCATCCAGATGATCCCCGTTCTCTCATCAATGGAACAACTTATTGGCATGGTCACCACTGCAGGGACGTGCACAAAGTTCAAATTCCGCCCACACACATGTTCCAGAGTACGTTTTAGTTCACGCGAATATTTATACATGATATATGAAATTTCCAATTCCCAGATTTACGTTTACGCGTCGACCGTCTCTCATCTGAGTTGACACGGGTGAGTCAATCACTGCACACGTGTGGCCAAAGGGAAATAACTGACAGAATTCCTTATGCTTTTTAGAACTTGCCACCGCCGAACTTGGAGAGGCCCTCGCGGAGACCCGAACCGATTTTGTTCGCCGTGTCCGAGTCCTGCGTGGTGATGATGAGTACTGTCACCGTCAGGGCTGGGAAAACGGGGACCTACAAGGTTGTACCCAGCCTTCTGCGCGGCATACGACACGCCCTTGTCTACCCAGTCACCCCCACCGGTCTGCGACTTGTTGTCGGATGAACCGTACGAGTTGTCGTTGTCATTGCCGGACCCATATGAACTATCCTTGTTACCGGAGCCATACGAGCTATCCTTGTTGTCGGAGCCGTACGAGCTATCTTTGTTCCCGGAGCCGTACGCGCTAGCAGTGTTACCCGACCCGTACGAGTCGTCCCTGTTGCTCGACCCGTAGGAACTGGTGTTGGTTCCAGAACCATACGAATCGTTGCCAGACGGCTTGGATCCGTACGAGTCGTTACCGGAGCCGTATGAGTCGGTTCCTCCGGAGGAGGTACGATCGTTGCTCGACCCATAACTGTCGTTCCCCCCGCTCCCACCACGCTTAGCACCTCCCGACCCATAACTGTCGTCGTTGTCATTGGAACCACGGTTTCCCGACCCGTAGCTGTCGTTGTTGGAGGACGAGCGGTTACCTGACCCGTACGAATCGTCATTCCGCGATCCTCCATAGCCAGAGCCGGTGGTGGTCGAGGAGCCGTACGAGTCCGATTTGTAGGTGTCGTTGGAGGAAGAGTTGTTGTTGCGACTACCGTACGTGTCTGTGTTACCAGACCCGTATGAATCGTCGTTGGAAGAAGTGTTTCGGGAACCGTACGAGTCTGTTTTGCCAGATCCGTAAGAATCGTTGTTGGAAGAGGTGTTTCGGGTGCCTGTGTTACCAGACCCGTAGGAATCGTCGTTGGATGCAGTGTTTCGGGAACCGTACGAGTCTGCTTTGCCGGATCCGTAGGAATCGTTGTTGGAGGAAGTATTTCGGTTACCAGACCCGTACGAGTCGTCGTTGTTGGATCGATTGTTGTTTCCGGAACCGTACGAGTCGTTGTTGGACGACCCATAAGAGTCGTTGTTTCCGGATCCGTAGGAGTTGTCGTTGTCGTTGTCGTTGTTGTAAGACATGGTGGCAGGAGGAGGTGGGGTTTGTTCAGCGAGGTTGCTTATACTGATGAACGTGGTACGC